>JAJSRV010000035.1:899569-1499569 GCA_021527715.1 Neoseiulus cucumeris | reverse complement strand
ACTATGGTCAGCTATCCCGACTAATTGATTGAACTAACCCTGATATTGTATCGCCGATCTTTCAAGATTCTTTGGTCATTGAGGACACACGCGAGGTGAACATCCTCACGACAAATATTGTTCATTCGGCCTTCTCCGTGTCGAGAGGTTTAAACTCCCAGTTGAAATGGTCACTGTGGTTTTTCTCAACGATTCGGATTGAGCGGCTCGGGCTCATATATGTTCATGTATTATCCGCCTGTATGTTCACGAGAGCTTGAGGAGAAGTCGAAAGCTTTCAAGATGAATTGCTTCCTTGTTTCTCTGTTGTTTCTACTCATTTCACAGCATAATGAATCATAGTTTAGAGGCCTATTGAGCGATTTGCGATGGAGAGCTTGGACGAAGAAAAAAGGCATCCTATCCTACATCTCATGGTTCTTCGTTGTTAGAAGGCTGTCAGCTTCCCACCGGCTGTTCAGGCTCACAGCTCCAGCCAGCAGCCGTACTGAGATCCTTCGGCGAGACGGGAAAGAACAGAAGTAGCGTCTGAGAGGAAAGCGAGTGAAGGAACGAGGATGTAGGGCAGGAGTTCGATGCTAGGGAGAGGGTAGGAGTCGGAAAGAGTAGGAAGGGGGCTTGGAGAGAACGGGAGGTGGAGGAAGATGGAAACCAGGGCCTGGGGTTCGAAAAGGGACCGGGCACGACCAAGGGCTAGTGGCGGCCGCCGCCATCTTGCTCCGACAGCAGCTCTTGACAGTGATCGCGGTGGAGGAGATTGTTGTTCCTCGCGGAAGGGAAGCGATCGGAGACGTTTCACTGTTTGTGGTTCTGATGTAAACATGGACCTTCATGGAACCCCTCGACGGAATGGAGCCCGTGCCACTGGGCTCCGCAGCTTCAAAAAGTCGTTGACTTCCTGCGCCTTCTCGGCAGTGCTGCTGGCAGCCATTCTTGCGACGGGCGAAGCGAACGCGGACGCAAAACGTTTGTACCATGACTTGATCAACGGCTATTCGTCACTGATCCGACCTGTCGGCAACAACTCCGATAGGCTGACCGTCAAGATGGGACTGAAGCTTTCTCAACTTATCGATGTGGTTCGTATGAGAGGAGGAATGAACTTTGCTTTGTGTAATCATGTCGCCGATTCCAAACGGATGCTATTGCCAAGTTGAAACAGGTTCGATGAAACGACTGCTACAATTATTGAATGAGCTGAACGAATCGGATACCCAAAGCAGTGATGAGACGCCGAGAGGAGGGAGCACCGAAGTCAAGCCCGAGGACGATCTTTTTTTTTTGGCGCTCCAGTCATTTTTCTCCGATTTCGGGTTTCGGGATGCGCTGTTCTTCCACGAGAAAGTTTCCAGCTTTCGGTTTCATAAAATTTCTCCCGAGAGTCCTTCTCTTCGCGATTGGCACGAGTCTATCATCAGGGAGCCACGTGTTTTGACGTCGCTGTCAACTCCTGACATAGATAATCCAATATCGACACAATAAGCTTAGCTCCAAGTCTCCGTGGTTAACGTCTTACATCATTGTCGCGGTTTATCCGGCAAACTCTCTTTTCCTTCTTCGTCGACGGATCGGCTCAAGTCGAGATTCGAGTGTCGTAATTCTGTTCGCAAACACGTCACGTCATTTTCCTACTCGTGAACGATGCAGGGAAGAGATCAGCGGACAACACTAAGAACGCGGGGTAGTCGACGTACATACATTCTCTCTCTCGTCACGCCCGTGATTCGTTAATTGTTTGAGTTGGAAAAAAAAAATGAACTGAAGTGAGCTGGGGTGAGATGGAAGGCCGTTTCCAAGGGGCAACTGTCCCGGCGGAAGGCGATCTCTCAGTTTGTAGTCTTGTTCATGAGCCAGAGATGGACTCAATTCGTGCCAAAAAGTTTTTGCCACATTTTGATTTTCCAACTCACATAAGTCTCACAAGCATTCGATCGTTCTCCTCCGATTAATCAGAAGCACAAGCAGTGCGAAAAACGGAACCAAGGAGGGACGGAACGAAGCCGCACTTCGGCAGCTCAGCGGAAAAGCCTTGAAATCTCGAGCGGATCCTATCTAAGAACTCACTCTTTCATTCGTTCTTCGATTATCCCAAGATCGTGCCATCTTACTTGACATCCGCTCTATCAATAGACTGGCCGATTGACCAGAGACGTCTGATTGACCCATTTCCAGACTTCGATGGAGAAACTCCAAATCGCTAAGAGAAAGACGGAAATTCCTTGTCGAACTGACACGCTCTTTCCTCGCAAGATTACGGCTCGGGAACATGTCTCGGATTCTCTGTTGATCTCTCGGAATCGCAACATCGAGGGCTCTCGATCAATCATCGGACACTCCAAGATTCAAAAACTCTTTCGTAACCTTTCAACCTTGTTCCCAACGTTGAGCCGTTTTCCTTCTCGTGACGTTCTTCCCCAGGCTACGCTGCTGAGTCCCACTTCGCTTCTTTGTGAACCTCAGTGATATACTCAGAGGAATCTCGTGCGAATCCTTGAAAGTAATGGAACGCGAGTCAAGCGGCTCATGGGCTAAACTACCGAAAGGGCGGGTCTGTCGATGTCCCGCTGTGGGGTCGTCTTGAGGCCTCCAAGAATTTCAGACATGACACCGGGTGAACCATCGATAAGATGCTACGCTCCCCCAAGTGTGCAACGAAAGAATTCCGGCGGAGGAGGAGAACGTCAAACGCCGGGAAGAAAGAAAACGCGATGATGGTTTTTCGAAGGGCGTATCCCCACGTTCATAACTTGTTCAATGTAGTCCGTTCGTTTTTCAGAATCTCAAATCGCAAATCATGACCACAAATATGTGGGTCGAACAAGAATGGAATGACTACAAACTTCGCTGGGATCCCGAGGAATACGGCGGAGTGAGCAAACTACATGTACCCGCAGAGCAGATTTGGCTTCCTGACATCGTTCTCTACAACAAGTACGTGACTCGCTGATTTCACTTTCCCCGCGTCCTCCGTTCACTTTCTGCCGGAAGATCGAGAAATTCTGTTATCCTCCGTATTTCCTCCATGATCGATGAGTCCGAGGGGTTGTGGTGTACTTTGCCTTGAGCGATTCAGAGATTCGCAAACAATGGGTCGACTTTCTTTGAGAACGCCTTTCCGCCATCCGGAGTCTCCCACAACAAACAGAGGACAATTTGCATCAAGGAGCAAAAACTGTTTTCTCCAGCCCAGACTGGGAGCCCCAAGTCCAACATAGATTTTGATATGGAAGTAGACCAAAAGATGGTGAACGCTTTCCCTACCCTTCCCTGTTTATGGTTTTGATGAGTTGGGTTATTCACCCACGCATGTTACCTATAATTCATTCTTTACAAGGTTACAACTCATTTCAGCGCCGATGGAAACTACGAGGTCACAATCATGACCAAAGCCATTCTCCACCACGACGGTCTCGTGGTCTGGAAGCCTCCTGCGATTTACAAGAGCTCGTGCGAGATCGACGTGAAATACTTCCCGTTCGACCAGCAGACCTGCTGGATGAAGTTCGGGTCTTGGACCTACGACGGCTACACGGTCGATCTAAAGCACAAAAACCAACAGGACAGCGATCTGATCGAAGTCGGTATCGATCTGTCCGAGTTCTATCTCTCCGTCGAGTGGGACATCATGGCGGTTCGTGCGCGCCGGAAGGAGAAGTTCTACTCCTGTTGTGAAGAACCCTACCCAGATATTACATTCAATATCACGATTCGACGGAAAACTCTATTCTACACTGTGAACTTGATAATTCCGTGCGTAGCCATCTCGTTTCTCTCCATCCTCGTATTCTACTTGCCCTCGGACTCCGGAGAAAAAGTAAGACGAACATCGAAACTCGGAAAAACTCCAATTCCCACTCGAGAGACTCGGGTTTTCTCAAACCGGACGAAGAATGCGATTTCGTTAGGGAAGATCGGTTTTCCTCCTCCTGAGTTTTTCCTCCTTTGAAGGATTTCTCCTCAAAACAATCTATTTTTCGACGAGTCAGATTGTCTCTGATTATCATATTCTCGTGCAAGATTGTCCAAGCATTCGAGAGGTTCTCATTTTGAATTATGCTTTCTTACAGGTGTCATTGTCAATCAATATTATGCTGTCCCTGGGTGTGTTCTTCTTGCTGTTGTCTGAAATTATCCCTCCAACATCGTTAGCTGTGCCCCTACTGGGCAAGTACCTGCTGTTCACCATGGTGCTAGTTTCGTTCTCAGTGTTCGTGACCATCGCTGTGCTCAATGTGAACTTCCGGTCGCCAGCTACCCACAAGGTGAGCTTTTTCCTCGCGACATGAATTGGCTGTCGCTCGTGATTTGCCGTGCGTCCGGAATGTTTCCCAAAGAAGCTTCCGAACAGAAGCTCGAGGAGAGCTCAGCTTCCTATCGAATGCCGGATCACGTCTCCGCGAAACGAAGTCGAAACCGAATTCCATAACGCTGGCGTTATTCCGGATAACTTATCCGATCCCAATCGAACTTCATCCACTCGGCGGAACTTCGAGCTTTCATTTCCTTTTGTTGGAGTGATTTGAAAAAAATATTCCGAGCTTCCTAACTGTTTACTATCTAATGAAACGTCTTCCAGATGCCCTTGTGGGTGAAAGAAATCTTCTGCGAATGGTTGCCCGGCATCCTTATGATGAAGCGGCCTGAAGACGACGAAGGAGAGAAAGATGAACAAGAAAGGTCGCCTCAGGACCTTGCCGAACCAGGGGAGGTTCCAAATATCGCACACAATTCGGACTTCGGCATGCCCGTCAGTTTCGAGGGAGTTGAAGTTCACCCAACAATCCCCCCGCTTCCACCGCTTCCAGGTCAGTTTCGCGGCAAATTCAAAACGTGCTCCTGCCTTCCGTGATATGGGAATGTCCCGATGTAACATTCATAGTGAATGAACATCTTAACATAGTATTGAACATTTTGATATCATGAACTCGTGCGTCCCTCTCCGTCCATGTTGGAGTCCCTCGATATGATAAACCGTTCACATTGGTGAACATTACCGCGCGCCAGGGTTGCTCCTAGAGGTCCGCCCACACTTTGAGATCCCGAAAGCCATCTCCGCCTCGTCCGGCGATTGAACATAGGGCAGACGGGCGCATTTATTCAAGTTCATTTTAAACCAGGGTTCCCGGATGTCAAGCTGGGCCTCATGGATCAGTTGGAGTGCTCCTACCATGGATCTCCGTATCCGCTGGAATGCAATGACGACGGCTACGGTAACGATTCGCTCATGGAGGAAGACGATGACGATGATGACGATGACGAAGAGGAGGCGGTCGAAGATGATGTCGACGACGTCGAGGGCGATGTTGAAGCTGCTGAGGGACAGCCGAGACCACGGGCGGTTGACGAAGACTCTGATTCGCTCGATTCCGTGGAGTACGAGAGAAAACACTACATTGAAGAGATCGAAATGCCTATGAACCAGGCTCGATTCGTAGCTAAACACATGAAGAACGTTGACAAGTTCGACAAGGTCAGTAATGTTCCTTTTTTTTAGCTGCTCGGTATCCTTGAGAGATGTTCCGTGGAACTAACTAATGGACCGTCCAACGTTCTCTTCTATTTTGTTGTGTGTGAGAAGGCCAAGTTGTTGACTTCGGCCAATTTCCTTTTCAGATAAGCGAAGATTGGCAGTACATCGCCATGGTCCTCGATCGAGTGTTTCTGATTGCGTTCACTCTCGCCTGCGTGTTGGGTTCGGCTTCGATCATCTTTGAAGCACCTTCCCTATTCGACGACAAAGTACCCATAGACGTGCTGTTGTCCAAGGTCGCGCCAAGGGTGAGTTATGAGGACAGCTTTGAAAATAGATTTCAGAATTGACTCGCCATTCGAGTGAGTAGATAACTTCGATTCCCACCGATAAGGGCAGAACCAACCGTGCCGGTCGTGTTCGGGATCGATGAAGGCTGTGGGATTCTCAATCAGGTGGAGAACGTGGTACTTACGATTTCATTTTCTTACAGGCGGTTGCTTACCGTCATGAAATGGTTTCCAAGGGAATCGATCTCAAGATTCCCAAATAATTTCATACAGAGAGATTCTCTGTCTTGTCAAATCTCAGTCAAGGAAGAAGCTAGAATGCTCAAAACATTTCTAAACTTCAATTTCAAATCATGCGACTGACTTGGATGTCGTTCCGAGGACAGAGACCGGGTTTCCACCATCCTACACGAGCAGCTACGGAGAATTCCGACTCTTCATCAAAGTATTCAGGGAACGAAGCACATCATTTATCACCGGTTGCGTAGGAAAACTTACGTGGGGAAACGCTTACATGAGATGAGTTAGCGGTCGATTCCAAAGCTTAGAAGCAGGAGTTCCGGAGAAAGTTTCCAGCTCTCAGAAGCAGACTGCGGAGGGAGCTCATTTGAGGCACAATGTTGATGTTCCCACACGTTACAGCAATTTGAGCAATGAATGTCCACCAACGATTGTATCAACGTCCAGCTTTCGTCCAAGTTACATCTGAGTTCGGGCCTTGACAGTCTCGCGATTCGAAGTTCAAGGTCTGCCCGATATTCGGAGTCGAGGCGATCCCAACACTGTACAAAACGTCAGAGACTCCACCTAAAGGTTTTGATGGAGATTCTACACCTCTGTTTGGACGCTGAACTCTGCATGTTCGCAACATTGCTCGAACTCTGAGAACTTTTCGTGTCATATCGTCGATTTCCCTGCCGGATAGCAGGCCGTCATAGGTTGAACTCAATCGTTGCTGTGCGTCATCATTGGTCATCTTCTTCTACATTGTTAGCGTCTTCTTCATTCTAGATTGTTAGCAAAGAAATATCTTGCACTGCTTCTGGGCATCTGTCTCGTAGCTTCAGAACAGCTCTCAGCTTTTCACCATCTTATCGAGCTAATTCATCCACTACGGGCCTCTGTGTACTGTTTGTAGGGGGGATTTTCTTTTCATTGTTGGATAGATTCCGCTTTTAGAGTTCATCTTTGACACGATGTCCCACTCGTTGCTGAAATATGTGGCAGCTACTTTATCGTATGTAACATCCGGACTGTCGAGAGAGGATGGCTGAAATGAAGGGAAGCGATTGACAGGGTGGATACTAGATTTGTCGACAGCGATGTACCTGTGCGACTGCCCAATAATAACATCTACATGTTTATGTATTCATAATTTACATGTCGAGAAGAGAGCGGATTAATGAAAAGTTTGTGAGTCTGAGCTGACTGCCCTGGGATAGACTTTCTTGGTCGGGACGACCAGCGATCCAATTTAGACCAGCAACAGTCAAAGATAATAATTCGACAGCCTTGCGGGAGAGGGACAGTTCTGAACCTGATGGTTGGGGAAGGAATAGAATGATCGGGACGTCTTGATGAACTCCCAAAATTGATGGGGTTCCACGCTGCCCCACCCGGACACCGCAGCTGCCATGAAAGTTTCCCGC
The DNA here is from genome assembly GCA_021527715.1 of Neoseiulus cucumeris. Lineage (NCBI taxonomy): Eukaryota > Metazoa > Arthropoda > Arachnida > Mesostigmata > Phytoseiidae > Neoseiulus > Neoseiulus cucumeris. The sequence goes on along the minus strand of JAJSRV010000035.1, from coordinate 1,492,160 downwards.
GCAATTGGAGCTCAAGTTGACCCAAATCAAGGATGTGAGGAGAGCTTCGATCGATTCCTTGAAATCACGGAGGGACATTCAGAATCTAGCAGAACATCCCTCGGTGAGCGAACACCTTGTTGAAAATACAGACGCCGCGAAGGCAGCTACTCGTCAGAGATAAAGAAAGATTTTTAGACAAAATGATAGGGATGAACACATACTTGCTAGTTCAACGGAAGAGATATAGGAAATGCTCATGACATTCTGAGTCGTCGGAGAGATTGATTGTTATTGGAAAATATATCTCATATACAGAATGAAATAAAAATCAAAACTCATGACATTGTGAGATGAAAATTTCAGCATGTGCTGCCATGAGCGACGCTACCTCTGGGCATCCGATTCAGCTTCGGTCGGAGAAGCATCGAGAAAGATTTCCATGTGACGAGCAAAGTCCTCAATTCCAGTCATTAATCATAATCCACGCTCCATGAGTCAAAGTACCGAATTCCAGTCGCGACGCAATACCCCCTGATCAGAAGGACGTGGAAGGCAGAATTTGAGGAAGCGAAATTCCGATCTCTGATTCATTGGAATATCAGACTTGAAAGTATCGGCATGTCTGACAGTAATGAACACCCTGTCTGCGCGTGTCTTGCAGCGCTCGAAGCGAAGCCACAGCCAGTGAGGGAGGAGGAGAGAATCCTTGAATTCTTGAAATCACTATAAGACTCGAGTCAGCTTGGCCGGACCCGGCCGAGGCCGATCCCAAGGAGGCCCCCGTCAGACCTCCCTCACATACCCTCGCCACACGGCAAGCTCCTCCGGTTTCCAAGCAACGAGCTCTCCGCATCCCCAGCGGCTGCTCCGAATCACATGCGCTGATGATCTAGGTTACAGCTTACGTCGTGTCCATCCGACAACGTTTTTGATATTTGTGCCGTTTTCCGGGCTCTCGTCAGAGCAGCGTGGACGTAGTAGAATGTTGTCAGGCCGTACAGTGGTGGTGTCGATTCAGTAATTTTCAGTGTTTGTAACCGTGCGACGCCGCAGGGGTCATCCATGACTTACTTGGCAGACCTCGTCGTCGTCAGCTCGCCAAGGGCCGAAGCAGCTGAGGTAGAAGACTCAACTCCAATCAGACCCTGATGGGTGTGTGAGTGAAGAGAGAGAATAGGAAGCCAGTTCTTCGGGAGATTCTTCAGTTGATTTTCTCGTGGATAAGCATCTCACTCCGTTGCCACAGATTTTCCGTGGCTTTCCGTGAGGAAAGTCGTGACGAAAAGAGACTCCGACGTTCGATATGTAGCGTTCTCATCAGATATCTCCTAAATCTTAAGAGTCCAGCGCCATGAGGCTGACGTGGAGTACCGAACCTCGTCGCAACAAGCGAGCTTCGGCCTCTTCCCATCCGTGTAACAGTTATGGTTTAGGCTCTTTGTTGAGAGCCGCAGTACTGTTCCTTCAAGTTTGCACGTTCTCTTCTGTTCTTCGGACCACAGTAGCGAATCCTGATGCAAAAAGATTATATGATGACCTGATGAGCTCCTACAACAGACTCATCAGGCCCGTTGGCAATAACAGTGACAGGCTCACTGTCAAAATGGGACTCAAACTCTCCCAGCTTATTGACGTGGTGAGTACCGGCGCCCTTTTCTGAATATCGATCTCGTTTCTCCGATCTGAATGGTTGCATCTCTCTGACCCAATCATTCGAATCGTAGATTTTGTGTTTTTGTTCGTCGTTTCGACATTCCTGAGTGACCTTTATGATTCGAGTTCGTATTCTGAGCTCAGACTCCGATCCGAACTCTGTGAGGACGCCATCTCTCGAAAGTATAATGGAAGTGTTTCCAAAACTTCCAGAACCTCCGGTCGCAGATAATGACAACAAACGTTTGGGTTAATCAGGTAAGGATTAGTGTCGAATTGTGCAGTAGGTGCACCGGTTCCGTTTCCGGTCCGACGTCTTCCATAACTTACGTCGCAGGACCTCAATGTCAATCTGATGTTCTGAAGTGTCTTAAAGCAGGAGTTGGGGAATTTGTTTGCAGGAATGGTCCGATCACAAACTTCGTTGGGATCCCGCAGAGTACGGTGGGGTCACAGAACTTTACGTCCCAGCTGAGCAGATCTGGCTGCCGGACATCGTGTTGTATAACAAGTTAGTAGGACAAGACCTCCCGTGGCGTGGCAGGGCTCCCGCCGACTCTCTAACAAAGTGGCTCGTTCTTTTCTTCCGAAATTCAAAATTGCTGCCAGCGTGATCAGTTACAACTACCGAGTGAACCTGAAAACGTTCCTCCGTGTATCACCATTCAAAACTGACGGTAGCACCCACCTTTCAGCGCCGACGGCAATTACGAAGTGACAATCATGACAAAAGCCATTATTAACAACGAAGGAACTGTTATCTGGAATCCTCCTGCCATCTACAAAAGCAGTTGCCTCATGGACGTTCAATATTTTCCTTTTGATCAACAACTCTGTAGCATGAAATTCGGATCGTGGACGTACGACGGATTCATGGCAAGTGATTTTCCAGAATTTTCATTTCATAGTCCAGGAGTTGACTTCATTTGGAGGATTTCATTCGCATCTTCGTATCCACGTCGAGTACACATCCGTCTCAGAGCTCAGGAAGCTCAGTCGGTCAGAGCTTGAGTTTCCGTTTCTTTTTCCAGGTGGATTTGAAACACATACGCGACGTTGACAGCGTGGATCTGGTGCCGCTCGGCATCGATCTCTCAGAATTCTACCCCTCCGTCGAATGGGACATTATGGCAGTACCAGCAAAGCGTACCGAAAAGTTTTACGCCTGCTGCGAGGAACCTTACCCAGATATTACGTTTAATATCACTTTACGTCGGAAGACTCTGTTCTACACGGTGAATCTCATCATTCCGTGTGTTGGCATTTCCTGTTTGTCAATTCTGGTCTTCTACCTGCCCTCCGCTTCTGGAGAAAAGGTGTCATTGTCCATCAGCATCATGCTGTCACTCACTTTCTTCTTGCTCGTGTTGGTCGAAATCATACCTCCGACCTCACTTGCGATGCCGCTGCTCGGAAAATATCTCGTGAGTTTGAACATTGTGATCCATAATCGTTTCAGAATCGACCATTCTCAATGAATCGATAGAATTGCGACGCCGAACTCTTCCAGGTGTTCACCATGATATTGGTCACGCTGAGTGTGCTAGTGGCGATCGGAGTGCTTAACGTGCACTTCCGATCGCCTTCGACTCACCATCTTCATCCATGGTGCAGAAAAGTGTTCATAAGAGTTCTTCCTAGAATCCTTTTGATGAGATCTCCTCAATACACAATCGAAACCGACGACGCCACTCGAGAACAGAAAGAGAAAATGGCCGAGACCCAACTCAACGATGCTAAAGCCGAAGCACGGGAAGCGATACACTATCCCAGGTAATATGAATATTCGCTGAAATCGAGAGAGAAAAGGACGTGGATTCGACTTCAGCTTTTGACTTCACCCCCAAAGTGTTGAGCTGATGTCTAATGTTTACTTTAAAGGTGCCCTCGGTATAACGGCGCGCCCGGAAGCTGCAATTACTGTCTGGATATGACTTTGCCTCCTCCGCAACCACCTCCTTCCCGGTTCGGGCGACGGTGTCCAAATTGCTCCACCCAAGACCCACAGAGCTCGAGGTCATCTCACCTTCTCGTGCACTACCCTGACGACGATACCATCGAAGAGTCTTGCGATGTCGATCAGGTGGTTGCCGGTGACATGTCCCATCTGAGCGTTCCACCCCCACCCCTCGTGGGCCGGGTTCACGGTGTCCGTGACTTTGAAGAAACAATCCGCCACGCAATGTTCATAGCGCAACACATCGACAACAATGATGATTTCGAAAGCGTGAGTATCAGACTGCATCGCTTCTTTCCAGAGGAACAAGGGCCTGAATTCGAGACTCATATGAACGGTTTCTGAAGAAATTCCGGTGCACACATGTATGTAACTCAAAACTCTGGTTTTCTCCACAGATTCGTGAGGATTGGAAGTATATTGCCATGGTACTCGATAGATTGTTTCTGTGGATATTCACCATTGCGTGCGTCGTTGGAACTGCCGGAATCTTCCTTCAGGCTCCGTCACTGTACGATCAGACGGTTCCAATCGACGTGAAACTCTCACGCGTTGCAAGACGCATGCTGCACGGTAACGTCGCAGACGACATTGACGACGACGAAACGTGAATTTGTTCTTCTTTCTACGGGCTCTGTCTTCGCGGAGCTGCGTTCGTACAATAGGATTGTGTTCCTGCTCCAAAAATCCCGATTCTCAATTTCACTGTCGTCGATCATTCGGTTACCGTGCCGCACGAGAAACATCGCAATAGCTCTCAGGCAAAAACGAAATTCGATCATGATAGCGAAGATCATTCATCGACTCACTCAGAACTCATCAAGCCGACTCAAGATGTCCATTCAATCGAACAGTCAGTCAGGAATTTTGTCAGACAGGAATCTAAACTCGTCTTTTGGGAAGGTGCTAAAACTATTCCGTTCCCAACGGATAGTTCTCTCAATAGCGTCAAACAATTTCCATGGGCAACCGTCGAATCGCACGAATCTCCTTGAACTTTTAAACTCTACGACCGTCAAATTCCCAGGGGCTCGAAGTCGACACAGCACTCGCTGTGTCGGTCTCACTTTGAAAGTGTCTTACTAGAATTTCTCGCTCGGATCGAACAATTCAAACCCTCGCATAGTGGAACTAGTTCACGGGAATCTTGAAAAGCTTGAACAGATATTTAACCCGCCTCATCTCTCAATCTTCCAATGCTTGATCGTTCTTCACGCTGAGCTACTCGAGATTACTCACTAGAAGTTGGCGATTAGAGTGAATATTCAGCTCAAACAAAACTCGAAAGTCCAAATCCCTACATCATGCCGCTCCAGATGTCCGTCAACGATTGACGCGGAGCACGCCATGATTATGAGGCAATATCCCGACGCACTTCAGTTTGTGCGCGCGTCGTTCCAACGAAAATCGGGTCTTCTAATTGAAGACTGGTTGCAGAAGCGATTGGTGTAGCTTTTGTCGCGCACGTCTAGAAAGACAGGACCCACCAGCGTTCAACCTGTGTTCGATGATTACAACGCAAGTTCGAAGCTCGAGCTTCCCGTTCATTGATAATACGACAACAAGTAATAATGTCAAAGTTTTGAGCGTCCTGTGTGATTGTCGACGAATCCGGATGTTACACACATACACACACACACTCCCACACAAACACACAGAAAACTCCGAGCGGATCGTAGTTCAGATGACGGTGAAACCATCAATTCTGCTCGAAAGACTCAAGCGAGATTTCGTAAGACGCTCAGTCCGTGTCTGGTCCTGCAAGTGGTCACCTTTTTGATTGATGAAGTGTCAGGGTACGTCTACTTTCATGAAAAATCGTCTTCTGTTCTCATTTTTCTTTGCATACCGATTCACCCGGCGAGTTCCACGGAGTTCTCACAACTTGACGCATGTGGTGCACTATCTGTTGAGAGTTTAGATCGCCGAAGATGTGAGAATGTTTTGAAGTCGGTATCGTTTCCCGTGATGAACTTCGAGAGCTCACTTAGCGTAGTCTCTTCGAATCGTTGTGTTGAAAGCTGAGAAATCTCAAACGCGCACAAATCAACGAGGTGAGAAAACAAGGCAGGCAAGCAGGCAGGCAGGCAGACTACACGGTATTCCAAGTTGAACCCCCGCTCGGAGTTTCAGGCTCAGAATCAAGTACCTAATATATCATTCCCGGTGAACAGTCCGGAAAGAGCAGCATGGAGTTCCTGTCTGATTGCACTGCTCTTAATGGTGAACTAACTGCTGTAGACAGATCTCGTTTTCAAGGGGTACGAGTTTTGCTTTGCAAATATGTCAGCATTCTTAGATTGTCGAAACTTCCCCTCGAGAAATTCATCACTGAGAATCAGCGAAACCAGGAATTCCATCGGAGGAAAATACCATACAGAACATCAAACAGAGAGAAGGCGTCGCGGCAGGCGAAAAATTGGGTTCCACAAGAGCAGTGCAATCGAGAAATACACTTCGATTTTAAGTTTCATATTCCCCTTGTCTGAAAGTTGTCGCGTCTGTCGAGAAGACATAGATTTCAAGCTGAATTGTTGTGTTCTTGGTGAATTTTTTTGGATCCTTATCCGTGACGGACAAGGTTCCATTCCATCGGAAATTTTGATGTAAACTCAATTCATAGATAGAAGCGAGCTCGCTGAATCTCGATTCTGAGCTCGTAACCAGACGGCAGCTAAGGTGATGCGTTCGCAACGAGTCATCGATCCTACTGGATAAAGTTATTAGACAAATAGTAGATTTCCAGGTCTAGATAGAGCGTGAGCTGACTATGATTCGGAAGCTGAGCTTCTCGAACGGTCGGCTATTCGGGTTAGGTGTTATCAGTTAATTATCTCAAATATTCATTTTAGATGAAAAACCGAGTTAAATCATTCAATAAAGAACAGTTCACGCAGTTCATTAGAACACATTATGCCATATCGCTTGAGTTTTTTTCTTGTATGTGCGAGCCACCCGTCATTGTTGATGATTCCAGCTTTCATGGACGAAAGAGGCTCGTCGTAAATGGACTGCTGCAATGGTTCATCACTCTCTAAACAGAGCAAAATCACCAAAGCTTTTCTGGGGATAACTATATATGTCTCATCAGGCGCAGAGGACTTTCGTCGCCTTCGTCGGTCTACTAGAGATCTACCGAATGTACGGAAAATGTCCGGCAACCCTGTATTTGTCGGTCAAGTAGGATTAACCAATGGCCGTTGCTTCCTCCGCGTCAATTACAAATCCGCTCCACAGAATCGTGAGGACAGGGAGAAGAATTCCATTGTAATTCTCAAACTTCCGAATCGTGGGAGTTTCGAGATCCCACAATCCTTCCCTCGTTAAGTCATGACTATAGCTTGGAAGTTTAGGCATTAATCATTTTTGAACCTCCATCAATCAATATGAATTGATGGATATGTAGTGAAATAGTGCCTGATTTTTCTAGCCCATAACTTTGTTCGGCGAATATCATGGAATGATCGGCCCCCGATTAATCTATTCATGGATTGATGGGAGGTGATTAATGAATAATGCCTAAACTTCCAAGCTCCCGAAAGAACGACCCGTCTGAAATTTGCACTGACCAACCTTCAGTCAGTCATGCTCGGCTGGATTTATTCTTTCGTTTTCACCGTAACTCAGTCAGTTCCCTGACCGGCTCACCTCACCCTTGTTCTGTTGACCGCCTTAATTTGAATATTTTCAACTTCCACTATTTTTTTCACCTGATACATTCGAGAGCTCTGTTCCAGAATTCTTTTGTCGCGTGGAATTGTCCGTGGTGCGTGTTCGCGTAATTGCTTGGCGTGACCATGTTCAGCTCAGAATAATGCACGGTCAACAGTTGTTTTGGAGAACGATAATATGTCACAAAACATACAACTCATTCTTGCACTGCAGTGAAGCGTAACCAACAACTCTGAATGAGTTATCCGTCGTTGGCGGCATCAGAAAATTGAAAACCAAAACGAGGTTGCGAGAGGGGTCGTGCGAACTTCCATTTGGAGACGAGTTCCCCAGATCGATTGTATTCTCGATTCAAACTGGTCGAGCTTCCTGGAAAACATCAATAAGATCGATCGGATCGCAAAGTTTGAATTTATTCAAGTATACCGCCGCGCTGCGATATGTGTGTCTCCACCATTTTCATGGTTTCGATGTTCGCTGTGGTTTCGTCGTGTCCTGCGCAACCACCGCCACCTAGACGGAATACGGTCGCCTTGGAAGGCAATTGGACGTGTTATCACGGCAGCAGCGCTCGTCGTTGTGAGTTTTTGTTTCGTTCTTATCGCGAATGGAGTCGCAATTTACTTTCCGGATCCCTTGACGGGAGGTTTGGTCGCTAATTTTTGTGGAGATTTTAAGATTTGAGTCGCGCTGTCTTCCACAGCCGTCGAACTTCACTGCGGTCCGAACGAAGAGCTGTACAGTTGGGGCCCCGCAGGCTGTCAACCATACTGCGGACAAATCGATCCTTTCCAAAACTGCCGGAACATTTCACAACCCAGATGTTACTGCGCCAGCGGATTCCTCAGAGAAAGCAGAAGCAGTATGAGCGCCTGTGTTTTGCCCCGGAATTGCAAACGCGCGATCGTTTACGGGTAGCAGGAGCGAAATTAAGTGAGCTCCCACGAGAACCCGTGTTCCTGAAATGTCCCTCCATCAAGCGTCGTCCCACAACGCCAGATTTCGGAACTCTGAATCGTACACCTGCATCGCAATTTCCCCGGCGCTCGTCATGAGAAAAATATTTATTTTAATTTCGATTTGAAGAGTTTCCGAAGCGCCATGCTCATAGCTCTCATCGTCCTCATACAGAGAAACAAAAATACAATACTTGAAGTAATGTCTGTCGTGTGAGTGTCCAAATCTTTGTGAAATACTTTACTGAAATCTATAACTTACAATAAACCAGATAGCCGCGTGGTTTCTCGAAGTGAGAAGAGCGGACGAACTATCCGGGCTCTGGAGAAAGCTTGCTTTCCTCATAAGCAAGGACTTTAGTAGAGTTCCTCCTGAAGCTAAGAGTTCTAAGTTGGAGTAAGTGTTTTGAGCTTGTCAGAGTAGTAAAAGGATTTGAACAATCTGAGCTCGAAAAACAGTGGAAGATGGCATAACCATCGCAAGTATGAGACTTTATTTGGGTAGGTCAACAAGATAGAATGTTGTTCGAGCGCATTCAAAAGGCAGCTTTGAGTCTTGATGTCGAGTTCACGAGATAGCTCTTTGATTCGCCCATCGCCGGCGGTACGTTCATTCATATTAAAATATACTCGCTCGATTCTCAAAGAGCCTGAACCGATTCCTCTTCCTGATTAGTCAGAAGTACATTTTCTCAGTGTCAAGTTGAAAGGTAGGAACGAATACCGTGAGAACGAGCAGGAGAAGAATCTGCGCGTTAGTTGGATTCGGTGAACCCATTTAGAGGGCCTCTGCTTTTCTTCAGGAGTTCGTCATGCTCGCGAACTATGTCCCCCCATTGGCTCCCTGAAGCGTCAACGCCGAGGAAGCGAGCGTTGTATCTCTGCTCCGGAATGCGAACGGTTGACGCCGTTCTTGTGTACATCCCGAACTTCCGTTTGTGACAGATCTCACAGATATTCTGCCAGCTGGGAGCTTCAATTTCCGGGATCAGCGCTGCGAGCAATCGACAATCATTGGTCCTTCGTTTCCCGCTCGAAACAAACCGCTTCCCTCCATCTCTCTCTCTGTCTCGTAAAAACGGCGTCTCATATGAAATAAAACATCGGTACGCTTATACCGCATACGAATCACAGCCTTGATTGGCACAGTCATTCGATCGAGCGCCCAGTCGGTCCCAAGCTGAAAAACTTTTCAATATTCGCCTTTCTTGAGCTGCCAATCTGAGAGCAAGTACTCCAAGGAGGCTCCGCTTCATTACGCCGAGGATGATTTTCAGCTCGCATCGTCATTACCACTGTTTTCAAGGCACAGAACCCCACTCGAATTGAATCAAAACTTGAGCGAAGCGTTGAACGGTATCAACTTGCCCCGGTGGCGGATTCGTTGGAGCACATCGGCGCAACTAGAAAATGTGCTCTCCCGCCCCCGGTGAAAATTCGCCTGACGAAAATCATCGAAACCTCTTCAATTTTGCTAACAGAGCTAAAATCCGAGTTGAGCTAAGATGCCCCGAATCTAATTTTCGTCTCTGATCTTCGATATATCCCATGTCCCCAAGAACGGTGACGAATGCATAGAACTGGCTAGTTCCCCGAAGTGGAAGAAGATCCCTGGAACAAGCATCCGGCATCCAGAGTTTTACAGTCGGCTCGCAGTGGGCACTGTGTCCAAAGGCAGATACGCATCGGCGCGAAGTCGCATCCGCACGCGACACGGCGCGGCGCGTCAATCTTTCTCCGGAAAACATTGTTGCGAAGTTTTATCGCGTCCCTGCTGCAAGTGGCACACTCGAGGGACACACTTTTGATGGATTAATCCGCTGGAATGTAGAAGCGAGGGCACGTGACGCTGCTTTGCTGTTTAGTGCGATGCTCACAAATCGAGGTCGAGATTGTTTCACCGGGACAAACTTGTTCGAGCTTCGACAATCAATCATTGAGCTCGGTTTTCATCGAGCGCAGTTTTGAGTCAATTCCATCCCACAGGGTCTGATTAAAATATTTAATTCGGAGAACTGAATCTGCAGAGTTGTCAGCGGGTCGGGACCGTGGAGTTCAGAACCGCCTTATTCGGCGAAAACCTGAGGCGCGCTCGGAAGAGCTGTTCCAGAGTTGCGTCGACCGCCAATCGATCATCGAGGCTATCAGCTGTCGACAGCGGTCAAAAAATGAACGATGCTCACCGACAGGTATCGACTCCGCTTTCCATCCCGGTAACCAATAAGGGAAGTATGATCCAGGTTTCAACAAAGATACATTATATTGTTCCAAATTCTCCTTTTGGCAGCTAATGCAGTTCCCGCAGTGCAGTAATCAGAGTCGAGATGTCATTTCTCGAACGGCGAGGTGAGGGTACCGGGATGTTCAGAGACCAAACCCTCATAACTTTCCGAGCAGGTAAACAGAGGCGTGTTAAACGCCTCCTAGGTTTATATCAGCGATTTTCGATTATTCCCCGGGCCAAGTTCCCCGAGCGGGTCAAGAAGGCCTTTCGCCCCCCTCTCCGATGTCACCTCGTCGGACCCTTCTCAAGAAAGATCACATTCATATCGAAGAATATTCTGGGGCGTATTGGGGCGTCAATGCCCCCAATCGGGAATCGCTGGTTCTGCAATCTCCAGTCCAGGTCATTCTTCATCCGAAATATCGGCTGATTGCGAATAGGATTGTCAACATCAATCGATTTCATCGACGCGGCTTGGTTTCCAAATTCGGAAGACTTGTTCAGAATCACCGTGGTTTTGAATCTCCATGCTGAGCTCAAGCTTCGTCTGCGACTTTCTATTTAACCTTGTTGTTGTTAGTGACGAAATGGAATTCGTTTGGGAGCCTCCAGTGACATTGTATGCAAACGAGCCGAACGGTTTTGCTCCCTGGAAAACCACGACGGGGAGGTTTCTGGTCGTCGGAACGATTTCGTGGAAGTCGGCGAAGCCTAGATGTCCCAAACATCAGTGGAAAAATTATCAACTTGTCGCTGCATCGCCTGCAAAATCTCTGCAGCGCACGAACGATCAGAAACTCTGACTTCTCGATTTCGTGCTTTCCAATTTCTTCGGGCAGAAAAAAAGAGATGTGACTGGTCGATGTATGGCGAAGTAGGTTCTCATCACCGTGCCGTTCAGTCGAACATTGCCTTCAACCAAGATAAGATCAATCAAGGATCTCTCTGAAGAGATATTTAACATATCAAGAGACTTCCGGATTTTAAATGAGAATACATCCCAATAACAATCAGAAAAAACAATGGAGATGCCGGGGATTGAACCCGGGGCCTTTCACATGCGAAGCGAACGCTCTACCACTGAGCTACATCCCCGTTGCTCCATGAGAGTCGGACTGCTGGTCCCGTTTTCTGCAGTCATTTCGCGTGTCTTGACAGCACACAATATATGCTCCCTCCCAGATCATATGAATCATATGATTTGCGCGCCACCAATCTAAGATATTCCGGAGAAGCTAACATGTTTCGATTCGGAATTTGGAGGCCTACGTGTCTCCGCTCCAGATTCATCTCATGAGCTTCCGAAGCAAACTCTTTTCTGAGAATTTTTCAAAGTCTCAGGAAGAACTTGAGAACTTTTTCCATACGTTCGGAGGAGCATTCAGTACAGGCGAACGGGTGGAACTACCTCAGTCGGCATCGATCATTCAAGGGAAAGACGCCCAGTAAAAAACGGTGCTCTTGGAAATTTGCAGCCCCAGGCTACAGCTTGGGACAGCCTAATTAGAAATCTGGCCCTGGGTGGAATACTTGGGAACGATCTTGACGTCCAAATCATCGAGCTTGGCAGGCCTAGGAATCACTGGCGCTGGTTTAATCCTCGTCGAGAGTCAGATCCGCGAGATGTCCTCTCAGTTGTTCTTCAGAATCATCAGCGCTCTCAGCAAACATTGTTTCGCCTTTGCTAGCGTCCAGATCGTTCGAAATCCTTGTCTCTCCGGTGGCCGTTATCGAAGTTTTCCCAAGATTGCCAGATCACGCTTCATTAGGCTGCAACGCTACAGGAGGAACGCCCGGCGTTTCAACACCGCCTTGGATATTCAAATGATTCTCTGTTTCTTGTATAATCTTCCTCCTCGAGTTTCGTATTGGGTCGTTTTGCTGTTTGTTTATCGAAAGGGTTTCTTCTAACTCTTCGAGGAAAACACGAGATGACAAGAAGTGTGATTTCCGATGTCGCTCGATATACATAGATAAGGTGAAGCGCACCTCTATTCACTGCCAGAAGATCCAAAAGAGCGCGTCTCGTAAGCACTACACGCACAAATCACTATGTGATAACTCGCCGCAAGCACAAATCCAGTAATCTGCGGAGCCAGGCTGCGGTGCACGGTTGATCGTGAGAACGTTATGGCGAATCAAGATCATCATATCACGTCATTGAATTTTCCTGTTCATTTGCCGCTTATACAGGTTGGCATTGATTATGATCGAGGCGAGGTTGGAAATCGAGACGGCGATCGTTTCAGAAACTCGAGCGACCAGATGAGGACACGTCGCCTCGAGCCCATTTGTTGGACGCGGCGAGCCCGTATTCGCTCAAGTGGCTCCTCATTATCGAATCATTTCGTAATCAAAAGTACCGTTCAGTTTGTGCACACTTCGCTTTCCCAGGACCGTCAGATCTTCCGGGAAACCCCTCTGGAAGCCGCACGACTGCGACTTGGGAAAACTTTTCGCTGGCTCTCCGCGCAGCACTTTTTGATTTGGAGTTCCAGTCCCATTTAGGCGTCATTGAGAACGCATTCGGTCAATCACTGTTTCTGCTTCTCCTTGGATCTGGCAGGAAGTTTCTCTCACATGGAGGAGGTAGGAATGCAAATGCTCCAGTGGAACAGGATACGGACCTCACTCTACCGTGATGCTTCATCATTCCAAATAAGCGATTCAAGAGAGCCCATCTGCGATCGTTTCCTTCTTCGACAGTTCCACAAATGATGTTCTTGGAGGGAAAGAGAAGCGGAGAGATTTTCCGTGGCGGAGTTGATTGTTTTCCCTTTCAAGTTTGGGAGCATAGCCAGTTATCGTCATCGACGATGAGGTAATTTGTCTCGATTCTACGCATTTGGCTGCTGTATGTAGACTGCAATTGTTTGGGAGCGCTCACTTTGTATCTGGTGTCTTTCATTGAGCGTCGCAGCGGGACGAGCGAATTAGGAGTAAAATGATGGCACTGTTTCGTACCCTATTAGGTAGTAAATCGAGTCAACTTCTCGGTCGCTCTCCGATCCGGTTTTCGGTCTTTTACTCTTTGCTCTCAAATTAGGTTTTTATTAGCAAACAGATTAAGTGACATCAGACAAGTTTCCGACTTGTTGCCACAGAGCAGCGAAGATTGTGAGGCAGCCTGAGCAACTCCGTTGGCTTCGCCTTCTTGGCGGATGGAAGGAGCTGGAAACGCCAATTTTCGAACAAAATCCCGACAAACTCTGTGTTCTCTTCGTTCCTGCGAAAGATTTCAACTTGCTTGGGAAACGAAACTCCCAGTCTCCGAATGTTCCCGTCCCTCCCTTCTCGGACGCTTTCTCCCACAACTCGGGAGATTTTTTGCGATCTGCATATGTCTCATTGGGGCCCATAATATCGAATGTCGAAAGATGGACGAGCAGTTCTCAGAACAGGAGATCAGGAGAATGCCGATTTGAAGATTTAAAAAGGAGTACAAGGAGAGATGAGAGGAAAAGTGCATAGGTTGCTGCTGTACTTGTCGAGCGAAATTGAGGCTCAAAATATCCTAGAATGCCGTGTGTGCTTCTCCTCCAGGCCCTAGTAGTATTTCTTCCGCGTCACTGAGGAGCTTGCAATTCTATGGAAGAGGGATTGGCACCGAGAATGACAGTTTTGGATCGTCATAATTTGCCAAATGTTTTCGCGGGCGAACAGAGCCCAATAGGTACGATTCGCGTACGGGAAATTCTTTCTAAAAAAAACATGATTTCTGTTGGGAAAGCGTTGAAATTAATTTGAGAATATTGCCACGTGCGAGTCGGAGTATCTAAGGGTTATTGGAAAATGCTTTGCCCTCGCATCGGTCAGTCGAGTGAGTTCAATCGGTCGTTCGTCATGAGTTTGGTTCTAAAAGGTTCTGAAATCTCCACTTATATGTTCAGCCTCGAGCGGAAGTCTCGCTGCTCGTGATTTCAGCATCATCCCACATGTTCGATGGTGTCATCCGCCTCACCGACCGACGTGTTCCATTAGCTCTTCGTACTGAGTTTCCTGGATAGGATATACTAGGTGATTTGTGATGCAGAAACAGGAAAGTCAAGAGGACAAGAACTATATCAAATCGGTTCCGCCTGAGGAAATGAGTTTCCGGAGTTGATCGTGGAAGGAACATCATTTTTCGTGTATCTTCGTCCCTCCGCGAAACACCCGATGCCTATCCCAGTGACTTCGCATCATTGAACGCGTTGTCGATCGGCAGAAAGTTTCCTCGAGCGATCACGATTCAATGCTCAAAGAAGTTTTTCCCCTCTCTAGGATTTGAAATGAGACTGTGCGGAGAACGAGATTCGAATCAACGACCTGCCGATCGTGAAGATGGTACAGCGAACCTTTGGCTATTTCTTCGGTTCGTGGGAGCGGCTGCGCGCAAGATTTCCGGGCGTGGTCATACGGGAAGTCTGACGACTCCCGGGAAGGCTGAGTTCTTTTCCTCATCCTCTCTTCGAACTCTGTTGTCAGATCCACGCAGGAGGGATCTTCTGGCCTGTTACTTGGAAATTGGGAATCGAAGGTTGGAGGCGCCTCCTTTTTCCGTGCCGCCGAGGGAATCCATTTCGACTGTCGAGAGAAGAGAATGACGGCTTGGGAATCGTACGGTATGCTAGTTTATCGATCCAGATATGTATTTATGTTACATTTCAAACCTCTCAGCGTTGCGTGTCAGATGCCGTTCAGCGGATCGTTGGTCTACTCCTCCAATTTTTCCCAAATTCTATTCGTTTCTCGCACGAATAAAGTATCCTTCAGTTCCTATCGAAGACCCAGTCTTGGGAAGGAGCCCTTACATAGTTGCACTAGAGTAAGTTTTGCTCTCTTGTTGCTTCTGCGTCTCATGTTGTTTGCTGATTATTTATCGTTCTCGAAGTGGCAGCGCAGGCAGCAGGCTCCCACAATCGGAGATACCGTTCACTCCGCGGTCATCTTATCATTTTTGGCTTTCTTGGTCCGTGTTAGATCAAACTCCCTCAAGACCTGGGAGGGAATAACTCATTGGACGACCTCCGTGGGAAGAGAAATTCATTTAGAACTAAATGAAATCATCGTTATTCATTGTTCCAGCAACAGCTTGCTTCTGACAAGGAGACCACCTGACCAAACTTCAGGCATCGCTAGACATAGCCGATAGGATCCGATTTTTCGGTGCATTAGGTAGAACTTTCCTAAACGTGAGAGCACGACGCATCTGATGCTTCCGCTCCATAGGCTCGATTTCTGTCAGAGAGGAAGCCGAAAGTAGCTCGTTCTGTTCTAACAAGTGTGCCGTCATTTCGGATTAGAGCGCTTAAAACTTACTCGCAAATGTCACCGAAATCAAGATCAGACTCATCCATTTTCTCGGAGTGGTTCGACATCACGTTCAATGAAACTAATCAAGAGCCCAGCAAGCGATCAGTGGCGCAGAACTGCAGTAATTATTCTGATTGTCATGACCACACCAAAATAGTATTCTCTGGGCTCTCCCGTGACATCGGAGGACTCGGTGATTGTCTCGTGAACAGTCGCAGAGTCCTCGTTATCTTTGGAAAAGATCTGTCCCGATGTCAGCTTTTCCCGATCAGGCTATTTCTCAGGAAAAGTTCAGGGAATGGTTGTCGAGTCGTCGAGATAGAGTTGAGCGCAAAAGACGACGGACGGAAGAAGTTTGGTGAAAAAGGAATAAGGAGCCACTAGCCGGCCGCAACTCTCTATGCGTGACGGTTTCAGGACGCAAGCGACGGAATCGGGCGAGTCTCTTATTTCAATATCCGATCAGTCCCGATCGACTTCAGTCAGCACGCACTAGAAACCGACACCCTCAACCCCGATAGGAGCTCGAGCCCCCTGTCTCCAACTTCGGCAGTTCTTCCTCGGTTATCCGGACACTGCGTTTTCACTCGCGACTCAGGAAACGAGGAGTCAAATGCCGAGACTCCCTTTCTCAACATAGCCTTCCTCGGAGATTGAAATTGAGCTCTGTAAACAAGCGTTCAAACACCTGAATTGACTACCTCGGGATTTCGAATTTTCAAAATTGAATTTCGTCTCGCAAGAGACACGGAAACTGTCGCGCCTTTGGTATGTCTCGAGGCGTTTTCGAGCCCATTAGTTAATATTGCCGTTTGTGACTTCAAGGATTGGTTCAATTTTGATCGAAATCCGAAAACTTTTCTCCCAAATAAAAGAGATTTCAATCAGAGTCATGAAGTTGGCCCGTTAATAAACCAAATAAAACTGAAAAAAGTTGAATATTGAACAACAATATCTGCGACTGTGATATGCTGAAATTATGAAAGACTAGCGTCCCGGTCACGCTTCGCTGTGACTTTCTCCGTCCGCCGTAGGCTTCGGGCTCATGGGCTGATTTCCTAACTATGCGATAATGATAGAGCTCGGAGTTTTCCGGATTATTCGGATTTTATTAAATATCGAAGGATATTTTTAGAGAGGAAGGGCGATAAGGCGAAGGGCTTCAAATTTCCTCGTTCTGCATTTGGATGCCTTCTTCTCTAAACCAACCGTAAAGGCGCGCAGCGGTCTCGTGTTGCGAGTTGAGGTTTATGATTGTGGTCGACGACAGCAATCAACGAATCAATTGATTATGTTCATGGAAAAAATCCTGCAATGCGAGCACAATGGGCTGTCTGGTGCCGGTATTGAAATGACGCCGCTGATCTGCTTCCTCCTCCCTGTTCCCCATGAAATAAATTTGAAGAAACGTGGGCTCACTCTCGGGTACTGGCAAAAGAGATCCAATCTGAGGGTAAATCTGACCCTGAACTTCGAGCGTCGGCATATAGTTATCTCGAATTATTCTTGTCGATCCGAAGGATGTCATTTGAAAGCATGAATTATACTTGCGAATATTCTTAAGGAAGTGCTTAGATTCCGGGGCGCTGGGGGCGGTAGCAGCGGTGGCAACTTCACTCGACCATTCGCGCGGCACTCCCTGGGGCTCTCGTAGAGATACATAGTTACTCGGTGTGATGTGTTCATCACCATCTTGAGAGACTGAAGAGACATCTGCACAATGACGCCTCGGTACTTTAGGTTCCCCAACCACCGACGGATCCTGAGTAGACCCCAATCGTTTACGGCGTCCCCCGCTACTTGTTCCTGCCTGAGCTCTGTAATCACGATGAATCAGTCCAATCGACTCGGATAGAATGATCACGGATTTGAACCTCAATCTGAAGGCCCACGCTCGGGTCTGAAGGGACATCGTCGCTTCGTAAGTACTTACCTGTCACGGTTTAACACAGCCTCAAGCACTCTGGACTCTACCTGGCCGTCAGCATCGGGACGGCTCACGGCGTCCGATCGTTGACGCCTTGCTCGTTGCAATCTCTTAGCGTGCNCCTTCTTCTCTAAACCAACCGTAAAGGCGCGCAGCGGTCTCGTGTTGCGAGTTGAGGTTTATGATTGTGGTCGACGACAGCAATCAACGAATCAATTGATTATGTTCATGGAAAAAATCCTGCAATGCGAGCACAATGGGCTGTCTGGTGCCGGTATTGAAATGACGCCGCTGATCTGCTTCCTCCTCCCCGTTCCCCATGAAATAAATTTGAAGAAACGTGGGCTCACTCTCGGGTACTGGCAAAAGAGATCCAATCTGAGGGTAAATCTGACCCTGAACTTCGAGCGTCGGCATATAGTTATCTCGAATTATTCTTGTCGATCCGAAGGATGTCATTTGAAAGCATGAATTATACTTGCGAATATTCTTAAGGAAGTGCTTAGATTCCGGGGCGCTGGGGGCGGTAGCAGCGGTGGCAACTTCACTCGACCATTCGCGCGGCACTCCCTGGGGCTCTCGTAGAGTTACATAGTTACTTGGTGTGATGTGTTCATCACCATCTTGAGAGACTGAAGAGACATCTGCACAATGACGCCTCGGTACTTTAGGTTCCCCAACCACCGACGGATCCTGAGTAGACCCCAATCGTTTACGGCGTCCCCCGCTACTTGTTCCTGCCTGAGCTCTGTAATCACGATGAATCAGTCCAATCGACTCGGATAGAATGATCACGGATTTGAACCTCAATCTGAAGGCCCACGCTCGGGTCTGAAGGGACATCGTCGCTTCGTAAGTACTTACCTGTCACGGTTTAACACAGCCTCAAGCACTCTGGACTCTACCTGGCCGTCAGCATCGGGACGGCTCACGGCGTCCGATCGTTGACGCCTTGCTCGTTGCAATCTCTTAGCGTGTGCAGTCGACCGTCCAATATTGGAACGTTTGTGACCAGGCATTGTGACAAGGTGTCACTACCAGTACTACGCTAAGATGCGTCAAGGCTGATACGTCCTACCATTAAAGCCCCAAGATTCCCGGCTTTTGCAATGAATCTAAATGCAATTAACGTGTTACCCCTACCTAAAGGATTTATTATTATCAACTGTCGATGACTCAGACCGAGATCACCGTATTCAGATTCGGAGAATCAACATCTGCTTCATCGACCATTGACGCGCTTGTCATTGGCACCAATATAGGCGCGTAGCTTGAAAGACCTTATTCACGGTCATTAGGGGAACAAAGTTGTCGGGTTTTCTTAAGATTACGATTTATGGGGACAGTTGCGGGCAACTCTCGGTAGCCTAAAACCTTCCTGGGCGAGGTCGGCACCACGGTGCGAGGTTCCACCGAGAGCCGAGCAGGGGTTCGAGCGTGATTCGAGCTCATGCGCGCGTCGAACGTTTCTGCTTTAGTTTGTAGATTCCTCGCATTTCGGAATTCTCCTCTTCCGCATCCAGTTTAGGTCTCCCAGATCATTGACCGAAAGCACGGTTCTTACAAACTACCGTATTCGACGGCCTCATGCAGATCCAGGAAACGCATCACGGATTCCATCCGATGTCTGAAATCATAACGGAGCTGCATACGAGTCAGTTTCCTCGATCTTTATCGGAGGGATCTGAATTTCCTGCACAAAGAGTAATCCGCGACGAAGTCTCACCTACAGAGGTTCTGAAAGCGACCTGTCACTTTTCCATGTCGTGAATTATATTCGTCTTCGCTGCTGGCCAAGCTCCTTACGAAGCACTCGCACATGGTTTTGAAACTCAAATATCACAGCACCTCGCTTCAGCGTGTTCGATTCGCTTTCTGATGTTTTGAAACCTCGAGCACAAGATGAAGAGAATATCGAACAATTTCCGAGAACTTGTGAGAACATCGATGCCACGCTACCCCAATTCAATCAAACTTCCAGCGAGCGCACACTTGCAGAACACATATGAAGATGTTTCTTTTGGATTTCATGAACTCTATATTGATTCGAAGTCGTCATGTAGAGAAGCGGCCAGCGTGCCAAGCGGCTAGGGTAGCCCCGTTGAGGTTGGCGCTTGCTGTAGATAGGTTAATGAAGCATTTAAGGGCAGGGAGGGAGCGGGGGGGGGGGGAAGGTGCATGTCAGCGGCATGGTCGTGGATGAAAAATGGTTTCTTCATTCATTCTCGGGATGATCAAAAGCAATCAACTCCACTAGAAGATGTTTGCTTCGAGCTTAGTTGCACCGCTGCCGGCGCTTTCATTCAAGATCGATTTGAACTTTGGGGCTTCGAGGTAATCTTTCGCCTCACCAATGGAGAAATGAAGGCTCCGACGTCTCGACGCTTTCTTCCAGCGATTGTGTGCAGCCACTAATGAAATTAAAATCGCTGCATTGCTTCTCCAAGACCACGCTGGAGATCTGTCCCCAGGGAGAGCAATCAACGGATGACTCTTGCTCCCAGAGGTGGATCTTCTGTTGTTCGGGAAACGATTCCGGCAACACATCGGCAACGAAGCGAAGACAGAGCAGAACGTTCCGCCCCGAAGCGACAGTTGCTTTGTCTACATGGAGACCATCGGTCAGAACGTGGAATGCACCGATCTTCTGCTTTGAGAGCATGTAAACTCGTGAACGGACACGATAGAAATGTGAGCGAATGTTGCACCGCAAGACGGAGCGAGTTTTTAGGGGACCAGACCGATTCCGTCATCGAATCAACTCGACAGCGAACAGCGGCCTGTTGAAAATCGATTCGGCACGGATTGCAGGTAAATTTGCGGTGGCTCATGCTCCGTCCAGTAAGTTTCTGACTGCGCACTCATTCGTCTCGGCAGAAGGATGCTTGAACACAGTTTGGTGATTGCTTGCTTGCTCGGGTCTTCGAGCGGAGCGCCGCTGCATAAAAATGAGTTTGCATCGGATGCCGCAAGGCGTTCCGTGAAAATCTGTTCGCTTCGATTAATTCAAATTGAACATGTGGTCGATGATGCAAAAAGTCTGATATTATTGGATGGCCTCCCCGTCGAGGGACGAATGATCCGAAGCGCTAATTGGCCCCGTTGAGTTGGGGCAGATTGATCGAAATCAGAAATTCCTTCCGTTCGAAACTTGTGCTGACACTCGAGTTTGCATTCGAAGGAAGTCAAACGCCTGCTGGATTCGGCAAGATTCTGAACCCTCCCTTCTGTGATTCTCAAATCGAGAAGATAGGAACTCAAATACGGTATCGAATCACTTGGAGAGCAGTCGACTATGAGGTTCCAGATGAATTTCATCCATTTCCTAATGAACTCAGCCTCGCCGCTGTGTAGAACCTGTAAAGTGAACATCGTTTCGTGGCGCTGGCACGTTCATTAATACGTTTTTCGAGAAGGTGTTTTCCGAATAATTTGGAGCTTCACAGAGATGTCGACACACTCACACAGAAACGCATAATTAGAAACATGTACTCGGTTCGTTTATCAACTCGACGCCGTCTGCCCTCGATGTCCAGTCGGTGGTTCTGCTCGGACCCGCCCAGCTAATTGGTTTCATTAAAAGTAAATAAAGCTTCCAGGAGAGTAGTGTCCTTTCGCTGGTGTGGAAAACTTTCAATGTCAGAGGGTGGAAAGATGACGAAAATATGTCTCAAGGAGTTTCTGGGGACTCGACGACTTCTGGAATCCGAAAGGGGCTGAAGTGAGTTTCTGGAATTCCTCTTGAGTTGGAGGCTGGAAACACTCGTCAGCTGCTTTTGGTATCAAGACTTCGACAAAACGGAACGCCCATTGACCCAGCGATGTGCTGATCTTGCGGATAATTTTATCAACGATTGTGTCCCAATAAGGCCATGCTCCATAAAACCACAATCCAGACAGCACTTGTGCCAATTTTCAGGAGAATGAAATTCAAGGAATAATTGGAGCTGAACATAGGAGCACGGAGCCCCGTGTGACAGACTGGGGAATTCTAGAATCTAGATGTTCTACTGTTGTTCCAGGGGTCCTGAGGGAGAGACGGAATTGAAGTGCCTCACGAACGCCTCGGCGTTCGATCGAAGAATAGTATGGTAGTTTCAAACTTGATCCTGAATCTCGGAAACTTTCAAAGACACACTGCCCTACAGTCCATTGAAACATTGTGTTCCGTCAAATATCTAAATTGGATCTCGAATTGCCCGGAAGCCTAATTTGAATCGCCGCGAACATTTTCCTTCCCATTGTCCACATCGTAAGCCGCTCCCAAACGAGTTCAGTCAGTCAATTCCAGTCAGCTATTCAATGATCGAAATGATCACTTGGCGGTTCTCTTGTGCGAGAGCGCAAACGTAAGCTCATCAAGCGGGCGCTTCCGTCGGAGACTTTCGGACAGCTCATTAACAGCACACGATGGCACACGACGGAATTCTCATCGTCGGTGTGCGAGGGAAAAGATGACAAATAAAGCGCGAAAGACACAAAGATTTTCGTTTCACAGTTTCAAATCGAAGTTTGAGCGTTAGCTCTGTGTTGTGGAAATAATATTGGAGCCACGGCATCAAGTAAGTATTCGCGATTCGGAGAAATCTCCCTCCGTTCCCGAAATGCTCTGTGGTGAACTCGAGGAAGTTGTGATTGATTCAAACGTCTGGAATGGTCTGGTCGGAAACTCGCCTCATGACAAGAGGAGAGCACGATCATGACCAAAACATTCCGCTCCGGAATTCATAACGAAACAGCACGGCCGATCAGGGCCCATGATGGCGCGGCTAGCACTTGCCCAGTGAGGGGCTCCACACACGGAAGACAATGTAGGGGTTTGATCTATGAGAAGCCCCGATCGAGTAAGCTTTCCACCATTCGTAATTTGACCGAATAACGCACGGTAGTTTGAACAAACTACGTAAAGAGAGCCAGACGGTCGGTCGGCCGGCCGGCCGGCCTGCCGGCCTGCCGGTCGGTCAGAGGATGAGAGGATCTCGCAGGGAGAAAGATGCTCGGAGAGGGTCTCTTAGGAAAGGGACAAGCTCGAGCTTCAGACTAGAAGCGGGCTACGACATTTGCTTGTCCGTCGCAGCCTAGACGTTGTTCCAAGTTTACTTATCGACTAAAAGTTTCTCGGTCGTGTGATCACCTCGGTTCCGTGAGTGCAATCGGGTGACAGTGAGTTCTCGTGGTGAAGATGTGCGCGGGACATGGGCCCGTCCCACGGTAGCTCGTGTCAGGTGGAAGAAGACATCGAAAAAATAACGTGTAACATTTCTGATCGTTTGCCGGAAATCCTTCGGAACCGACATAAGATATCAGAAGGTGGAATCTAACGAACTAGACTGACAGATAAACAGACAACGTCATTTCGACGTAAGAATGTGATTCAGAATTCCGACAGATCGTGAATCACGCCGCGCCGACTCGAACTATGGAGTGGGATAATTCAACGGAAAGGTCTCTCAACGTAAGTTCCTCTCCCAACAGCTTCTGTTCAACTCGTTTTGTTCGTTTTCACTACTCACAGCCAGAATTTGCTCAATACCAGAACAGGTTGTCGGTGTGGAAGGATGGTGGTCAAGTTTCCCGCGGCTCCAAACTCCTTGTAACGCTTCCGTACAGGAAGACCCCGTGCTCAACATCTTCTATCTTTTGAAGAGGCGGATGCTTCCTTTGTTGAGCATTCTTCAGGATGAATTCGGCCGACGGGGTTCGGGGAAGCGATTTCCGGAGAAGATTCAGCGAAGGAAGAACTTGTCACTGAAACCACTCACTTCAAAAGTGGCCTCGGTGATTGAGCTGAGCGACCACGTTCTGACTGAGGACATCGATTCAGCAGTTGGCTGATTTAGGATTCCTTGGTTTCGGAGAAGACAGCGGACGCAGAGGTCCGACCTTGTGAACGCTGTGGGTAATAAAACACGCTCGTGATTTTAGAGAATCGTTTCACACATGATCCGCGCAATAAAATGTTATTCGAACTTTTTGAGTTCCGGAAATGTTGTAGCCCCACCGCTCATGACTCGATCATGGGGTCGTTCAGCTCTGAGTCTCCGATGAATCTCGCGCGCACCATAAGCTCAAGTCTTCTCCGACGACGTCCGATCCGGAATGCGAGAGCAGGCCTGGAATTGGTAATTCCGGTGAGCTCATTATTCAGGTCGTAATTTTTTGAGATATCTCATCGAGAGGTCATTAATTTGGAATGACAACGCCGTAGTTTATTCACAAAGAGAGCAAATTCCCCGACTCCTACCTGAGTCTCATTAACTACCTCCAGGGACTGAAGAATTGAGTCTCCTCGTCGATCCGCGCGATTTTGACTACGTGGCTCACTGGCGGGAAAACTCTCATTTTAAGCACGACGGAAAGTATTTTTATGAGGGTCAACGTCGACCCATGAATATTCATCAACTGCAATCGGCAAATGTGTATTTAGCTCTCGATAGAAAAACAATCGATCCGAATCAAAACCGGGCACGATGTTCCCGCAGAAGAATCCTTCATGCTCCAGCTCTGTTGGAAGAGGTTCCCGGCAAGCCTCATGAACTGGGAACTGGAACGGTATCTGCGGGATATGTTTGAGGAGAAGATTTAGCACAGAAAGTCCGACCCGGAGTTCTTTGCAAACCCTCTTGGTTTCAAAGTTTCAATCTCAAGATCGACTGCTCTGTATCTATTTGACATTCAACAGAATCAATGAGGGAGAAACTGCCCCGACTTTGCCAAGCAACTCCAGAGCTGGCGGCTATTCTAGAGCGTCTGAAGCATCCGCCGTCTGAACGCTCGCTGGAAGAATCCGAGACATTGTTTTTCATCTTTCCAAAGAGACCAGGCTGGCGTTGCTCTCGTTCATCTTACCTGTTAGCGATGGACTTACTGTTGTTATTCTTAGAAGATGCTGTGATCTCGCATGCTATTTACAGCCGGGTGAAAAATTCAATATCAAATTGTATATTCAATCCGGCAGTCTCCGGCGAGATGGACGAACTTCCCGAGCGCTATTGAGACAGTGGAATGAGAAGAGGAAAGTTGAATCAGCCTCGAAGCCGTAGAGAAACAGCGAAGCCGCGTGTTCAAAGCCTACAATCAGCCAATATCTAAAAATATGTATTGTTTCATGGAAATGTCTAAGAAACGATTATCATCTGTCAGATTCCTGATCCGCGATTTGGTATTCTCTCTGATGCGAAGTATCACGAGAGGAAATGAGGGCAGCGCAACAGGAGTTTGTATTGATTCGTTCAAAACGCTTCCGAGGACACACGTATGACTTTGCTCGACGTTGCACTCGGCTTGGAGGACGTCTCTTCCCAGAACCCTTCCTGAAGCACATTCATGCGACAAAACGAGTCTCGACAAAGTCACAAAGGGATGCACCATGCGCGCGGAAGACGTCTGTCATGAAAATGATCCAGATTCAACAACGGTTGAATTTGTCCTACTGAAAACAATGTGTCGCTTCATTCACTTTATACAACAGATGAGGTTTTCGGCGGATTCGCTTCACCAGTTTTTACTCGAGAATGGGGATGACATGCAGAAGTATTACTGCCGCGTGAGTTTCTCCGGGTTAATCGTCCTGTGGAAAACCAGGATCCCACTTCAATCTCTTGGCCATGCTGCAATGGCGCTGTCCTCTGAAATTGCTTTTCCCTCAAACGGAAGCATCGCCATCCCAACAACGAGTGTGTGTGGTCGCTACGCAAACGGTGCAGATTTTTTTTTTCCGCGTCGCGTCCACGTTGCTGGGAACTCTGCCGATTTCAATTTGGGCTGTGAGAAGTTTCAAAAGCGCCGCTCCCGAAATTCTATCAGCCTACCTGAGCTTTCCCCAGGGCCCGGAGAGCGGTTTTGTCGCTTCCAGGCGGAATATTCCAGAAAATAGAACGCTACCCACCGGGAGGCGAATCCGCGTGAAATTTCGCCGAGCCGTTTTGATACGCTCAATCCATGTTCGCGCCTCTACATGAAAGACTGTGTGTTGGAATTATTCTGCGCTCGGTCTCGCGCGACACTTCCTCGAATGTTATTCTTCGCATCGGAGTCCCCGACTCTGACTTAGTGGCTGACGCCGCGACCGGTTAGCTGACTGAGTTACGGACAGACCGACCGAGTGAGTGAGTGAGTGAGTGAGTCACTGTGTCACCACCGTAAATCAAGCATCCGCCCCATAACAACATATAAATAATCGCTTTAACCGAGCTCGTTCCCTCTCTATCTCGCGTGCATGTGGTCGTCTTCTGGCTTGAATCATCTCGCTTTTGTTTTGACGATGACGGCGGCGGCGGCGGCGGCAACGCTGATTTCAACCTACGACATGAGGGCTTGCTCTGTGGAAGCCGATTGACTTTGTCAGAAAGATGCGGGCAGCTGAGCTGACTCGCGCGGTGGCAGCCACTTACACAAAGCGGTCTGGCAATTCGATTTAGAGAGAGACCGATCAAGTGAAATTAAAATGTTTCAGATAGAATCCCCGCAAGCGTTCAACTTCTTTGATTCGTTAAGAAATCTAGCGTGACTCATTCAACCGAATTCTGGTGTCGGCGGTTCTCAGAAGCCGCTCGGAATTAGCTCGGCCTGAATGAGCGCAGCACGGCGTATTAGCACTATTAGAATCTCCCGATGTGTTAAACGATCAACAGCATATGATGTGCAAACGAACTCGAGTTCGGCATATGTAATGTGGCTTCTGAAGGTTTCCCAACGAGGAGTTCGCACTGTATTCGTAAGTTTTTCTATTTGTTTTCATCATTCCTGTTTTCTTCAATCTCAAACAGACTACTGATTCTTCCGGTGCAATGCACGTTCGTGTGCATATTGTGGCACATCGAGTTTTTGTCTGAAATCTTGAAAAAACCATGATTCGGAGCACGGAATACGCTTTGCTTGTCT
This sequence comes from Neoseiulus cucumeris, assembly GCA_021527715.1. Classification (NCBI taxonomy): domain Eukaryota; kingdom Metazoa; phylum Arthropoda; class Arachnida; order Mesostigmata; family Phytoseiidae; genus Neoseiulus; species Neoseiulus cucumeris. Next base: position 1,465,611 of record JAJSRV010000035.1, on the reverse strand, counting down.
GATGTCACCCTGGGAAATATTCCAGAAGCAGAGATTCTGCGAGTCGCGACTGAGAATTCAGAAGTACGTTGCGTAAGTGGCGACGGGGCTTACTAGATATGAGCCGGAGCCGTAACTCTGTTCTGGAGTAACCAAAGAGCGCTCATGTCGTTCCATGGGGTGACGCCGTCTCTTTAGTGGCGCGATGAGCAGTCGTTTGTCGCTCGATGAGCAATCCAGAAGTCCCGCAGGTAAAAACGCCACGGAAGCGATATTTTCTAACGCGTTCTCTCCGAGTGTAGTTTATTTCCCATTGCTGGCCGTATCTCTCCAAACATGGCCAGCAGGTAGCTCTGCCCCAACGGAGCATTGAGCTAAAAAGTGTTTGGGAATTTTCCGGAATGGTGGCCGAGATAAAATCCAAGTACCCGCCCGCTCGCTTCGCTCCGTCTCAGCTTTTCCGTTGTCCCCGTGCATGACCAGGGGGAAAACTTGCAATTGAGCACCTGAACGAGCATTTGTATGCTGCAAGCGAATGATTCGGTTTCTTCACTCTGGACTAGAAGATATCAATCGGGATGGCATCGGAAAATGTCGAGATCTCCATCGTGCTCGAGTCGTCATTAACATCGCAATTCACACTTTGCCCCTTCGAGGGCTCTCACTCCCCTTTCCCTCGGAAATCTTGACATAAACTATGTATGTGTACATGTCCCCAACCTTGTCGTTACCGATTCATGATTAAGCTCCGCTCGAATCTGTTAAAAGACCTCCGCTCAACGTTTGGAACTCTCGAGCGTTTCCACAAATTTCTGGAGTCTCTGACGAAGTCCATTCTAAACATTCCGTCCGAGCCTCTGGCGATTACGTATTCCACGATTTTTCAGTCATCCTCGCGACTTCGGCTTCTGGAAGTGGCAACGCGGAAAGCCTTGTTCCTAGTCTATCTGAATTTTGCATTAGCTGCGCATCTCCCTCGGTCTCCGGAGCTTCCTCCAATGTTATTCCTGAAAGTCTGTTATTCCTTGGACTGGTCGTTTCACCCTTCCGGGCTGAGAACGTGGAAAGCAGACAAATAAACTATTTTCCTTTCACTTGGCCTTCGCATTCGAGTTGGTGTGCCTTCTGATCGATCTGTTGTTGGAACTTTGTGTGGTAGACTCGGGTCTCGCTCGCCTTGACAATAACTTGTGACCACCTTCTCTTCGATCTCCATTCGATGTCTAGATTCTCTCTCACTTAGAGCTGAGTCCCACTCTTTGATCTCGCGACTCGAATTCTGGAAAAAAAAACGAATTGCTAAGTGGCGGACATTTCCCTTTCAATGATTCTCTCTTTCGCAATCCTCGATTCTCATTTACGCTTACGATATTCAAACTCGGGAAATGAGAAAGAGAAGCGTATCATCGACGACATTTCGTTCTGGAGCTGGCATTTGATTTCGCTTCTCTCTTTTGTCCCCGATCCGTTCTGTAACCCTTTCGGAGTCCTGTTACGAAGAGCGGAGTCCGATCGAGTCTTGAATTAGCCTCATTACGCATGAGATAATCACTTGATTCGGACCTGCTCCAAATTACAGGGTTGTCTCACTTCTGAGCTTTTTGGGTTAGCTCCAATTGTTTCGGCACGCGCCGGAGAAGCGCTTCCAAAACGGTTTTGTTCCACGGATGCCGTGAATGGAGCGTTTCCGACTCGGAGCAACGAGCGTTCAATGACACACAACCCTCAAAACTCGATTACTGACTGAGTGAGAGAAGTAATTATTCCGTTTCCTGGGATCTGCTCTGTTCCGGGTGCGCCGAAAAGTCCGCGGGGTAGGGCGTCAAGGCATCGTCGCATCTTCGGAGTTCCACGATGCGAGTAATCAAATCAAAAAGTCAGTGTTCAACTGTTCGTCTCTCCGGCACACTGCAAGAAGAGCTGATGGATGACTTGATCTTCGGACGAGAGGGTGAGGTCATTATTCAAGTGCAGCCACTGATTTTTTATCAATTTTTCATCGTAACCTATCTGTTTCCGACTGAATTCACGTTGCGAGCACTGTGTAGTCGCGTGTCATGAGGTCTCGGAGTTCCAGTTCCTCAATTTTGAGGCCGTGATGCCGGGGCGGACGTCAGCGAATTCATGGACGTGATTCGCATCGGATGGAGGTTGGGCACGTTGACTTTCAACTAAAGATAGGAAGTAGCCCCAAGGGTGGAAGTATCCTCAAAAAAGAAAACCCCTCGATCATCCGATCAAATATCTTGGAGCAGGGGATCGATGTTTGTACATATACCGTTTCCGTCGAGTTCTATCTTTACACTTCATTCAAAGCGCAATAAGAGTCGCCGAGACTGCCTTTTCATGGCAAACAATTCACTTGTCCAACAAATCGACTGCACCAGGGATGGCTGACAATGCCGCGCTCCATATCAGAGAAAAATGTTATTTCACCAGCTCGTTCTAGGCTAGACCCCCATGTCATTGTCCCAAGTTCCGCTCCCGAACAACGGGTTGTGTTCCATTCAAGCCGCGCTTTTCATCCATTCCAATTGCGGTCCGAAACGAGTGTCTGCACATTCACTCGAAGTTTGGGTGAAACGCCGCCCGCCCCGGAACTGCACAGTATTTACAGCCAGCGATAAACGGTTCTGTGTGTTGTTCCATCCATCCATCGATTTTCGAGATCAACAAATCAAGACGAATTGTCTGAACAGTCGAGATTCCAACAGCGTGACCATTCAATCGAGGTACCACAGTAGTACTATGGAGAAATTCCATTTCGACGGAAGTTCCTTCTCAATGCGATGGATTTCTCCTTTGATGTCTCCATTGAATTTCGGGACCTTTTAGGAAAGTCGTTGATTTCCTGTTTCCTAGCGAAGGCGACGACTTAGCTCGTATCGATCCCGACTCCCTCGATCTATCACCTCGAAATCAGCTGAACACTCGTTTTTTGGAGCATGGACCAGAGTCAGCCAGTTTTGCAACAGAGGTATCGCTCGTTTGCTTTGGAAACGAGGGCCTGACTGAGATGACAGCGACAGTTTTGATCGCAAACATTGCCGCTCGCTCCGACAGGAGTCGAGAGTCGATTCCCATACAGAGAACAGGAGCCAATTTCATTAACTCACCCTCGATGGTTGTATGTATTTATATAGCCGAAGGTGGGCTGGCTGGCTGGCTGGCTGGTCGACCTACAACTGTCTTCTGCCGCGCCTGCCACGAGTCGACGTCGGCCCCCGAGTGACTTTTAGCCGCAAGCCATCGCGCAATACCCGCAGGGATTGAGATTGCACACACGACGCTCATATTACCGATTGAATATATGCGCACGCAACTTCGCCCTCACCTAAAAACTCGAATACATTTAGATGTCCCAGTTGTACTCTTGAGCACACCTACCGCTATCTACGAACACCTACGCAAACACCCAATCCGGGCTCGGTCGTGTTTTCCTCACTTTGAGCCCAAAGCGAAGAGAGAAATTGAATCGGCTCTTCGACTCGGCTGAAATGAGAAGCGGAATAGTTTGAATCTAATTTACAATCGGGAGAGTGTTCTCGCGAGCGAGGGGATCCGAGAGTTATTCTTCGATTCGGTCGGCGGCACGCTCGCTCATTGCAAGACTTTCGCGTATCCGCCTACCGATCATCATATTCGGACGAGCGACCGACCGACCGACCGACCGACCGACAGGACACAGGCTGTGTGTTCACGGCCTGTCAATAAGGAGAAACTCCGATAAATGTCCGATATCGTTTCTTCGTTGCGCCCATGCGTATTTTCGGGCGCGGCGGCGGCGGCGGTCTCATCGTTCCTCTGCTTGAACGCTTCTTTTCAGCTCACTCCAACTCCTTGTGAAAGGTTCATTCTCGCCAGTCCTACCCGTGCGGCTCGTGGCTTTCCTGACTACGCGCTTATCAACCGCACGCCAAACAAGTCTTTAACATCGTTCTCGACGCTTGTTGCGTGTGTGTTCGCTTTCTTCACTTCTCTTCTTTTGGAAGCGATCGTTTTCCGATACACGCGAACTCTTCTCATCCGGCGGCGTACGGAAATGGAATGTTTCGCCTCAAAGAAACAAGGGACACCGACCGCGCACGCTAATTTTTGCGGTCCCGACTAAGTGAGCGCAGGGCCAGGCGAGGTCTCTCAAACGTTTCGTAACCGCCATCGAGTTGGCTAGCACGTCGCGCCGCTTCTGTTTGCGACACAGATCAATCACGCCCGTGGAGTTGTCGTTGTCTCGGCCACCCGCATGTCCTAGATAGATGGATTTTCATTGAGCACTTCATTGGAAGCGGGTCGAGAACAAATTAGTGCGCGGGCTGTCCTTATGGAATCCGCTGAAAAATGACGCGGCCGAGAGTGGCGCAACAGAGCCGAAGGCTGAACGGATCACCCGAATAATTCACTGAGCGCTGATTTACGCTCGGAGAAAGGACACCTGAGGCCAATGGCTCGAACACCGATCGCTGTCCCGGCTAGAAAACTGATGCTCGAGTCGACAAAAGGCGCTCCAGCAGCAGAGTTATCTGGGAACGAGTGAAAATTTCGGAATCGCGTACTTCATCTCGCCAGGTGAGGCAAACACCGAACAAAGCGGCCATAAATCACGCCCGATGTCATGGTCAATGCTTCTGGCAACTCGAAAACATTCGCTGATGCTGAGTCATGATATTTTCAATCTATTCCGCTTCGGTTTCTGGCTATTGACGAAGTCCTTTAGTTTCGAGCTGAATGTTAGGAACGTCCGCTTGCGTTGTACTTCCCGGAACCTTTCTAGGTCTCTCTGTTCCGAACGGATGCTGACGACGGAAGTTCCTGCTAACTCAGCTCACTGTTTGAGAGAAACCTACAGAAGGAACTCTTGATCCCTCCTCAATGGGTAAATTTCCTCGCAATGAGACGAGTTCATCGGACGCTTGCCCATGATTAGTGGAAGACCCCCCCCCCCCCACATGTGTTCGAGTAGCACTAACGAGTGCTTGTCGAACTTGAAGCCTCCGTTCTGGAAGTTCTTCCACCGAAGCCGGAACTTCAGCACCGGTAATGGAAGGAATTGACGTCAGTGCTCTGAAAACACTTTTTGAAGTCTTGCCCGTCACGAGAATCTCTGTTGAAGGTTGAGGTTGAGAAAATGAGGTTTTTGTAAATCGAATAACGAGCTGCGTGACGTGCGGAGCTGGGTAAATGACGTGTGGCTTCCAGGTGAATAAATCCCCAAAAGGAACGGTCCAAGACGTGAGTGAGAATGCGAATCATCTCGATAAAGAGAATGTGGGATCCAACGTCTGCCACGAGGCCTCGAGGTCAGAACCGACGATTCCGCTTTCCGGCTTCCTTCCTTCCTCTGGAATTCTCTATCTCCGTGTGAACAAAACAAAGGGAAACAGAGACTCACTCAAATAATCTCTCTTCGTATTTCTTCCAGTTGTTGGTCGTTCCCTTTTTTCTCGCTGCTCATTTCGTATGGGACTCGGCTCCTCCACTCTTTCTATTCTTGGAGAAACTCGTTCCAGAATCCAGTCAAGCGTTAAGTAGGAAAATCTAGTAGCGCTATTGGTATCTCCTGCACAGTGCAATCCCACCTTCCGACGTTCTGCCAAACATCTGCTCCTGTCGGGGAACTCGGAGGAAACAAAAAGAGGCGGACGCCTCCAGAAACCTCGGAGCTCTCGGAACTTTCTTTGATTTTGGTGCCCCTGATCTGAGTTGATCCAAACCGAGCATTAATCATATCGTGCAGGCAATTCAGAATGTTTCTCTGAACCTCGCAGTTTATCGAGATAAATGGTCGATTACGGGGTTCGAATCCGGCTCCGAAAATGTTTGATTTGATCTATTCTCCCGGAAAATTCCTTCCACAGTGGAAGGAGGATCGGGAACGCAGAGATTTCGCGCATAAACACTCCTTTTCTAAACGATTGGATCAAACTCACTCATTTGTTTTCACTTTACACGCGGAATCGATGGGTCGCGCTTACAAAAAAAATAAGCTCGAGAAGCGAATCCTCTACCGGAAGTTTTTACTGTGGCTCCGCTCTAAATCCCTGAAAGAAACAACGCTTGTTTAGGGTTTCAGCGACTTTGCTCGATCGATTCTCCGCTTCCGAACACTGACGCCTTGAGTCTTCAGTCTTCTTACCGGCGTAAACGCAGTTGAGAAATTCCAGCGTGAGAGATTCTCCGCCTTCTCAAAACAATAATCGTTCATCTCTTTGGCGGCGCCGAATTCCTTTCTCGACTCTCACAAAGTCCAGAGGTCGCAGCTCCCCTTTCAATCTTTCTTCTACAGATTACGCGCCCGAAAAAGAGAATACCGAGGCATTGGTGAGGGAGGAGTGTTTTTCAAGAGAAAGTAGATTTCTCGAGGGAAATCCTATGAACACCATTGGGAGGCACCTGTTGTGCGCTTTCGGGGAAACTTGAACTAAGGCTTTCATGTAAATGCATACCAAATCTTTGAGAATACTTTGTTGGTATTTGTAGCCCAAACGAGCCACTCGCGAACAAGGAGAGCGATCCTGGTCTTTACATGACGGGCTGGCTTTCCAGATGAATATCGCTAGGCCGTAACTCTGAGAGAGCTCACTCCATTCTGCTTACGATTCGGATTGCAATCGATGCAAGACACGTAGCTGCGAAGAATCGAGGCCGACGAGTAGATATCCGACAGAATCGATTGTTTGGCATTCGTTTGTTCGTTCTAACACAACTCCTTTACTGCTTCACGCATAAACGGGCTCGGTGTGCATAAATATAAATCTTAGCTTCGTATTCAAATACGCTTCTCTCACTCTCTCTCGTTGTATGACTACTGGATCGAGAGCTCCCGCGTTCGTATCACTCCAAGTCGGACGTGTCTGGCGTCGAATCGACCCCGAATTGACCTAGTGATGTGGAACCCGTCTCCATGTGCACTGTATTCACATACCTTTATAAGATTACGAGAAGTGGATGATTATATCACTTGGCCAATCGCGACCAAAGGAGCCGAAACCAGAAACTCCGGATCATTTAGCTGAAAGCTCCTCGGGGACTCCACACCTCACGAAGGTTGTTATTGGACAGAAATTCATACGACGGTTACATTTTTATGCGTTGTGCGGTATATTTTGGACATCCTACAGGTTCGAGACTGTATGCGGCACTACGAGGCGAGTAACCCGAGAGCTTAGGTTTCAGAGCCGGCTCGCCATAACTGATTCGATCTGGTTTCGAGGAACGAATTCTTGGAGTTTATCCGATTAGAGCACTCCGAGGGAAGCGCTACAAAAAGAGGATAGTGACACAATGGTTTCACTCAGGATTACAAGTCTATTTATATACTAGGTACATCAGAATATCGCATTCCCTAAACTCTGAGTGCTCGGAAAGAATTCGACTTTGAGGTAGTTCGATTTTCGTCTCCTGTTCAAGGTCGGGGAGTCCAGTTTGAAGCATGCATTCGGCGAGAAACTCGACTTCTTTCCGATGCTTTGCTTTCGCTGTGCCAAAAAAAGAACGGACATTTGGCTTTTCCCCTCGAGTGGAACTTCGCAGGTAGCGACTTTGGAATGCCACCTCCCATCGGTTGGGCATTTTCTCGTTCCGGATATATTTTTTTTCCAGGGAACCCCGTCGGGTGCCCGAGTTCCAAACAACGTGCTTTGCTCTCCCGAAGCTCTTGTTTCAATCAGCGGCTGTTCCTCTCGTGGTTAATCCCCGCTCGCCCGAAGAACTTTTGTCCGAAAACCTCTTTTCTTGGAGCAACTCATGTGTAGTTGCCTTGCAAAACGTATCGATAACTTTCAGAAGTTGCCAATGAGTCAATTACAATTTCAATCGTTGCCTGATTAAGCGAGCCTCATGTGGACGAAAGTTTTCCTGAGAATCGAGGTTTTCGGGCGACCGGAGCTTAACCTCTCTCGTACGCGGCCGGAGGAAGAACAACACAGCTCTTCCGCGCGTTTTCAGATATTTCTCCGCGAATCTCGATGTTTGAATTTAAAGATTTCACGAATGGGCTTACGAATTGGAATTGCGAAATCTTAGCCGTTCCGAGAACATTTGCAAACCTGGGGTTTTGATCCGCTGAAGATCCACTTTCTCCGTGAGATTTCCAACCGTTACATATAGCGAAAGTCGTTTCGCCACCTCGTTAATGAGGGTCTGAGATTTCGAAGATCCGCGGATCGATAAGGGATCCGCTCTTATTGGAGCTGGAATGAGTTCACAAGGACCGGCCCCTTGTCCCAATTGTTGGAAAAAGCTGTTGTCTCGCGCGAAATGAAAAATGGAATTGTTTCGGCCAAACAGAACCTCATTCCAATGAGGACCCATCGAACAGATGGCGATTTTCTGTTCTCTATTCATGTCCGTTCGATCTCGATTATGTTTCAGTCAGATGCTAGCGGGACAAACTCGAGCTCCGATGGTCCACAAGTGAGCTTCGTGACCCGAAACCGATGTCGGGCAAACAAAAATCGAGTCAACAGCTTCGGGGTATTATCATACATACTCTCCTGAACCCGCTTGTGGCACCCTCGAATTCACGTGGAATTCCCGGACAAAATCTCAAGCGCTCCGCGACCATCATACTCCAAACAAAACATTGCCCCAATTTGCTCAGAGAAGAAAAAAAATTGATTAGAATGCCTGGCAGTGTTCGTACGGGAAACTTCAAATGACATGGTCTGAGCTCGTCGGTCGGAAGAAAATAAAACAAGAGGTTGTTTCAAGCGAGGAGAGGCGTCAGCCTGACCACGACCAGAGCAGCGGGAGTTAAACAGATCCAGGCTCACTCAATGTTGTTCAGTGAGCCGCGGTACACCCGCAGCCCCTGCATCGAAATGGCTTCGGGTCATGCTCGAGCTCGCTCCCAATCGACGCTGAGATGCATGTTTCGGGGACGTGGCCATTTTCTGGTACACTTGGCCAAGCAGAGTGCTTTGCTTTATGCAAGAGGCACTAATTGTGCCTTGTAGGCTCTCATTGCTCAGCACTCCGTGAGGAGTAGGGATCCCGAGGGATCACCCACCGTGCCGTAACATATCCTCCATGGGCGGTCGCGGTCGAAAGGGCAATCGGAAGGTTGGACAATCGGATGGCAAGTCGATGTGCCAGCTCAAATGAAGCGTTTTCCGTCCTCCCGTGGGACCGTCAACCGTGCTTTCACTCTCCATACTTTTCTCCGCCTCCTCCTCTCAGGTTGTCCAAGAAATCTCGCGTTAGACCTCTTGACGCTCCTTTGGTTAACTGAGATATTTTAGTCGACCAATCTACCACATATCACCACTTGTGTACAGGCAGCCGGTCGGCCGCCTTAAGTCTGCTCGTGAGCTATTTCTGTGTTGAGCCTTACTCGTTACTCTTTTTTTTAAGCCTTGTTTCTTCTCTTGGCTTCGCTCAGTTATCCTTATTTTTCTCGATGCATTGACAGGTCTGCGAAGGTCGCATCGGCGCTCACTCAGAGGTTCCCTTCTCTCCGCTGCCGGGTGCTTTCTTTCGTAAGATGCTCCAGACAGAGCTTTCTGTACCGTTTGATTGCCAGTTGTTGTTGGAGGACTCAACCAGAGGTTCGGTTCTCATTTAACTGAGTGGTCACCTGATGTCATTAACCTAATCTGCAATGGCTAGCCTGTTGTGCAGGATGAGAGCTGCTTCGGCCGGAAATCACTTCCAGATAGGGAAGCGCCGCAGCCAGAGTTTCGTTGGCGGATGGGCTGCCGGAAAGAAAAGAACAAAGAGCTTCTTCACCAACCAACGCTGAAAACGGTGAACACAGACTTTTGCAACAGCTGGAGAAACTTGACGAATCCAGGCCTGTTCGTAAGAAGCCTCCTGGCGCCTTTGTCGTCTTTCGGGCGTGTTTCGCACGGCCTTAATAGAGACCACACCGAGTGGCTTTCCCTCTTTTCGTCGTCCTCGTGTCTAGTCAGGTTTCGTCGCTATTCCTCGCAGACGCTTTCAGTCGCCCCGAGGGCAGTGGCTCCCCTCCCCTCCCTTCCCTTATCGCACGACGACGCACGTGAGAACGGGTTTGTTAGCATAGACGATCCTGGGAAGCCACAGTCAAAAGCAGTTTGTACGCGAGAGAGACGTTTCGAGCGGCCGGCAAGGCGAGTTTGTTCTTCTTCGCGCATCTCGATACTCGAACTCACATAGGCGTTTCAGTTTCTGCTTCGGCTTTATGGAAAGATTCTCGTCGTGGAAGACGATTCTTACATTCGGAGAGCAACCATCAGGTGGAGAATTTCATTCTCTTCTTGTCGGCGGAAAGTCGCCGATCTCTTGAAATAAATGTTTCTGCCTCGTGTGCTTTGGAACTTCTCATTCCACAACACGAGCACACTGACATCCGCGGTGAACAGCTCCGAAAAACACAGCGACACTTGTCTCTCCAAAAGGTATAATCTTGGGAAGAGTTCCACTGACTCCTTCTGTCACAGAGCTCGTTCGACCTTCGGAGCTCTTCATCTCAGATTTGTAGAGAGATATTTCCTCCCACCACGGCGGTTCGGATTCAATATTGGTTGCTCTACCACTTGTGTCCGCAGAAATCAATTTTTCACTGCAACATATGGTCAAGGCGCACGCATCGTTTTCTTTGAGGGAATCAAACAAAATGGAATTCGGATTCATCCAACACTCCAAACTCTGCGGAACTCCGGCGAATTTCAATCGTCGCACGAGGACTTGCTGCTGATTGATGAAACCGATGCTACCTGTCGGCTCTCGATGTAGAGCCTGACCGGCCGCAAGGTTCGATCTCGTAACACTGTTGCGCAGAATGTCGGAGACGTGAGTTCGTGGATGTCTTTCATCGGATCGAATTACACAATACGACTCACGTACAGATAGAATGGTGGAAGAGCAAAGCCGGCCTCATAAAGGGATCGACCGACAGGCGTACGCTTTGCCGGACGGCTCACCGACTGACGGGTGTCGAAGGGAGCCCATTGCGTTAGCTACGTCTGCTCGACGACATATCTGTATGGATCATTGGTCTCCATTATTCCTCAGATAGACCTTTAGCACACTGAGACCTGAAATATTCAGCCTCATGCTATAAATGCCTCAATAGACTCGACTTTCCGTGCTTTCGTCGACTCGCCGACTTCGATTTCAAAAACATTTAGTTTCCACCTAGCGGTGTCTGGCGCGCTTGAAGTGACGGTAAGATGACACTCTCCACCTATCCACACCTAATCGACTAAGAAACTCAAGCGGATCATATCTAGTTCACTCACTAGATATGTTCGTTTCACTCACATGTGAAACGAACATATCTAGTTCTCAAAGGCGAATAGGCAATAGTGTGGTTGAGGGCTTCATCGGACTCAAACGTCTCGAGTGAAAATGGCTGGCGCCGCGCAGTTACTGCGGCGTCTTGGCAGAACTGCCAAGTGCATCAACTTTGAAATCCAAAAATAGCCGTTTGGCATCCCGGGAATTCATAATGATGGCAAGTCGGGAAATTCTGTTCGACGCGAGCACAACATGAAATATTTACAGCGGCGGCGGCTACCGCGAACCGACAACCGCGACGCTCAGACGCATCGGTGTTGAATTCTCTAAGGAACTTGATAGGTTGTGGTAAAAGCTAAGAAAAAATGAATCGTTGCATCACGCTTCACTGTCAACATATTATTAATTTTTCACGCATAATGGCAGAGAAGAAAGCCGTTGGAATCACTCGAGCGGAAGCCTTTCGTTGATTTTCCGAGGACAGCGGTCAGAGCGAACCGCTCGAACGATTTTCGCCTGTCGATTCAACGTCGAAAGTTGAGCTGTGACGATCGGATGGAAGTCTGGACCGACGCCCATTCACTCGACCAGTTTCTATTCGTGGCCCATTCGTATTCGCGAAACGTCGCCCTCTATCTTGGCGGACCTTTATGCGTTCGAGCTCGTCCAGAATCGATACTGCGATTGACCTTCCAGGGCATGTGTCCCCGAACCTTCCGGACTGGAACACTGCCTCGGCCGGGACGTCTGACGTATATGTACTGTAAGCCTCCCAGAGCGCCGAGAGATTCCAGAAGCGTAGTCTACCTGGCTGCTGGCCAGTGGCTCAACCCAACGGAGATAAGAAAAATAGAAGCTTACAGTAGTCTGGAAAAGGTCATTTTTATTCCACTCGTCGACAGCTAGAACACGCTTCTTGGCAGAGACGACTTTCCGGAGGAAATATTGTGGAATTTTGTTTCGTTCGGCCTGAGAATTCAAGAAATTCCGATGCTTTGCGACCGATATCCGACATTGCGCAAAGATTGCGCCTTCAAGAGACGGCCACCCCTTCTAGCTCGCCGACTCTCGCCGTAAGGAAGTTTTTGTTCTCACGCGAAGAAATGAGGACGCTGTCGTATGGTAGATCGTTTTATATTCAAGCACGACACCGGAACTTGGCAATGCTTTCACGTTCGGAATCGCTTCGGAGGAGTCCTCCCAGTTGCGGACCGCTGGACAGCGAAGACAAAGTCTCGGACACGACACGGATTGATTGTTGAAGTTGCGAGGATGCGCTTGACAAGTTTTTCTTCCGGCCGCTTCTCTCTTCTGCTTCTTCAAGAAGACGTCTCCCAGGTCTCAGTCCATCTGCTACACTTGTTCAAAATACGATCAATCACCAGTAGCTGTCTTGCCGCGTGGCTTGCGGAGATTTAATCGAAGGCCAAGAAACCTTTGGAGATCGGAGAAGTGCCTGGCCAATTGAAGTCGGTGGCGGCGGCGGCTGAGCGGACCGCTAAAGAGAGGATCCACGGCGAAAACTGCGCGGTTGCAGAACGCAAAACGAGTACTCCGAGCGAAATGATCGACGCGAGGACGTGGTGGCGGCGTGACCAATCGCATTGAGCATTTCCCTTGGTTGCGCGATGAGTTATGGTCAACAAACACCAAATACAAACATGGTTTCATGTCAATACACTGCGAGCAGGCGAACGAAACCCATCGGATGGACGTACAGACAAACAAACGAGAAAGTGAAGCGAGCCTACTCGCAAACTGTTCACGTTTCATTTCCGGATCAAACACCTCTCCGCCCGCGCGAAAACAGCTGAACAGTGTCTTCTCTGCTGTCCTAATTGATATGTTATTTTACATTGAAACCAAAATAGATCCAATTTAGGCCGTTTCCGGGAAAGGCGTCGGTGAATCGAGTGAGTTCCTCCCGTTTCCCGCCTCGGTAACTGAGTAGCAAACCTAGTTTGGATGGATCGAGAAGAATGGAGTGGAACGAAGTCTAACGAGAAAATGCATGATATGCTGCTTCACGGCGATTCGTGCGTGACTCTCAGTGATTTGGGCGATGTGATTTCTGTGGCAGTGAAAAATCTCCGCGAAAAACTTCTCGTTTCGGAGCGCGGCTTCTGCAGGGAAACGCGTTCGTTGTTTTCGCGTACGAGTTTCATTAGCACTGGAATATATTCCCGCTCCGAGTTTCGTGCGACTTGGCTCAAGAGAAAGAGCGCCCACAGAGCCACTGCGGAGGTATTGCCCGAATATCGTCGTTGAAGCTCTAGACAGTTTGAAGAAAATTAAAGTAAACGTGAAGTCCTGCGTTTAAGGAACATTGCCTCTCGACGGGATTCATCTTATTGTATACTTCCAATGGGATTCTCATGTCTTGACATGCTTGAGAGCACTCCAGTTCCTCAAGACATTGGGCCCAAAGAGAATATCTTCATCGAGAACGCAGATAATGAGAGAATGAAGGAAACTCAGTTACGTTTTCCTTCTCGCGCGCATCGTTCTCTAACCATACCGAGGATCGTTACCTCTTGGCGCGATCTTCTCTTTGAACAGCTTCGAAGGATTTCGGGAATGCGGCAAATATAGCATCACAAATCCCGTCGCAAACTCGGAACCTCACAATGTTGGTCTCAGTCTCAGCTGTGATCTCCCTTATATCGACGCATCTGGGTTTCTTCCTCATCTGCTTTCTCTGAGCTCTCCATCAATCGGTCGAGTTCGGGTTTTGTTCGAGGCCAACTCGGCTCGCGTTGGATCACGACCATAGTGCGACCGGGCGTACGACTCGTAAACTCAGAAAGTGCTCACTCTCCGGTCGTAAGGATTTTCACTAAGAATTTTCACCACGTTAGTTTAACCAATCTCGTTCTCAACGCGGACTCACGTTGCTCCTCTATAATCTAGGCGATACGTCGTTTGCTGATTTGACTCATCTTTGCGATCAACCAGGTTTGTTGCTTAATGGTCGGGATGTACTACTCCGGAATCATTTGGTAATCAACGCAGATTTCTGAGAGAAATCTCACCTCTGGAAAATCGAAGGATTCTATACGGCGATCTTCATCTTGGCGAATAAAATGCTACGCAACCGAATCCTTTCCGCAGAATGTTTTCACCGTCTTCGAATTCGATAAGTTTCCTCAATCAGCGGTCGGAGTCGCTCTGAATGCGGCAGTTCCGTGAGAACAATCCGCGTCCCCCTTCGATGTCGTTGATGCTCAGACCTAGTTTTCTTTTGTTCCATAATCACAGCGCGGCCGGGCGTCATGAAGAGCTTCATCATCGGATTTTCGAGAGTTAGAGGGATCGTTAATCGTAAATCAATGAGGATGTCATCAAGAATGTGTGTCCTCGATTAGATATAGTGTTCTGTCCTCGAGCCAGAATTCTCTACACATGTTTCTTTCACGGCTCTGACAAGTTAATTATTATAAATACAAAGTCTGGTCTCTGTGAAGCGCCGGCTCTGTAGCTCGACAGAATGAGCGTTACAGGTGGAGGCGGGAATCAGAGTTCAACTGATCGCTCTCTGGGGTGGCCGAGATTGTAGCACATCTTGAGACCTCGTTTTGTCGATGCTTTTCTTTCTATATTGACGTCCCGCCTCATGATTTCCACGAGGAAGGTATCCGAGAATTTCAAGCCGTACTTCTTTCACCCGCTGCGATTCGTCCGTAAGTTCTCAAAGTCGAGTGTTCACTGCGATCAGCGAAAGAAGGCAGCTCCTAAGGCATTACGGAGATCGCGCATAGAAGAGGTTGGATTGCAAGACTTCAGAAGTTTTCGCGAGACCTGCAGTTCATTCAACGAAGTCCATGTGGCGTCATTCCCTCTGTGGCTCGCCGACACTCGCTGGCAGATGTGTTGGATAGGAAGACGGGGATCCGACAATATCTCGTGAGATCGATCCAACGAGAAAGAAGGACACAGCGAACCTATTCATACTTCCCGTCGTCGCTAGCTAGCTAGCAAGCGAACAACCACTAATCGAAAATCCATATCGTCAGATCACGGCCCCTCACTGCTCACAGTCAGTAGATTCCCAGGATGTGTATTCCGAAGCTAGAACGCATTCGTACACGCTCGAGTCGATCCTCACTCACTCACTCAGACTGGATGGTTACGACTCGGTCTCGACGAACCATCCGTTTTCGAGTTGATTTGAGTGCGGAGTTGCCATGAACCCCAGGCCGTTCCACTTTCAGTCGCAATGGAACAACAAACATGATATGACATCGGTTCGATTTCATGGTGTAATTGCAATCTGCCATAAGTGTACCTCTTCTCTTCTGAATCAGATCCGCGGACCAAGTCAACAAAAGATCGCTTCGAGTATCAAAGAGGAGAACGAATTCTGAAGGGCAAACCCTTTCTTGATTACCTCTGCAATTCGATATCCATTTTGAGAAGAACAGAAACTCTGTTCGGAACTGCTCATCTCACGCAAAGGAAATCTGGCAAAACAGTTTTTGAATTGATTCGATAGGCAGAGCCGAAGTTGGAGCCTCAACTTCGCTTTCTCCTTTAGCGAAGGGCTGACGACCACATTTGGCAGAGCTCTGACATTCCTCCATTTCAAAGCTTGGACGAAACACGAATCGTGAATAATATTGGATATTAGAGTTCTAGGCTTCAACTCAACGAGGTCCTGCCGCTTCATGCGGCTTCGCTTGCGTCCGAGTGTCGCAAGCCTTCGCGGGAGCTTAGTCACGGCCTCGCATCCTTCGGCAACAGGTTCATCAGCCTAAAAACCGCCGTAATCCCGGCGCTGAAGGGTTCGGGCCTCTCAGGAGTTGTTAACTATCTGAACGCGTCACCGGAAGAACTCAAAAATGTTTAACGCATGGCAAGGTAGCTGTGAGGGTGTCTCACTCACAGTCAGAGCGAACGCGGAGTCATAATGCAAGTCACGTCTGGAACTAAGCGAAAGCCTTTTGTGGACTAGCTGTTAGAAGCCTGTCAGCCAGGCTCACTGGAAGTCGGTCGGTCGGGTGACTGGACAGTCTGTGAGGCATTACACCATGGAAAGGGAAGCGAAGGAAAACGAACGAAAATGTCCAAGACTGCTAAACGTCTATTTCGAACGGGGTCTTCTGTCCACTGTTCGCCTGGCCATCGACCGGACCGGACGATCGGGTGCCTAGCCGTCATTGTTATCGAGAGCCGGAGACTCAATACAACACAAAGCTCTGCAGAGTTGCTTGAATAAATCGGAAGACATTCTTCACCCGGACCTTTATGCTTCAAACCTTGCAGATGTAAACATTTTTAGTCTGAGTATATCTGCAGCTTCCGGTTGAGTCACTCTCTACAAGAAGAGTCTGATAATTTATTCCGGCTGGACAACAGGGTGAAGAAGACGACGGAGGAAATTAGGTGTTACTTATGATCCCACGACGTCTCAAAGGCTGTACATTGGCCCCGATGTGAGCGCGATGAATCTTCGGAATCGAATTTGAGCTCCGATCAATTGACGCATCGACCCACTCATTACATTCACTATGCTTTAGGTAGAGGGGGTCCGATATAGAGCGAAGTTTGCTAAACTTTTTCGGGATAATCGAACCAGAACAAACCGGTTGCAAATGTCTCAAATCGAGCGGATTCCACGGTACAGTGGACTGCCACAACCAGATGGTTCATCGAGCCAGCTAGAGGTTGGAAATCAGTATCCAGTGACTCCGTCACGAGTGATCATCTCCTTGGGATCAAAAATGACGCCGCAATTCGGTCAAGATTCGAGAAATATAAATGACTCGATATGTTTTCAACGAAACTGAAAGAATCGATGAGGAGGCCGAGTTCCGAATCATGTTTTTCTCGATCACTCTTTGACATCTGTTGCACCGTTTCCTTGACGATAACGCAGCCTTGGAGGCAGCGATAGCCAGACCTCTACTGCAACAAATCGCCGGGAACCATCTCTTTCGAGCACCTTGTAATAAGTAGGAGCGAGTAAATAATCGGGGTAAGGCGTTCCGTGACTGACAATGTTTGGGGCCAATCAATGTCTTCTTGCATCACAACGATGCGCCCCACTCGATAAGTAGAAGCACTCTTTCACGTCAGCAGGGACAACTCGTCCTTAGCTCTTGGTAAACAGATTAACGGAAGTGACCATTTCACAAATTACCGAAACGGTCAGAGGGCCTGTCAATAGACAATATCTACTATTCGCCTAAATAAAGATTCGAAACTTTATGGTTGGCATCTGACGACTTTTGAAATACATGGCTCACTTTCATTCACAAGAATGATGTCTGTCTAGAGGAATATCGACAAAACTCGTCCTCCCTCGTTGAATCGAATCCACTCATTGAGGTCTGCTGGTTGTCATGGGTAGTCGGCAGCTGGGTCCATGTGTAAATCGGATCGAATCCTCCAGCCCGTGTCCTCGTCTCTCAGACTACGTCTCGGGTAATCCGGACACTTGGCGCATCGTTAACTCCTGTTGCGTCCTCTTTTCTAGACACACAAAACTTGGGATATTGTCCGAGCTCTGGGCGCCGCCTCGTAAAGCGTTTAAGGTTGAGTGCGTCCCTTAGCATGATGTCTCGATCACTTAACGTTTCCAAGCAACGTAAAATCTCGTCTCCAAAGGCTGTCCTGTCTGCATCGAACTTCTGCATTGTGTTGGGGAAGCCGTGGTGACATTCAGCCATTTCAGAGTCAAACAGATCCACAAAGCCTCGCGATCTCGAGTCCTGTTAGTTCAGGTCGGGATTTCTTCGAAAATCTTTGCCTCCATCTGTGTTCTGAGAAAATCACAAGACATCGTTTAACCCATTCCAATTGATACCACGCTGAATCCGCGTTCACCTGTTGCCTGCGCGAATTCCTCCCGGATTGACCGCAGTGGCCGCAAGCCACAAGATGCGCGATCCCACGGGAAATGTTCGGGGGTGTAGATATTTCGCAGCACATATTTCGAAATGGTTTCCGAGATTCAATCGGAGGAGCTGTTTCTCTGTAAGATTTCGTGGAATGATTTCGAAAGGTCGCCGAATGTTCACATTCCGACGTTTGTAATCATGAGTGTTCGGAGCAGCTACGATTTGGACATTTTAATGCAGATGCGGACACCACGAATCGAGGCCATGGCGGCACAGATGCAGGATAACGTAATAGAGGTTCCTCCTCGTTTCGAAACTCGCTCAAGATTTTAGAAATCATTCGAGAGCTCTACGAGAAGCCAGAGTCATTGAGGTTGCCGGGATTGGCTACAAGGTTTTTATCGGAGGAGAAATTTACATGTTCCATACGCAAGCTGTGGGAATTTCGAGAGATTTTCCGTTACGTCCAGGATGTGCTCTCAGGGAGGTTTTTTACGCCACCCGATTCTCGCCCCCGTAATCACGCATAGAATATTCACACACGCTGACGCACGCTATCATTCCACGTACACCGCGCACGAAAGAAACGACCAGTGAGGGATGATCTGACTTCTTCTACTCGAGAGATCTTTCCGTGAGTTTCGCTGTCTCCGGGGCATTGTCCGATAGATGAAGTGGACAATTAAAGAGACGCTCGGTTGAAAGTGTGGAAGTCGCGCCATGCGCGAATGGTCAGCTGATTCCCTGGATAAACTTCTGGGCGTTTCCCGTTTGACTTCACTCATGATTCTCTTTCCAGGACACTGATCTCCTGTCGAGCAGTATCGCGGCTAGGATACAGATCGACACTGCGTGCAACGAGACGGAAACACTGGAAGGTGGATGCAAATCTCTGTGGGACGATCTGCTGTGTTGGCCTCCGACTCCGGACGGAAAGGCCGTCTTTCTCCACTGTCCGCGTGAACGTTCTTTCAACGCCTCCTGTGAGTAGATGTCCTGTTGGTTCCCCTTCCCTCTCCAACAATTTTCTTCCCGCCAAACGTTTCCTTTCCCATGTTCGTCCACTTCATTTGGTCCACATCATCACTCGATTTCGAAAAAAAACTCTCGCTGTTTCCGTCGACGAGCGTTTACGGAACTCGTTTCGAGCTCAAGTTCTTCACACACGTCGTACACTGAACCCTTCCACTATGAATATTTGATCGTGGAACAGAGCTCACATAATCCGAGTCGTCATGCCGGAGCTACTCGGACGAATAGACAACAGCGTAGCCCGTCTTCCATGATCTCTTCTATTCGTTCTCAATAATTGATTCAGGCGTCTGCCGATAATCCATGGAGAATCTCCGAGAGTTCAAAACATTCGTCCTTCTCACACCTGAATCTTAGGACTGTATCAGGAGCTGAGAATCCGTTCTTTGAGTCTCCGAAAGCCCGACGAAGCTCGAAGATATTTCGGCTGTACCCAAAAACAGAGCCCAGTTTGTCTAATCCAGCAGTTTTCCAAATATAATCTCTGGAATCTATTTTTGCTAATTTCAGTCACGGTTCAGCGGACATGCGTATCAGGGAAATGGGGCTCAGCAAACTACGTCGAATGCTTCAGTCTATCCTACCGGGAATACCGAAAAACCCTACAATACCATCTTTCAGCGCTGAGTCGTATATCGCTTCTGGGCTACTCCACCTCTCTGCTTCTGCTCATAATGGCGTTCTTTCTTCTGGCCTCCCTCAAGTGAGATATACAGATGCAAAGCATGCCACTAGCTGACCTCCCGTCCAAGTTGGCGACCAGGCCTGCTCTCCCATTTCTCTTGCATTCCTATGTGTGTGTGTGTGTGCGTGTGCTGTGCATTTGCGCCTGCTCTCCTGTGCTCGTGTGAATGCTTGCGTTGATATTAATGAGTCTGTGTGTAGAGACGAGGGACCTAAACAAACTTTTTTGTTCCTGTTCTGAAAGTAGTTTGTCGACAGCCTTGGCTGGCTTGCGGATGAGTTTTTCTTTTCTTCGCGTCCATCTTTTGAATCAGCGTTTCCGGAAAATATTCATTATCCATGCAGTGCACGTGTTTCTTTATGAGGCTCCCATGTACATGAGCAGGAGCCCGTTGGATGGCATGTAGGAATTCAGGAGAGGTCACATCCGAGATTCTCAATTTCAAACTCATGTCACTATCATAGCATTCTTGACGATTGAGGCCTCGTTGAATAAATGTTGCATGGTCGGGGTAGCAGGCTTAACTACTTAACTTGTGGCTCACTGCTTTGATGACTCGACTTCTGCTCTTTCCTCCCTCTTTCTGTGAACATTCCCCTTATATGTTCCACACCTCTGCAGGAGATTGCGATGTGCCAGGAATCGACTCCATCTTCATCTGTTCGCGTCGTTCATCGTCCGTTGTACAGTCCTCGTTTTCAAGCATCTTTATTTCAAAAGCGGAGTGACCTCCTTCACAACATACGTGAGTTTGCTCTTATCTTGATTTCTCTCCTCCTGAACGTCTCAAAGAGGAGTCAGTGCTTGATATCAGCACGGGTTTACCGAGGATTTTTCGAGAAAGAGGATGAAAGTAAGCCCGGGAGGAGGCAAGAAAGGAATGGTGATAGCTGTCTCGGCCCGGAAGGAGAAACAAAAACGAAAAGTGAGACAGCGCCGAAACTCTGCTCAAACACGCCACTGACTTTAAGGAAATTCTGAAGAGAAAAAGCATTCGTTGGCTAGACGGCGTCTAATTATCCAAAGAGTTCGCCACGTTTCTCTACAGATTTTTTTCTTCCTTGCTCGGAAGCTTCGGTTCCCCGAACCCTCTTCCGTGGATGGTCACGCATCTTTGTCACGCTCCAGTGGAGCTGGTCACGTCGCTCCAGCAAGGATTTCCGTCGAGGACATATTTGGCTATCGGCTATCCTGTGCGACGTCATCAAGCATAAAATATCGATCGAAGAGTTTTTCGGAAGTTATTAGGATCGACTCGAGCTCGAAATCCTCCGCTTGACGTCAATTTACATTTCCGAAAATCCTCGACTTATACGAGCAGTGTATTTTGATGCGCCATGAACAGGGAAATGCTCAAATTCTGATGTCAGCTTTTGTGAAGGAGACGTTGCCTTGCACTATGAGCTATGAGTGCCGATATTTGTCTCCAGTTTCGGGTTACGATGTACACCCGCAACACATGGAGTCGTTGTTTTTGGCGCTCTCAGCAGGATTTGCATAAAATTCTCCTCATGAAGGGGATCTCATTCTTTTGACAAGTCGTTACTAATTAGGAGGGCAAACGAATCCGGGGACCTTTGGCTCATTCTACATAAAAAGTCTCCCTCTGATCTGAACCTCAACGAACCTACGCCGAGCAATACATTCTTAAACGAAATCGAACTCCAGCAGTGGAAGTCTCGCAAGACGTAAAGAGCGCTTTGAGGGTCTGACGGGTTTCGGCATCACTCACGAATATGAATCCACGAGATCAATCCATTGAAGTTCTCACGGCTGATGCAACTCGAAAAGATTCAGGATCAACAGATTGATTCTCTGGTTGTGTCGAGATCATCTTCTCGATATGTGATCCCTATCTTCAATTCATCTTTCCGTGATCACTGTGTCATGAACATGCATTTTCCAACAACTCGAAACGGTTGAATCCAGTGGTGCCAGATCCTTTTCTCAGAGGTGATCATGGCTGGGCGAGAACTCGTTTCAGATCGGAAACCCCTAACCGACGTCGACTCTAACTTTCAATTCACAGGAGTACGTTACCTGTCGCCTATTCACCTTGCTCTTCCACTATTCGCTGATGGCGAACTACTGTTGGATCCTCATGGAAGGACTGTATTTGTACAACATAATTTTCATGGCTGTCTATGCAGATAATTCCAAGATTGCGAGATATGTCATCATGGGCTGGGGTGAGTTTCAAGAGACAAATTTCTTGCTCTTAAAGACAACCCTCTCAATTTTTCGATTCTTCCTCTTCTTGAATTGCGTTCCAACTTTTTTCGAGGGCGAGAAGTGATCGTTATAATCATCATTAATGTGATCGATATCGCGTCGTTCTCTTGAGTGTTAGCAAGCAAAGACTTTGATAGTGTTGGAATCTGTTTCCACGTGAGCTTGTGGTCGAGAAGAGGGATCGCTGATGACGAACAAGCTTCCTTGCAGGTCTCCCTTTGCCATGGGTTATAATCTGGGCCGTAGCTCGTTTTTTCTACGATAATTACAGGTTAGTCTTCCCCAAATAGTTTCGACACCTGAGCCAAGCTTTCTGCATTTTCGGAGCAGCGTTTGTTCACCGAGTCGCGGATACATATTGAGAACTGGGTGGCCCCCGTACAGACCGAAATTCAACTCGACAACATTTTGGGATCATTTTGACATTTTGGGATTTTTTTGACATTTCTTGACAACATTTTGGTGTTCCTTCTCATGAAGATTAAAAAACGTTCCGACCGTGCTGCTCTTCTGAAATCCCTTCCGGAACTCCTCTTCGAGATACTTTCTCCTCTCCTACGTAGCTGAGGTAGCTTAGGCGTGAGACCCACGACTTAGCCATCGGAAAATAAGCTTCATATGTATTTTCCACTAGAGCATATCCACGGTGAAGAAGTTCTCGACAAAATTTCCTGTGGACCAATGAGCTCGGATATCCCACGACTGCAGAGCATCTCCTGATTCTCTCTCGCGAGCAGTCCAGTATTCGAAATGCTCCGGCTCATTTTTCTCGTGCGCGTTTCAACGAAAATTGGGTGCTTTTACTTGCTCCGATGACCATATTGGCGCCTGTGGAGTCGACGTTAACCGCTTGCCTGCAGCGTCCACAATCTGGGCCTGTTTTCTACTAAACTAATTACGTTATCCATTAGGTGCGAATGAGAATCAGTTGCCTGCATGCACCTCGTTGAGCCCTACCCGCTGAACAAGCGACAAAATCCAAATCCACCGACCGCAGAATCATCGTTTCTGACATTTCAGTGGATTCCATCGAACCTGAATACCGAACCGAAACTGTTCGTAGTCGTAGTTGTCTTAGCCGCCGAAGATGTCCCGCCGGGAGCAGCATCATTGTCGTAAATGACCAACATGCGATTCCGTCGGGACTCTTTCGAAGTGTTTGGAAACATCCTACTTAACAAATGATCTGAAATCGCTCAACTGAGACATAGTCGATTCATTAATAGTGGAGTCAAGGCACGGGGCGTCCCTATTGCACATCAGATTGATGACGATAGCTCTGAATCTCTGTTGCCTCAGATCCATGGTTCCCATGCTTCTCGGGCCGCATACGCCGGGGAAGTACCTACTGGCTGACCATTGAGCTACGACCACGGGGATCTGGATTCGAATCTTCAGAAAGAAGGAATCGGAAACTTGAGGGTTAAATACGTTTCAAATAAGTGTGGACGCTACTTCCAATCACTGACCGTGATGAGGCGCTTTCTCCATGAATCCAGCTCATTATCGAAAGTGTATCGAGCTGCCTCGCGGACACCGCTGACGTCACACCCGCCTCCTGCAACAATGAAGACCCTTCCTATTCAACGATGTGATTCCTTGGAACAGAAACTAGTTTCGTTTTGTTATCGATATGGCCTCTCATTGTTGAGAGCCTTCAGCTGAGGCCTGACATGGCTCTAGGGATGCTAGATACAGTCGTCTAGCTTGCATCAACGGGGGCTGTTTTTTGCAGGTGTTGGATGGAAGTCAAACATCGGGTGATCACATGGATTCTCAGGGGTCCAATATCGCTCTCTATCGTAGTAAGTACACACACAAATAGTTGGCTTGAGTTGCCAATTTCGAGCCTCAGACGTTCTTTGTGCACTACGAATTCTGGCTGATACGCGCGGAGTGGCAGAGTGGCTCGAGCCTTCGGAAATAATTCCTCGACCGGACTGAGCAAATTGACTGAAGCCTGTCTCTACCCAAGTGAACTGTTTGGTGAACTCTTGATTCATGACCTATCCAACCGCACAAACCTCTTCCACATCCTGATATCAGAACGTTTTCTGCAGCCGAAGCATATGCCTAGACAGAAAACGCAATCTGGCGGAATTTCAACGCGTCTCCCTAATAGATGACGCCTCCTCCCGTGATGAAACAAAAATCCAATTTCGAAGTCTCCAGAAGCCCAGTCTAACGGCGGGATCTCAAGGCAGCACCACAATGTTGCCGCAGAATGATTCTCCGCTAACGCAAGCGTTAACCCATGTTTCAGTTGAATTTCTTCTTCTTTCTGAACATAACTCGGGTATTGTTCGTCAAGATGTCCGCAACACACATTCCGGATGCACGCCGAGTTCGATACAGGTACGTGAGCACCGTTTTTTTGATCCGCGCGAGCGCAAGGAAAATCACAGAAATATCGAACCCGAAGGTTTGAAGCTGACAGTTGTCGATACTTTATGAGCGATTGAGTTGAATTGCTATTTCCTGAGTGCTTGTTCGCTCTGATTGAATTGGATGAGGGAAAACTCCGGCGAAAAAAATGTCTCCTGCACTTTCTCGCTTACGAAAAGGCGGAAATTGGGGACGGGAGCCACTCTCAACTTGAGGAGCACCGGCTGTACGATGGCAGAATTACCCCTAATCTCGCGTCAAACAAACTCGACAGCAAATTTTTCACGAGTTTTAGGGCAGATAACGAGCTCGCCAGACGACGATTTTCACAGATAATGAACTTGATCAAGGTCTGCTCGAATCGTTATCCGTCAAGTTCATTATCTGAAAATTTCTCCATCTGCCAACTTCGTTTTCTGCCAAGTTTGTTACTGCCGCCGTCCCACAATAGTAGTCACATTTGAGCTCGAAATTTTGTCCCAAAATAGCAGTTACGTTCGCCGACTTTCACCTTTTCCTCATTTTCACTCTGAGCGGATGATATCAATGATCAGATCCAGGTACATGCTTCTCAATGCTGCAGGATGATGACGAGAGCTCAATTATTTGATACATGGCTTGTTCCGTTCACTCGGTTTTTTCCTCTGGAAACATCCGACTACGAGGCCAATTCGAGCCTTAGGGCGGTGAACAGCGAAGGAATCCTCGTTTACCAGTCTCTCGCGGATGAAAATAAACCAAATGGGACCACTAATTCGGGACAAAGTCGAGATGCATTTTTAGGAGTGCGAAAACGAGTCGCTGGAAAACGCTGTCGGATTGTCTTCAGATTTGGTATGGGAATGCTCCACACTGTGATCTTCATCAGCGTGACTCGAAAAATGAAGATATGTTTCGATTTTCTTCAATTTAGACTCTCAAATTCAAATGTTCGCGAGAAAAGGGTTCGCTAGACGCGGGATTTTAGGATAATTGGACGACAACCGAAACCGTGGGGAACCCAATCTGCCCCAAACTCACTAAGGAGTATGAGCATTTCGAGATATGAATTTTTTAATAGGAATATCCCGGTCGTTGCTTGTGGAAAAGCGATTCCGAGCAACAAAAACAACTTCGATGACAATCTAGTCGACCCGCATGTTGGCTGCCGCCTCCGTAGCGCCAGCTTCCAGGCGGGAGGAGCGAGAGATGGAGATTACAGTACTTTTGGTTCAGTGAGACTTTTTCATTCCAGAAAATGGTTCAAATCGACGCTCGTGTTGATCCCGTTGTTCGGAGTGCATCAGATTCTCACTTTGATCGTGAGCCTCCTGCAGAACGACGAGTTCGGGGGACAAATGGAGTTCATTTGGCTCTACGTTGAAGTCGTATTCAACACTTTCCAGGTGAGTCGATCGCAGCGATCCGATCGTTCTATCCTCACCGATCTCGAAGCATAAATCGATTAGCTGCAATAATTATAGGTTTCCGATCCGCTTCATTAGTCATTCGTGTCGCAGACAACTGTCGACCGACGTAATGACGTAGTGGTAAAGCCATCGGTTTCAGACGTGCCGTCGAGAGAAAAGATCGAGAGTTCTATCTCGAGATATCCAAGACATTTTTTTAGCTCCGCTCAAGCACATGCCTTGATGGATAAACGATTCTGAACAAGACTCACCTCCTTCACTTGCTATCTGCGACACATGCCAGTCTGTGTTCGAAGGTCAGCGAAAATGCAGCTACGGAGGACGTTCTGTTGATCAGGATTGAGGAGCTCCGTCGGTTCCTCCCAAGCTGCGACACTGGTGCAAAATCATAAGTCTTGCTTTTCTCCAGGATGCTCCCATGTACAGGCTTCTAATCGGATCGATCGCAATCGTCCAAATCGAGAGTTATGAAGTTGAATGAGCTCAAAACCTCGGTGCATCGGGGCCTAGAGAAGACAGGTCCTGAAAACATGTGAAGAGGAAAGGACCTTTTGTTTACTCCTTGCTTTTCATCCTCAGGGCTCCGTAGTCGCTCTGCTCTACTGTTTCCTGAATAATGAAGTTCAATCCGAAGTCGTGCGACTCCTGCCCGAACGGCTGCGGAGAGCTATACCGTCGGGCGACGGCCAAAACCATTCGCCTCCGGATTCTTCAAAGAGAGACTCATTAGCTCCTAATGCTTGCACCTTCAAAGGTCTGTGCAGTTGACTGCGAGCGGTCTTTTAGGTCTTAGAAAAGGTTCCCTTGTTTTGTGTGCTCTCGAAGTAGGTCGCGGGAGGAACACAATTTGGGCTAGAGAGGAGCCGACCAAAGTCAACAACCCCTGTTGATAGCCAGCTCGACTAGACGCAGTTTGTGATCCCAACTCGAGTCTAGGACTCCATGAGAATTTTGAGAGTCGCACTCTACGTTTGCACTTTCTCCGTCCCCGGAATTCAATCATGGTTATCTCACCTCCCGTCCTCAGCGCTAATTCCGTCAAGAACCTTGTGAGCAACCAAATAGTGGAGACATTCGACGAAAATACTCAAGGCTAATGCAAACCCTCACTTCCAGTGCACGGCAAACGGAGATTGCTGCGTAGGGTTTCAACGGCGCACACGACTACCCTTCGCGAGGACATCGAGGAATGTACACTGCATCGAAACGGGAACACGCCGGCCCACGACAGAATCCCGGAAGCTGTGCATTTGAACGGTGATTCGCATGTGTGACTTCGATCATCCAAAACTCATTGATTCATCACCAAACGTTGTCATCGTTGAGGCGGCAGCTCAGGTCAAGCAAAGTATTGACGCGCCATACCGAGTTCGAGCCGGACGAATGTTAACTGTACACAATGAGGGATCCAAGTCCCGAGAGCAACCTGCGTTCCCCAGTCCGGGCACTCGTTTTGTTAGACTTGTGAATTTTGAAACAAAGAACGCAGAGCCTCAAAGTTTGTTGATCTTTGTCTGTTCGTTGATCATCTCGCCTCTTGAATCGAATCACGCTCTCCTATAAAATATTCAACATGTTCTGCTGAAATCAATGATACTCGTCCTCTTAGAAGTCACAAACTGTTCGACGAGAGCTCACCCCATTTTCTATGACAAGTTTCGCGTCGATACAAATTATGAATCGCGGCTCTGGGTATCCTAAATAGGTACGTTTGGTTTGATTACCCTCTTGTTGAACGGAAGTTTCACCATAAGTGGTTACCCATGCACTTCCTGCCATGCGATGAGGTAGCCGACCTGTTCGTGGTAGGATCCCGATAATGATAATAGACCTCTTCGCTCATAAGCGGGTTACACAAACAAACAAACATGTTTGTGCAGCAAGATTAGAGATAGAGACACTTTGTGTCATCGAGCACGACTATGGCTGACTGACTGAGAGAAACGCGAGGGACTGAAAGAGCCCTTGGACGAGGAGTGTGAACATCGCCATCGCGGATGCAAGTCGATTACGAGAAGAGACCATTCTCATTAGTCTCGTGCGGATCCACTTCTTAGCTCGGAGACAACATCACGGTACGTTGATTCTAACGGAGAACGGGGACAGCTCTCCCAGATTCGCGTGGTCCCTTCTCGAAATTGGAGGCTGGAATGTCCTGGGAGCTCCACGACGGTGATCGCATTTCAAGATGTAAGACTGTGGTGATTCAACAAGTGATCTCGAAGTTTCTGAACGAATGCTCTAACACTCCCTGTAAAAACTATTGAGCATATGTATGTTAATAGAAAGCGTGTTAGTGTGAACAGCATCGGTTGCATTGACTTCCTGCGGAAGATCACACGGAAATCGCCGAAAAGTCTTGGAGATACCTCGGGAAAATATCGATTTTCAATGTTCGTGCCAAGAGAGCTTGAAATACCGCAAGGTTGCTGTACACAGGTTGTAAATTTAGATCTGGTGTTGACGTCTACTCGGAATAAGTGGAAGACACAACTCGGAACGGCTAAGAGCACCTTTGTATTACAAAACCGCCACGGCTAGCCGGACTCAGAGTCCGGTTGTTAGCTATGTCCGAAGAGAATGAAATAAATACCTGTGGGAACTTACAGATTCTCGAGTGTCTCCTTATTTCTGAATTTAACGAGGATCATTAATTCGTCGTCTCAATGAATCGTAGATTATTCGTTCCCAAGCCACGAGAAGTGAATCGGAACGCGAATGGAGGTCCGCTTACAGCGCAAAAATATTGTTATCCTCGACGCTCGCTTTCAAACGAATCGCAGCCTCTGACTATCGCGAAATCACCTTCCGGGCGCGCTCCTGTCAGGGAAGAAATTCTAAGCCCTCGACTTCGAGTTAAAACGAGAGTCGCGAACAGACGGAGAAACACCTTCCCCTAAAGCAGAGAGAGGAGCACGTAACCAAAAGCACTGCATGCACACCTGCCGGTGGGAGCGGCGAACTTTGAGAGACAACCCTTGGATCAAAGAGCTGCTTTCGTCAGTCATCACGATTCTGAGGGAAAGCTATCAATTCAGAATTTAGCTCAAAGGATCAAACTCGAGATTCCCGAGGAAAATCTTCTTGGAATTCGAGTTCTTCTCTCTTCTCAAATCAGGACTTCGCTCGACGTCTGATCTGATTCCGATCCGAGAGAAATCGTTCCCCTTCACTGCGTCTGTTACATTTCTCAGCAATTCATCATGTTTTTTCTCATAATAGTTCTTCGGTTCTCAGGTATTCGGGGTCTTCGAAAGGAATTCCGAGCCAGTCCATTAAGGTACGATTTCATTCGCCAGACTTAGTTGTTTCCGCTTCGCAGGTTCTCTCGGCACGTATTCTCGCTAATCTCAGAAGGCTTCTGAGAGAAAAGGAGTGCTTTCTCCGAGAGCTCTCCGCCGCGACCCGTGTTTAGCGTCGTTGAGTAAGTTGTCGAACGAAAGGGCCTGAACGTGAGCGGATGCCCCCACGGGGTTCGACTGGCTGAAAGAATTTAATCAAGCGAAAACATATAAACAAAATGGAACAAAGAGGGTTCCGGGAACGATAAACGATTGAAACGATTCGCACCGCAGCCCTCACCAGTTTAACGGTTCCGATCGCCGTCGTGGTGGAGTGGCGATTCTAGATTGATCGGAATCCGATCAGCCTCCAGGAGATCATCAATCAAAAATGCTTTGATCCAGTCGCTACTCAGAGGAGGAAGCATCACTTTCAGTCGCCGTCGGATGACGTCTCTCGGTGGTTAGGATCCGATCGTCTCACTCTCGACACTTCTTCCCGTTTGCGTCAAAAGATCCGGCTCTAACGGAAGAAATTCAGTTTCTCTTCTCTATTTGTTGTGGTCGTTTACAGAAGCTTCTTCTCTGTTTCTGTTTTGGTGACATCCAGCGTACTCAGCGCTGGCGTTCTCAAACAGCAGCAGATTCCGGTAGCGAGCTCTTCCGCAGTTCTTGTACGGTGCCAAATCCTCGGGCATGATGTCAGTCAGTCACGCCGCGCCGGCAGGCAGGCAGCGAAGCGGAGGAGTGTTTGCCCAAGAGTCTGGCGACGACACAGCGGCGAGCGAGCTCGCGCGGAACCGCAGGAAGCCGTGTTCGCGTCCATGATCCGTTTCCAGCCATTTTGAGCCTGGTCAGTCAGTCAGTGAGTCAGATTTGATCCCAGGCATTGGTGTGCAACGCAGCAGCAGCGGGACGCTCAGTCGGCTCAGGTCTCGTTTGGTGGGTGATGAGGATCTGTTGGCAAACACGGGGCTCGATGATGATGGTTCGAGGTCGATGTCCGAATCAGCAGACAAATACTGTTTGCAGACGCAAGTTGTTTCTGTTGACCTCATCGCGACTCGCCATAGCAAATGGATCGTGTAAATACGAATCAATGTAATAGATAGGAGCTCGTGTAGGCCGTTACGAACCCACGTGGACGACACGGACGTGTGTCCGGAGTTGAATCTCGGCTCCTGTTTTTCTGTCGAGCGGACTGAGCCACGGAGATTCCTCGTGGTCAACACCTTCCTTGAGTAGGAGACGTTTAAGCAGCTTCCACCAAACATTAGCTGGCAATGGATGAAACTATCGCCGAGAACACCGATAGTTACCGAAGACGAAAACAGGAGGACAGGCACGGAGCTTGAAGCATGTCTTCGAGAAGAGTTGAATCATTCCTCGCGTTATGCCCGCTGCAGATTTTGGGGTAACGCAAAAACCGACCGTATTAATGCTTAGACGGTAAGCTGACAAAGGAGCGTAGTTCCCTAGTGCGTCCGTTAATTGAGATTGCATAGAGCAGAAGTGGTCCTGTGGGAGCGCGTTTATCGTTCGTTTTGTGCTGGAGCGTATGGGTTGGACCGTACCGAACGGAGGCTCGCGAGATTCACGTTTTTGCCAAAGTTCTGTTCACCCGCAAGGGAAACGAGTGGAAGTACAGTTAGAGCTCGATGCAAAACACGATCCGTTAGATCAATCCGGCTCTAAATGACAGAAGGAACGAAGACTGATAACGCATCCCAAACGGCTTAGAAGGTGTCATGCATCCAAATCAACGACCTATCCTCTGGGAGCTTCTCCTGATTCCTCAATCCCGAAACCTCCTCTCTGATTATGGGCAGTTCCACCTTCTCTCGAGGCATCGAAAGTGGTAATCCATCCTCTGAATTCGGACCTGCCCGTCGGAAGACCCGGCATACCACATCAGCGCTCAATAACGGAAAGACGTCCATTACGGGATCCTTCTTCGTTGAACCCACCCTGACTTTTCCCATGGATCTAGCTTTATTCTCCCCCTCTGTTCTCGTTAAAACACGGCAACAGTACAAGGAATGCTTCCGAATGTCCTCGAGAGCCAGAGACTCCACAGCAAGGTGACAGTAACAATGCAACGAGTGCATGCGCGAGGAGACGGCTTAGGCCGTTTCAAGAAGTGCAGCAAGAGACGTTCTCGCATTTGTCTGTTTAGCGGTGCAAAAGACCCGGCTCATTGTTGAACTCATCGGTTAAACCTCTCAGACGCAAATAGAGCAGTGATTCGAACATCAGCAATGCGCTGCCTTCTGTTCACTTCCGTTCACTCGGTGGAAATCATCCTTCGCCACCTTCAGATCAAAACAGCGCCCAAACCCAGTTATCTGGAGGTATTTGCAGAAGGATCCTGATAATTGAACGCTTCACCCTCCAGCGATAAAATGGCACAACATCACTCGGGTGGAGAACGGATTAATCAAAAGCAAGAATTTCGCAGTCAGCCTGCGGCGTTTGCAAGGTGTGCTACACAGACTTCGAGCCTGGGGTTCTGTCCACTGATAGTTTTGCAGCTTTACACCCTTTTACCCATCGGGATTGTTTTCCAATTCTCATCCTTAGGCGTCACCTCAAGTCAATGAGTGAACGGAGAGGAATTGTGATCTAGATTTGGGTGTATCGAAATGACCTCCTGTAAATTATGGTGTTTCTCTGCGGTCGACCGCAAGCCGATGCCATTGATCAGGACGTCCGACTTCTCCAGCTGTTGCTTGCGGCTCAACTCTGCAACATGATGAACTGGCCTCGCTGACTCTGCGTGATCGAGCCGACGAATCTCTTCGTTCCTCAGTGACCGGTTCCGATCGAACCCGATCGTCGATTCTCAGCCTACCACGCGATCGGCTCCCTTCCACCGATTCGAGCTGAGACTGTTCTCGGTAAGGATTCGCAGACGGCGATTAACAGTGGAACTACAGAACTTCCCATGCTCACCGAACTCAACAAAAAACAGCAGCACTGACAAACCCAAGCGTTGAACTTGAACCCCCTGAGGGAGTTAATCGAAGGGATGCGGAGGTTCCG
Source organism: Neoseiulus cucumeris (assembly GCA_021527715.1). NCBI lineage: Eukaryota > Metazoa > Arthropoda > Arachnida > Mesostigmata > Phytoseiidae > Neoseiulus > Neoseiulus cucumeris. Next base: position 1,433,510 of record JAJSRV010000035.1, on the reverse strand, counting down.
AGCGATATGGAAAACGTTGTCTGGGAATCAGATGTACCTATACATTCTACGCACTTTGGAAATGTCACGGGTCATTAGTCCCTCGTCACTTAGCCGCAACCGTACCATGGCGCAATGAGTCCAATCCAAGATGCAGGTCCCTCAAGCACCGAATGGTGAATTGTCACCAGTCGATGGATCGGGTCTTTTTCGGTGAAGATAAAAAGACTTCATGTCGGATAGGAAGGGCTGTGAAGGGAAGCTATCCCGTTCAGTACGTCCTGACTTTTACCCCTCATTAGAAGCAAGACCGCTTTCTGACGATTCTTAGGCTGTAGCCGGTCTTGTTCAGCTCTCTAACGACGCTATGATTGCCCAACCACCGCGACTGGGATCATGGCGCCTTTTTGTGACAAGCTGGAAGCCGCTGGTAATGGTCACTGGAGGCGACATCGCGGAGAGTGAGCTCCCGTGAAGAAATCTAACAGTATAAAAACGAGAGCCTTTTAGCATGGAAGATGATTTTGAGTGAGCTCCTGCACAAGAGGCTGCTGTTTCACGAGAATGTTGAGCAGATTAAATGGCGTGAAAGGATGAGATGACTGACAAACGACATTGAGCTTACTAGGTGACCATTAGGTTGATTTCGTAAGCTGAATGATGAGATCGTCATTTGGAGCAGCATCAGCGGTAAGTCACATTAAGAGCAACAACAAAAAAAAACATTTCAAGAAGACCAGCAGACCATCAAGGCTGAGAATAGTTCACCGAGTACGGCGGAGCAATGGCCCAGAAAGCTCATTTCTCCGATCCTTGCATTGCGACGAGTCCCTGGAGGCTCCGCGGTTGATTTCGATGATAAAAACCGCAACGCGCATGTTGACATCTTCTCACAGGATGACATCGAGTGCTCGCGAGAGAAGCTCTCCTAGATGCGGGCCCAGTACTCACTCATTCGTCGCTTGTGGATTTCCGGTTCATCGATCGGATAATTTTCACACGAAGCCGTCTCTTGAATGCTAATTCTGGTCTCGTGATTGATCTTAGATCCTATTGGCCATAAACTCCGTGGAAAACTCGCCGAGAATTAGTTTTTCGAACCCCGCATCCATACAACTTCTCGTGTCATGGTCATCCAGGACGACAGCTGTTCCTCGCTCGCTCGCTTCCAACCTACTTTGGCAAATCCTTCCCATATTCCCACCTCCTCTCTTCGATCGTTACTTTCCCCGTCATTATCCTTTCCTTCCTCGCCTTAATATTTCTATGCACCGCTCGCGTTGGCTAAGACGAGCCCAGGAAAGTGTTCCAAGTCGGAACGCAGATCGCCAGATGTGTTGAAGGGATACGTTTTGTAACTTTGTAGCTCGGCTACCTGTACGCGCCTGCGTAGCCCGATGAAGCCTAAAGACCGAAGGAGGGAACGATGATCAGACGAGAGAACTCAAAAACCAGGTGACGGCAAATATCGTTAAGACCAGCTGGTCAGGGGTGTTGTGAGCAACTTCGACAAAACGTAGTTGTCAGATACGCTTTTTAATAAGGCTGTCGAATTCTCCCCGCTTGTCTAGCCTTCTCACAAGCCGGCGGCTGGTACTGGTGCCGCCGCCGCCTTCTTCGCGGCCGACCACAATGAAAAAAAACGAACGAGGGAAGACAACCTTCAACAAGAGCTTGAAAGACGAAAGACACTAACGTTCTGAGACAAGCTCTCACCGTAATGAAAGACTTCAGCATGAACTTTTCGTTCGTTATTCCTCTTGAATGTGAGCGTTTCACGCTGAACGAGTAGTTTTTTTTTACTCCTGTAGCATTGCGTCCGAACGGTGAAGTCTTTTCCCAACGTCCACCTGAGCTTGATTGGTGCAAGGCTGAATGAGCAATCGCTAAGAGGATTGATTCCGCGAGAGAAGAGACAGAATCGAATTGTGAGCTCGAGCAGCGTAGCGGCTGAACATCCCAATTTGTTTTTGCGTGCCTCGCTAATTCAGTGTTGTCAGCGGCTTGGTGCACCGAAGCCAGTGTTCTCCGGACGCGGATCGTTCGGCTGAGTTCCTTTGCTAAATTTTCTGTTCTCCCAAAGTATCTTCTGATCTGTGACGCACCGATTGGGCACTGGAGGTTGGTCGACATCTGGCTGTAATCGGCGTGGGAGATGTTGTACTTCAGAAACACGAGACCCGAAAGAAATGGAAATTTCGGTGCCATGATCTCAACTCGGAACTTTGAAGAGCTCAACACGCGAAGTCGGTCCCTCGATTCGGACTCCTCGCTAATGGATATTTTCGGAATCGTCAACGTCCTTGAAGCCCAACAAGAATGGATCTGGAATGATCAAACCCCAGATAGTTCTCGGACTACTTGCAGTGCTACATTTTGTTCCATTCGTGCCGGTTCCCTTACTTAGCTCCGCAGATAATAGACCTTCGTATGTGAGTGCAATTTGTGTCGCGACACGAGCTGATATCTACCCTGAATCGTGGCAGCCAGTGTCCGTGAAAATCCAATCACCATTCGACTTCAGAATGCCGCGCCGCGCTGTACCTTCTATTGGACACTATCGGTGCAATCGAAATAAATTGGACTGTGGTTGAAGCCGTGCGTAACTGTGTTGCAGCCTCCAAACACTGCGGTCGATTCTGCTAACTCGGACCATTGGTTGAGTGCGTAAAACGTGAGGCCATTTGGAGCAAAATGAAGAGCTCTTCGACAGGAAATCGTTTTAGCGGTCACTCCGGTCGAGCGCAGAGCAGCGATCAATTGCATCGTTGTTTAGGGGCATGTCAGTACAGTGGGACTGACCACACCAGAACTCACAGCTGACATTGAGAAACAGACTTCCGAGGGCTCATTGGAATGGTCCGGAGCACCGAGGTTCGTTGTAACGGGGCTTCCAACATCGAGGGAAGAGTCCGCTTCCGTGGTTCAACTGTTTTTCTTTCGTCGTGTGTTTCAGAACCCACCAAGGACCTAGAAGCACCGTCGTCGAGTGCCTCAGAAAAGTGGGTCGAGGACCTGTTTAAAGCACTGCCGTACACTCTGAAAACTCGTTCGCAGGACCAAGTCGGAAGCTGTTGAAACTCTCTACCTCGTTTGCCTACAAAGTTCAAATATTGAAATAGACAGGTGGACTCTGCGGCAGCGGACCCCGTGGAAACAGAATGAGTCAAACTTCGTGAATCTACAATTGAGACGTTCTCTCGACTCGGTGGGTGCTCTCGACGGTGGGACGATTCGATGGACAGCCGGTTCGCGGAATGAAATTCTCAGCTTAACATTTTAATTTCGTTCTCCGGATTGATTTCGATAGCGGGACCTACGATATCAACGATTTCGACAGCCCTTGAGTTATGCTGATTGTATCGCCAACCGGAGCAAGAAATATAAAGGAGCCGAAAGAAGGAAATTCCGCCTAATCATCTCTCGATAGATTGAGATTTACGCAGAGCCTCGCAGATTGCTCTAAGTAATAAAAACCTCTTCTGTCTTCCGCAAAGGGTTGCATTGTGTTCTCATACGCGTAAAGCAACGTAGTTATACGATTACGCCGAAAGACTTACGTGTCAGCTTGCCTCGAGGAAACGACCGTCCGCAACCATCACCAAGAACAGAAAAACGCCTTGTCAGAGCTCTCCCTCCTGTCGCAGGGTCTTTTGATTGAAGCGTTCTCAAGGCGAGAAAAGCTCACGCGTGACTGAGAGATCGCGATTATCATGTGATTGAAGCAGCTGATGTCGAGGCAAACCTCAAAAAACAAGTTGTCTCAGACCGTAATCAGAGCAGATTCTTCATTCAAAGCAGTTCTGGCATTGCGGAGGGATTGGACTTGCGAAATATTCTGATCCGTTTCCTCGCTGTTGTGATGGAGTGCGAGAGGCTTCCTTTACTTCTCGACTGACCTCCTCGATCATCGAGTCGCTTGGTGCCAGCCTGACTGCCCTGCCGCCTCTCACCTCGTCTCGGCGTGCACTGAGTGCATTGATCATTTCACTTGAGCGGAGCCTCCAATCACAGGTTCTCACATTGTGGGGTACAAAAATAGAAGAGTGCACCTCTGTATCTGATCGAAGTTTCCCACAGCCTCGACCGGGACAGCCGAGATAGCAATCCGACAAGCGGATGTCAAATCAGAAGGCAAGGAAGCCGTCGATATTTCTCGCGCGCGGCTCGTACTGAGACTGTTGGCTTCTTGGAGGCGGAACGCATAGTTTGCGATGCATAGATGCTTTGGTAGGGGAACTTTCGCAGAGTCTGAATGAATGTTTCTGATGTTGAACATGGCGTCGTAATTCCAGCTCGGGTCTCAGAGGAAGATTACGGTGGACCGTTGGAAATCGCCCATGGATGAAGTTGCGACCACAAATGAGTATATTATTTCCGTTTCCGCATTGTTCTTTCTCGTCCGTTCATTTCCTGGTCTCATTCTCTAGGCCTGTCTCTATTTTGTTTCGCTGTATTTCGCCGTGCGTTTGACCTCGTTCCGAGGATGATGAAAAACGAAACTGTAGGGGAATCTTCAGCAGCCCTTGGCTTTCCACGTTTCCGCGGAAATAGCGTCTGCATTTCTCTGTCCGCCTATAATTTCACATCTTCTCCCTTCTCTTTTCTGTCCGATCAAAACAAAACCAAGAGCTCCAGGAGATCGAAATGGCAAGCAGGTCACAATGACGTCTCACGTGTCCGTGTGAAACGCGTCTTTAGAAGTCAGGACTTCTACTCCCCCACCTCGAATGAAACTTCTGGCGAGCTTTCAGAGTAATATTAGGTTGATTATCTGGCTTGACATGTTAATCCTGTTATGTTGATAAGACATTTAGTTTTTTTTTCTTCCCCTCCCTCTGTGTCAGAGTTGATGGTGGTGAGGTGAGAGCTGAAGATTGCAGATGTTTCCCGCCTGAAAGTGATCTAAGTTTGGACCTCACAGGGTGTGGCTGCGGCCATGTACCTCCGAAACGATGCCTCGCTGAAACCAGTCTGTGAAAAAGCATTTGGCGCGATCTTCCACACGCCACAAGTTGATATGCGACCAACTTCTTCTCATGGGCGTGCCGTTTGTCTGCTTTCCATTATTTTCTTTGATCCTTGTCGTCTGCCCTCACCTCTCGAGAATCATAGTTCAAATTCCCTTCACTTATTCAGTCATGGCGCTATCGAGACCTTTCAATGACGAAGATCGACACCCAATTCGACAGCGTGACTTGATCCAATCGAGGACGAAGGATAGCGAAGAATTAGGGTTAATTCAGAGAAAAGAGTGAATGAAGCGAGACAGAAACGAGGGAGAGGTTCTGCCCTCCAAGAAGACTGATCGCACCTGATGCGTGTGAAGATAGAAAACTTATTTCCATAGTAGATGAGGTTGCCTTTTCCGGATTTGCGAGTGAGCCGAATCGCTCAGTCAGGTCTGGACGCTATCCTCTTGTCATTTATGTCCGAGGCTCTGTTTCCGTTGAATTCTTTCTTTGGTTGCTTTTTCTATTGTATACATGTCGAGTCAAACTGGGAGCATATGGTATGCAGTATTCGTGGTCTGGAGTACATGAAGTAGGAGGAGATCAGCCCTCTGGTTCGGCTTTGACAGAAGCTGGAACTCTGAATCCACTGCTGTCGACAGGATCAAATGACCGGATGAAACCTCTGGTCAGGAGACAATTATAATCAGAACTGGTTTGGAAACAACCACTTACAAGGAAGCTGACAGCAATGGCCATGGGAATATTTCATGTAGAGAGAGTTTTCGAGCACAAACAAAAGCGCGGCAGAGTTTCCGGCGCAAATAGTTCGAAATGTTCAGTACAGGGTTCTCCAATCACTTCTCCCACTCTATTTGGCGATATTTTCCCGTGCCGGACCCTGTCGTTTATGAAACTGAAAACTTTCAGACTTCAGCAGTCTCGAACCTGAGAAGGTAGCGCCTGAGTTATTGGGCGTTGTTGATTTCCCGCCACAGCTGCGTCTGGCTGCGCTTGACAGGGAATTCTAAACCGTCGGCCAGAGCAAGTCCAGTAGCATGAAATGAGTCCAAGGCTTCAAGGGCTGAGACCCACCAGTGGGTAGTGCGCTCCCCCGCTTCTTGAGGAACATTTTGTTGGAGTCCTGAGGACTAATGTCCGCTTCCCGGATCGAATTGAGGGTTTTGCTCAAACCTATGATTGCGCTGTGGGTTTCAACTCACTCCATGAAGGCGATACTGTAGTTATAGCGCCACGAGACGCGCTACCTTTGAACCGCCTATCACGAATGCTTCTTATCGGTTCTGGAGTTCTGGCTCTCCCTTCCCCATAGAATCATCTCTGTGGTTCCATTTGCCATCGGTCATTGTTGGCTGCGATTCGATTTTCTGGCTAGAATCGATTTCCTTGATCCTCTGAATTCTTTTCCACCCGTCACGTCAGCTTTCAGGTGGAGCCCCCGTCTTATCCTGGCTGTCAATGTGTGAATCGATCATTCGTGAAGTTATGAAATCGAGAACTTCTTGTTGCCGGGAAAGTGTCAGCCTTTGGGAAGAGAACGCTGCCTGCCTTCCTCGTTTGAATGCGTTTGCCTCTCTTCAGATCTCTTACATTAGATTGCCTTTTACCAACAGCTAGAACCGGATGCGGTTCTTTTCACGTCCACTTCTGTCCTCTGGGCTTTGCAAACGGCGCCAGCGAGGTTCATGTTATCGAAGCTTCATTGATCCATCGATTGATCATCGAATCTCTACAGTGCGTGCTGTAGAGTGGAGGGAGTAATCATCTTTGGAAATCTGGGTTATCGATGTCCTTCACCGCACATGTTCCAACAAGCGAGCGATAAGGAAGTCTGCGGGTATGGCATGACGTGAGGCGTTACCGGAGACTTCACAGCTCGTCGAGATAATTGAACGTTGTTTCAGTATCATCACGGAACGTTTTCTGAATATCCTGCTCTGAGATTATCTTCCATGGCGACCGGCTCCGCTGAAGTCTGCGGAAAGCTCGAGGATGATCGATCACTTGATCCACATGAGTATTTAATTGAGGTGGTTTTGGAGAAAAAAGCCAACGTAACTCTCGATTACGCCCTCCTGCACATACCAGACAGATTTCTAGCAAACGATCTCGCCGGAATTCTCACCGTTTTCAACTCGGAATCCAAGAGCTCAACGGCCGAATTCTTCTGTTACTGGAACGATGCGCAGGAGTCTGAATGATGAACTAGTCAGATAATGAACTTGACAGGGAACGGATTTTGCCGATAACGAGAAAGCAGACAACGAACTTTTCAGAGAACGAGCGTCGGCAATCGAGCATACTTAGGATTACGGGCTTCCAGCATGGCTTTCTAGTCATGCTGATCCTGAGTTTCCTCCAATACATTGAAGTGGGGAATGGATGGGACGGTGTGCGATTTTAAAATCTAAAGTATGAAGTACAAAAGAAGATACATTGTGTCCAGGACGACTACGAACAACTCGAGAGAAAGGTGTTAGGCTGAATCGTTGACCAAATGACGACAGTTTGGACGCGACCTGAAACTGGCTCTGGAACGATCCGACATGGTTGTCCGAAGAACTGAGAATATTATTTCTACGACTCTACCACACATTTCGGGAGAACCGATCAGAGAAAGTGCCTTGTGGCTTCTTTCGCTAATTTTGCAAAGGAGTCCACAAGACTGAAGGTCGGTCAACAGATTCTCGGTCGGATACATCAGGCATCCTATCACTCGAACATCAAACGAGGTAGTCTTACGCAGAGCTTGACGCAATCAAAAGCCAGCTGTGTGGAGGTTGCATCTGACAGGAGTATGGTGATGGCAATGCCAACTCATCGAGGCTCCTGATTTTCCGAGGTTCCTCATCGCTTTTGAATGTTCTGTACCGTCACGTGCAATTCGAAGGTTCGGAGGAGAATAAAATTTCTACATGCCCTGTGCTCACCGATCAGAACCTGTTTCCTGACTCATCGAGAACGAATTGGGTTCACGAAAAAGCCCGATGAAGACGAGAATCCTGGGAGACTTGGTTTAGAGCGATTTCGAAACTTCGAGACCTCAAGTGGGATTACGTAGCTCCTCAGGACCGTCGATTCGGGACCCTACGCCGGATCTTCTCCTTCGACTGCACTCGCACATACAGGTTTCCACCTGAATTTCGGGGAAGTCGGCAATGGGTTCGCTCAATTGAAGATCTCTAAAGGATTTGAGAGAAGAATGCGAATGTAACTTTTTCAGGGGCCAAATGTCTCGAGAGAAAGTCTTCGTTTCGAAAACATTGAAACAGAATGAATATGGATTGGGGACACTCGCGGATCACGGAAAGTTGGCGTCACCAATTATCCCCCGGAAATGTCGTTGCTTTTCCAATGTAAAATCAAATCTCGTTCCGGGTCAGATTTCGAGTTATCGGAACTCGGCTATGGCCTCTGCGTGCTTCTGGCCACAGAACTGCCTCGTCAGGCTAAACAAAGATATTGAAAGTCGTCCCGAAACTTCTTCCATGAGCAAGCAATGAGCAATGAGCAATGAGCAATCTTCTGACGCAAGCAATGCGGGTAGCACAACATTTCCATTCATGTAAAATATGTACGAGGGTGGAAAAAAAAGATATGAGCCATGGGTCAATGATAGCAGACCTTTCTGAGAGTGATTCCTCTTCTAGGAATAACTTCGTCTAACCAGGAGAGAAACCGATGCGCTCGGAAAAGGTCACGCTATGGGCGGCTCCTCCATCGGAAGGTAACACAAACTATCAAAACACTGCAATGAACTTCGCAGATCGGGCCGATTCCATCTGAGATATTCTTCAGTCCAATGACCCTGCCGGACAAACACAGATAGAACCTCTGAAAACGAAATTGGCAGTGAAGACACAGAGAATCTAAGTTGAAGCCGCTTAATTGCCTCACATTCACTTGTCCGACTGCCACTGATGACTTCCTAGCTGTGCTACCCTCTTCCATGCATCCACTCCTCGGCTTGCTCCGAGCTACCGGTTGTGTTTGTCCAGCCTCTCATTTGATTCCGACTACGACTGAACCCTGAAAACGTAGTAGTTTCAGCGACAGTTCTGAGATAGCAAATATCTCACTCCGACGATTGGGTCTCTGAGGAAAACGATCCTCTCAATATTTGCAGATCGTAGGAAAGGCAGGGATTGTAGGTACTTTCCCAGATTGTATGCTAGCCGATTGTTAGTTTCGCCACTGGTCTTCCTTTCTTCATTTTTCGTTTTCAACCTCATCTGGAAGCATCATTGAGCATTTTCTCGTCGGCGATGAAATGAAATAATCTCCGACATTAAAGAAGGTCCGTACAGGCATCGCGGATCCGTATGAGTTCTCACTATGACGAGAAATATGAGTAATACAGGCTGCCTGCGTCTGGGTTCAAAACCGACGTAACTGATCGCTCATCCATCTCACAAAGTATAACAGACCTCAAACAAACTGAGAGAAACCTGCGCAGGCTCTCGCAAGCATCGATCAAATCTAACCATCACTCGAAGATACACCAAACTCCGCGGGGAGCAAATATATCGCGGCAGAACGGTTGGGGAAATGAAGAGCCGAGATTCAAAGTGGCACATCTCAAAAGTTTCCGATTTCGAGATTCTTGCAGGTTCTTATGTGCCTCGATAGCCCGCATCAGCTGAATCGCGGGAATCAACGCGAGAACGAAGCGTTCCACGTCCATCTAACCAACAAGATCGAAAGTTAGTTCCCAGTTGACGCGGGAAATCTGATCGATTTTTTTCCGAAAACTAGGGAACCCCGTGATCATAAACAACGGTGCGCTTCCCAGGCGTATCAGTTGGAAAAATTATCATCGACCAAACACCTCGAATGAATTCACGGGAAGAGGCAAAAGCTAGACAGACATCGGAACGAATCTGATGTGAATGAGAGAAGCATCTTCATAACTGATATTTACTTCCGCCCGTAAAACCGCTTTCATGGAAACTCGATAATCAGGGTCATAAGTCACAAGTTACAGCCATGCGTTCTCGCTCGGTGACGGGAGGCAATAACTCACAGCAATCATCTATGACTCGATGCCAGATGTCAGGAATACTCTTCTCGGAAATACAGTGGCTTATTCGCTTCGGAGGCTTCTCCAGCATCTTGTCGGTCGGGGATCTGCTGTTGCAAAACCGACGAATAACGAACAACACGCTCCCAGCTTTCACATTGCGGCTCCTGACGCACCCTACTCCCCGCTCCTATGGATTCCACCCGAGGTTTCCTTACCGCTGAAGTTTCCGTAGAGCAGCGGTCTGACACTCGACCCCTGGATTCTGGCTATCGGAAACCCGATCACAACCCACTTATCTGTCTGGGGCAAACATTGCTCTCAGCAGTAACCGTATATATGTATACTCCGAGAAATCCAATGCAGCCGCATTCAAACGAATTGAGTGAATCAGAGCAAGTCTGTTTGCTATCAGGTGAGGGCACTGCATGCATCTCTTACAAGTCAATCATAATACCAGACGGGACACGCATCGCTCGATCGTCCGGGGGTCGGCTCGTGAGTCATTTAGCGAGACACTTGTCGAAGACACTTGTGAGTGCTCGATCAGGATAAAAGTGCGGCATGAGCTATGGTATGCGATTATGATCATAGGAGATCAAAATCGCAAATTAGCGGAGCTAGCGGAATCGGCTGCGGCAACTAGTTCTTCTGGACGTACCTATCGTGTCTCGGATGAACTTCGAGTCTCAGCTTGTTTCTGATCAATTTCGAAGGGGAAACGGGCAGAGATTTCGCTTGCATGAGCTTCAGGACACGATTCGCGAGCGATTTGAGCCGCTAGCGGAGAATGGACAAAAGTGGACGTATCGTTGTTTGAGAATGTGCCTCTCAAGATCTCAAGGAGCAGGCTCAAAGCTGACCGACTGTGCGTTTCCAAAATGTGAATCTTCCGATTCCGCAGCAGGACGAGAGCGTCGAGATTTCCATCGAGACCGACTTCTGGGTGGACAGCGTGACGTCTAGGATCGGACACAAAAAAGGCGGAACTAGCGAATAGGGTACACGAGGAGCTAGAACAGTAAGGCGAAGTTAACCTCTCCATATGGGTATCATGCGTCCGGCCGCTCGACAGAAACTACGGCATTTTGAGGGAGTTAAAGCGGAACGAGGCTCGAAACATGAATTAATTTCCCGAGAGCAAAAATTCCTGCCCGCTCCAACTCTCGGATATTTGCGGAGAGATTTGTCATCGTGATCTCTTTGAGTGAGCCCACACCCCTGAAATGGGAAAATTGATGAAAACGGATAACCGAAGGAATGGAAGAGCGAAAAAGTCTCAACGAGAAGAGATTTCATTCCGACAAATAACAGAAGGATTTACGTGAAGAAATCGCAGAATTATCTCATGTGTCGCTCTATATGACTCGGATATATATTTCGATGATGCCGAAACAGCTCCGGCGTGAGTTTGATGGCAATGACAGGTTGCCCAAACAGAAAGAAAGTTTCGCCTGGCGACGAGTCTCGCGGCCGAGCAACTCAAACTCGGGATTTTTCTCTCTTGTCCAGTCACAACCAGTCATTCCTGCGACTCTCATCGAAGGCTCCCGGAAGCCTTTCCTTAGAGACTTGTGATAACCACATCGGGAGACGATCGAGTTTTCGGACTTGCACACGCACAACTTTTTGAAATTTCCCGACTGCGATCCGCCCCCATCACGATGCGTCAATCTCTCAGGAAACTGTATTTCGAACGGAAGGGAAATCTGCCGACGAAGGGCTCTGATCTTTGAATATTCTGACTTTCTTGGAATCTTCGTTGTTCTGAACTCCAACAATGTTGTGAAGCCTACTGAACAGCTGCTTCGCTCCTCTTGGATTGGGAAATACGAAACTTCCGATCGAGCTGTCGGCATTCGAAGAACAATTTTCGCTGGTTTCAAAAATCCGTCTTTTAGAGCTCCGAGAGATTCTTCCAATTTATTTTCCTCACACAGCCTCAATAGACGAGACAAGTTTTGAGCGCTCTCCCAGAGAACATAGAGGAAAGGTTCTTGCGGTTCGTGTTTCACACTTTAGAAGTCGGAGATTGATTTCGGTGCCACACCTGAGTAACATCGATGGCGGAAACATGTCGTACTTCGCTACTTGAGAACCAAGCGCGATAAATATCCAGAGCGAATCTAGAAAAGAACAGTATTCCCATCAGATCCCGATCCATCCACGTCGATGCGATCAAAAAATGTCTGATCCGCTTCTTGTGGCTGAGAGCAAAGGCATCGACAATCGATTCATGAACGATTTTCAGGAATCTGTCGAAATTTATGCGTGGATCCGATTTCCGAGGAACACCTGGGCCGATGCCTGGGGAGATGGGCATTGGATGCTATCAGAAACTGCGAGTCTTTTCATTTCAATCCCCATACAACGACGCCAGATGCGAGGTGAGCGGAACAAATATTTTTTTTCCTTAGAAACATGGAGTCAGTGGCGTTCTGCCATCTGATAAGCCATAACCCAAGACAGCGTGGCGTGTGGCAAGAGGTCGAGAGCACGAATAGTGAACACCCTGGTATAGGTCTCCCGTCCGGGTCCGGTCAAGTGCGACAAAGTAATCCCCTCCTTGAAGGGCATCATCCGTTGCGTTGACCGCGAGCGATCCCGACCCTTCAACACGAGAAGAAAGTTGTTTGAAGGTCGAACTGATTCATAGAAAAGTAAGCGGACCAGAGGTCTTGCGAACAAAGTTGAAGGAACACGAGAACGTGACCTTTGCCCGATGAAAGCTGAGCTTTTTCCGAACCAGGCTCCATTGTACATAGTGCAAAAGGAGGTTTCCATTTGCTTGCAACTCCTGCTTCTTTGGAGGAGCTCATGAGTTTGTTGATGCCATCGAACACTCTATTTCTGACTTCACCGTCGAGTGTTGCAATAACATACATGAATGATGCTCAACCCTAAAAAACGTGCTCCGCACGTACTCGAATCACAGTCTCGAAGCCGTCTTTTTGCGGCTCCCCCAGTAGCCTCGGAAGCACTTGATGGAGGATTTTACGCAGCTGAAAGAAGTCATCGCGCAGCATCACGTAGCGTGCAACAGTTGAGTTCAAATATTGAGCTTGCTGTGAACCGAACTTCCATCATCCGTCTCTTCCGCACTTCAAGACACACTGGACGTTCCAGGTTCCTCATCTACAACGAATGAATGTTCATCGATATTTTGTAGTCGACCCAGAATAGTACGTTCGTCGCAAACTTTCGATCAAGCGCGCTAATCCTTCGGGAGGCATTCGGGAGGTTAACCCGACCCTTCTGACAACTCGGATCCCCCGTATCTTGGCAACTCTAATGGTTGCTTGTCCCAAATAGTCGTTGACGGACAACCAGAGGGGCCTCAAACAGCAAACGCTCCCTCAAATCAAGGTCCACTGGCTGTCCAATCGAGCTGAAAGAGTTGTTGTTCCATTCATTTCATAAGTAGATTACGAAGCCACAACCGCAGACAAAAAAATCAAGAACGGAGGAACACACCACATGAAGCCAAAAGAAAAAGCAGCAGCGTTGTCCTGGCTGGCTCCGAGGAGGACCTGACAAGTGCCGGGGCGGCGCCGGCGCTAAGACCGACTGGACTCTTGTCAAAAGATACGATGAGAAAACAGCAGCGCTCGGCAAAGAGAACAGCCAGAGATGAAGTGAAAGGTCACAGAAATTGAAGAATCCCCTCTTGGCATAAAAATCAATCGGATGGACACGCAAGGGTGAGATCGAAGTTCGCATAACTGATCGAATCGTCACGTGTCATGTGGTTCTCGGTCGGGATCTCTATCGGTCAGGACAAACTCGATCGGGACGGAGGAATCAGGCTAAATAGTATTCCATCATTTACGATTGAAGTTTTGAGAGTAGCAACGCATCCTCCACTTGATTTGATGCATTCGGTATCATGGGGAGGGTATAGAGGTCCAAGCTGCAATGAACTTCGCAGATGAATAGTCTCGACAAACTGGGTTTGGCAACAATGCATTGTAATGATCTACTTGTACAATCAGATTAAGATACCCTGCAAACAGTTTGACATGTTGACATCGGAGAGCGATAGCCCAACAAGGGCCACAATACTTTGCCCTCTCCACTCTTCTCACATAATCATCACGAATCCTTTTTCCCTCTCTCTCGCTTGCTATATTTCTCTCTGTATTTACATTCGCCTCCTGGTTTCCCCGGGTGAGGGTGAAGATCACTTCTCGATAAATCTCCACGCGTTGACCATTTGTGAACGTTGACTTGGAGCTTGACAGTTTACTTGAAACTTGGAAGACTGAAAAGTCGGAACTTCTGTGGAGCAATCTGTCGTGCTCGTAGCGATCATTCCACTACATATTCTCCGATATCCGAGATATAATATATTCGTTGGATCGAGTCTCGATATTGATGATCCGGCGGGTGCCGAGACGGCTTCCTCTGATCTCTCAATGAGTTTCACTGGTGGCAAGAGCCATCCAGAATTGGCACCCACTGGAGCAATTTCCATGTCATTCAGTCAGCCTTGACAGATGGAAGTCTTTTACCACTTCAAGCATTCCTTGTTGAAGGCGACATTTTGAGAGCGATTCGACGATCTGAAAAGAAATTCGAATAAATCTCAAAGCGGAGTCTGTTCCATTCATTCCTGCACATTAAAAAAGTTTGATCGAACCGAATCTCGGACAGAGGAATTTCGAGATTCCAATTTTTACAAGTTCATTCCAGATTCCCATTATCGCAAATGATCCCACCATTTTCACTTCCATCAGCTCGCTCTCATTCTAGCTCTCCAAGAAGACGGAAACGTAACGGAAGAGTGAGGTCGCTGTCCGCGGTAATTTGTTTGTTTGTTTGTTTGTTTGTTTGTTTGTTTGTTTGTTTGTTTGTTTGTTTGTTTGTTTGTTTGTTTGTTTGTTTGTTTGTTTGTTTGTTTGTTTGTTTGTTTGTTTGTTTGTTTGTTTGTTTGTTTGTTTGTTTGTTTGTTTGTTTGTTTGTTCCGGGAGCAGTTTCCGGGACGTTTCGTCTTCCGAGGTGTGTGGGGAAGATAAATCAGTCCTCCTTAGCTTCTAAATTCTCTGAATCTCAGGACGGAATGGACGCGCATCAATTTCTCCCTCGGTTGATCTCCCGTCTCCCCGACATTGACAGTTTCAGAACGAAGGAATGAGTTCATTCGCTTCACAGCCCGGAATTTGCGTTCTTTTCAACGCTGACGACTCCAATCTCCTGGGACCATTGTACACATCACAGAGTCTTCATCAAATTGCCGCCGCTGCACTCTGTAAAGGAGTCGACTTTTGTCGCTTGTAATGCGAAAGGAGAAAGAGGGAAAAGACGTTCTGCCGTTGACAGGCAGTTGTTGCAACCTTCAATGGACTGTACTCGGTTGTGATAGTGGAACTCATGACTCTTTTTTCTTTGACTCCGTGTTGATCGATTCTAGTGTTCTTCCTTTCATTCGAGCATTTGCATAATTCATCAGGTGGCTCTTCCTTGCTCTGACACAGAAGACGTATCACGACCTTCAGCTTGCCAATCGCATCTCTCTTCCTCAACATACGAATGTCAGACAATATCGACTTTTATGTTCTTGTTCGAACATATTGCTCGAGCGGGCAAGTGGCTTACATATCTGTTCGAGACTCATACTCTGCCTCTGCGCGGATAATGCTCCGACCGGAATCCCTGGTAACAACGTGCCGAATCCGCGATACACATTCCACGCTTTCGCAAGCGGTGCATTCGAGTCCATAGTCTGTCAACCAGCTTGGGAATTCGACGATTCCCCGAGACGAGATGATGGAACGACTTTTTTTCCGAATTTTACGACGGGACAGGCCTTCAACAATTCTGACGATAGTTTTTTACGGTTCTCTGAAAAGGCCTCGAACGGTACTCAACAGACAGACAATATAGGTATCTTCAAGGCTGATCACTTTGAGGATACGGTGAGTTAGATTCAACTTGCGACACGAATGATTGTGGTGCAACGAATCGAAGGGGCGACTCAAACACTCTCCTCTTTCTCCCTCAACAGACCATGATCAGCAGCATTGCACCACGAAAATAATTCCTTGTACGTCTACCATGGGATCTGGAGGAAACCACGAGCCCCGCAATAGCGAAAAACCTTCGATTGTCTCGCGTTTTGGCGATTGTCTCGGTCTTACATGCCTGTCACCAATAATAAACGAATATCTCGTAGGGGCCATCCGTCCATCGGAAGAGATTGAATGGTTTCGGGGGGGAATTGGAGATCAAAGTATCCTCTTCCCATGTAACTGAGCCCAAGGTTATCAGAATCAGAAGTCCCTGACTCGCCATGGAAGTTCCCGGATTGAGCCACTCGATGCTCACCACTCATGAGTTATTGATCAGATAGACAGACGCGAGATTACTCATGAGGGACCTCGAAGGAAGCAGCTGAGCGTCCGACTATACTCACTTTCAATTGCGGCTAAACATGCGTCGTCCACCTGCGAAAATCGTGCGGGAGCGTTGGCAAACGACAGATCCTGCTCAGCGATCGATCTGTCCGCGTTTGGTCCGTCTGCCAGAGATTCGCTCAGAGGCCCCCTGCTGCACAAGTTGTGTTCTCTGTGATAGCTGAACTGAGAAAAAGATTGAGGGGTGGAAAAGGACAGCTGGAGAAAAGTGCAGACCCTGTGAGATATCATCTGTGCCAGAGTCAAAACATTCGCGAGTTTGCCACTTCAAACAATGCCTCTGAATCGTTGTATCTTCATCTGTGCTTGAATTCAAGAATGACTGAATTTGAATGTGTGGCTCGAGTTGTCATCAAAAGTGAACACGGAAAGATAGGTCCACCGTTGAGCTCAAGAATCTTCTTCGTCAATGCTATTCCGGCCGCCGACTTCGTCTAGAGCTATCAGTCGTGAAAGGTGTTATGCTGCTGAAAAGTTTCTGAACTCATTGCTTTTGCGCGCAGACCACACTAGTGATTTGGGAAAACTTCACTCTGCTTTGCCATTCGTCCTCATAATGACTCGGAGTCGGGAAACAATTTCACGCACTCTCGTCTCCATGGGGCCTCGCAAACTTCTGACTCGACAAGGCTCTGTGCAGTAATCGCTTCGAGCGATCAATCTCGCTGAAATCCGGGCGACTTTGTGTTTGTTGAAACAGATTCTCGCTCGGAATTCCCTCCTGAAAATCCAGAAAACCGGAGCCTATAATAGTTTTACGATTAGAAGAGCTCTGTACTGAGCTACCTCATTGTATCTTTTGATGTCAAGCCCGCTCGAATCCGAAGTCCCCGACACCGAAAACTAAACCAGACGATAATCTCGATCTCAGACGATTCGCAAGGCCGGGCTGGATCTGCATACGCCTACTTTATAGACGCCTTCTCACAAAACTAACGGATTTTCTCGCTTGACCGCTTGCTCGCTCGCTGCCCTGCTAATATGTTTAGTGGCGTTCCTTCGTTCCGTTTCTCTCGGGCTGTGTTCAGCATCCAGTCTAGCTCCTGAATCGAGAGAGCCCCTCTTGGAGTTTTCCATTCTCGAAACTCTCTTGAAACGAAGGTCGCGAAGTGTATGCTTGAGTGATTCGGACTTTGTTGAGCGAACAAACGTCCCGACAGGGCTCCGTCCGAGAGGACGCATAGACAAACAAATGAATGGGATCCATTTGTCCAATAATGGACCTTTACTGTCGACTTTTCCTCGCGATGTGCTAGAATGGAAGTGTTCGCCTACACCATTTCCGAGGGGTTTTCCGGCTCCATAACTACTGCTTTTGAAACCAACTATATCTTCTTCCCTTGAGGTTCGAACCTTTGCGAGATCGCTCTCGTCTCGATCATTGAGCGATTGTGGCCTGTTCTGAGGATTCAGAGCTGCATGTCCTGTAAGAAGAGGAATTTCGTCCGCTCCCTCGCTGACACTACAAGTGAACTTCTTTCGTTCTAGATGAGAGGGATGATCATTTCCTGGGAGCCTGAGCTTGTTTCGTGGGCCTCACGTTATGTTCTGAGCTCATTAGCTGCTTCACCAAGCCCACAATAGTTGGTTCCGGCTTTTACATCAATTAGAGAAGTTGCCGTGTCGTTTCGCTACAGAGCTCTTCTCTGGATCGTACATGAAACTGCGATGATCTTTTGCCATAGAGCCCCAACGCTCCGATCATCGACCTCCCGAAGTGCAAACCAGCTGCCCAATCATTCGATTCCGATGGTTCATCCGATTCGGATGCATAACTCACTGACAGGCATTCGCTGACGCGAGCACTGAGAAGGAAGCGATGATAGGGCGAAAAAGAGGTGTTGTTCGTGTTTACTCGATGGTCGACAGAAAGATCCGATCCCGTCATTTGCAGCGATCATCTTGTCGACGCTGCTCGGCTTGTTGTCGGAGCCAGTGTTGTTGACTGCGGGAATCGCTCCGAGAGTCAAGTCCGGGTCTCGCAGATGCCCGGTCCACTCGGGTCCGGCCGGATGCATCGCCTCATTGTGATGTCAATAATCTTTCTTCTGCGTCAACGTCACACTCAAACGAGGGCAACTTGACCGCCTTTCGTAAGAAGAACAAACGCGGCGAGACACCCACCGGTGGAATAGACAACCAATAATGTTTCTTGCCGCTGTGGACCCCGCAGCGCGTTCGTTCGATCCTTTCCAGACCGAGCAAAACTTAGCTGGATGTCACCGCTTACTCCACAGAATAATATCTGTCATAGATCGACCATGGCACGCACAGTTCGCTAATTCAGGTATCAGCACTGCGTTCATGCGTAAAAGTCCAGGAGATCGTCTCTTGCATTGATCCCTATCGTTTATTTTTGATCCCGAACAGTCCCTGTGATGGACTGTAATCGTAGGTTAAGGTAACCATAGGTCTAGTCCATGCATGTTTATCTCTCTGCCTCGCTCACGCTCGAAAAGCTAGATAACCCACCAGAAGAATGTCGGTCTGGCTAAGTCTGGGAGGTTTTATAATCCTGGAGCTGAGGAACGATGTTGCATCCTGCTCTCTGTTGCGGCCAGGGAAGAGTTGAGAAAGAAGCGATCAAAACAAATTCAGCCGTTGCTTTCCGGTGAGAGATGGCCTTTGTAGCGAACAAAGGGGTAAGTCGTTCGGAATGCGTGCCCCGGCGACGAGTAGAAGAGCTCGGCGTCGTAACGGAGCGTCAGAATTGTTTGCATGCACAACGCCATCAGCATCGTCTACATGGACGTCAAAACCGACCGCGGATCTCATATGGAACACAGTGAATGTCTCGTACAAGCACCACATGCTTTGTGTCACGGTCGCGAATTTTTCTCTTTGACCGAGCGGAGGGAAATAAACCGAAGCGAGCCGGTCTTGCGCTCTCGATGGACAGGCCGGTTGTTGTTGCGTCCAGTGGAGTATCGCGACCCTTAACGTGAATATTGCATACCAGACTGGACGGCCCGCGCTCGATGAAAAGCTCTATTGGATATTTCCGCAAGATGACAACTCACTGACCGGCTACCTAGGCAAGCTCGGGAGGGAGTCGAGTTCATCGTGAGCAATAGGATTTCCTTTCGCTACCCACCGTACCGACTGATATTGAGGTCTCGAAGCATGGCCGCGGGAAACAGTCGAGCCTGTGTACACTTTCCGAGGGAATGCTCACATTCCGCATGGCTATCGGTCAAATCTCGCACGAGGAGTAGTGGTAAGGATATGCCTCGCCGAATGTCTCCAAGCACGAAGGCTCTGAGGGAGAAGAAGAGTAGCCACTCCGCAGGTGGAATGGACGAAGGAAGGTCGTGTTGGATCGATTTCTGATTTTATGAACTTCCGAGAGAAACTATAGACCCATGCGAAAACTCGAATTCATGTGAAGGAATGAGTACATATAGAGATCACGCAAAGATAACTCTTGAGGAAGGACGAGTCGAGGAATTCGAATTTTCTCTGGAAAAACTCCTTGAGGAATGAGGTCGTATCGGCTAGAGACCATTCGTATTCACCATGAATGCGAATAGCTTCGAACGGATGTACTCTGAGATCAGAGTTCTTCGAAACGATTCAGGTCGCTTCAAGCGAAAGCTACTGGAGCGGATTTTGAAGAAACTCTCTGAAAGTGTCCCTTTGCCTCGCTCATGTTTTATTCAGAGGCCTGACGTTGACCTAAAATTCCCCGTCGAGACCTTCTGACCAAATCATTACAGGGAAATCCGTCTGCGTTTGGTTTCGGTGGGAGCACGCATTCAAGTTTACTCAGACTGACGACACACACGGCCTACCTCGAGGAAGACACACTCTGGGCTAGAAGGCACGGTTGTATCGCATTAACCACGAGGCTACACATCCGATAGCCGTGAAATTCGTCAGAATTCCCTCGTGGACTCCCACTTTTTCATTATTCAGAAGTCGCGTAGTTCCGCACCGCAAATGTTCGATGATTTAAGATCTGAGAAAAGGACTTTCTGTAATGATTCCCGCCCATGACCTGAGCCCACTTCTGCGGGAGGAGAATGTTCTCTCGAGCAGCCTGGCACATAAAACACCCGCGCTCTCGTGCTATCGACAAGGCTCTGCTCATTTCAGTGCCCCCGGCTTTCCTCCTCGTGCACTTCTCACATACATACATGGAACAAACGGTGCTCCCGCGAACGGAATTTCCACGAGGGATGAAAAAGCACCTCACACGGATGCGTCACGAACTTGTTGATTCAAACGCTTTCAGGTATTGAGAAGTAGACATGTCGTTCACGGTCGCCATCAAAAGCTCCTTCGAGGCAGTTGATCTTTGATTGTATCCGAGTTTGTTATGCGAAGATTTATCACTTGGCTCCGCGGCGATTGGAAATTTTGCGTCAGCTCAAAAGGAGAATTCTGAGATAAGTGTTGACATACTCATCGAATCGAATCCGGAAAATATCTCTTTCGAACGAGGTCTAAATGATTGCTGGAGAGGCTTTGTGGATGTTATACATAGATGACGTCATGGAGAGTGGCATGCCGTAAAAATCCAAGCCTTTGTCGATAGAAATCAAAATTAGCTTCAAATCTCTGCTGCGCTTCGTGCAACATTGAACCTCCTCGTCCTGCCTTTTTTCGAGGCGTGACTCAGCTGCTCAAGAATATGGAAACGATTCATGACTAGCTAGAATCCATGCTCCGCTAGCAGTCATCGCACTTCTAGCCTTGGAACCTTTTTTTTTTTGAACCTCGGAGAAGAAAAGCACCGAAACAGAATTGAAGGAGATTCGCGTGGAGTAGGAGCTCGGATTCGGTATCAGCTGTCAGCCGTCCTCAACCGAGAAGTTCGAGGCGAGAAATCACGAAGTGAAAACGTGGCATGAGAGTTGAGAACGCTGCGCTTCCCCGAAACCGTGGAGGGTTAGCAGCTCCTTGACATAACTTTCGCGCCATCCGAGACCCATCGAACCAGTTGTTACCGAACGTTTTCTTTAGCAAAACCTTTGTGAAGAGGGATCACGCTAACGAAGCACAAAAAATGGCCAATCGAACACTTGTGTGTAATGTATGAAATTGATGTTATTTCGGTCAGAGATTAAAACTGCCCCTATAACGATAATTGGGATCCTCGCCGACATCAGAAAACCACCGTTGTTCGCAAGTTTGGCTGAAATCCACACGAAACGACCGATGGTCCATAATTTAGAAAGAATGATTTCATTTGAGGGTGAATTATCGAGCTACACGTGCAGCTCGCTGAAAAGTTCCTCATGGCCGTCAGACGCTCGTTTCTTCGGCCATGATTTCGAAATCCTCTCTGTCGGCTTCTGATCAACGTCAAATAGACTGACATATGCCCATGCAATTCCAGCGAAGCTGGAGAGGAACGAGAAAGGAAGGATCGAGCATCTTTGTTCAGAACAACTGCTGCCGCCTTAATCAGACAGATGGATGAATTGATATGTGACTTTCTGACACTATTGGTCACTATTCTGATGTGGGGCGTGACCCGAGACGCCTACCGGCAGAGACTCGTCACGGTGAATGGGGCAAGGCCTGGAAGAACATCTTTCTCTACTTCTCGTTAACTGGGACACTGTTTCTCGATCCAGAGAGGAACATCATATGTCCACTTAGGCTCATTCGACCAGATAGACAGATCGGCAACAACTTTAAGAGCCGAACGTGGTCGTTAATAAAGTCGAAGCTCCTTCTGTTTCGCCTCCGGTTGTCCGCGAAAGCTCTTAAGCTTACCTGGACGCTCTCAAAGAAGCCGAAGATGACTTAGAGTGGAAATTTTCCGCTCAGTTTTTTGATGACGTCAACTCGACAATCTATTCAGCCTGCCCTTCTATCTCGAGCAATCAAGGTGAAGCGTTCTCGTCATATCAGACCGGGAGGGAGGAAAAAACTCTAAACGCTCTCATAGTTCGTCAGATCGTCCGGCGCGTTTGCGTGCGCGCTCTGAACATTGTTGAGACCGTCTGCGCTATGAACTCGTTCTAGTATGGAAGCGGAAGAGTCTCTTATCTCTCCCTCAGGCTTCCATCGCTTATTACAACAGCTCATTCAAACTCTTATCGATGCTATTCAACACGTCCTTTCTCTATGACACTCTCCGTCTAATTCCATCGCGCTCTATCAACAATCTCAATTTTCTCGCGGTTCTGCATAAGCACTTGGAGGTACTTAACTCGCTGTAAACAGACACATCAGTAAGCCCCGCTAACAAGAGCTCTGGAAAACGCTGAAAACAGAGTTCTTCCTGCAGACCGTCAACACTTTTTCTGGCCACCTCCAATGCTTTATCGCCCTCCTGTGGACGAAACCCTTTTCTCGGGATTTCGTCTCATCGTGGCGTCTGGCGGAGTCCCTCATATCATCCAAATTTGATCACGACTGTGACATCAACAATCGCGAAGGAACTTATTGTTAGTCAGAGACTTCTTTCGAGCGGGGCGTCGCAGATCGATCGGATAGAAAGTTCACCTGATTTGAGAGCCGCGATCGGTGGTCAGGCAATTGATCAAAGCTTCTCTTCAAACCGGATTCCGACTCCACCCATTCAATGGGGGGTAATTAGAGTCTGGATAGCTCCCTCAACTCTACGGAGCAGAAACAAACTATTCTCTGAGGATGACGAGGCTCAGCAACATGAACAACAATGTCTCAGGCTTTTATATGGTGGGGGGAGGGGGGAATGCCCGTATTCGATTTGGATTTTTATAGAAGAAATCGATGACTGGACACTGAGGACTCCAGATACTTGAGGTTGGAGAGTGCGTGGTCTCCCTGGTGGTAAGTCGGCCGGAGACAACGAGTGGAACTGACACTACATCAAGACTTTTTCCCCCAAAAGCGTGACTTCTCGTCCGTCGGAGCTGTTTGAAAATTAAATTATTTTTTCCCTACTCTTGCGTCTGCGTCTGATCTCTCACCAGAAAGAGTTTCGTTGAATTTTTTCGTTTACTGAAGTGGAACTTCCACGTCTGAGCAACAATAAGCGGGAGATTGTTGCCTCGGGATGATTGTTCGCTTTCGCACGGTCGAGTTGCTCCGCATGCCGAATGTTGATACTGTCCGGATGCCGCACGTATGAATCGCGGAGGAATGTTTGCCCATCCGATATTCAGGTCCGCTTATTGAGGATCATATTTCATATCACACTGACTGAGTGAATGGCTGGATGTTTGCTTCGCTTGTCGATCCATCATTAGATCTGGACGACTCATGTGAGAGCACATTCGGCAACCTTGGGGATAAGCTCGTGTTCGAGCTTTGATCCTCGCAGCTTCTGAAAGGGATCCAAAGCTGCGATCCGCGTTCAGATTGTCCTTGATTTCGACGAGGCTCGAAAGCTTCTTGGAACGGATATGCGCGGCCAACTCGACTACGACTAGGGTGAAGAAGAAACTTTTGCTCCGCGAATTTCGATGAAATCTCGATCCAGATCGCGTCTTTTGGAAAATATTATTCCAGGGAAGAACGATGAATTCTAGAAATCCCGGAAGCCGCAAATATCACGTCGCGTCGTATCGAGTTCAACGCCATGACGTGATATGTCGATGCGGCGAAGCACACTCGAGAGTGTTCTCGTTCACGAAAAAAAGCGGAAATCACATCCTGTATTTCGCGAGCGATTGCTGAGGAGAGGGGAGAGAGCATCGGACGTATTCGAATGTTTGACAGCTGTTGGTTCGCTCCTCCAGCTTGACCAGACTGATGGCATATAGAGCAATGCGGCTTACTAAACTTTGCTGCAGTCTGCTGTACCATCGCTAGTGCGTTCGGGCCTAACTTATCTAATTGCTTGCCGCAATGACCGGTTGTCTGCTTGGAAAAGTTGATGGTAGGAAAAAAACATGTTGATATGGCCGATATGAGCCCCCTTAGACCCTACGCCCCCACTACGAAATCCTACTCCCTTACACGAGTGCGTCTCTCTCTTGTCTGGTTCTCATTGCTGTATATCGGTGCACGGATTGCATTCGAGAAGGCAGCGGTCGATTTGTCCATTTTTTTGTCGGGAAAAGTCTGCAGATGACCCTTTGAAATTACCCTAACACACTCCTAAACTACCCGGGAGTTCCGATAGCTCATATCTCGGGGAAGGCTATTCGCATTCGGTCGGCCCAACGGATGGTCGGGAACGACTGCTCGTCTCGTGTTCAAGTTGATATAAGCTCAATTTCTTGTCGTTTCACCGGCTCCTGGAGCCTCTTGGACAAATCATCTTCGATAGGTCCCAGACAGCGCGGAGTCGAAACTTTTTCACCTCACGGGCTCGAAAGCGTCAGTTGATGCTGGAAATATCAGCACAGTCAGTCTGTGCCACGGCTAGAATTCAGTCGAATTTCAGCGATTTCAGGACGCGATTTCAAAAAAAGAGTACAATGGACCCCCGTCTCATGCGGTTTCCAGATCCGCATAAAACGGGGGTCGGCTAGAAAATGCAGAAATCGTTTCTAAATGTGTCAGAAATAGTACAGAATAGATATCTCGGCCACTATTTTGAGATCTGTATGGATCGAGAGTTTTTCCGGAATCGAATCGAGACTACCACGGAGTCGATTGACAATGTTTGCGGTATCTTCTAGCATGCCTCTAGGTGGTTCTGTGGAGTTCAATAAATGAGTTGGATTTGAGGCTTAGTATTTTATCAGTTATATATGCTCTTCTGTCGACTGACATGTGATACTGAACTATTTCGAGACTAACTGGTCAAGTTCTCATCTTTCATGAGCCGCATTGTTTCGCTCCCGTGTTCTCAATTACTCGAAACATTTCCGAACTTTGCAGTCCCGAATTCCACCAACTCGGGACGGAAAACACTCGCAATCGACTCTGAGCAAATCCAGATCCATGCAGATCTAAAAATCTCCTCTGCACCATTTTTGACACATTTAGAAACGATGCCTGCATTTTCTAGCCGACCCCCGTTTTATGCGGTCCACTGTATAGCAAAGCACTTGAATCCGAGCACCGTGTTGGAGGTAAGTGCCTCGATGTTTACCTGCATTGCGTTTTCCCGAAGTCTGTGAACTTTGTCGTCTCGAACTTCATCCGTTCAATACGCCAGATATATGCGCCGGTGAAGTACATCCATATCCATTATTTGCCAATCGGTATTTCGGTCTGATAAGGTGTAGTGAGATTGATGCCTCTTGAGGCTGATCCAAACTCACTTCTCTCTTCGCCGAGCTGCGCTCTCTAACTCGCTGACGGAATTTCTCGAACATGAACGCGAGCTCGACGACCGCTGATGAAAAGTCGCGCGACTCACCCGCTTTCCCGGCCGCCTTCCTCCATTCTGCGTCTGAGTAGCTTACGAAACTGACTTTTATATCAATCAAAGTCGAACAGTGCGATGAAAAGGAGTTGGGGAAGGGGGCGCTTTTCATATGTCGCGTGACATATGACTTTGATAAATTCGAGCGAATATTTCTTTTGAATGAATCGGCGGCTGCTGAGCCCGGAGGAGGGGCAGTGTTTGGCAATACCTGAGAAAAATGACTCCTACTAGTATACTTTTGGTGGGAATCTCCGCCAACGCATACCACTTCGGAAACAAGATCTTCATCTGCGTGGGTGGGGAACCCGACTTGTTCCTCGGTTATTTCCGGACAGCACCCTTCGATAGATATCGGGGTACAAGAGGACGGAAAGGAGTTTCGAGCAATCTGCTGCTCTCGAGCCGGGCCCTTGTTGTTTTTCATCCGTGACAGACAGCGAGAATCGTATAACACTACGCTCGTATTTCTACGTTCCGATCCAAACGTTGGATCACTGCTGCTGGATCGGTGAAGACAGAATAAGGGGACCCAAAGAGCCGAAAGCTCGATTTGATGTAAGGAGCATAGGTAATCAATCTCCTGTGTCTCGATATTCCGAAGCCGTTCGGCATTGCGATTTCCGATGCGTCCCTGCTTCTGCCTCGCGAATCTCATCTACGGTGATGAGGAACGGATGGAGACGGAAGGGAAGCGAAACTCGCACGCGACAGGCCGCATCCAGCGAAGAAATATGCCTCCTCGTCGAATTGAAAGTGATTTGCATGTCTGAAGAGTCTCAAATCGTCCAATTGTTTCGGGCGCAGCAGACCAAATCTCTCCGAATGCTCGAGGAGCTTGGCCGGCAACCGTAACGGAAGAAGGAAAGGATGTTTCCTCGGTATCTGCTTCCTCATGTTCTGTCGTTCGCGTCTGTTTATTTTATTCGCTCGTATCGCTGGTCGTTTCCTCTTTGCTCGTGAAAACAACGGAGGCAAAAAGAATGATGGTATACAAGTTCAAGGACTGTCCTCGAACGAGGTCTGTCCATTCCGAGAGGCTGACTTTTGTGTCCTAGCAACTGAAAACGGCGTGGCGTCGAAACGAAGACTTTGTCGTCATCTGATCCGGATGTGGGCTAAACGTCCTTCGATTTCGTCCAGAGAGCCGATTTCTGAAATCTGATCGTCGAATTCTGTAGCGATGATTGAGAACAATTAGTTTCCAATTAATTCAGTCAGAAATTCTGAAAGTGTTGCGAGAGTGCACAGAAGAGACACCTCTAATGAGCGCGAATAGAAGGACCTCAATAACGAAGCAGGAAACAGCGGATATTAATTCGCGTCAGCCGCCACAGTATGTATTTATCTGAAGTCATCGCGCAGGCTGACACGCGACCTGCGTTCTCCTTCCAACACTCCCGCTCGCAGGACGTATCACCAGATTCCGATTCACGGGGGAACCTTCGTTAAGATATCGGCCAGCCGGGCGGAATAATGAACATCTTGATGTCGCCTCTCACGCATGGAGTGGAACTTTATATCCATGTTTTCGGTTCTCTCATGATGCATCATGTCACTGATCAATGGGTCAACTGCGATGTTATTCAAGTACAGAATGGTTGGTGGAACTCGTTTGTATCCAATGTTCTCTCGCCTCCGAAACCAAACTACATCTCTTGAGAACGAGTGTGTCACCACTGCTTCCATCGTAGAATCAGCAACGATGCTCTGCGTCCGACATGTCCAGCCGACCACAACTACGCTCAGCATCAGACATACCCCGATCACCGATCTCCTCGACTCCACATCCGATCGCTGTAGACGACCAGCTGGTTACAATGTTCACCCGAGAAGTGGAGAAGTTCAGCTCTCCAGAGTACCTTTAACATACCTCTGTACTCTTTGCGCACGGCCAGTCCTCCTTCGACGGACATTCTAGGGACTGCGACGACCCGTTCACGAACTACGAAAGAAGCGCTCGCCCGTCGATGCACACTTGAGCGAACTACTCAATTGTCGCAACAAACCTCGTAGAGTTGCGATTGAGCATCGAGGAGCTCTTAAACCTTTCTCAAGTGAGGTGCTTGATGGAGTCTTCAGGTACTTCGCGTCCTCGTCTCGCTTGATACCGTGACCTATGAAGCAATTGTCCCCACTGCGCGTCATCTTGAGAGTTCTCTGTAGGCAATCCAAAAATTAGTCGCTGATCTGGGCATTCGGCGCGATACAAAGGTCAAAAAACAGCGCAAATCTGAGACCATCGCTCTCTTGTGGATGCATGAGTCCTACGGACACGACTCGAGGCCCAAGTTCTCCAGAACTTTCGAAATTATTCAATGGCATGTGAGGGGCGCCTGCTTAAGCCCGTGAAGCACCTTCTCCAGCTTGCAGACCCGCCCATTGCGGTCGTCATATCCCTCCGGTTGATGCATGAAGGTGTAGACATCATCGTCCAGCTCATCGTACAAGGAGGCAATCGTGAACTCACACTGCACCATCTCCGAATCGTTCGCGGTGACGATGAAGTACAGGTTACGGATCGACATCATCTTGGAAAGTGGTGAGTAGGTCTCGTAATAGTCGACCCCGGCATTCTGGTAGCACCCCTTTACAACGAGTATCGCCGTTTGCCTGGAAACCGAACCATCTGGACGGTATTTAATTCTGGATTTGGAGCGGGTGACATTTGCACCCTCCGGAGATTTCATAAAATGCTGAATCTTGTTCGACATCGGGGTGTCATACTCGATTTCCGTTGCCTTCCCCAGCCATGTCGTGCGCCAGTGCGATCCTCTTTTGCGGCCGTTCTGGATTCGAGGTTGCCCAGGGGGTGTCGGAAATCACCGACGAAGTTCAGCTCGTTCGTTCCGTTTTCCAGAATGATATTCTTCACCAACGGAATGAATGCGTTCGAGTCTTCAACCCTGAGACCGAGCGACCGTGTAGCCGATATCCGCATAGTCTTCGATTATGTTTTCTGCAAGTAGGGATGCAAGCGGAGGAACCGACAAGCGGAACCGCAGTATCGCCGCCGGCCGGATCGCAAAGTGAGCGGCGGGTACCCGCAGCTCCTGGCAGACACCTGTAGTTCCGAGGCAAGTGCTTGACCCGCAAGTATTTCCCACCGCCAAGAGAATACCCCCGGTTCCGCCCGGCGGTTTTTTTGCTATCCCGACTTGAAAGCTCCCCCATGACGGATTTGTCCAGCGCTCCGCATCTCACGTTCGCAGACTTCTTCAACTTAATTCGTAATATTTAGGAGAAGTCTGGCTGACTTCCGTTGCGGTCGTTGTTTTCGTAGGAGGGCACAATTCGTTAATCATCATGAGATGCGGGAGTTGCTCAATTTCAAAGAATGCGGTGCACTAGAGTCACGAGAGGAGTCGACGATGGCGCCTAAGCGGGAATTAGCAACAGAAATATGATATGAACTCGTTACTCGCTACAGGGATGAAGCTGCTGCCTCTTTACTAACATCCAGTGCGAAATGGAATCAGACATCAAGAAGTCGGAGCGCGGGTTTCAGCATAAGTCCCGAGCTCTGAGTCTGTTATTGCGGCCAAACGTCAGAATATTCAAGCACTCTCCCTCTGATTCAGCGTTCCCAAATGTTGCCTCTGCCAGCTCTAGTACACAAGAGAACAACCTTGGAGGCTACAGAGCCGATTTCGAGAAGGAAGAAACTATCATGCATTCTACTTGTGCACCTAATGGTAACGCAAGCCGTGACTCTGAAGCCATGGACCAAAATCTCGGAAACTCGCGCGCCCGAAAAATGCATCCGCTCCATCTACGGTACTGTAGTTTAGGCCTCACGGATAATAATAATCAGACGACATTCTCGACCTAACCCGCTCAGGATCGAGCCCAAGCTGTGATCTCAGACTCGCTCGACGTCGAGGACGCCGTATGAATGAATGTTCATCATTTTCGAGGTATCTTCCTAGATGATCGAATGTCCCGCAAATTCAACTTTGCATCATTCGAGACTCTTCTGCCCTATAGGATCGTATTAGCATTGTTTGAGCAAACAATCGAAGTTATTGGGAACATGCAAATCCGAGCTGCCGGGAGCCTCCATCATTATTTTGAATACCTACGAGTCCCCTCCCCTGGTCCCCCACCACGCGGGTTTATCTCTGTTTTCGGGATATCCACTTGTTCACGATTCTTCTTTCACATGGGCCTCCTGGTCCTGATGGAAAAATTTCACGGAGTTTGAGCGCGGTCTCACTCTGAACGACGGCATGAATTCGAACCGAGGAATCTTCAGCACCGTCCTGCTCATCAAGCCTGATCGATAGTTTCGAAACTTCCTGTCGTTGTCGGTCGTGATAGCTGATGATGATTCTGGATTGCGCGCAACTGATCTTGACGTGAGCCGAGATGATCGTCCTTCAGATGTTTCTCTGCGCCGAAGTTGCTGGGGAAGCGTGCTCGACGCCGACACGGTCGAAGCCCACTCGAAGCGGATATACCTGAACGAGCATTAATCGCTGCCGAGCAGCCGAACAGGTTTTCGACACAATGGCCTGTGAGCAGTTCTCCCGAAATTCTACTTCACGTGCTCTTTCATGTGGCCAAATCGAGTTGTCTGTCTCCTTTGGAATGCATTCATACGGTTGAGCGCTAAACGGGTTACGCAGCTCAGTGGAGCATTTCCTCATGCCTCAAAGACGAGACAAAAGCTTTCCGACAGCCTGATGTATTGTATACAGCCATAACATCGAGCCCGCAGCGAACTAACAATTCGTATCTCATCCTTCAGTTTGTCGGCCTGGTTCGTTCCGCATTCCACCTCGTTTTCAACGTCGCCCGTCTTGCTTCCATGCACAGCTGTGCTCATGTCTTTGCACCACTTAACCAGATTTTTTCATTCGCTCGCCTCATTCGATAAGGTCCAACAAGGATCCAATTCTGCAAATGAAAAACCGTCGCCACAAAGGACACACGCCAGAATGTTCCCAACAAAGATTTCACCACTTTTGGAGTCGAGCTTTCTTCCGACGAGAATCAGCTGGAAATACAGAACCGCCGCTGTAACGATGTGTTCGGATGCATCGACATCGGAGCATGGTGAGATTTTTGCGAAGATATGATGTTCCCAAAAGAGGTCAGAGTCCTACATTGGCAACAGATTGGAAGGAACATCCGATACATCAGCTTGCAGGAGTCCAACTCAACATCAATCAGACTATGCGACCCTACGGTTGCGTTTCCGAGCCCCCGAAAATGTTCTTCAGGGTTTCAAATCTGGAAAAATATCTCTTTTGACACTCCCACGCCTTACTATGGTGCTTGCGCTCTTGATGCGCTCCTGTACACGCATCGGTGCCTTTCAAGGCCTCAGACAGCTCACGACGGAATCCGTATGGCAAAGACGTACAAGTCACAATCCGACGGATTGAGCTGTCAGGTTGGAACGTTCATCAAACCGGCTGGTTGACGTCATTCATACTATATTTGATCTCTTCTTGCGACTCGTCGTTAGCAGCCTCCGTGGGTGCAACCGTTCCTTTCGGAGAAGCTGCGCCTCGAGGTTGGGTTCCAGGCTCGGAGAAGTTTCTGAAGCCGGACAACACAGCGTCGAGGATTCTCGACGATTCAATCTTTCGGCGAAGGTCAAGCCTCGGTAGTATTAACGTCCGGAGACGACGCTCTGTTGCGCTCTTTTGCTTTCAGATATACCCTTTTGCTGGAGTATGTTTGGCATCATTCGTTTGAAACTCATACATGTCGCTCGGCAATTTCATTGAGGGACAAGAAATGAAGTGGGGATCTCAGCGAGACAGAGCTCTGGTTTTGTTCCACCCGAACAGACATGTGTTGAGACCTCTTGTCCTGTGTCGCCAACCCGCTTTGCGGTTTCCGGTTTCTTCCGCACGATTTATGGCACGCGTTTGTTAGGCCCGACAGATGCTTGGCCACGGGACGAAATGAAGGGCAAATACAGTGTTTTCTCTCTCTACTCCGGTGTTATCTTTCATTCGTTTTTTCATTCTCGAAATTTGGCTTTTTCTCGCGGAAAAATTGATTGGGAGAACGAGGTTACTTTGTTGGAGCTCTACATGGCTTATACTGTGTACAGTGAATTGGCTTTTCGAGACAAAGTCTGCTCCGCGGTAAAAACATGAGCGTCTTTCTGTCAGGATCGCTGTCATCAATCAGAAAGTCTGTCTTCGCCCTGGACTTCAACAAATTATGTTTTTTCTTTCTTTGGCTTGCTATCAGTTGCGTTCGGATGAGGAATCGGAAAAGGATAAATTGTGAAGTCGACTATCGAGAAGCAATTTTTTGTTCTTCTCTGAGGCAATCGTAATTTTTCGGCTGTCGGCCGGGCAGAGAACGGCAAGCACAAATGAAATATTGTCATATCATCTTAACTTTCATCGAAGAGTTTGTGCGATGCGTGTGGACTCGAATATGGAGCAACGCAGCCTCATTGACGGTGTCTTAGCGATCACTTCGATCCCGGAAGCCGCAGACTTCCGCGCCGCGACTCGAGCAGGACGATGCTGGTGCGCTGCGACGAGTCACCACCATGAGAGAACCATTTTTCGATAGATTTCCGGAATTCTGCCATCATGCGAATCGAAAGCCGGGCGACAGTATTGAAACAGAACAACTTTCTCCAATTCATCAGCATGATTTGCTCTCGCGAAAAGTAGAAGAACTATAAAGGAAAAATACAAACGAATCCCGTTGCTAGCATAGTTGCGAACAAGATGGCTCGTTCGGTCGTCTCTCTCCAATGATGACTGTGCTCGGGAAAAAAACATAAGAAGAAATAAGTCGATCGGCTCTATCGAGTCACAGACGATCCCACGACCACTCGCAGGATCCGCTTAGAGTCGAGCAAATGACAGAGTATAGGTTTTCGTCACCCTCACTGGCGGATCGTATCGTGTCCTCAATTTCTTATGTCTCACTTGTTTGGTCTTTTCTTCGCGTTTTCTTCCCCCTCTCTCCTCCTCTTGTTGCCTAATAAGACGTATGAAGCCCTTTCACGAGCACATGTCAAACCGCTTGTCTTGGACATCTGCCCGCAACACCAACGAGGCAGACAGGAAAGCAGGCGACCTTCTGGACGAGCTTTGACAAAGTTGTGCCATCATCAGCAGCAGCTGCTACAGCAGGAGGAAGACAAGGCAGACCATTTGTGGCGACCATAGCGAGGGATATATAAGGATGAAGTAATATCCACCGGAAGAGATGCTGAATGATCTGGGCGCGATTCCGCTAATGATATCCGCTGCCAGAATGTACGCGGACGATCTCTGAAACACCTCATTCATCCGCGATCTTCACGAAGCAAATGTGAGTCGGACGTTATTGTCTGCAGCTGTTGGGAAATATTTATGCGTTCCACGAGCGGTTCGAGGTCGGAGAAAACATCTTCGCGTCTCCGCTCATTGTCTGCAGTTCAGCGATATTCGTGCCCGCCACGAGAACCAGGCGAACACAGATTCGCCCTGACAGCAGATGCTTTCAGATTAAGAATGGCGGGTACGGAACACGATCAACAAACCTGAACTCGATCAAGGCGCTGCTTCAGACAGAATTTCAGGCACCGCATTGATAGAGCAGACGACATACCCAAAACGAATTACATTCTTCCTTCCTTTGCGGAAGAGATGCTCGAGACGTTCTGAGAGGCTCGAATTTCTTTGGGATTCTTGTCCAATGAAAGACTCTTTGGATAAGTGCAAAAACGACAACGCTAAACTCCACCCTTGCAGTTCAGGAAAATCTCATATCTGCAGCCGGATGTTCGTAACGGATGTTGAAGAAAATCCATGAATATGAATCTGAAGCGCTCCACAATGCTGCAGATATCGAGTTTTTTTCTACGCAATTTTCTTTTTTTTTGAAAGTTTGATTCCGATTTCCGGTAATTGAGAAGCTCGAGACGTTAACGCCGTCGATGGTGGGCATCGCGCCGAACTGACCTACGTCTTTTGCTTTTTCAAATGGATGAAACTAATGGAGGATGCACGACTAAACCTCACGTCCTGCTACCACCCATGAAGGTATCGGTTTCGACCACTGATTCCGCGATTAATTGAAGAGAACGCTGTTCTCCCATAGCGTCGGTTATGGGAGCCGATGTGTTCTACATTCCACATACTTTTTCTGCTGAGGCTAGGATTCGGATCGTTTCTTTGATGATCGTGGCTGTCCTTGTGCCAGCCATGGTCATAAGCTCCGTGTTTGTTGAAACATTGACATTGAAACTTTACGCATGAGGAAACCACCGACGACCATGAGTCCTCCACATTTACAATCGTCTCAGAAACATCTAAACCAGCCAAAACTTAGTACTTTGGACCGCTGTCAGCAGTTCTTCGTCGAAGTTGACATCGACGAACCTCCTAGAATCCATTCATTTTTGACCCGCGACAGACTCGGAGGGCGCATGATGTCCTCAGGCTCCTGCTTCGTATTCATTCATCGATCCTTCCTCCACGATGAAGTATTTCCCGAACCACCGGCGACATCATTTCCTTCCAGGGCTCTTCTGACCTGCGTTTTCATCTTGCCGAAAGAAAATCTCTTTTCATGCCGTTTAGTCTCTGGCAGTAAGGGATAGAAGTACGGCTGATGGCTGGCTCCAAGGGAAGCAATCGCCATACATTGCCTGAATATGACTTTCTTGCAATGGGCGAATAGCCACGACATGGCAAGACATTGGTTTTTACCATCCATGTACAACAACTCCTCAGGCCTGTGCGGAGACGATAAGCGTCAAGAATAGCCTGCTACCTGCTAGCGTCGTTGTGGTTGCCGCAATGGTGAAAGCTGGATAAATCTCCCGTCTCTTACGGACGAAGCAAGAAGATCGATCGTGCATCGGATGGGGAAGAATTCTACGCTCAATGGATCGCACGCGAGACGTCTAGTGGGTCTATATCACCGCCTAATTACTAGTGCCAATCTATCGGCTGTCGACGGAGTGAACTCGATTGGTAAAGGGTCGTCAGTGTCTTCGTTATTGAATTTCGTCTTTTTCCCAACTGTCTCACGACCGACAAATTCAAAATCCTGCTTGCAACTTGATGCATACACTCGCTCAGTTTCATGGCTGTGCCTTCCTGGTTCCTTCTACTGTCCTTTCACCTGACGGGACGACAGCCCAGCCCCAAACTCCGA
Organism: Neoseiulus cucumeris; assembly: GCA_021527715.1. NCBI lineage: Eukaryota > Metazoa > Arthropoda > Arachnida > Mesostigmata > Phytoseiidae > Neoseiulus > Neoseiulus cucumeris. Next base: position 1,398,734 of record JAJSRV010000035.1, on the reverse strand, counting down.
CGTAAGCTCTGCATCGTGACCTCGAAGAGTGAGCTGCCCATTCCCGAACTGGTGCATGGAAGGGCCTAAAGTAAAAACCTATTCTACGATTTTCCCTCATCTCATTCTTCTCACCCTTCGAACCCGTCATGGTCGTTCTCTCGAGATCACGGACTCATCTACGAAATGATCAAAATCTTCCGGTTACCAATTGTAAGACACGAAGCATTATAGACTACTTCCGGAAGGAGTTTTCACTTCGAAGAGATATACATATTTGATTTTGTGATTGAGATGACCAAGATATATGACAGAAAAGAGTTGAGAGAACGCGCTCAGTTTCCAAAAGAGTGCTGATCTTCAAAAACCGTATTTCCTCCAACAAAAATCCAGTGTCCCCCTCTCCAAAACAAGCCTCTAGCCCTTCTTCGAAAAAAGACTCCGTTTTCGAAGAAAAATGATCCGTTCAAAAAATAGACAGTCCAATAAAAGTCCCCCGTTCCCGATACAAACCAAGGTTTTTATTTTATAGGGAAAAAGAAGCTCAGGCTGTTACTAAACGAGATACATTATGCGTATACTTACATATTACTGCGAGATGTGTACATAAGATAAAATCCAAACGCTGCAGAGCCCCTAAGATGCGTGGGACCCAGATTCCGTAGCAGAACCTCTAGATAAGAAATTGTGTGAGAGCTCAGATCTTACCGATGAGTTATGCGTGAAACTTTTTCGAGTTCTCGCAATGATGGAATAGAAAGTTGTTCGTTATGAAACCTTTTAGTTTTCAGCGTGAGAATTCGATTCCGCTGACACGATTTCAACGTTCCATGTACAGTACCACGACCCAGTCGTGCGAAGAATCGATATCCATCGCAAGTTCCATAAGGAGGCCTCGAGAATCTACAGAAATCTCGAAATCGCAGAAAATGGACCTACGACGTTTCCAGTCTGGAGTCTCCAATCGTACTCATGATTCGTCGTTCGAGAGTATTCATCCGAGATACAGTAAAACCTCGATTATATCATCAATTGATGTCGCAGTTGATATAATCGAGAGAGCACCACACAGAGTCACGAAGTGGGTCATAAGGGATCGCACTACGCCGAAGAGTGGGCCACACGGAGGAAACACAGTGGGTTGCACAGTGGGTCGCACAGTGGTTTAGGTGGGCGTCATAATGGGTCACAAGAGGTACTATAATCGAGGGCGAAATACACGGGAGTTGATATAATCGAGGTTGATATAATCGAGGTTCTACTGTACACATTTTCTGTGATTTCAGATTTTCAAGGAAAAACAATCTAGTCCTCAATCGCAAGGAAGCTTGTCCTCGTTTTTCAGTGTGATCAATACATGAAATAGGATTTTCATGGAACGAACAGCCGCGTCTTTCGATGGACAAATTTGCTGTAGGTCTTTGGTACTCGCGCCGCCAACTAGGGAGATTGTGGGCTCCTCGTCGCAAGCGAGATAAATTCATTTGCATCTTTGCAGACGCTCAGCAATGACTTCCCCGATGAGAGCTCTCCAGCAAAGTTCCTAATGAAGTTGAGAACTTCGGTAGTGGGCGATATCGATCGAACCGAGAGAAAAATCGACCAACCGGCTAGAATATCCGATGACTGAAAATTCTCCTGAAAATCGTGGGCGTGAAGGTGATAGGAAGAGAGTTCCCTCGGATACCTATCCTACATTATTCTCGCGGAGATCCATCGGCCATCGCATTTTATCCGGTCGTTCCACTTTGGTGCTGTTCCAGTTTGGGCAATTCTATCGAGACCGTCTACAGTTCCGCTTCCAACGATGCTTCTATCCTGGTAGCACTCGGTCCCCGCTCATCCCGACCGTCAGACCTATTCCAAAGGGAAAAAGCTCGAAAACTTGACCTAAGAAGAGAAACTTTTCTGTTTTCTAGACATTGACACACTCTCCCGTTTCACCTGACTTTGAGTTTCCCTTGATGAAACTCCGAACGGGAGTATTTTCGTCTTCAACACCTCGGGGCTATTAAATGTTCAGGGGACGAAGGAACACACATGCGTTCGTGATCAGACCAAGGAGAAGGAGAAAGTTTATTGTTGCGATCGGACTATAGACTTCTGCTCTATCGGATGACGTCATCGATGGTAACGATGTCGGAAGCGATGGTCGAGAGTAGGCATGCATCCGTTGCACCGGCAACAACGGGCCGTCGCAACGGGCCGTTGTAACGGTTTTTTTTGCAACGGCGCCAAACTCGCCAAATTCACTCAAAAATAGTTTTTTTCACTTCTTTCGGGGAAAACAGAGGTTTTTGGGGACTTTTTTGGGTTATTGGGATTATAAGAAATGGAATTTCGGGATAAATTCTGTCGACAACGAGAAATATGAGCCGTTGCAAAAAATGCCGTCGCAACGGTCCGTTGCAACCGCCCGTTGCAACGGCAACGGCTCCGAAATATGCTAGGGAAGAACAAATTTTGCGGAGACATCATGGGAAAATACCCGTGTCTTTGAGTCTTCCCGGGAATCAATGCATCCCAGAGATAAGAAATTGAGTGGAAAGTGAGTCAGGTCATGATGTTCAGATTCCTCTTTTTGAGGACTCATCCGCGTACAGGGAACCACGTAGCGCCATTTATTCTCCCAGGCCTTTCACATGTAATTTTCGTATGACACCCATGGTTTGTTCCCTCTATAATAGTGTTTCAAGAAAAGCATGTCGCAAAAACGGGGGTCAGCAAGATTTGCCTGACTGTGACGCCGGCTATGTCTCGCCTTGCTGAACATCCGTTCCGTTACAACGCTAGTCGGGATCACAGCCTTCAAGACTACATCCATTTCTGGCGGGAACGGAATCTGGATTCCATGAGGTTTTTGCAGTACGTGGCATTCTTCTCTCTCTCCGCTCTTGAACCTTATTATCACTGCGATGTGAACACTATCAATCGACGACGTAGTCACATCGTCGTCGCCGTTCGATAGAGGTCCGCACTATATGCATGTGTGCTGAGCACGTTTAGCGATTGGATCGAATTTTCAAAAAGCTCCGGACGGGTCCTTGTCCTGAAGTCCTGACTAGGCTTTGCAAGCGGTTATTTTGTGGTTATGATAGAAAATTACCTGGTGCACGCTGGTTTGACTCGATTAGCATCGGTTTCTCGCAGTCTTCAAGCTTGGCTACAAGATGAGACACCAGCGATCTCGCTAGAATCAAACCGGCGCGGCGTGCACTACGTAATTTTTAATCATAACCGCAAAATATCCGCTTGCGAAGCCTACTCCTGACATTGACAATTTGACAATGCCGACGGAGCTCTTCGATAACGGGTGTGATCTCCTATTCCGCGAAATGATTTTGGTCGACAATAAAACTCAACCTTCGCGATTTCGTGGAACCTTCGTCCCAGATCCGGAAGTGGACCGATTTCTCACAGAAATTTTTAAGTTCATAGTCTTATTTTTCCTTGAAATCTCCGGAAAATCGGTTCCCGAACATATTCTAGAGCCGTTGCCGTTGCAACGGGCCGTTGCAACGGCTTTTTTTGCAACGGCTCATATTTCTTGTTGTCGACAAAANCAACGATGCTTCTATCCTGGTAGCACTCGGTCCCCGCTCATCCCGACCGTCAGACCTATTCCAAAGGGAAAAAGCTCGAAAACTTGACCTAAGAAGAGAAACTTTTCTGTTTTCTAGACATTGACACACTCTCCCGTTTCACCTGACTTTGAGTTTCCCTTGATGAAACTCCGAACGGGAGTATTTTCGTCTTCAACACCTCGGGGCTATTAAATGTTCAGGGGACGAAGGAACACACATGCGTTCGTGATCAGACCAAGGAGAAGGAGAAAGTTTATTGTTGCGATCGGACTATAGACTTCTGCTCTATCGGATGACGTCATCGATGGTAACGATGTCGGAAGCGATGGTCGAGAGTAGGCATGCATCCGTTGCACCGGCAACAACGGGCCGTCGCAACGGGCCGTTGTAACGGTTTTTTTTGCAACGGCGCCAAACTCGCCAAATTCACTCAAAAATAGTTTTTTTCACTTCTTTCGGGGAAAACAGAGGTTTTTGGGGACTTTTTTGGGTTATTGGGATTATAAGAAATGGAATTTCGGGATAAATTCTGTCGACAACGAGAAATATGAGCCGTTGCAAAAAATGCCGTCGCAACGGTCCGTTGCAACCGCCCGTTGCAACGGCAACGGCTCCGAAATATGCTAGGGAAGAACAAATTTTGCGGAGACATCATGGGAAAATACCCGTGTCTTTGAGTCTTCCCGGGAATCAATGCATCCCAGAGATAAGAAATTGAGTGGAAAGTGAGTCAGGTCATGATGTTCAGATTCCTCTTTTTGAGGACTCATCCGCGTACAGGGAACCACGTAGCGCCATTTATTCTCCCAGGCCTTTCACATGGAATTTTCGTATGACACCCATGGTTTGCTCCCTCTATAATAGTGTTTCAAGAAAAGCATGTCGCAAAAACGGGGGTCAGCAAGATTTGCCTGACTGTGACGCCGGCTATGTCTCGCCTTGCTGAACATCCGTTCCGTTACAACGCTAGTCGGGATCACAGCCTTCAAGACTACATCCATTTCTGGCGGGAACGGAATCTGGATTCCATGAGGTTTTTGCAGTACGTGGCATTCTTCTCTCTCTCCGCTCTTGAACCTTATTATCACTGCGATGTGAACACTATCAATCGACGACGTAGTCACATCGTCGTCGCCGTTCGATAGAGGACCGCACTATATGCATGTGTGCTGAGCACGTTTAGCGATTGGATCGAATTTTCAAAAAGCTCCGGACGGGTCCTTGTCCTGAAGTCCTGACTAGGCTTTGCAAGCGGTTATTTTGTGGTTATGATAGAAAATTACCTGGCGCACGCTGGTTTGACTCGATTAGCATCGGTTTCTCGCAGTCTTCAAGCTTGGCTACAAGATGAGACACCAGCGATCTCGCTAGAATCAAACCGGCGCGGCGTGCACTACGTAATTTTTAATCATAACCGCAAAATATCCGCTTGCGAAGCCTACTCCTGACATTGACAATTTGACAATGCCGACGGAGCTCTTCGATAACGGGTGTGATCTCCTATTCCGCGAAATGATTTTGGTCGACAATAAAACTCAACCTTCGCGATTTCGTGGAACCTTCGTCCCAGATCCGGAAGTGGACCGATTTCTCACAGAAATTTTTAAGTTCATAGTCTTATTTTTCCTTGAAATCTCCGGAAAATCGGTTCCCGAACATATTCTAGAGCCGTTGCCGTTGCAACGGGCCGTTGCAACGGCTTTTTTTGCAACGGCTCATATTTCTTGTTGTCGACAAAATTTATCCCAAGAAACTGATTTCCTAATCCCAATAACCCAATAAGGTCCCCAATAACCTCTGTTTTCCTCGAAACTAGTGAAAAAATTTATTTATGAGTGAATTTGGCGAGTTTGGTGCCGTTGTAAATGAAGCCGTTGCAACGGGCCGTCGCAACGGGCCGTTGCAACGGCCCGTTGTTGCCGTTGCAACGGATGCATGCCTAGTCGAGAGCATACTTTCAACAGGGGCACACGCCAGTCGGCCGTGACATCCAATGATTTCGCTTTCTTCCCTAGATCGCGCGTGATCGGAAGAGCTTGGAAACATACGAGAAAAACCATCCACGACATCACAGTACGACCACCTCTGAATTTCCTCATCATCATCGAGATGAATTCTCAATTTTAAATCATCAGGAACTGGTACGGCGGTTCTCTCACGCAATTCGAGAACTGACTCCAGGAAAATACGGGGTGGTCCGCCGATCGGTTTTCATCGTTTTTCTCGAAAAATACGCGTTCAAGAGGAAAAAATACGATTCACGATAAGATACGAGCCAATTTTTTGAGTTTCCGGAAAATTCAACAGAGAATACCAACGAATCTCGGAGAGACAAACTGGAAGCAATGTCCAAATACGCCTCAAATGTGTATCACTCGGCAAAATCTTATGCAGCACTCCACAAGAGTATCGAATCGCGATTCGCTGATCGACACGGAGCTAATTGATTCTCTTTTAGATTCGGAAAATGGAGTTGCACATCGTCAGAGACATGCAGATGTGATTCCGCAGAGTTTCACATAAATATCTGTCGCTTGAGTTTGCGAGGCATTGTTCCGGCGTATCTCTCCGAGATTTTGCTCAAATTTCCCGGAAAGGAGACTCAAAAAAGGGAAATCGGAAGTTTTCACGTGAAAATCGGCTTCCAGGAAAATTTGGTAAAGCTTATCGGACGTAGGATCGAATCTTCGGTAGGGTCATCCATCGCACTTTTCCCTCTAAGACGCGTATTCTTCGAGAAAAACGGTAAAAACCGAATTTAGGACCACCCTGCACATATATCGCTCTTGACGATTTAGTGAATTCCTTCCATTCTTCCAATGGGCGCCAGTTGGACTGCCGCTTGCTGAGGATGTGAATGGATATTGGCTTTCACCTGGCGGGAAAACGTGTCTCTTCGTGTACTATGAATCACTTTATTGAATGGAATCGCTCATCACCGACTACTGTAAGGATTACGCCATCGGAAATGCTTCGCGGAGTCGAAAACATCGAGGAATGAATACATGGTCGTAATTACAGTTGTATTCATATCTGTTCAGCTCGTAGACTATTCTGAAAGCAGGAAAGATGTGGTTACCGAACTGTGCGACGATTATCTCACTATCACCCCGATGGTGGCGCGAATTTCGAGTCGAGTCTGAGGTGCACGATGAATTGGAGCTCAAGTACCTTGAAGCGTCCGGCACGTTCAGGATTCAACTTGTGCTAATTCTTCCAGTCAACGAATTTGTGAATGAAACTGGCCGTTTCTTGAATGTACGGGATGAGCACGTACGCAGAAGAGTCCGTAATCCGTCGTGAACTCGCACTCGGAACTCGGTAAAACCCACCGCTAATTGAAGGATCCAATGTCCAAGGTGCTCAGGCGTCGGTCGACTATGATCATTGGTTTTCGGATGAAATAGCCTGGAAACAGAGAGCGATAGTCTCTGATTACCAAATGAAATGGGCGGTCTAAGAGATGGAGGTCTCGGCATGATGTGATACCCAGTACAGAATAGATACTCTTTCCAAGCGGAGAAACGTTCTGCTTTCATAGAACTAGGCATGCGGGATGACAACGTGCGCGCGGTTGCCAGCTTCACACAGAGAACCGTTATGTACTTTCGCTTTCGAATCCTCACGAAAAGACACCCTACTCGAAGGTATTCACCTCAATCCGCCAGAAAGCTCTGCTCATGGCACACTTCGCCCCCGTAATGATCACTCCGCTTTCACTTTGGTAACTCACTCGTTGCCGGTCATTCAGAAGCGACTGAGGGACTCTATTGATAGAAAAGAAAACTTTGTCCCGCTCTTGTGAGTTTCGAAATTGAAGTCCCAGCTGACTTCCTCTCTTTTTTCGAGTAGAGCCGCTAGTTCAGGATGGATACATTCAAATGCATACTCAGAGGGCTCGATTCCTCCACTAGCCAAAGTACCCTCTTCCGCGCCCTCCGAATCCATTGTCAATGTCTTGGAGATAGGACAACATCGCCCCGTAATTGCATTTCAGGACGGGCCATTCAGAGCTTGTCGAATGGTATGCCGGTGTCCTTACATGTTTCCGTGGGCTCAATCGTGTGACTCGCTATTTTAGCTCCTCTACGCACGTACATATGTGTCATCCGAAAGCATATCGGACCTGTTTCCTCCCACCTCGCTGACATTCACACGACCCACTTCCACGTAAGCTGTCGACTTGAGCTTGATTACTTTCCTTGTGTTACTTTCCTTTGAGTTGATCCAGTTTTGAAAACCGATTCCTTCCGTTGAAATATGCTCAACTTCCGTCGCGACTTCAGGGCCAAGCTATCTACTGCCAGATTTGTTTCACCACCGGGCATCTCGAATGAAGATTCTCGTGAAAAAAGTACCTCGCGGTTGGGATAGAGTGATCATAGGCGCTGAGAAGTCGATGCATAGCAACCCGATCGCGTGTGTACTGTGACATCCCGCTTTGGTGGACCCAAGGGAACTCGCATTCGAGTCGAATTTCCAATCTCAACTCGGTGAAATCAGAGAGTCCTACTCATCAGGCGGCCCACAAGCTCTTGCTCGGTCAATCAGATTGACACCAGAAAGCCAATTGGACATTCGAGAAACGAGGACACCGGACTGAATGACGACCACCCGTTCGATCTGATTCCCTCGTCCTGCGTTCCTGTTCCGTCCGCGCACAAGAACGTAGCAAACGTGACACAGGGGTTGATGAATTCAGGGGAAGACTGCTTTAGGATTTTGAAGCCTCACGTTATGGGAATCGACGGACACAATTTGTGGAATCGGGTCAGGCTTTCGACCGATGATCAATTCAGGGTGGCGTTCCACAGCTTTGGAGTTGGAGCTCCCGTCGTATCGAGGGAACTCTCCATTGGAACAGGAGCAAGACATTCTGAGAGTGAATCGGGAGGTGATGATCGTATTCAATCGCTCACTTAGATATCGAGCGTTCGCGTTCCGAATATCCTGACGAGGTCCTTCGGCCTGCTTTCATAACGATTCCTTCTCTATCGATGCTGAGAATTCATTGAGAGAGTATTTTCTTGGTGCGAGTCTACGACTTGACCCGAGGCGTTCCAAAAGACCTCCTCGAATCCTTCCGTGAATGGAAGAGTTGAACGTCCAGAAAACGATAATCTCTGTGGCTGTTTGCCGAAATCCCTCCTCTCGATGTTCGTATTGGAAAACTCTCTCGGCTGGAAGCTCAAGAGTCGTCCTCCGCACGTTTCAGGTCTCTGTCTGCTCAAGGTGCGTTAATCCTTCTCTGAGCGGCTCAAATGTCAATCCGTCCCCTGAAATTCTTCGATCGAGGCGTCTCTATGCGCCTTATCGGAGAAGAGAAGCGTCGGACCTTTTCGGAAATAGAAAACATTCTAGTTAGTGCGCTTGCCCTTCAGAGCTGATGACCGAGTCGAGGTCCCAGACTCCTGCTTGTCATTCGAGGCGAAGCTTCTTAGAATGCGCGCTGGAAACTTCAAATGGGGATCGTTGGCCGTATGGCGATGACAGACAACACAATTTCAAGGACGGCCAACCGAGTTATTCACGCCAAGTTTTTAGATGTGACCCTGATTCTACACGGAGAATACGACCACCGTTTTCCCAAACGGATGAAAAATTTTGTGATCACGTTACGTGAACGAGAAAGATTTGAGTTCTGCTTTGCCTGAAGGGGACCATTTGTTGTTTGGTGCAATTGTTTCATTCCGTACATGCGCTCCACGTTTTATCCGATGATGTTCTTAACTGGGTGCTAGTTTTGAAACTCCAAATCAAGCTTCTCACCACATACTTAGAGGTTGTGACGAAGCTTCGAGGCCGACGAGTTCGCTTTGATAGTCACAGTCAAGGAGGCCACAGTGCCGAGTGCTCTAGATGGAAATCAGAATCATCCGGATGCGTCATAGTTAAAGGGTGTTAATCATGACGAGTTTCAACGAATCTCTCCGAGCGTACTCGTCCAAACGTCTGGTGATGACGTGTTTGTGGGCTGCAATATGATGTGACACACAAAGGAGTGTCCTCGATTTTCCGAGAGATAGAGATGGAAACCTGCTCATACCGCCGGCCAATTCCGGAAGTACTCAAACAATGAACTCGCCACAATAAACAGCGACTGACAAATGCCCACACAATGCCGAGTTGACACCTCAGCTTGTTGTCGGTGTGAGGTCAGAGCCTGAACTCCGTCAATGACTCGAGCTCCGAGACATTCGGCCGCTGTTGAGATGGAATATCACTTTTCCCGGGGTCCCCAAACCTCCAAGGCAGAAGCTTTTGACATTTCTTGGCCTCAGGTGCCGCATCGTGAGCTCCTCTGGATCGGTTTCGACTCCCGGCGGTAGTTCCAGCAAGTTGAGAAATCCGCGCGCTTGAAATCCTCCAAGCTGTAAGAATACCAGGCGACCAGTCACGAGAAAAGACGATCGGCTCCCAGTGAATGAGCGACCCGCGATTCGCGACCACTCGGAAGTGCATAGATGAGACGCGCCATTTCTATCTCTCTTCCCTTATTGTTGAAGCGATCGTTCCTCAAGAATCCGTTCGTTCGGCCACACCGTCTCGAACAGATGCTGAAGTTCACGATGACGTGGCAGCCACAAAGGAGAACGGCTCAAAGGCACGCCTACTCTTCTCACTTCTCAAGGGGAGTTTCGACCCCGCGCAGAGTCCAAACAACTTTGGGACTCAACTCCGAGTCCACCTGCACGAACGGTTCTCAAAGGGCGCCAATCGACAAGAGGAATCGACCAGATGCACGACTCGATAGTGGACCTGACGATCATTAGACAATGTTCGAGGTTCATCTCCGTCAACGTGTTGTTTGCCGTTTCTCCGTCCCAATACACAGCGGCGGAGTTTCCTCCGAGAGTTCGATCGATGTCGGTTCCGATCTTCGAGATTTCGTTCCGATTCGACATTGAACAGAGATCGCGCGATCGTACGAATGACTCCTTAATGTTGAAGAGTCGGTTTGTAATGTGACGGGTAGTTCCTTATTGTGCCTCCACTGAATAAACACAGCAGCCCCTCAACACCGACCTGCTGTCGTCATGACTTGGCGAGGTCAGACTCGGCCTGGCGGGGCGTGACCAGCTAATCCGCTCTCGTTCGTCGATCTAATGATACACCGAGCTTTGTCGGGCTTTAATTGAATGGAAGCCCCAAAGAGAACTGTTTTCCTGAATCTCTCCGACGATTGTGTTCGAGCGACAACTGCAACTGCGAACAAGGAGAATCGGGAACACCAAAGTTTTCTGCTGACCTCCAGGTGCTCAAATCTCCGACAGGAGTCGGGCTTTACGGGCTCCGTACTTTCAAACCCACCGTTAGAATCCGAGCCGGGCGTCAACCAAGTATAATCCTCGACGAAAAATTCTGAAGACTCTCAACGACAGGTGATTGTCAATATTTTACGAATTTTCGTCTGTTGGGAATTCGCTCAGTCAGAATTGTTCGAAAGATCGTGGTCGAGGTTTCAATCCTTCGAGAGTGAAGTTACCGTGTCGAACTAAATGTGTTCACTCGACTCGGTTCCGAAGATATCTCTTCGACGACTTCGAAATCCCGTCCCCCTCGGCGTCGGAGAGCGTTTCTGTTCAATTGCGCACAGTTGGCGTCTCGGACCGTGGAAGAGGTCCACTGACAAGCACATGAGAACCAGGCGAGAACGAACCGACTACAATGTGCCACGGGCAAACTGTTGCGAAACTCGACCGCGTAGAATGCACTTGGGAAAGGTGCAGCGTCCGGACGGCTTCAAACTCATTCGAATGAATTAATGGATGGATGGATGGATGAATGAATGAATTAACTTCGGTTTATTATTATGGCCGTTGCGCGTTTCGCATTGGGTATGAATGAATCAACTTGGGTTTATTTGTGAATAAGTTTGGTTGTAAGAATGTTGGGTTGAATGAATGAATAGAATATGACTCCAACAACTCAGAATATTGACAATCGTTTTCTTCCTACAAATCTCCAGCTGGAATACATCGTTCGTTACTGGTAACTCGCCCTCTTCGCTCGTTCTTGAAAGCAAACAGTCTACTGTTGAACGAGTTGGAGGAGTTCCTGTACGTCATGTATAAAGCGTGGATGGAGGGTAACCGCCCGATTACAGCATGCGACCGTTTCCTCTCCAAGAGTTCCCTCAATGAGGAATCCCTGGGTCACTGTTGAGGGGGTTCGCCGAGATTTCATCACGGATGACACCGCTAGAGATGAGCGCAATTTTCCCGGGCTTGTCCATCTTCGCAGTTCGGCGAAAGTAAGGCGCAAGTAAGGCGAAAAGCCTTACCTGCCGGCGAAGCGTTGCCGAACTTCACATGTCGAACAACCACGTTTTGCGGAAGTCGCAGTATGGCGCTCTCCGCATAGGCCTCCATCTCGGCTCGGCGCACCTCTTGGTGTTGTTTCGGGGCTGGAATCGGGAACGACGGTTAACGACAGCGACACATACTCGCGGCTTTCCGAAAATTTCGAGAATGGAACTGTCTGCCGATTCGTCCCCAACGACTTACTTTTCAAACATCCCTGCGAGTCCATGAGATCGGTATTCAATTTGCCTGCGAAGTCCCTCATCACGAAGATAAGCCAGGGAAAATTGCGCTCATCTCTAGCGGTGTCATCCGTGATGAAATCTCGGCGAACCCCCTCAACAGTTGCCGCAGGGATTCCTCATTGAGAGAACTCTTGGAGAGGAAACGGTCGCATGCTGTAATCGGGTGGCTACCCTCCATCCACGCTTTATACATGACGTACAGCAACTCCTCCAACTCGTTCAACAGTAGACTGTTTGCTTCCACGAACGAGCGAAGAGAGCGAGTTACCAGCAACGAACGATGTATTCCAGCTGGAGATTTGTGGTAAGAAAACAATCGTCAATATTTTGAGTTGTTGGGAGCCCTCTCCCTCTACGGCAGATCATCTCCGATGTATCGAACCAGCGTGCCGTCCCGGCCTGTTGACGACCGATCTCGCTCAGGTGTTGAAAGAGCTGACCAAGTCTGGTGGCAGCGTGCGACAAACATTCCATCGGCATTGCGCTTGTTTGAGTAGAAGGGTCTGCAAGAGATATTCAACTTTATTCACAAGAAAAAAAAAATGATCCGCCAGACTTCTCCACTTCCACATAATGATATTCGACCAAAATGGATACTCACCAACGATGCTGTATGTCCTCATCATGAGGGTGAACGTCCCGACGCTCTCGATGATCATGAGCACCAGAGGAGCTTGTTGAAACCACACGGTGATTCTGGACTTCTCGGGTTCCGGGCGAAGAGTCGTGACCGGCTGGACACTCATCCTTGAGTCAAACAGGGTGCTCGCTTGCTGGAGTTGACTGCTTGCCTCAGGAATCTCCGGATGCGACAGAAGATGTCGGTTGACGTGGCGTGGCGGACGGATGGGTAGGAATGGGTTTACATACTGAAGTTCTCTCTGGAGTCCTGGGTACGTCCTGGAGCATACGGCAGCTTGGTCCACCCCTTTAGATTTCGGCTTATCTGGCATCTTTACCTCTGGACTTGTGCACTGGTCTAGTACGATCGGGTTGGCTTTGCAGCCGCCGGGTCTCGGCATGACTAGGCTGTAGTGTGCCATTCTGACAACGACGCGAGTAATGAAAAACTAGAAATGGCCGTTCTTTTATAGTATCCGTAGAGAAATCGATAATTTTGTAAGCCCTATCGGAAGGTTTGAACATGACTTTAACGTAAAACGCGACTATGAAGAGATCTGAGATCTATGGAAAGAAAAATGAGGAACATAATGGCAAACTGAGAAAATTCGTGTAATTCTAGCAGCGGCAGCCTATGATGAGTCAGCTTAGGATAGAAAATTCTAGAATACTGTTTTCTAGACTATTTTATTCCATCACTACCTATTTAGTTTTCGGAGTTGCGGATTTAATGTTGGACACTCCAGATGCCACTTCAGTACGTAACACTGTGACTGCGGCCCTATGTTATTTTCTATGAGAATTACATCGGAGGCATCGAGAGAGACTGTAAGAAGGCCTCGTTCTTCAAGTTTGGTCATCGTCTCATCTGAATCAGGAATGGCCAACACACAGACACCATCTCGTGGTGAACTGCAGAGACTCCCGCGGTCCGCTCCCGACAAAGGAAGTGAAATCCAGAGAACCATGTGGCATCAGCATGCTTGCGGTGCAAATCTCTGATCTGAGCATCGGCTTCTTAAATGTTCTTCTGGCGAGCTAAATGTCCCTTCGAATCCACTTGACCGTGAATGTTACCGCCGTGATCGGTGGTCGTTGCTTGAGTTGATCATTCACTCGGAACCAAACCATCGGTGGAGATCATCTCCGATTCAACTTCGGAGGGCTGTTGTTAACGTGTCCCACTGGCGGCCATGTCTTCTGTTGAAATGTTCAAACGAGGAGGCTCGGCGGTCGGGCGTTCAGTTGTTGACCCATAAACTGAGTCGGCATTCCCACAACTGAAATCGATCACCATAAACATCATCTGGTGAAAAATCTCAACATGTACAGAACTGTCACGACGGATGTAAACAAACCAACGGTGGTGATGGATTCGGAAGCAGCCACGATCAGGACGACGGCAACGATGGTTATTAGGAACCACTTCAGATTCCAAAGCGCGCTCAGAACGCGAGCGACGACGGCACACGTCAACTGCCACAGTCTAGTGGCCATCCTGAAGATTCGAGCCGGATAAACAGACTCCGGAAGATCTTCTTCCCGCGGCATCGGCTCAATGTTCAGCTGAATCGCCTCTTCGACCAGCAGGTTTTGAAGCTCGATGGATCTTGACTGTGAGGACATCGTGCCGGAGGGAGGGTTTACCTCAGCGACCGAATAAGATTGTATGAATCTTCAACACATGGACTCGAACACACTGGTCTCCTGATGTGGAAAGAAATTAACTCATGCTCTCCAACCTCAGATTCAGTAAAAATAGTATCATCTTGTATTTCGATTGGAATTCCTCGAGAGCCTGAGTCTGAGAGATTATGTTACGCGAGGCAAACGAATATGCTTTTCTCAGAGTCCTATCGGAGTTAACATGCAACCAAAACAGCCATTTGCGGATGACATCATCTTGATGCATAGAAATCGCCTGCAAGCGCAGAAAATGCTCGACATGGTGAACTCACACCTAAAAGAGGAAGGTCTGCGTATAAATCCTGTGAAGACAAAAGTCCTGAAAATACGGAAGGGTGGACGCCTGGCAAAATCCGATCGGATAACATGGGAAGGACAGCCGCTTGAATTCGTCTCCTCGGCCAGGTATCTCGGCATCCGTCCACAGACCACAGGAACATGCTTCACGGAACATATCGAAGAGGTATGCTGCAAAACCCTCGCGGTGATGTACAGTGAGATCGGCGATCCGTATCATCTATCGGTTGTCACTGCCCTCAGGCTATTCTACATCAAGGCAGTGCCGAAGTTGGCTTACGGAATGTCACGCTTATGGACGCATCTAACTGTCAAGAATCTTGAGCAGTACGAAAGATGTTTCTGCGCATACCTGAGACGAGTCTTCAGGCTGCCCAAAAACTCGCGAAATCGCTACCTATACGTGATCGCGGGCTTGGATGAGCCATCCGTGGAGAAGCTGAGAACGCATGTAAGAGCGCGGATGACGCCTGCGACGGAAAACTTCATCGAAGAATTGAGGACGAGATTCGAAGAAGCCAAAGACATCCTGGAAGGCGATCCGATTTTGGAAAGGAGAAGCCAATGGAGCGCCCCGAGTTACCCTGAAATGCATCTTTACGCTCGATACTTGGTACATGGGTACCATCACATGATGTGGTCAACAGAGGGATTCCATGAACCGATAGACGTGTGTGTGTGTAAATACTGCGGAGAAAATTGTCCAAGATATCACGCCATTCTATGCGAACTAGAACCAGGGCTGAGAGAGTTAGGTGAACGAAGTTCTACCGTGTAAGATACATGCAATAAATCACTATATATTTAAAACAGCCATAAGTTTGTCCAGAATGACAGCGTTTCCGTTCCGGCTTATATGTACCACGTATATATCGCTAGGCCAGATCATGACTCCGCGAAGGAGGGCTGTTGAATATTATTCATTCCAGAGTAACTGATCATCAATCAATTATTCATATTTATTTATTAACACTTCGAATCACTCCACGTGAAGGCTACGGATGACCTCACGCATCGAAATTTCGTAGCCCGACGAGCGCGTCACGGCCGCCAGAAACTTGGATTTGAGATCATCTCCACCTAGCCATCCAAGTGCGTCTGATCCGGAATGGAACATGTAATCTTTCAGATTACTCCGTAAGATTACTCCACTCGGCCACACCATACAAACAGAAACCCACAAATTCAATGGCGCGCCGTGCCAAGTCCTGTATTAGCTCCAACTCATTCCTAAGCTTACCGAGTTTCACCTGCAATGATACATGACGAACCCCGTGAGTCGAATCGAATGTTTGAATCACACAAGCGAAGGCGAAGACCCACGCCAAGTGATAGAGGCTTAGGATACCCGTTATTTTGTAGGAAAACCCTTTAACTCACATGAACGTCTAGATGGTTCCTCTTGAAGTCGTCGAACGTATTTGCCATCACGAATTCAGAATTTTGGTATCCTCTTATCCTTTCTCGATCTCGATCCTTTCCGTGTCACTTTGTTGTTTGTAGTAGTAAGCTCGGCACTCGGGAGCTGCCTTATATCATCCCCGTCCGCCGCCAACTTCAGAAAAATTATATACTATATCCCTGACTCCTTGGATCTGAGATCAGCCGCTATTTGATGATATACGTTGAAGGCAGTTCCGTCAGCCGAAGGTTTCCGAAGCCCAATAGCCGAACGGAACTGGCGAAAATAGAGACGAAATCAAGCTCGCCGATGACGAAAACCAACATCAAACATGCGATCAGCAGGATTTATCTGATGAGGAAGGAAAACGAAGACATCAGCCAGAATCTTCGAGAAATTATTCCAGAGCTCCCGCGTACTCAGTTGGCGAATATGTGGAGGGACGGGGAGCGATTCGTGGGGTACTTGATGCCTCTCTGAGAACTTCCACCCACGGACGCTATAAGAAGCTGAGTCAGCGAGAGAGAAGCGATCAGTATGTGGAAGCTCATTGAACTTTGGGGCCATCAGTAACTCCTTGCGATGACGTTACTTTCGTGCCATTGATAGTGACTTGAAGGAGTTCTATGTACAGTGAACCCCCGTTTTATGCGGTTTCCGGATCCGGACATAAATCGAGGCTCATAAAACGAGAGCCGACGCCTGGATCATTGGATAGCATCAACGGAAATCCCATTAGGGTGTGCTGACAGTGATTCAAATCATGTCATTCGGAAGTCTCCGAATCTCGGTAATTCAAGACCGGAAACGTTCGCAATCGACTCCGATTACCTCGATTCAGACCTCAAAATCTCTCCGGAAATATCCCTTCCCAATCATCTTGAACACATGAGTAACGAATCTTACATTTTCTGGCCGACCCCCGTTTTATGGGTTCACTGTATATGATTCTGAATGCCCAGTCACGCTCCACCGCTCAACAGGGGTTGCGAAAATCAGGCGATTGGGCCCCGGTCCTGATTAGGCCCCCGGTGTTCATGGCGGACATTGGTTTTCGCGGAGGTCCATCATATTTTCAAATAGGTCTCTCAAATAGGACCTTTGATGAGATAAATGCTGTACAATGAAACAGTACGGCTCTTTAGGCTTGCGCATTGAGTGGCCTGGAGATCGAACGGACTCTACCACATCTACCGGCGGGATATTGCCCACAAAACCTTCCGCACATAACACATAGACAATTTTCTGACGATTGATTACTACACAGAACAAAATGAAATCCATGCGATGCGTACCTTGGTTCCCCCTCTCTGCTACCTCCCATACCGACGGCGCCATGAATGAATGAATGAATGAATAAGCAAAACCGACTCACCCAGAGTCACAGTTCGTTCGAGAGATGATTCGCGGCCGTGGCGGCGGCTTTTCGTTCTTCAATGGCCACGTCTGCAGTTGATGACATCCGTCGAATACTAACCATATCGGAGAAGACTTTGTTCGGCGAGTCCTGGCTGTGGGCAGGCCGTTAGAAACAGAGACTGGAGAACTTTTTCCGCTGCTCAGCAAGCCGCTAGCTTTGAAGCGATCCAACCAGTTATTCGGCAGTCAACCAGTGACGCAGAGAGTTCAATCAGAGATATCGGTTTCTCATTCCCCTCGAAAGGTTATCTTCTCTAGACCGAGAGACAAATTCTTCTATTGGAAACGACCAGTTGGAATTCGTTGAGATCCGGAGGACGAAATTGTCGCGGATCCCTGATCGAATCATTCTCTGCTTTTCTGTTCTTCCCAACGTTGGCCAAGGTCAAGGAACTCACCTTGGTAAACAACTTCTGCATAATCGATATTCATTCGATTTATATTGCGCTCCGCAGAAAATATCACACGTTCATTCACACGTCCGGATATTGGTGTCAGTGGCACAGCGGGATCAGGAGCAAAAAAAGAGACGCGGCGCGGCGTGGGCTCGGCAACTGCGAGCCGATTCGATCCAAGTCGACGGTATTCAAATCCTCGAGTTGATGAAGTACCATGGCATCACGAATGCCTCCGTATCTAAAGCTCCCTCACCTCTGAAGCAACAAACCGAGAACAAAAAAATCGATTTTGACCAGAAACTCGAACTCGATGTGGATTCGATGTCGGGAGTCGACAGTTATCGGGCGACTTACGCAAGAAAACAAGCTCAGAATAGACAATTACCCGATACCTTCTATTTACGTCTCAGGTGAAGTTTCCGCTGTCCTTTTTCCGGAAATCACGTCAATGTCATCCACCCACGAACCTCTTGTTGGCGAGATCGGGATTGAAGAGGTTTACTCAGCGCAAATAGGAATCAGCTGCGACCGGCAATTATTCCTCGCCGCGAATACAGCTTCATCAACGGTAGTTCAGGACGATGATTGGAGCGATGAAGCACGAGGGAAGGTGTCGCCCCTGCCGCAGCGGGGCCGAATGCGATTTGTCAACCTTTGTCGGCCGCGACGGCTTCATTGAGTTCCGCGGACGACGAGGAGGTCCACAATAACGACCACGGCGATGGCTCAGACACACCCATATGGCGAAGAGAGACGACGTAATAACTACAGCCATTAAGGTAATCCAATCTGTGATCGGGGGATGTCGGTCGCAACGCGAAGTCGAGCTTCCTCGGGCTGCATGCAAACTTGCGAACCGATTCTCTTCCCGTCCTGCGAGAGCTCCATCGTCGGACCGAGGAGGATCAGTAGGCCTCGTCAGTCTCGAATTCCGAAACGGGCTCAAACACAGATTTGAGGCCTAGCGGAGGCTTCAACCCGGGCTCAGAGAGTTCCGTCGAAGTAGCTCTCTAGGTCTTTGGAGTTTCAGCTCGAGAGACCTAATTCGATCGGCCAAACCGGGTTTTTTCTCAAAGCTCTTAGAGTGCCCCAACTTTGCTCCTTCATGTCGACAAGGCTCAGAAACGCGTGACTGTGATCGCCGAAATTCTGTTTAGAGAATTTTCTCGGGAACCGACAGCTCAGTTTCTCGACAATCTATGAATCGAGCTGTCATAAATCGAACGGGCAGATACACCGTGCGATGTGAAGTCGACTTTCAAGAACGATCCTTCGACCTCCGCAGCTCGCCGTTGTCGTTACATCAGCGTGACGAGAAGTTGTCTCTCGCGAATAATTTCGTTGTTTACTTCGTAGGATCTTTCTTAAGATGCAAATTAGTCAGACACGCGCGAAAACTTTTCGACTTCGCGACTCGCAGTTTCTCAAGAAAGTTCTGATAGCGTGTATCCCCGCTGTTTTTCTTTGACCACGCACTAAATATACTTTTTGCGAAACTCATTTCATGAAACCATAAAGTCCAAATGATGAAAGTTTGTGTCGCCTCGCCGTTTCTGCGAATCAAATGAGGGTCATGAAGCAAATTGTTTGGTCTGGGAATATGCCTGGTCGTTGGCGATACGCAGTCTCACTCAAAATTGGGCGCAAGCAAAACACAGCTCACCGCTGGTATCGGTCGACATTCAGACGTCCGACGAGCCGTCAGCGAAACTTGAGAATCGTTTTCTGTTTTTAGACGATTTCTTGAAAAATCGGGTTCATCGAGCGTTCTAGAAACAACCGAAAGATCCGAGGACAAGTGCCAAAGTCAGAGCTCAGAGTAATCGGCTTACTCATCGATCCGACTGGGAAATTGAGAGATCTCGAGCTCTGCGCCGATCGAAACTTGAAATGTGTTTATTGACTGGAACTTTGATCGAAATCTCGTTCCAATTTCGCGAGCCTGCGAGGATTCGGAGGCGTGCGAGTCCACTTAGGAATCAATTTCCGTAGCGATGTTTGGTAGGAATTCGAGTTTCGCTGTTACTGTCGAGAGTTATTACTTGAGAGAAATCGTGCCTCTTCATTTTTCATGATCTGCTGAGCTACTTCGATCTCTGGAATCCCACATTATTCGATATAGACAAAGCCGAGAGTGCACAATATTGACCCAGTTTCGCTCTTTATGGAGAAGGTTTGCTCACTGCCTGGGCATTACCGAATCGCCCGTCCACCAATGGGGATCCTTCTTCTGCTCCAACGAGCTAAGCTACGAAACTCGAACACGAGCACGAATTAGAGGAACCGAGATTTGCTCCCTTCTTCTCTTCGATCCGTTTCAGCGTCAATGAACTCCTTTGGCCCTTGAGCCACTGTTATGATCGACTTGACTTTCTTCAGCCGACTGTTCCAACACGTGATAGTGTTCACTTCGTTGCCGGCCCCTACACGTTTCCCGTGATCCTAATTGATTGAGTTTGATTTCTGCTAACTGAATCAAACGCGTGTCCCTTAGATCCAATCAAATTAAATTGTCCGACGAGAACTGAATTCCGCTGAACGACAAGATGAGCATTGCGAAAAGACTTCGAACTTTTGAAAGAAGTAACTCCCTGACCTCGAGAGGAACTCTAAACCTCCGTCAGATCAGGGATAATTTGAACATAAAGAGAAACTGTGTGACGCCGACCTTATTCCTTTCGAATGTGTCGACCTTCGTGTTGCTGGCCTATGATGAGATCGCACGCCGACATCGCTCGAATTTCATGACTTGCAGAGGCTGTCAAGGATATCAAACACCAGAAATACGTGCGAAAGGAAAGAGCAGCTCCACGTTGGAGTTTCGCGAATCAGTTTTGCGGTCACAAGTTACGACGTAGGTCACACGGAGCAGCAAAATCAAATAAATGCCCTAGATTTGATGGAAGACGTAGTTTGGAGGATAATGAGGTCTTTTGATTTGATTTAGATATTGACGTAGAGCTGCAGACGTCCCGGATCCGCGACAGACATCGCGAAACACGATGAAATCACCGGATTTCCCTTCCGAATGTTGACTCCGAAAACATAGACAGCTGTGACTCTTCAGCCGTTCTTCGTGGAGGGAACCATTTCTAATTCGATTTCATTTCCGTGCAACCCTCCGTCGAGAAGCGTGCTCTCTGTCTCCTGTGCCCGGCCTCGCAGGAAAGCTTTCATCTCAAGTCCTCCAAATCGTCGTGCTTTTCGTCTGGCTATTCTCAAGTCCCGGAGACACGATCTCATCCACTCTGTTCGGGTGCAGAAGGGTCGAGCACTGAATGCGTCAGGTGATGTCATACACGTCATCATCACCTCGTGAATCTGGAATTCACTCGGAACATCGAACAGATCGGCAGACGCTCAAGAAAATAAATCAGGATGAGACCTTGAAACTCATCACATGCAACTTTCCGTCTGACAGGTCAGGATCGAAATGTCTTTGTGATGGAACAAATGGAATATCAGCTTCAAATGGATACAAAACTGTCGAGGTAGAGGGTTTCGCCGGTAAATCTGAGAATTCGAAGGAGTTCTTCGATCGGCAACGTCACGCGCTGTCCTCAGAAGCCAAAACTCCAAACGTACCATATCCATGAAATTGCATCCTCTTTTTAGCTCCAACACAAACCGCGTTACGTGAGCCCTGAGCCGGCAAGAACGAGACCTCGGGAATGTTTCGAGCCATTCTGCTTGGCTCGGTATTTCATTCCCACGTTGGAAACTTCTTAGAACCTATATATGGCCCACATGAGTCTTTTTCATCACTCGTGTCGGATACACCCGCCCTCATAACTGTCGAGGAATTTACTTCGTTGCGGCGAGCCCGCTGTCGTCATCCGGTGATATTTTGTCGCGGACTAATACGCGCTAAAGTTCCGCGACTTCTCTTGGAGCTAATAATTCTCTGCTGGTTTTCTCCGCCTCGCTGGTCATGCTGATCCGAGCGATGTTTTTGTGGCAGAGCGTCGTCTTTTTTGTAGCTCTTGTCCTCTTCGGTTTCACTAATTTGTTCCTTGTGTGTTACCTTGACTTTTGGGCTCATCAAAGCAAATCAATTATCGGGTACATATGCCAAAAAGGTATGCGCGCTCCGCCTTCATGATCGCGACCTCTGACCTGAGTCAAAAACTCCGCGGGCGAGAAACGACACTCTCGGTATAAAATATACATTATAGCACTTTATTTTATTTACTAATTGTACATAAGTAAATCAATTCGCAAAGAACTTTTGGTTTTTTTCTTTTCGGCTCAAGATAGGCAGACGACAGTCTCGAAAACGGGGAAGAAAATATAGTTTATTTCCAGTGCTATGTATTCAGAATAAATGGTGAACTTTTCCGAGATATTTCAACTAATCCTAAATCACCGTTCGTTTAAACAAGCGCAACTAACTTCCAGCTTCCTGGATTTGGCTCGGGATAAACCCTTTCTCTCGTTCTAAACGAAGACCACTAGGAACGGAATAGAGAAAGCTAAGAATTAGAATCTTGCTTGAAATCAAGAACCCGGCTTCCTGCATAGACTCTATTTGCAGTGGTTTCTACGCCGTCGTGGACGTGTCATGAATCTTTGAGGTTCTTCGTTGAGTCCAGCCCCGACAACACCGCCTCCAGCCGCTATGTTCAACAAAGCTCGAAGAGAGACACAACTCGAAACGGTAGCTTTGATGTGTATGTGTGTTCTAAGCGCGCGTTGCTGTAAATGGTCCGTTCCACCCTGCAGCCATGATTCAAGCGTCAAGCAGCAGTTTTTACCCATCCACGGTGTGGGTATCGATCGATGAGCAAATGAGGCAACTATTTTTGTCGTCGTCGTCATCTTCTACACGACATTTTTCCAAAAATCGTTTGCGAAGGCAGCCTGAATCATGTCATTCTATTGGAACAGTGATTCATTTCGATGAACAAGCAAGAACTACATGAGTTCATAACGGATGAGCATTGGCTTCAAGCAACGACTTCCGACCTCCCAACGACGGGAATGACTTGCTAGGAGCTCTGACAAAAAGAAACCCGGAAGCTCGACGATTACTTGGGGAACTATTACTTTTTCTCTCGATTATCGCAGTGAACTATGGCGTCACTAAGCGAAGCTTGTAACTCGATCTTCAAGCTCGTCACAATCAAACGAAATCTACGCGCGAACTCATTGCATGCCGTGTCATATACGGTAATCATCAAATTGTGTCCTGTTTTGATCGGGGAGCATCTTGGATTTTGACATGAGCGGGTACTCAATTGAAGTTAGTGGAAGAGTACCCTCAGATCCCGCTTGTGAGGTACAACTCAAGTTCCTTATTATGAGGTTTCAGGATACTTTTGCATTTTTCAATCGAAACAACTGAAAAGCGATAAGTTTTCGTGGAGATCAAAGCGACGTGCTCTTACCTCCTGGGCAACAATGAAAGCAGTCCGCGATTCATGCATGAGATGTGAAAACCCGCACGGTTGCGAGAGGCGCGCTCCGGAGAATTCATTTCAACTGTTTCTAGGGGCAGCATCGCTGATTCGGATGATTTGAGGACTAGACTTGGAATTCGTATCTTGATTGCTTGCTTGGAATCTCATTCGTTTTCAGTGAAATCCGGCCTTGGAATTGCGTTTCGATGGTGGGAATCGATGGAGTTGTGTTTTGGCGACGATTCTAGTTCAGGCAAGTGCAGCGTCCGTGGTTTTCTCGTAGGAATTCGCAAATATTTCGTTTCATGATGGTGGTGGTGGTTGCGGCGGTAGTGGTTGAAGAAGCGAGCTAGTTCGACATGGGTGTAAATCTTCGTCCTTGGCGGCTTCGAGCAGGGGTGACATTTTCCTTAGCGTTTGCCTTGGATCCACCTCTGCAGGAGGCCTTGACGCATACATCGGCAGTTTGTGCCCCACAAATTGCATCTGCACGATGAATGGTAGCAGCAGTCACCGGGCCTGGCGTCACAGGAACCTCCACGACGGATGCAGCTCCTTCTGAAACAAAAAGTTCACTTGAGCTCGACCATCAAAATACAAACGAAGAAGTAACACTGCTGGAGATGGAGTTTCGTTGACATTGAAGATGAGACGAGACCCGTCCGCGATCTCGAAAACTGCGGGACTCGTGCCTCGAAGACGCACTCTGGCTTGGAGTTCGGGAAATAGAAGACTGGTAAACGAAATTGTCGAGAAAGTGAATTTATCGGGCTTGCGCGGGTCACGTCAACAGCTCCGAGTGAACGTGACGAAACGATCGACGGAGGAGTTGGACCTCGAACAAGCGTAGCCTATCCCACGCATCAAGAACCACGTCAGTGAGTCGACGCCGATACAGGCCTGGGGCATTCGCATCTGTTCGTAGCAGTCATCGAACTTCAAAGCATTACAATGTTATCGTGTTTCCGTTCACCATAGTACAAGGAAGAAATGTTTGCTCTCCTTTTCATCCAAATCGATGTGTGCCTGTTCTTTGAACGGGATTCCTCATCTCTCGGGCTCGGGTTCGGATCAGCTTAGGCTGCATTCCCTTCGCGATTCCCCCGCTATGACGAACTCCGTTCCGATTCACCTCAGTCTGATCACTGGAGCACCTCAGAGCGCGCCAATATCCGTTCGTACAATGGGAGAGTGACGAGAAATCGTCAATGCAACTTTTGCGTTGCTCGAAATTCCATTACATCAAGCTTCAAGCTCAAAGCGAAGCCGCTGATCCCCCAACATTCTCTCTGTGATACAGACGTGATGATCCCTCTTCTCGTGGGCGGTGGGAAACCACGCGTTCTAAATTCTACTAAAAATGTCCCGCTTTTTGCTTTGTCCATTAGTCCATCTCATCTGTTTGTTGGAATCATGGTAGATTCTATCGAAAGCTTTCCGCGTATGCTTGACGGGCACTCTCCGGTCGTCGAAAATATCAAAAGTAGGAGGTAGGAGTGATCAGCACCTCGACTCGTCAGTCCATTCGATTCGGACCAATGTATAGAATGCACAACTTCAAACTTCAGCATGTCATGCTTTCCGCGACATATACATACTCTGAGCTAAGGGACAAACAGAAACGATCGAACTCATTCAGAGTCGAAATGCAGGGTTTGGATTCAAGCTCAAAGATATAAAGAGTGGAAGTGAAAATTCTGCAGAGCTTGAGAGACGTGCTATACGCGTTTACGAGATTTTGTGAAGAGATCGGAACCGAGAAAATCGTGGAAGAGCCGTTTGGAATCTGAGCTTTTCGAAGGAACTCGATTTGCACCCGAGCCAGGCTCCAGCAACGTAATTTCCTGTCCTGTTCCATCACTTCTCATTCATTCAGCCGACGAAAGGTCAAAAGTGCAACTCCTATTTTTGTCATTGAGCGAAAAACAAGACACGACCAAGGAAGGGTCTCCCGATTATTGCATGAGTTTTTCGTTCGAGCTTGAAATCGAGAGAATGGCATAAGTCAGCACCGCAAGTGTGAATCTGTTCCATCCTCATCTCGTTTAGTTGTTGAGCAATAAGCATCATACGGAGAATCAATGAAAAGCGAAGATCCGACCATCTATGGGCGAAAAAGTGAACGGAGCTTGTAACCTTGCCTGAGAGCCGGATACCCGTGAACAACAATAACGTTTCATAATCTGAAAGTCGAGGCTGTACTTACTTCTTAGAAGTGGCAATCCTGGCCGTGTCATGAGATCCTCCGAAATCACCTTCTTCGCCTGAAAACAAAGCGAGGGTTTGCTTTCATACTTTGTCATCCAATCGGTCGATATGAGCCACCACTGTTGGCCAACAGCGTGATAACGCGATCTGCATACAGATTACTCGACGAGGTGTTTGCGAGGAGCAAATAAAGGGAGGAACCACACGTATAGGTCAGATAATATTTTTTGGGACCGAAAAGAGAGGGATATTGTTTTTCGTTGAGATGTCCCGCGAATATTTGACACGCTCGACGACAGGGGAGCCTTCGGGAGGACATGCGGAGGGTTTTCGCGAATCACCTCGATGGATCTGAATTAGGCGTGGGATGAAAAGCCACTCGAATCGACTTCGGAATGTTTTTTGCGTCGAGGGAGTGGGAATGTCGAGCATGCGCTGACCTTGTCCGCGATAAGAAAGAGTCCGAGTTCGCGACGGTGGTCTGCGAATGTCCCTAGCGAGGTTCGGTCCTTGTTGTGGTTCTTCCTCTTCGGCCTGCATCAAACTCGTTGCTTCGCGGGAAGATCCTGCTGGAGAGAGATTCAATTTTTTTTTCAAGAAGTTCTCGGATCCAACGTTTCGAAGCGATTCCGTTCCGAGGTTTAGGAGTACTCCGCTAAGATACCTGACGGAACGAAACGGAACTTTCGACAAGCGACTCAAAAGTTCAGGCTTCTATATCTCATCACTGTTCGAGTCCGAAAACGGTGCGGATCGTGTCGGCTAAGGACGAGCACTGCATGTTTGTATATTTCTGTTGCTGTGGAGCCGCAATCAGAATCTCCCGTCGGGGTCTGCCCAGAATCGTTCCAGCGCGGCTCTAAACCCGATGATCTACTCAAGTGGTGGCTGTGGAAAATCCACCGAGCGAACTTGAAAGTGCAATTCAATTCACCTTGGAATGCTTGACTGGCCACGGCTCTACTGGCCTCGTGGAGGGAAACATAACGTTTGCACATGTCGTAAGCCTCCTCCTCAAACGTATGGAGGCTATCTTCACGTCCTTCTAGCAGCTGTTGGAGCAGCACACTCTGGCCGGCTGCCAAGGGTTCTGGAAATAACGAATTTGATTTTTCAAATGTGAGAATGTCGCCTGCGAGCGTGACTTCTTGCGACGACGATTTTTTCGTTGTTAAAAGAGGCGAATCGAGCTTCTTAATACTCACCAAAACTCAAAGGAAGAGCGGAAAGCAATAGAAATCCCAACAGGAATTCAGAAGGCACGAGCCTCTCCATGGTTGAGAGAAGCCCCTGATTCTGTTCCACCTGCGGAGAGAAAAAATGAAAATCATTACTTCCGAATCAACACGCTTTTACTTGTCTTCACAAAACTCACAAATCCCATAGGGTATGGAGTGATTCGCCGTGAAGACATTCCCAATTACTTCCTTTTCAAGTATGTCTTTTCAAAACTCTCCCTGGAGGAAGAACAACTTCCCTCACTCTGGTTCGGGAAACATTGAAGACAGCCCTGATAGATGTTCACTCGACTGCTTGGTATCATCGACAAACCGATCGTTTCGTGGAGCCTAGAAAATTTTTCCGACAAGAGGGGCCTCGGATGAGAACATCAGATTCCTCATCGGCACTCTCAAGTTTGGTATCGATCTGATACGGTTCGCGCTTTACTTGAACTCCTCTGGGGATCTTGATCCATTCCAAGTTTTGGCGTCGTGGTTTTCGATTTTCGTCAAAGAAAGTTCCCCTGAATTCGGATGTTGCGGAGAAGCCTCCTCTTTCTTTTTCAAACCTCATCTATGTTGATTTGTGAAAAGAGACAGAGAATGATTTCATGAGATCCTCGACCGGAGTTTTGCCAACGCTAACCGAGTCTAAACTCGTCTGCGTAACTCGCATCCTCATCTCTGAGAAAGGTTCCGGGG
Organism: Neoseiulus cucumeris; assembly: GCA_021527715.1. Taxonomy (NCBI): domain Eukaryota; kingdom Metazoa; phylum Arthropoda; class Arachnida; order Mesostigmata; family Phytoseiidae; genus Neoseiulus; species Neoseiulus cucumeris. The sequence goes on along the minus strand of JAJSRV010000035.1, from coordinate 1,371,271 downwards.
GAAGACGAACAGGAAGTGAAATGCGAGCCACCGTGACACACGGAAGTTGTCAACTTTAGAGGGCTCATGAGTTCATCTTTGTCAAGTTGCTTCTTTCGTAGCGAGACATTGTCCGAGACTCCTTATTCCCAAGATGATAATGAGTCGCGATCTCTCAATTATCGACTGGAATCCGTGGCTTCCCGTGCAATCACCGGCAGAGTCAGAGATATCCCGCAGGCCGACGTAAAACCGCGATCGGTTTCAAGTCGAAGAACTCTAGAGATTTGTGGTTCATCGCTTCTCGTTAGCTCAGTTAAGCGAACAAACCAAACCCAATAACGAGCTCACTAAAACTGATAATGAGATGTTTTTCGGACCAGCAGGTCACGAAGTGCGCGCGTGACGACCTCTGGGGGTATTCCGTCGAGTGTGCCGGTGGCCGTATTTCTCGCTTGTTTCACCAAGAGCGAGGTGCCTTGTCTGATGCACTGCAGCTCCCGTGTGGAATTCTGTCCAGCTTTTGTTTCCCAAGACTCCGTTGGCGGACTGGAATAAGGTTTTGGGAGACTCAGAACGTCGCGAAATGGAATAAATTTCCAAGAAGGCGAAACTTAGAGGGTGAGAAAATGGAATAAATTCGTAACACGTATGGTAAATTGTGAATATAAAGCATAGAGGAGGTTTTCATCACGTGCGCGTCGGTCAAGAGACTAAATTCGTTTTCCGGTGCCTCAGACTTCTACCCAAACAGACCAACGGTCGATAGAGGACGAGACGCCTCATGTTATGAAAGCTGCAGCTTTGATCCACACGTGAACGGCTTCTCAATGGATATCTCAAGCTTCAGCCCATGTGTCACGTGTCACTCCTCATTCCGTAGTGAGCGTAACCTCCCCAAAGCAAATCAGAGAACGGTGTATCCAATCCTCGTGCCCCACAGAGACCCAGAGTGTCTCTTTCTCCTCAATCTGCAAACTTGGAAGCCGCGATGGATCGTTCTCTCGGGGTTTGGCGTGAGGACGCGACGTTCTTATAAGCTGGAGATTTTTGTTGAACCTGTTGAGGTTGGAAGAGTCGTCTACTTCAGCTACTATCCTCTCCTTGAGATGTGAAACAAGTCATCTACTCTCCCGTTCCCGCGAGGATTCACCCCAGTGATCGCCCAAATCTTATAGAGGCGCACTACTTTGTTCGAAAATTAGAAAAACTGTTATCTTGTTCCTCGTCGAAGCGGCATCGCGAACGATGCTCTTTGAAAACCTTCAGGTGTTTAGCGAAACAAATGAACTGCGGCTGTTTTGATCGCATTTTCACCATGCGTGTGTCTCGTGGAATATTTCATCGCTCGAATCCTGTAACAGATCTATTTTTCATCGCTGACCCTCCAGTATGACAGAACAATTGTTAGGGTAATCCCACACGCTTTCCCGCTGCATTCGTACAGCGGAGCCTACGTGACATTCTCGACATGAAAATGCAAGGAATGCTGATATTGAAATGTCCCGAAAAGTCGATTATCCTCTGCAAGAGGAGGAGAAATCATCTTGCCGTTTCGTACGGAGTTTCCCCGATGGTGACATTCATGAATAGCCCAAATCAGATTGTGTTACGTGTATTTTGTCGTGAATTCATTTGTTCTATATTTATACATATGAAGCTGTCACGAGCCGACCCTATTGCTGAGCTCGCTCATGACATTGTTTGGGGTTTTGACATCGCGTAAATACGGCAAGGAACGGTCTTCATAACCTTTGCGTCAAGGTCGTCCAGGAGCCATTCCGTGGAATGGAGTCGACCGTCATTAAGCACCAAGGGAGACCTCATGTGCATACACTGTATAATGAGGGCCCGGATATGTCTTGACTGGATTGCGCGCTGCGAGTTAGCTAACCGCATCAAATTATTTTCGAACTTTCAAGAGAAATTTGTCAGCTCGGTCATTATCACGCTCCACGTGGACCGTCGCTTTGCGGATTTTGAGATTTTCAAGAACTTCTCGATTGCCCGGGCGCTGGGGACGTGAACTGCGCACGAAGGAGGGTCCTGGTCCCGATTGAGGTTCGGACGCGATTGGTTCAAGCATTGCCCTCAGCAACCGGACGAAGTTGAAGAATCGCTCAGGGACCAGAATCGAGTTCGCACTGACAAACCATCTCGTAGCAACAAGTTGTTATCCCGTCGATGGGAACGACGCGACGATCGCACTTGGGAATCGATGGCGCCCTGAGACGCCTGAGTAGACGCCAATTCTGATCCAGTATTCGCAGTAATGGATCGAGTAGATGTGATTAAGGTTTCAATTGCTCGAAAATTCGAGTTTTGGGTTTGGAACAGAGAAACTTGATCCATTATCCAAATTGTCTCGGGATGATGTGCGACGATCGTTCATTCCACATCCTGATCGTGAACTCGTTGTGGGGTTCTTGGTACCAAGGTCGAGAAAGGTCAGAAACGAAGACCCTGTATCTTATGGCGCTCAGAGACCCCTCCACTTTCGCCGGTCTTCCAGCTTCGGCTAGATAGTGGTATGTGATTAATGCGGACTTCATTCCCGAGTAGCCTCCTTCCACCGTATATGTTTATGGCATGCAAGGCACTCATTTCTCTCCAGCTCCTCGCTGGCGTCACGGAATCTCCCAGATAGATGTGGCCATAAGAGCGAGCCCAATAACTCATATGACGTCATTCGCACCTAATTATATAGTTCGTATTGATTTCTCGGTAGCAGTTGTGGGAGAGATTTCCTCGCAAACTCGATGACCCATACAGATGATTGTCCGATTGGGGTTGATTTGTCGCCGTTGTGACGCCGGCAAGGGCTCCTAGGTGCACAGAAAGTTTCTGTCACACCGGCTCTGGTGGTTCAAAATAAGATCGCTATATTATTCGTCTCGTCGTCGTTCAATACGCGTCGCTCGACCTATTACCGACCTACATTTGCACACTTTCTGGTTCATGTCAGAGTGACGACCTCAATCAACCTTCAGACTAATGACTCAGGGAGCTTTCAACGCTGAAATTACGCTGCCATGATAACGCCCGCTGCCGATCAGCCTTTAGTGGTGTCGTCGTCGCCCACGTCGGCGACTCTGTTCGAAGTTCGGTACAAACTCGATCCGTGCGCGGCTATACAGAGCAACCTCTTGGAAGTTCGGTCGCCGCAAAATCGCTGATTTCGGAAACGGCGAAAATTCCTTTCGAAGTTTGGGTTGGCGCGACCGTCTTCCAGATGGACGAGATGGAAAACGGGACCACGGAAGAACGCTTGGCCCGTGTGAGGATATTCGTAGCACGGGTAATGGGCGCAGTGGATATTTGCCGTTTGCGAGGCGATTATTGGGTGGCACCAATTCGTCCCCGAGCGATAATCAAAGAGGAAAAACCGTAAAACGTGGCTTTACGAGGCCATCATTAAAAGCAGTTCCCCAGACTGCGAGAGACTGAGCGAAGGGAAGCTCACGCGCTTTGTTCCACGGGAAACACGACAAAATGCGACGCCGTACTCCCATAAGAAACGTCTGTGACGTAAGAAGATGAAGGAGTTCGGGACTCGCTTCCAGCTTGTCGGGGCTGCAGTGGTTCTCTTGGAATTCAGGAGTCAGCTCCATTGTGAAATCTTGATTTCGGCAACGCTCCTCCGAGACCACGATCGAGGTCCGAGAATGTTAATCTCCATTTTTCATTCAGCTGTGGCAGCTTCTGGGAAACACAAAGTCGAGAACGTGTTGATATTTACGATTCTGGACGATGGAGTCTGCAAGTCTAAAATGGAATTCAGCCGCCGACGGAGAGCCCGTCTGACGAACGGCGCTGAGCTCAGCGTTTCGACGGCGATTGTCAAAACACTTGTGGCCATTCAGCGCTTTGAAACAAAGCTAAAAGGCGTCGACACAGAGCCGTGGATTTTCCACACGCAACCTCCTAATTCATTCCGGCATGCAACGCGGTCATGTTGCTAAGCCCCCGGCTCTCGTGTGCGTCACGGAATTTCCTAGATAAATGTTAGCTTCATGGCGAGTCTAACAGTTTCCTCGGCGTTATCTGGAACGGAGTATATGGGTCGCGAAATGACCGTCGACAATGAAAGTACCGTGAAATTACTCGCTTCCCTCTGGAGGACTCTCAGGAAGCGTTTCAGTGACCGTGAACAGAGTCGAAATTCTCGTTTACCAAATCCCCCTTTGTGTCCGAAAATCATTCGGGAACTTGAAGCGATGGAGTCACTGCAACGATGCAGGGTCGGATCTGTAGAGATGATTGCCATCGTGGTAGATCGTGTTCCGGACGTGAGAAGAATAGTTGAAACCGCCGAAGCTTTGTCGGCTCGAGTTGCGCGGCGACAATTGGTTGCGCCATCGTTCTTCGAGGAGAAAATCCTCTAATTTCGAGATCGGAGACTTCAAGTCTAAACGATAACAGAAAGGATCAAAAGCGATGACAGCTCCATCGCAGACTGTCTTTTCGTAGCTCAGCAAACTATTCTCCGGACGGGTTTCGCGCATTAGACTAAAAGCAAACTGCCGCAGGGTCTAACACTCACGACTGAAATTGTCTTTCGATGGAAAAAGAACAGAATCGGCGCGATTGGGTTTTCCTTGCTGCCTCTCTTCGGTCCGTATGAAAACCTGTGATCTTTGCTACCGAGAATTTGTCTCCCACGGCTTGGGAAATCTGCTACATGTTCCTTAGGCTCGACACCTCGGACAGAATTCAGTGGCACCGAGCAACTCTCCTTGGAGAACCACTTAGTTAGTCCAGAAGGACGGATCCCGATAGGAGTGATTTCCTCCGCGACCATTTGAACTACTTTGACTCTTCGGGATGCGGAAGGCTTTCATCATTCTTCTGTCATGTGCACGAAGAGCTTCTCGTGCTTTTTTGAGGGACTCTTTGAAACACACAATCCTCTCTTTTCAAAAAATGGTTCTCACATTCGGTTTTCGCGCACCCGGGTTCCGCGGTTTCGGCGAGTCCTATTTGAAACTTTTCCAAGCATTGAATGAGGTTATAGAACGGACTCTTCTCTCCGACGAGATTCTCGAGAGGTCAAAATCATAGGTTTGCAGGGCAGTCACCCGCTCTATCCCATAATGTACACAATCTCAGCGAGTCCTGTTTGTACAAATGAACAAATGTTTCATCATCAAACAAGATATTGTGGACATGGTAAACGTGTGGACGTGTGAATGAACATAGCTAAGTTCGCTATATGGACACCTGGAAGAGCCCCTCGGAGAAGTTCAGGAGCGGAGAAGGTGACGCGGTTCGAATGACTCCAGGATTAGTATCGCAGATCAAAACGCGTCAAAAGCTGTAAACACCTCATGACAACAGCTGTGTCAATCACGGACTATACTCCTCGGAAGTGTTTGATGTTGGTTCCTTTCTACGTTCTTTTTTGGGATTTGAGAACGGCCGAGAAACGATCGGGTAGGGACGAGGATACAGCTCCAAGAGAAAACAGGATTAGGCGTTAACATGTTAAACCGTCATGAACTGGGGCTGGGACAATGGCAGATTACCGAGGCACGACGGTGGCCACGGGCTGTTGAATCGACTTGTTTCTTTCATGTTTTTCTCCCATTTATAGGTCTCGTTCGTTAAGGTTGCTCGCTGGCTTTGCTTCCTGGGCAATGTTATAACTCTCTGTGACCGTAAGACGCTAGTAAATGCCGAACCCTTCGGTCCCATAAACACGCATTCCTCGGGGAATCCAGGTATCTATCACTCGATTCGATTCTCCCAAGTTCAAGCAAAAAGTCGGATTTTCCGCGTCAGGCGTTTGAGATGCTTCCCGGAGAATAATTGGATTCGAACTAAATGCCGCGAGCAGCGTCAGCAATCGAGAGCAGGAACAGAAGAGTCTGAATAAACACATGTTGTCGACATTGTTCGGACCGCTATCATCTGTTATTGATCCTCGTTCTCGAGGATTACTGCGTTCTCCGTCGATGGAATTTTCCTCGGGTGTGATCGCACCGGACATCGTGTCCCCGGCGAGCTCATGAGGCAAAATAAACACTCGTGAGCTTTCGAAGAACGAGAGGAAGATCGCATGCCGCTTCCGCGTGGGCCGATCCCCGCATTCCTCGAATCATCGAAACTGGCGGAAATAACCAACAGCTTGATGGAGTCGGAATCAATTCCGGAGGAATTTGCATAACGAGTCGTCGAATTCCGTGAGAGCTCAACATACTCCTCGCGACAACGTAATGAGAATCGTTGATTGATTCTGATGTTGTAGCGAAGCCAACCGAAATATGACGAAGGAACCCCAAATGTTGATATTGATTGAGCTCCGCAGTTCTCTGATCGATCGATCAATCATACACTGCTGTCCGGAACGTGGGAGCGGAGAGGTAGTTTCCACCTCCTTTCGGGCAGTCAAGATCAGCATCTCGAGTGTTCTTTCCACGAATCGATGGACGATGTCAAAATAACACCGAGAGACGTTAACTAGTTTTCCATGTTTTCTGGCGAGACTTGTTGTTTTAGCCGGAAGAACAACCTTTCCTTCTGCTAAATTCCACCGAATCGATCTGTTCCATCCGATTTCGTGGAACAGACTTCCTCGAATTTCTACGGGGAACACATTCGTCGAGATAGCCGATTGATTATCTAGCCAGGATCCCTGGAAACAGAATGGGGAGGGGAGGGGGGAGATTGGACGTTCGAAATTCGAGGGCAGACATTGTTCAAGAGACGTCGAGCTCGTGACAGGAATCATTCATTCATACTTCATGGCGGGCGCTAAAAATAACATTCGATCAATAGCAAACCCTGGTGGTGTTAATTTCGCGCTCGCGATACTCGCTGTGCTTTATTCCTCGGAATTGTCGTCAAGGGTCTTCCCGGCTTGTTCTGAGAATCGAAGAGAGTTCTTTCCCGAAACCACACCGGAACAACTCCATCATGTTTCGAGTTAAACAATGGCCAGTCAAGGACTGCAAGAAGGGGAGCCGCTTCTCCGGCTACTCTGATTCTGTTTCCCTCCCTTTTTGTCAGGACGGGGGAATCGCGATGACTAGCGATCGTTTCCGGTTGCTTGGAAACTCGGCCTCCATTCAACCAGCGCGATCACAATACGGAGTGACGGGGCGCAGACCTCGAGGAATCCAATGCCAGAAGCTCCAAATTTATAACTCTATTTCTGGCTTCATTACAATTGAATCGATGGACATTTAGGTATTGGATTCGGGTTCAAGCATCCCTCGCTGAAGAATTTGAAGTTCGAATCGTCGTTTGAATCTCAAACCTTCAAAAAACTGACTCCGGAGCTCTCAAACCCCGAAGCTCCTGCGCCCGAATATACGAACGTTGAAGCGTAGCCAACAAGCGCCGCGAAATTATCGATCGATTTCACGGATTCGGAGAGGGAATGATTTCTAGGCTTCCGACTGTCTAGGTATGACCAGACCAGATTAATAGAAGCATTGAAGAGCTCACGAGGAGACTTGTTTCATACTTCGAGATGACGCCCCTATCCCCAAAACCTCAGTTGGACTTATTTAGAGCAAGATTCACATCTCAATAATTGGTCGATTCTCTCGAAATGACAACGGTGTGCAACATCAGGTGTCGCCAAGCTTGCTCTCGTCTTATTCCCGCCGTTGCGTCTGTACACTGCCGAAGAGCTCCGATACTCTATCAAAAAAAATATAAATGAATGAATAAATAACCATCTGTCATATTCAGAGGAAACATGAGGATTGATGCTCCCCACGCAGACTCCCACTCTGAGATGTCATGAGAGACCGTTTCGGTGAAGACGCTGCTGCTCTCGAAACTTGCGAGCTCCGACAACTTTATTGCCAAACCAACCCTCATCGAATGGAATTTTATGAGGTACGATTATGGATCCCCCACATCGTCCGCTCTCTTCGGAAATCAGTGCGATAACTCGCGGCTCTTCCAAAGAACGAAGAGAGAAAGTCACAGAAAAACTATCCAGATGTGAGAATCGAAGTCCAAGGTGCTCTCATTCATTTTTCTCTCTCCGTGTGAGAATCTCAAGTTAATTTGAACTGGATGGTCCTAGAAAAAGGACCTGCTTCCAGGAGAGCGCGTCATTTTTAGGAGATGTCGGATGAGCGAATCAAGGCTGGAGACCGTCGACGACTGGAACGAGGTTCCGAAATTTTGTTCGAGATACGACAACCTCCAAAACAGTTTGTTTCCAGCTCGGGATCAGGAATTTCGTTCAGGAGAATAATTCAATTCGATCTTGATTCCGGAAAACTGTCATCAAGAGCATCATTGGTTAATGGAAAATTGATGTATTGAGCAGTATCGGATGGACCCAATGTTTACTCCTTGCCGATCTCTCGGTGCGGTCGATTTCTTTGTCTCCTTATTTATTTTGCGCCCTCGGAGTTTCACCGGAGTGGTTTTTCGCTCGAAGTTGGAACAGAAATGTCAGGAATCGCACGATTCGATCCTTAAGTGCAACTACTGCCTCGATCAGGAGAGGACGATCAGAACGAGGGAACAAACAGTGATCAAGACTCGGGGATTCTATTCTGGACTGGTAAGGTTTCCTGTCGTGATTTTCTGAACGATGACGTTCCACGAGACTCCGAAAATTAGCTTGCGCAAGTTTCTCGTCTTGGCTTCGATTATTTCCGGCGAGTCTGACAGGATTCGGGATGGAGAGGAATGTAGAATGAAGTCCAAGAGTCACAGAGAACTGGACGATCTGTATTTCCAATTGAATTCCGAAACTCAGAAGAGTTAGTTCGAGAAATTCGATATCTAAGACGCGCTGTGCGGAAGAATCATCGAAGCGATTAGCGGACGAAGGAGTCTGACGATTTTATTTTGACTTGGGACAGAAGGCAAATGAGAAAGCAGCGCGGACTTCGGAGACCGCTGACCCATTTAAATTCCGACGCAGAGCAGCCGTCGTTCTTTTGGCTGGTCAATTTAATCGAAACATTGAATTGTTCGGAGTTGGTTACAGAAAGCACGGCAAACTTTCGGCGATTATCTCGCATTCGTCAATTTTGATTCTCTTTTTGATTTGATGCGCGGGAACGCATTCGCTTCCGATCAAGAGCTCACCACAGACGTGACGAATACTAAATCTTCGTCTTCTCGGATTCGCCATCCGTCTCCTCTCTTCTAACCAGAAGTTTGATTTGAAGCAACGATCGACGCTCATAACAAACGCAAGTGAGAAGTTACGAGCGCAGAAAGGCTCGGAAATCGAGATCGAATTCCTCTGGAATCCCGTTTTCTCCGCGAACACTCCCGGAACTACGAATTCAAAGGTCACTATGATGATTTGCGACGATCGATATGGTCGTTCAGATGTTCAGAGTCATTTTCCGCTTGACCGTCCGACTGTCTTTCGTAAGACTCGTGTTCGCCTGAAACTCTGAACATCATTCATATTCCAGAGTTCACCGTTGAAATTTTCCGCGATTTCCCCACAATCCAAATTTCAGAGGAAATCCGACTTCCATCAACACTCGGCTTTCTAACAAACTCCATCCATCCTCTCTTCAATTTTCGGGAACAATCTAATGCCGACATTCGAGCCGATCATCCGATGCTTTTGAAGTTACTAAATATTACATTTGGAGCAAAATGATTCCTTACTTTCAAAGCCGATCTCAATTCGATTCCTTCGAAATTGGAACAGGGTTCGGGAGAAAATGTATTTCTCCACCCTGCTAATCGATTCATCGCCACTCCGACGGATTTACGGTCGACGTTGAGTACCGCCCTGCGTCACCGGAACTTGCACTTTGCTGAGCGACTCAGAGAAGCTGGAGATGCGATGAAAGGCAAGATTCTCGATACAGTCGCGACAAGGACCAGATGAGAATGATTACTTCGCGGTCAATGCTAAAGTTGTGGTCGTGTTGATGTTTTTCGGGGCCCTGAGTCCGCCCTCGAGCACTGCTTCTCTACGTGTCGTCTAGGGAGAGACATACATATGTACGTCGGGATCCAGCGATCTGCTAACGGCAGCCTCTACGACTCGCAGTCAACGGAGTGGAACCAAGACTCGTCAGAACTTCAAACACAAGCTTCCCCTCCTTCGTCGAGCTATTCAGACGCGCTGTGAAATGTCAGCGCGAATAGAAACTGAGAAGCTAATTGTCCGAACTTTCTCGTTTCAAGAGTTCGTTTTCCAGTTCGACCCCGTCCTCGCGGAATTCGCTCATGAGAATGGTGACTTTTTCTCAGTACGAAATAAAACTGAAAATCTACATTTCATTGCCCTTGATCCAAGCATTCCGATGAGGAATCGATGTTTTTGAAACCTCCCTTGGGTTTCGGAACGTCGAAATTTCCTCAACGGTGCCACATAATCCTGAGATACTTCCGCTCTCGAGAGATTCCGATCCACAGAATGCAGCATCCATATCGTACAGTTTCGGAGGTTACGAGGAAGTTGTTGAAAACACCGCGCTCCATGCGTGGAGCGCGACCTCGAAGGATGGAACTTTCGCGGGAGCTCCGGTCGATAGGGTGTGTTCTTCTTTTCGACGTATTCTCAGGAGCCTACTTCGTTTTGTTTCTCTACACTTGTTGTAAATGAGGGAAGATACTCCGAACTTTCCGCGCATCCTTCCATTCTCTCGGAATAGGTTGCTAGAACAATATTTTGTAACATGCCAGACACTAACCTATCGGTCCTGAATTCTGAAGAATGGTATCAAGACGGCGGCGCACTGAATGTGAGCTGGCGAGATCCAGTGAAGTTGATGAGAAGTTTCCTTTGGCAACGATAAGATTTCGATGTGAACTCCACTCGATGTGGGGTTCCGCCATGAGTTGAGCGCGCTTTTATGCCTTACTTAGGAAAGGGTCGTGCTAAGGATTGCTGTGCGCGCGCAACAGGTCCCCACCAGATGGTCCTTCCAGTGTGCCTCGTCCAACGTGACAACGTGGAACTTCAAGCCAGATGGCGGGGAAGGACGAAAGCTTCTCGAATCGTTTCGTTCAAGCTATCAACGATGGTACCGCGATCATACACGAAGTTTACTCGAAAATATAAATAACGGGAATGGAGCGACTATCGCTTGCACCGCCCAACTTCGAAATCCTTGAATTCCCGCGATGGATCTAGTCACCCGAGCAGGGCTTCTCATCGTCGCTCGCAAGGTCGTGATACTCGTCGATTGACTGCGACATCCATTGTGAGTCTCCCTCGGAGGAAAAGAACATCATTCGCTGACTGGGCAATGACCTCATATTCGCTCATGGACAGCACATCCAGGAATCCGTCATTAAAGCCTGATCCAAAGATCTCTCGACAAGAAAAGGGTTCAAATACCGGGAACAGGAATCAATGTTAGGTATTTGGGGGAATCCCAAAGGAACTCCACAATGTTCGGCTGTTCACTCTGGAGGACCCGATTCCGCTGGTGTACCTGACGCGACATTCCGGATCATTCTCATGAATCAATGCGAAGGAGGTGTGGTGTACGCATTCCGGTATGAGGCTCGATTCGAACCATAACGCAGAGAAGTTGGAAGTTTTGAGCAAACAGTTTTCGGAGCCCTTTCAAGAATAGCGCGAAGAAATCGCATTTGAACCTTTCGGCACTGAAAGGCGAAGTTTCGAAGGAAACAGGAATTATTCACGTCGCTCTAAGCGCGCTCCGGATTCGATTGAAAGTTTTTGTCGCTTCCAGTGGACTTTACTTCTGTTGGCAGATCTCAGAACCAAATGAGGAATGACAGTTTGGACCAGAGGCGTCCAACTCAAGGCCCGCGGTCCTCTCTGATCGAGTCTGCGGTGGTCATCTGGCGGGACACCCACCTACTACTTTGACTGTTGGCGAATGATCAATAGTCACCCTAACCATTCATCGATGTTTCAGTAAAACAGTCAAGGCTCATTACAACGAATCTTGGTGCAATGAATTCTGGATAGAAGCTAGACCTCTCACTTTCAATAGGAAAATTCCGCGTATCGTAGAATGAACTGAGAATGAATTTCGTCTTGTCGGATTCCTTGAGATTATTGAAAGATCAGGTTGAAATACAGGGCCAGTCAAAACAGTAGCTGACCAGTTTTATCTGGATAACAGTTTGTAAAAGTATCAACGACCTTTTCCTCCAATGTGTCAGCCAATTCCATGCGCCTGGGAGGACCCTTCGATCGAAGGTCTCCTCGATTTCAGATCTGTTGAAACTAACTTGACTGCAGTTCACCAATATCCGCGGAAACAAGGGAGTTCCGTGGCCTGATGCGGAGTCTCACACCGAAGTTCTAGTGATTGCAAAGCATTAACGAACTCATAGCCGAGGCCGCAACTAGAGTCATATCGAGAAGTAACATTCAAAGTTGTGAGTTCTAATAACGTGGATGTGACGCGAGTCGCTGTCGGGACGCGACGCGTTTTTTTCCGCAGCTTAGTCTGCCGCTCTGAGAAGACGTTCTTGTCCGGAAGTGGGACTCATTTGAAGCTAAATCACAACACTCCGCGGCCTGATTCGTTTCAGACGGCAGACCCTCGCCGATGTGAGCGAGATTATGTGTACATATTGTTGTCATTACGTTGCTTTGAAGTATTCCCGCTACTCGCAAGAATCTGACTCCACGGCTGGGACTCTCGAAAATTCCGCATGACCTCCTCATGGGTTGTTTACTTGCCGCTGCTTTGATGGCATACAGTTCGGGTGTCCGCTTCCAAGAGTCCTTTTTTTCGAAAGCTGCTCGATCTCTCCCTCCATGATTTACTCGGCTCCTATGTCTCGAGCTCCGGCAGAAGAAACGGATATGAGTCGTTCGGCAAGCGCCGCACCGAGTTAACACGACGCAGGTGCGAAATCAGAGAAGTGTCTCTCAACGATTTGCTTCCGGTCACCTTCTTTCCATTTGAGAGTGCGCCACGCCTCATGGATTCAGCGATCAGAGGAGGGATCGAATGCGATACCACGTATAGAAACAACTACTCCATTCGTGAAAAGAAAGTGAGCGACGTGATGCTCCAGGGGGACGAGTCGACTCGAATTGGGGAAAAGTTACGAAATTGTGCGAACGAGCTCGAGGTCATGCGAGGAGGTTCGTGATAACATCACGAAGCTCGCCTTGGATTCAATATACATATTATGCATATATTGGGAATGTGGTCAATAACATATAAAGTGGTAACATATGAATCCAAGGCAAATGAAGTCATCAAGCTGATATCTAGTAGCTGGCTTGGAGATTGGCCGCCTGTAGGCTAAGCCGCTGTGGCTGCCGCTTCTTCTCATAGAATCAATACATAGCTTCCCGGATTTTGGAGAGTTACATCCAATTCATAGGGTCGATTGAAGATTCGGCTGCCACCGAATTCCTCTCACGAAAAGTCGGGCGATTTAGAAATCTGCCATTGCTCATATCAACCTCCCCGATTCAACGACTCTCTTCTGGACGGACTCTCTTCAACGACACATGCCCTCAGAAGGTGCCGGAAATTCTCATTTGCCTCCGGAGTCGACACCGATCTTTTTCTCTCACGGAACTGCTGGTCTTGAGTACTGATCCGAGGATGAAAACTCGCCATCGGCCTGAACGTTAATACAGCCGACACAAGCACTTGTTGCAGCACAGAATCTTGGGCTAATTGTAGGAGGAATCGGTAGAGATTTGATTCGTCAATTGTTTTTACTTCCATTAGGGTGAGGAAAAGTTAGACATCTGTCACGGCACGGCGGTCGTCGGCATTGTCATTTGAGCAACGATCGGATAAGAAGTTTCGGCACAACGCGATGGTTGTGACGAGCTCCATGCCCCCGGAATCGTAAAACTCAAGGACCAATTCTCTTCTCCTGAAATCAGTTCTCACTCTAAACATCGGGAAGGGGCCTGTTTCTCGATTCCGGCATCTGATAAAAAAACGAATCCGAAACATGCACGTGGAAACCGTCAAGCTTTGAAACCCCTCCGTGGAACTTCATCCACGGAGGGGTTTCAAAGCCTTCTTTTCGAGGCGAAACTGAGGAGAACTACCTGCGGGCGGAAATGTTATCTCAGAGCACACTCAAGAAGACTCGAATTTCGTGAAAAAGCGATGAGGTTGATAAAGCTGCGAATCCACACAATCACACCGATGCGGAGTTACAGTCTCGGCGCTGAGTTTCCACACTAATGATATGTATCGAATAAAATGATCTTGATGAACCCGGAGTCCACCGGAATCCGACAGTCAGGGGAGTCCCTCCGGCTCCTGTTTCGTTTTTAAGAAACCAAACCGAGCGACCGATTCTGTTCATTGCGCGAAGCAATTCTCCAATGATTGTAAAAATGAGCTCGGTCCGGAAGACGCTGAAGCAATCCACTATCGGAGAGAGGCCACTGACACCTCTTACCTGAAGTGAACAAAGCGAGTTCAACATTGACCTTCGACCCTTGAAAGTTCTCCGACCCCGTAGCTACTACACATCCCAATCATTCTCCATTAGACACGGTTTCGGGTCGTGGGGTATAATGCATAATTCCATCTTAACGAACACTGCATGTACATAACAGCTTCATTGAGAACGTGGGTTGATCGATGGGACCGAAGAGGCACTGCCGCGAGCAATCAGAATGCAAAGTCAAGGTCAAGGATGTTTGCCACCTCTTCAACCCCTCTGGCTTTGAGCCACGCAGAAGTTTCTGGGAAAAAAGAATCTCGGATAGACTCTCAAAGTAGACGTCTGAGGATTTTATTTTTCTTCATTTCCGCCCGCTCAAAATCTCGTTTCTCTACGAAAATCTATCCTCACGAAGCGGTTCTCAGCATCAAACGAGCTCTCTCCAAATATATATGTATGTATATGTATATATATATAGGTTCTTTTATCTTCTTATAAATATATAACAGTAAATCTCCCCCTCTCCCCGAGCTAGTAATAGCCATTCTCGTTCTAGTCAACAATATCTTGGACTCTCTCGAAAGTTCGGGAGCGGTTCGAGTTCGAGTATCTCGAGCTCCCGGGAACCACCACGCGATCGATTTGTGAAGTTCTCGGAGGATTACTCAGTTTATATAGCACGCTTTCCTCGAGTGAGAGTGAATTTACGGCAATGCAAACGGTGACCACAATGGCCCTCCAGAAGAATCGTTCTTTCGACTCAAGATGTAATGCAAGCGAAACACACTCGAGGACCGTGAACCTCAAGTTGGTAACAGTGGAGTCGAACCTATCACTGTACAAATTTACAAAACATTGCGTTGTTTCCACGCTGAAACACTTACTCCATCGGATGGACGTACTTGATAACTGTAGGTGCCGGAGCTGCTACTTCAAAGCTGCTTAACGAATGCGACCAATGAAAGACTAGAGTTTGCCTGACTACGGTACACTGTGCTCTACTGTTGCATATTGTTGTTGAGAAAGCAATCGAGGGTACTTGTTGTCGACCTCAACTCAAACGGAACCTAAAACAACAATCGAGGAGCTACGTCATCGGTCATAACGAAATCAACTACAGTCCGAATGACCTTTGCATAGAACAGAGACATTGGTATCGACAACGGGACATTGAGTCGATGGTAATTGCTGTTAATCTAGTCAGGTAGGAGCAGCCTGAACTGCTATACGCACTTGTGTGTTAAATATACAACGTATGTTTTAGGGTATGTTCGTATTCTCCCATTCCGGAGATATTTCGAAGAAAAAGGGACGCCTCCAAGCTTGACCATTGCCTGAAGGTATTCCTCTTACGCGAAATTATTACTTCAGGCTGGAGTCGAGGCACTCATGCTGGGGTGAACGAGATCAAAAGAACTCATCAAACGCTCCCTGGTCTCGACAGGAGGACCGTCGTGATCCCACAGCCGTTGCCACCACCGCTCCTCGAAGACCACTGGACGTTGCTTTACGCGGCACGTTCTTCACGGATGGCTCTTCCAGAAGGCTCGCGATAGATTTGCTGTCTTCGTTTCCGCCGTATCTGAGTAAAAGAATACAGAATCAAGTCAATCATTGTGGCCGAACATCACCATATATACTGTAAACATATAACATCCACGATTTTGGCGACGGTGCATGCAGAAGAACTTTCATGAAAACATCTCGACCTTGGATTGCTCAACCAGACCTGAATCGCTGATTAACGTGTAAAGTAGTGACTAAGCGAGAAAGCCCCGTGGTTAGCGATGTGACTCCCTGAACCAGCTACTAGGGTGGGACGCAGTAATTCAAAGGGTGTTTGGTCGCGTAACCTTGAGCGATCGGACTTCACGATACGAAAACGCACCCCCCTCGCTGGGGTTCCTGAACACAGGGTGAAAATTACAGTGTTCGAGACAACTCGAATATTCGAGGCTTCAAAACCCTCGCCCGAGCTGACAACGATCGTTTGCGATCAGAACCAGCATCGGACAACATGATAACATACTCGCATGGACTTCATAGAGTGGGCGAGCAATCGAATACGTAAATCTATAAACTTTCGCAGACTGTAGGTCATTCCCGACGGTGAGCCTTCAGCGAGCCTGCATTAGAGGTCTCAATTAGTGATTTGCAAATGAGTCGTTGTGACGAGCACTGACAAGTTCACATGCAACAAACAAGCTCCACAGAATCTATTCGGATAACTCTCCTCTCAATCGTCAGTAATCAACGCGACAGGAGTTCGGTTGAGGAGGAGAAGGAGAGGCTTCTCAATACAGTGAACGAACACTAAACCTTGGAAGTTGAATTCGCTTCCTCCCGAAAGCGAAGTTGAGGAAAGGTACTTCGAGTCTTTTTCCAAGACACGCGAATCTCGAGACCTAACTGACTCCTGATGCGGTTGAGTCATATTTTCACGTTTTACAGCCGCGATTCCGAGGAGTTTTAAGGAGACTGATTGGAAACAGAGGGCAGGCAAGTCCGCAGGCAATCGCAAGTATCATGCAAGCATTAAAAACAACTCGAGTTCGATTCAATGAACGTGTTCTGTACAATGTTAAACATTCGTCGTTGTAACATTCAGCTTTGATGACGCACACGAGCTGTAAGGGGACGAAACATGTAGAAAGACAAACTAGGAAGTAGTCAGAGCGACCGACGGAAGGAGCATCAATTTCCGTTCAAACGAAGAGAACCACCGTAACGGTGGTCGGCACCGTGACTGAGAAAACGTTAGTGAGAATAGCCGAAATTTCGTTTCCTGTCTTTCCATTTTCCTCTTTGTGAATGTCGAGAGACATCTTGATCACAGAGTTTTCATCGCATCGAGCAACTCGACTGAAGCAGACTCGTCATTGTTAAAGATCTCGCGCATAACTTCCCACTGTCTGGCTTTGTGTTGGCAACCGAGACACAGCGGATGTGTTGTTTCGCTTCCTAACTGGT
Organism: Neoseiulus cucumeris; assembly: GCA_021527715.1. Lineage (NCBI taxonomy): Eukaryota > Metazoa > Arthropoda > Arachnida > Mesostigmata > Phytoseiidae > Neoseiulus > Neoseiulus cucumeris. The sequence goes on along the minus strand of JAJSRV010000035.1, from coordinate 1,354,015 downwards.
GGAGAGACTGAGTTTCCTGCTTTCGAAATACCCGACTAGTCTGGGGAATTTCGGCGACTGATCTGGGAACTTTTGAAATTCTGTAGATATCTTCAACCCGATCCTTCTGACAAATATGGACTCGATGGATTCCGATGATCTGCGATTCAATAGAAGAAACTCTCTCTTTCCACAAAGAGCGAGACGCGACCGAATTCTTCGCAACTCCAGGGAGAACATGGAAAGTCAACGAACTATCTCCCACAGCAACCTATTATGAACAATTAATAACGCCTCAGATCTATTCTCCAACAACAATCACTCTTCCGAATAGAACTTGAACCAGAATAACGAATTGCATCGAATAATGTCTGATACATCATTTACAACTTTAGCAAGATGAGGGTTTCCGTTCATTCGAACATTCATTCCTAGGCCACGACACATCCGTTGCCGACCTCTCACTCGACCTTTGCGCCCGCTCGGAACTGACACGCGCACACTGTGGTTCAGGAGAAGGATTCGAATTCCGTGCGGAGCCGTGTACCCAAGAACCTCGAAGTCGAGGCGTTCACAGAACATTATCACCGAGACCGATTCCATTCAATCAGGACTTCACCACGACAGAAACATTTCTAGAAACATGATCCGTACAGCACCTCTCCCGAAAAATCCGTCGCCACAAACTTCAGACAAACATATACTGATGCACAACGTGTCCTCCCAACTCACCCGTCGTCTATATCTAGAATGGTGGCATCGGTCCAGAGATCAGTGTCGGTCTCACCGATTTCGATGATGGGTAAAGGCGCTTCTCCCTCCTCGGAAATGTCTTTAACGATAAATGAGCTCGATGTGTCGAAGTACTGGCCCAACATCGGATCGTCGGCAGGTCCTCCTTCCTCGAGCTCACTTATCTCAACAGACACGACGTTCTGTTCGAGCGTGTCTTGGGTTACTACTCCTCCATTCCCTCCTCCAGATCCGAGCCCTCCCTCGAATCGAGCCCCGTGTCCAAGCCCTCCGTCGTGTCGACTTGCAGTTCCGAATCCATCGTCGAGTCTGCCTCCTGGTCCCAATTCTATTTCTGACCGGACCCCGGGTCCGAAACCTCCGGCCGTTCGATTTCCTGAACGGATTCCGTAGGCTGCTCGTCCCACGCAAGCTCTTCCATGTTTCTCGTCCGAAAATTCTTGTTGCTCCTGACCGTCATTTTCTCGAGTGGGGAGATGGTTGTTGTCGTCGTCGTCGTTTGTGTCCTTCAGAGCCGCGGCCAGCTGCTTGAGTGGACTGCCGTCGCTTTTGATTTGGCTCTTTGCGTCTCTGGGAACCTTCATAGGAGCTTTCTTCACGGGCCGGGGCAAACTCAAGTAGTCGATTTTGTCGTGCTGATATCCGAAAACTCTGTCGTCACCTTCAAGACTCGCGCCCCAGCCCTTGCCATCAGCCTGATGCCGCTGGCCACTGCGACGTTGAGAATTGCTTTCTCCTCCTCGACCTCGCGACCCGCCTCTCGGCGATCTGAAGTCTGGTGCTGACCTCCGTTCCTCGGAACGTGGGGGAGGCCGAGAATGGAAATTTCTTTGGTCTGAAGACGATCGACGCTCGTAGAGTCGGCGCTCGTCTCGCTGCGATATCGGAGATTTGTGATTCAGTTCTGCGTTGAGCGTTCGTTGGACTGGTCGGGAAACTTCGGGGATCGTTGGCTTCTTCTCCTGAGCTTTAGTTTGCACTGGGACACTTCCGGCTGTCGGACTCGGCAGCAATGGTCTTCGGTGCGCGTATTCGACAGTGATTTTTTGGTTGTTTGGACTGTTTGATGGACGCGGATCGCTGAGATACGAGAGATCATTGGACTGTTTTTTCAGCAGCAGTAGCCGCGAGGTTGTTGCTGCAGAGGCACGAGGGGGCGATGGCGAACCCGGTCCATCTGGAGATGAGATTTCACTCTTCGATCTGGAAAACAGAATCACCCCTTAGTACAAAACGAGATCCAATCCTTGAATCTATGCTTTTCTGTTGCCGTTCCCCTGAGGAACCACGATGCATCCATGGAATGAATGATTCGTCCTTGAAACCACGGGGTTACAAGTCTGAACTCATCGATAGAAAGGGGACAACACATTCATCGACTCGGGACTTTTGGTCTGTCGACTCCACATATAACTAAAGCGTTCATCAACACTGACCCCCAGAAACCCGCCATCGGATGAGACCCCCATCGCATGTATCATTCGATAGCCCCAGCCTTAACCCCCAATCCCCAAAATAACGCGCGCGAACTCATTCCGATCGACATCGAGGAAACCTCGCTCCATTCCCGCCACAACGAAAAACGAGTCTTCCTTTAACCAAATATTCTATCACACGCAGCATCTGTCCACTAAAGCAATCTGCTCATCCAGTCACTCATGCGCTGATATAACACTTCCACACAACTATGATTTCACATGTTAGTTTTATTCTCATTGTCAGCTGTTTTGGTGAGTTTCTACTCCGAGCATATCTCCGTCTGACTGATGGTGAGACTAATGGAAATCGCGCTCCTTACGTAACCGATCCCTGACTTTCTGGACAAGCACACCTGTTTTGTGATTCTGTCATCAAATATAGAGCAGAGTCGCGTCCTTTCTCAAGGTCCGTCGAGTTTTGTTGAAAACTATTATCAAGTGTGGAAGAATCTCAGAATTCCGCATATAACCTAAACTCCCCCGTTGCCCAATTTTGACTCTCAAGTCGCGACATCTTTCCGAGTTTCAGATTTTCCGATTCCAGTCAAGTTTTCGCTTCGTGACAGAGGATTGATTTACGAACGATAGACAGACGCGTGATTGGAGACTAGATGTCGGCCAAAGCCGATGTGGACTCACGTGTTGCCCACACAGAACTGAACCTTGAGTTCTCCAAAAAGACGGAGGCTTAACAGGAATGTATGTGACAGCGATCCAACGAGGCTTCTGGTCTGATCCAAAATAATCTGGTTTCTCAAAGTTCACGGTCATCCCAGAAGGAGGAAAGCAATTCGGAATTCTACCTAAGCCGATCGCTCGAGCATTTTGGTTGTTCGTTATTTCCGGCATTGAATCGAATTCCGTTGCAACGAACCCCGCGGGACCGACGAAATTTGTTCGTTGTGCCTAAGATTCGTCATCCGCGAATTCCGCAGCGGCATGTTCGCCAAGTTAGTGGCAATCGACGTCGAATTGAGAAAAAGATCTAATGAAGACGAGGAGCTTCAGAAGTAGTCCATCCGCTCCACTAAAGGCGCATTTCAAACGAGTTTTTGTGGACGATCCTCACTTTTGGATTCCATTGGAATTTTTAACACGAACTCGAGGGTCACGGTACGTACGTTCTGTTTGAAGCTTGTTCTGTTGAGGGCTTATCGGAAGTGGGAACTTCAACAATGTTTGACGATGCTTTCGGTGGGGAATACACAACACGAGGTACATCCATCACGAAGTTGTCTTCAGGGTCATAGGCGTCTGGGTCGACCATGTCGCTCTCAGGTTCTTCTGAAATCAGAGTACCGCACACATTCGTTATCAGCATATCAATCACAGCTCACTCCAAACTGATATTGATTGATGGACTACTTCTTGAAGTAGTTCGGGACGTCTCCTCTCACCAAGGTCACTCAACAAGCTCCCGGAAGGAGTAGATAAAGCGAGTGGATTCTCACCTTTGTTCTGTACAATTGTTGTCAAGTTTGACCGATTTATCGACGGGACGATTTTCTTCAGAAGCTCTTCAACAGTAAGAGTTGGGGTCGAGATTCCGTTGAAGTTTGTGGAATTATTCAACAAGGGCTTAGACATCGGGGAACACAACGGAGCCATCTCATTGGATGCCTGAAACTTTCAGAAAGATGAGAAAAAGCTCGAAGGATCCTGATCTGTCTTTTCAGAAGTCTCTTGACCACCGAAGGGCTTCAGCGCACACACGCGTTCATTCGTTGTGGCTTGGATCTGAACAGAAACACTCGATTTCAGACTCAACTGGGAAACCGATCATGTCTCGGCCCGTCCTGAGCTCGAAATAACAGATAAAGAAAATCTGGGTCCCTAACAGAACTCACCGGCGGCAGCCCGATCCTGTCGTTAGGACATCCGAGCAGGTACGAGCGATCAGCTGTGCTCGGAGGGAATGGCAATCGAGGGGGGAATCTCTCGTCCTCGTCAGCCAAGTGGGGGAGGGGCGCAACGCGACTAGGGGTTTGGTTCAGAGGGGGACGAATGCGAAGATCAACATCCTGGCTGGACGTCAGCTCGATGAGGTTTGACGTCCGCGGCGCACCCAACGACTTTGCCAAGCCTGATGGCGCGTCTTCATCGTCTTCGATATCCATGTCTACTTCTTTGATTTCGTCCTGCAAGTTCGGCGTAGATCATGTTGCTCAAATTTGTCGAATATATCGATTAAAACACGAAAAGAGTGAACATTCGGCTTCAAGAAAACCTGAACGGCGGAATCGGAGTCGATCCCGGAAGAGACGAGAGATCTGACTCTCGGAATTCCAGAATCTCCGCAACCTCCAACATAGATCGTGGACAAGAGAGATGACGATTCTCTTCGGTCATGATACTAAGCGAAACGAGGAGGGAAACGCGAAAGAAAAGAGGCTCGATATAGTTTCATGATCGCCATCGCATGCCTTACCTGCTGCGCGAGAGTTGCGTTCAACTCTTTGGATGCTTGTTGTCGTGGTGGAACGAAGGGACTCACACCTGTCACGGATAATATCAGAAGTTTTAGCGCGCTAGCCACTCAGTTCCACTCGAATGAACTTCAGCCCTCACAACGACGGGAGGTGTCAATCTAATGATGAAGATGATGATGAATTCTACATCAATCCGAATGATCATCGATCGATGAAAATCGAGGAGTCAATGACTCGTCTGATCCATTGGACCCTCTTGGCGAGCCAACTACTCTGAGGATTAGGATGAGATTCGACTACATTTGAGCAGCGTGACAGAAGGGGAACGGCGGAATCGTATCTTTCTCTTTACGTTCAGGGGTTCGTGCACGTGCAGTTGATGATTTTGCGAACATGTCACAGAAATTTCGAGGTGAGTTCCGAAATCATATCCCGAACAACCGCTACCAGAAACATGTGTGGTTAATCTCAGCTCAAACTCTTCCCTAAAGGCACGTCTCAGTGAACGTCTGCGTCCAACATAATTTATTCACACTCTATGCGGGAAAAGCCCTCTTTTCTCCCCGATTCTTCCACGATCCAGCCACAAGATCCGCGAGAGCTGCTCCAACGGGCGATTCTTACTCATTCTCGACAATTCTTACTCATGGGTGGAACACACGAGCAGGAGATATAATCACATCTACGTACGACAACAATGAAGGAACTGAGACGCGCGCTAATCTCGTCGACTGCTTGCCATTGTTCGTTTCATTTCGATACCCTCGATTCACGAAACAAGTTCAAGGGACGACAGCCGCATCGTATGGTCGAGACCTTCCCAACGAGGACATCCGATGAAGGACGATCGGGAGTTGTGCAAGTTGTTTGTTGCGAAGGAACTCCATCGAAAGTTCCGGGATAGCATACCCGATCGGTTAGCAGGGGCCCGACTTCAGATCTACGGCACGCAGCCTCGAGATGGGAGCAAAGCGAGAACATTCTCGTAGAAGATCCTAGCCTAGATGATTTTGTTCGGAAGTACGCTATTTATGATGATACTATACTGTGCTAGTGATCGAGCGTTCCATGGTCGGAATAGTTAATTGTGATCTTATGATAATCATTAGAGGAGTATGAGGCGGTAGGTGTTGTCACGAAGGAGTTTGATAACAACTAAAAATTCAGATAATTCGTGAGCTTGACGAAATCAAATCGATTCTACTTCCTCGAATGCGATTCTCCAAGATATTGATGAATAAATTGATGACAGATATCGTCTTTCAACGTAGCTGCTCTCGATGAATGTGACGTTATTTGTTCAGTTCAAAGTCAGAGCGAGCTCGCGTAACTTGAGAGTAAGGGCTAGCGGGAGGGAATGCACTACGGGAGATTAAAATGCACGACACACGCTGTTCGTTCTGAAATAAGTCCCGAAGTTGTTTTCAGCGTTCTAATCGCCGGGCTATCGGATACGATGAAGAAGACGGTCTCTTATAGTGAGCTTGATCTGTACCTAGAAACGCAGACATCGGCGATTGCGCCAACAGTCCAGTCGGCATCGGCGGCGGCGCGAGCGGAGTCGAAGGGAAAGATGTTCTCGGAGAAACTGCAAAAAAAGATTCGAAATGGTTCTTCAAAGTTCGTTCGGAATCGGCAATGGACAACCACGTGCGTTTCACAACAACTAGATCGGGATCGATCCATCGGCGCTCGTGAAGCGATTTCGTATATTTCAATCGCGAATCCGATGTAGGATGCGGGGAGAGATTCAACTTCCATAAGAACAAGTATCGAGCTGCGAAAATCGATGGCTTACATGTGGAATGCTCCTCCCTACCAGGTTTGGCAGAAACTTCAGACATGTCTCGGGAGTCTTTCCTGAGAACATCCTTCAGTTGACTGAAGATCTGGGGATCGCTATTCATGAACGAAGCTGAGCTCGGGTTGAAAGAGTCGGAGGGTATTCGCGTTTCTTTCGACGTCGTGCGAGTTTCTTTCCGCTAAAAATGGACGAATCGATCATTTGATTATCTTAGTTGCGGAGTGAAAGAGAAAAAACAATGTATCATGCAGGCGGAATTTCTCTGTTCCCTCTTAGATATCACGGAATTCTGATTGAATTCCTCAACGAAACACAACAACTCAAATCAGAGAATCGGGTTCTTCTCCTGCTTCTGTTCCTCTCTCTTTGTCTGCCTCCCCCGCATAAGATCTCCTGAAACTGTTGATGTGTTGTACTGACCTCAGGAGATATGATCATATCGTCCAGCTCTGAATCGGTCGGTGACGGACAGTCGTCCGGGAGCGGCGGGGGAGATGGGATCCTGAATCTCCCCAGACCCACTTTCACTTCTTCGACGCGTCCAGCGAAAGTTCTGAACCCGTTTGCGACCAACTCGACATCTCTCAACTGGTGGTCGTAGTATTTCTCTCCATCAGTGAGCAGGGTCTGGAGTTCTTTATGTTCTTGAAGACTTTTCTCGATCGCACTGTAACGGAGAAAAGATCCTTTGTCTAATTTGGAGCAATGAATCAGCTACCCGGGTTCTTTCCAAGGATTCCTTCGCCGCCACAAAAAGCAGATGCACACTCACGTCACGTAGCTCTCGAGTCAGCGGATGCCCTCGTCAAAGTCTCTCTCGAATTGTTCACAATGCTGTTTGTCTTTGCAGGATGCCAAGACTTCAGCTCTCGAGATGTCCAGTTTTGTTGAGGAGAGAACTCCCATCTTAGCACCGACATCTAGCTGAAGCTTGCGGACCTTCTTGACCTGGAACAGAATGGCGAGTTCGCGATTAGCCAGCGGCATTTGCAAATCTTCGGTATTAGAACGCAGCTATCGACCAAATAGATTCCGAAGTGATCGATCTCTCACCTGCTCGACCAATCCAGTAGGCTCGAAATCAATCAGCTCTTCCTCTGGAGAGGCCTGAGGTCGCGGTGGCGTCAGCGCCGGCGGCGGGGACGGACTCTTCATCACCTTCCCTGAAGTTCAGAAAAAGTTCATACTCAATTTTTCGTCTCAGTATCAAGACGCGTAGACATTCCATGAGATTATCAACAAGAAGCAATGAAAAAGGGGGAACTTCAAAACCCCTGTCAAGAGCAAAGTCTTGCGGGATGATTGGTTCAACTCACTATCGGCACTCTGGATCCGTTGGATGAAAGCTTCGTCATAGACTTTCCGCTGTTTCCAGATGCTGAACACCCGGTCGACCTGCTTCCGGATCTCTTTCTGATCGAGCAGAACGCCCGCCTCCTGCAGCACTTTCTTGAAGGCTTCCAAGAACTGAGGTCGTCCCTGCTTCCTGCATCTCTGCAAAACGTCATTGCAGAGATACAGCAACGCGAGCCTGTGCTTCACGGTGGCTGAAAAGGGACACATTTTTAGTGATGACTACGACGATGCATTCCATACAACCGCGATGGAGCGGATAAGACATCATTTCATCTCAGAGAAGGTTCCTTAACACTCTTGAGAACATCCTCCTCTCGCTACACAAAGTCGAAATCCGTGAAAATCGTGCGTCGAATCCTTTCAGGAGGAAATATGATTCTGAACGAAGTGCCAGGTTTGTTGAGTGGTTTGCCATGCGGCGAAAATCGATCGCGTTGTCTCGAACCATACGTGGATCGTGATCTCACTTTGTTCTAAACAGGGCCGCGACAAAAGTAAGAAAAAATGTGACAACAATTATAATTGTTCTCCCGTTTGTTTGCACGTTCATGTACCGACTGTCCTTGACGTCACGAGCGAAACGAACAATCGATTCCTAGTGAAAGTCTCCCGACTGCCGTCATTGACGAGGTGAACATATCGGTCATCGGACCATCGCTTTTCTCACATCGCGCCATCATACAGAAAGCTTCATTGTCAATTAGACCTTCCCTCATAATCCCAAAAACTCAGTAATCAAAAGAAGAAAATCCGTTCAGAAACGACATACAGCTTCCCTGCCACTTATTTCTAATTCAGATTTCTGTCGTCGCCCACGAGTGCTTCTAGTAGATCATCCGCGTGGTTTGATAGCTATAGCACAGAGCATTAAGTTGAAGCGCGAACTTGATACGCGAGCTTGGGCGGAAACCCACGCTCACCTCCTGATCAGTACCTCGAGGAAATTGAAAACTCGAAGAAAATGCAGGCACATATGTTTACAAACAAACGTACATATGTTTCCTCGATTTCGCGGAATTCTCTGCCCAATAAACCCCCGAATCAAGAGAAAACTAGTTCATGGGAAGCGATACACGCGGGGCTGTTGAAGCCCTCCTGGCGTACAGAGCCGACCGGAATGAAAGCCCAGTTCAAAATCTCCATATTATCTCTGCAGGCGCAAGATGGAAGTTGCACATTCACGAGGGAGAAGCACGGCTCGCTCGGAGAGGACGACCGTGTGTGGTCTCGTTGAGGGACCAATTGACCTGGTCGTCACTAAAGGGTCTCGACAGAAAAGGTAGCCAGGTTGGCTGGCTCGCTGGCAGCCAGGCAGATAGACAAAGGGGCAAACGGACGGTAAGGCAACGAACTAAAACTCACTTTTACGAAGACACCGGAGCCACACTGAGGCGATCTGGTCGCTGTGATGCTTGTGGTGGAGAACCCATAGCGAAAGTGTCTCAATACACTCCTGCGTATTGTTCACTGCTCGCAGCTTTTTTTCTAGAACGGCCTCGTCCATCCTCTCGTCCCTAATGTTGCTCGTCTCAAAGTTTCTGTCACTCAAACGTAAGTCGACAACTGTACATTGCACCGCTGTGTCCGGCTGGTGACTACGTAAACTCTGACAATGAACCAGTTAGTAGTCAATCATTCACTCGATTGAAGTCTACAATCGTCCCTCGTAGAAGTCGTCGTCGTCGCCGCTTCAGAATTAGAAGCAGCAAAACCAAACTCAAGCAGTAGCAGCAGCGGCCGTAGCAGCCGCAGTAGCAGGGAGCAGCGACGACCGTAACACCATCAAGCAGCAGCCAACCACCACCAGTACGACAACAACAACTGGCTGCACACCGCGCGCCGCCATCTTGCCATCCCATGATGATCATCTCTCTGACCGTGTTTTGAAATGTCTTAGGGCGCCAAAGTTCAAATGTCGAACATTCAAAGCCGGCACACTCGACATGAGTCCATCCTAAACCTCTCGCTGAATTGAGTTCCCATAAGGATCTCACTCGGCAAGCAGGCATCCACTTATATCTCGCGGTTACTCATGAGCATGTTGACGAGAATCTGGAAATCGAACGAGACACGAATCGGTGTTTTTCTTGGCGAACTTGATAAATGAGCATCAGTGGCTTTTCGGACACCCTCCTTTATTGAAGTCGCAGCCGTGACCCCCCGTGACGATCAGAAATTCTGATTCAGACAGCCCCAAATGCAGCTAACAGAGCCACACATCCGTTGGAGCTTCTTTCTATGGGGGCGAGAAGGAGGGGTGATACCCTGGGAGGCCCTGTCGACACTAGCCTTGGGGTGTCAAGGTACGATGATGACAATCATCATCATATTCGTAGCCCCACGAGTCGGAATGAACTCCTCAACGGTTCAATGCCTTGATCCCCCTCCCGAAACGCACGCCGATCGTACGCTCATTCACATCTCGAGGTGAAACGCATTTGTTCTGTCGGAGAGGTGTCTCACCACGATCTCATGTGCACATTGATGCAAAGTACGGGAGACACCTGCGAGATCAAAGACTTCGGAAACAATGCTAAACTTCCGCCTGAAGTTTCCTCGCGATCGACGTAGTCTACTTCATGCATCAAAAACTCTGAATTGTGGAGCTGACGGACCCTTATCTCCTCACCGATGATGAATTTTTCGTCAAGACGTAAATGAATGGAAATGGCTCCGAAACGCATATGGTGTCGCGATCCAAGGGGAGAAGACGGGAAACGCCTCTCCCGAGCTCTGAGTGAAGTCTTCGCCTTCAAAAAGCAATCTCGGGCGATTCCTTGGTCGGCCACGGCTATAAAGGCGTGAAAGCCTTAATAGTGCGATACTCTCAGTGCCACGAGGAACTCTCGGAGGAAGGGAGGAAGCAGCGGAATTCAGGAATGTATATGTTGATCACCGAGGCCACTTTCATGGGTGCTTACCAACTGGTTTAACGGTCTTGTAGTTTTTAGGTTTTCGTTCGTGGCTTCCTCCCTCCCATCCCTGATTCACGTTGAATACGAATCATCACCAATTACTTCTCAACTGTCGCAATATTGTGGGAAGAAACTAAGCCGACGCGAGTCACCCCACCATCTTCGACGACATTAGAATCCAGAACGGAATTTTAATATACTCGCCCGCGACATTTTGAGTTGACTACCGTGAAGGTTGCGACGGGAATTCCGCATCTTGACCCCTTTGACGGTGAGGAAAAAAAAATTCGTCCCACGCGGAACTTTGGGGCAAACATATTTTCTACAATGGGAACCTCCAGGAGTTGAAATTGGAAGACGCGAAATGGAACGTTCTACGGAGCGATCGATTTTCCCCGGCCAGGGCCATGCAGACTCCGTGGCATTCGCGTCGTGCGAACTTGAACCGTTTCCGTTGTTGACCTTGCTCCTCCGCTACCCCGAATGACTTTTCAACTCTAGAAGATTATTCGATACGCTCTCCAGAAATTGGATACATCGTCGTCGAAGAAAAAAGTCGACGTAGTTCCCATCAGAGACGACGAAACCTCTGAAAATTTTTCAGGGTTTCAGTATGTTGGAGGAGGCCGGAATCTTCAGAATGATTCGAGAGGCTTGCCGCATTGAGGCTGAGTTTACAATATCATCTACAATACAGTTTACAATATCATCTCGATTCGATTCAAGATGCGGAGATGACAGAGGAATAAAGATACACGGATTAGATTTTGAGTTAATGTTCCGAACTTCGAGGCAAACGCATACAGGAGAAAATCCCCCAATCGCGGCAGGCTCCATCAATGGGAGCAGATCTATTTGGAAGTGGAAATTCAGTTTGTGCGCCTTTTCCGGCTCGGCATCGAACAACGCCGTGAGTTCGAGCGTCAGAACTGAAACAAAATGGCGCGTCCCGGAACGCTAATGAGATTTCTGTTCAATAGTTCAGAGGATGTGGTTTTATTCTCTAGGAAAGGATCCAACCAAACTTCGGTGTCATAAATGCAATCAGAATCTCTACCCGACGCGATTCCAGCGGAATGAGGAACCGCTAAACCGACTCTGGAAGAAGCTACCCGGAAAACTGGAACGCGTCTCCAAGCGCCGCCGCTCATATGAGGCCTTTACTCGTGTAGCGCATGGTCGTAGCTCATAAGCTTGTGATTGGCTGTGATCTTTCCCGGCGCTGACCACGCCACGACGTTGGCGGAGTGAAACCGTTCTCATCTTCATTATCAGGGCGCACAGTATTATTCTTCTGAATAAGGGAAGATCAATGAAGTGCATTTCTTCTTCGAAACTCATAAAGTTTCCTCTTACCGAGATTTGAACTTTCAATTCGATCAATGATGAATCATCCGGAACAAGAACTTGTTTGACTTTCTCTAGGATGCTAAGGGGAGAGGAGAGGTTTTCTCAAGCGAGAATCATGGTCCCTAGCCGCAAGTAGAAGTAAGGTACAAATGAAACGTTCCACCGTCTTCTTCATGACGGTGTCGCTTCGAACGTGGGAATCGGTGTTAAAAGTAGAACAATGCGTAGATCGACAGTCTAGTCGGTCGAATATGAAATCGACTATTCCTACAGCTGGCTCTCTTATTGGCGTCATTCTGGCCATGGCGTCCGCATTCGTACGACGAGTGCAAGTGAGCTGAGCTTGAAATGAGTGATGCTCCTTTGTTTGCAATATTCCGCTTCAGTAAAACTCCTGAGAGTGTTCCGCGAAGCTCTCACTCAAGTTCACACGATACTTCACCATACAGAAGATTATTTGTAGACTTCTATTTCTTACAATCAGCGAGATGGCCGTGTTTTCTGCGCTGCGTAGCCGGAACGACAAGCAGATTACACCGCACAGTTGGAGCGTGACCGAGTAGGAGGCCAGAAGGCAAGCGATAGGTTTAAACTTGTCAGCTTATCGCTTGTATATTCTATTCAACCTTCTTGGGAATCGTCCCGTCATCTTCCGGGGAATCGTTCACCGAACACTTGCGAGAGAGGGTGCGAAAGGGACCGATGTCATTCGATTCGATCCCCAACCCCCAAAAGCTCTCCTCAAAGACAGCCATGGCCCCAAAGCATCATTCCTCAAGCGCGTGCTCCGAGTGCACCGTGGCGCCCGAAACAGAATCGTCTATCTCCTCGCGACCGTGCCACTGTTGACGGAGGACTTGCAGGAGAAATTCAACCTCCCAAAGACGGAAGCCTTCAACAACCACATGAAAGATTGGGACATCCGCCTCACCTCAGTCGATTTTGATCTATTCTACACGGAAGCGTTTTCCTCAGACAGATGGAAGAAAGCCGACTTCGAGGACAGACACTTGCTCACCCGTTTTGCCTGTCACGGCTTCCATCACAGAGTCTGCACACGGCAAGACTTCCACGAAGTGACCAAATACATACTAATGTGAATTATGCGGGGGCAGATGTGAGACTTGATGAAATGCCCTTCCAAGGTTCCCCTGAACCAGTTGACAATAACGTAGGTTACTTAAGGGGACTGGCAGGTATAGATGGTCAAAAAAATCGGTTTTTTGTTTGATAGCATAAAAAAATCTGACATCCTTCCTCTTCACAACGCGACCGGTCCGGATCCAAAATTCGAAAAATTCGCGCCATGATGGCCGGACGAACATATCCCATCAAATCGGCCACAGACACCAAATTGAGCATCCCGTTTCTCGGTTAAATATACCTGACCTCAGTTCTTAGGGGTGGTGTATATTAATTAGTGTTGTCATCGCTTTACAGTACAACGATGGGAGAACTGCCGCTGTAGCGCGTGTCTGGGATATGATGCTGGACACACGCTTGTTTATCTTGTGCGGTTGGCGCGCTATCCTGCGCGCGGTTGACGTTCGAGATGCTATTCATCTCTCGAAAAGATCGCAAAGGGTGCCGCGAAAGTCGTTCGAGACAAGCCCCAAAGAAGATTAGAAGCCGCAGATGGAAGAAGGAGCCGAAAAGAAACCGTCCGAGCTCGCGGTCAGGGAGAAAGTTGTCGTCTGGTGATCAGTTTTCGTGTGATGTCAACGAGAAATTCCAATACGTGCTTCTCGAATTCAATTCGGTTTTCACAGAGTTGGCGGCGCTCGTGCAATGCAGAAAGTGTGGTAGAAATGTTTCGTTTACGACAATTGGTATACGGGGACTCGGATTCAAGTTGGGCGTTGTTTGTTCTGGTTGCCAACTAGTTGAGATCGCTTCTGGCCCCTACCTTCAAAATGGATTTGAGATCAACAAGCGTATGATTTTCGCTATGCGCCTCTTAGGCGTCGGACATAGGGGTATCGGACTATTCTGTGGTGTGATGGACTTGTTTCCATTCGTAAAGAGATCCACCTACACCGAAGCTTGCAAGCTTATGCATACAGCCGCATCGACCGTATCAGAGCGTTGTATAACGAAAGCTGCTGAAGAGGAGCGAGCGGCAACTTGCAATGCGATGAGATTTCCGAATCAAAACGCTGTCGCGGTTTCCATCGACGGTTCTTGGATGAAGAGAGGTTTTTCTTCCTTGCACGGACTTGTAGCTGTCATCGGGAAAGAAACAGGAAAAGTCCTCGACGTTACCGTTAGAAGCCTGTTCTGTAGCTTCTGCCGTCAATGGAAGAATCACGCCGGTTCCCCAGAATTCCAAGACGCGATGGAAGCACACGAGTCCGAGTGCGACGTGAATCATGTAGGCAAGAGTGGAGCAATGGAGGCGAGCGGAGCTGTAGAACTTTTCAACAGATCCCTAGAGCAGCACAGTCTTATCTATAAGCACTTTATCGGAGACGGTGATTCCAAAGCGTACAAAGCGGTCTGTAATGCCAACCCCTACGGTGACGAAGAACCAGTGGTCAAAAAAGAATGCATCGGACACGTTGGGAAACGGATGGGTACCCGGCTACGGAATCTTGTGAAGAAAAACTCCAACTTGAAGGGTAGAAACGGTCTGACTGCGAAACAGATCAACAAGCTCCAGGCATACTTCGGAAAAGCCATAAGGGAGAACTCTGACTCTGTTGAAAATATGTAGAAAGCCATCTGGGCTACTTTCTTTCACCGAGCGTCGACCGACGAGAATCCTTGTCACCAGTATTGTTCACCCGGAAGGACCAGTTGGTGCGACTGGCAGAAAGCAGTAGCTGAAGGGAAAGAAAAGGACTTCAAACATCAACCTGGATTCTCGGAAGAGGTTCTGAGAGCCATCAAGCCTGTCTACGAAGATCTCACAAGGAAGAGTCTATTAGAGAGATGCATTGGAGCTGACAACCAGAACAACAACGAAAGTTTTCACGCGCTCATTTGGAAAATCGCACCCAAGACGGGATTCTGTGGGCATAAAACGCTTCAGACTGCTGTTGCGATATCTCTCAGCCTTTTCAATGAAGGATCCGGCACCCTGATGTGTATCTTGAAGGAGATGGGTGTCGCCGTGGGAAAGAATTGTGAAGCAATGACGAAAGACCGGAACGAGGTGCGAATCAAGGAAAGTGAGATGGCCGAGCAAAGCCGGCGGCGAGTCGCGCCGCTTCTTCGCAGCGACGTTGACGAAGCTACGGACGTGGACGAATTAGCGTACGGCGGCGCAGGCATCGATTCCGACTGGTGAGTAGTCTTAGTTAACACTTCTCCGAAGATGACACTTCCGTCAAACTTTGAATCGATTTTTCTCGAAACACCATTCGCACCGCTTGTCCAGGCTGTTGCCGGAGAACCGCGGAGAATATCTTAGTTCTGTTTGCGGGGAAAGATCTCTCAAGGAGACGTCTTGTGCCCTTTAAAAGCTTTTCTCGATCGAAGTTCCTTGTGCATTTTTCCAGGCCGAGTGAATTTGAAAAAAAATTTTTTTTCGGATTTTCCCCTAAGTTTGATTTTTTTCCAGAACTTCAACTACCTGTATCGAGATATCCCTTTAAAGGGCAATAGCCATGAGCTCCATGAATAACAGAAATTCTCATTTTTCCCTTTCAGATGAACGGCTGAGTCGCTGCGACCTGGACCAGTTTTTTCCGTACTGTTAATAAAATCCATTGTTGCTATATTAATACGCATCCAAATGAGTTTCGCTTTGTCGCGTTGTGTAGCCAAGGGGAGGGACTTTCTATCGCATTTCTAGTTTTCATCCTTAGGTTCCGACTTTTGATGGAAAAAAAATGCAAATATCACTCGTGTTCGAGGAGAGCTATACCTGCCAGTCCCCTTAACTGACCCTCAGTCAACAAATAAAGAAAGAATGTATTTATGAATATTCTATATAAGCATGGTTTCCATGTTTCCAATTCCATTCGGGCGGTTGTTCTCTTGCCGGAATGGGAAGGTCTCTGAGGCCGCGAGAACTATTGAGACTCTCTTTGATAAGTCAAAGTCAGTGTGGCTATTGAATTCAATATAGCGAGCGATGATTAGGCTGATATCATCAACATCTTCGGAAAAATGACGGTCTGGAAGCCTTGTTCTCGAAAGTTCTCGGTCGAGAGATCCAAACTCTCCCTTCATCGAAACCTCTGTTAATTTTCTGAGGGAAACGGCTCAACCAATTCTATCGCATGCAAACTTCGCGAGAAAATGCGACATGGCATGTGCGGCAATGGCATGCATAAAAGTTGAGCCCGCAAAAAGCTCAGAATGCTGTTTTTCTTCAAAAACTTCGAATGATCGCGGGGCAGTCGAGGGAAGCTTTCGGATCGCGATTGTACAGCCCACCAGGTTTTCTTAACAGGACAACGCCTTCCCCGATAAGGGTTACGCACTCCTGGAGCCAAGCCTTCCGCTCACTAACATTGAACAGACGGTAGTGGAATCGATAAAGAGAGCGATAGTGGAATCGGGGATGACATCTTCTCAACTTTGGGGTGAGGCAGCGTTGAGTGATGATGGTTTTCTGTCACTTCATACGGGCTCGCCAGAATGGCTTCGATTCATTGTTAGGATCTTCGAACAACGATTTTAGACACACAGCTCTCGAAACTCGGCACGAGATCAGGAACTATCTCTGATGTTGAATAAGAATCCGGAGCTCGTCATCAAGGATTGAAAGATTCCACACGAAATGTCATCAGAAGGCTGAGCGATCGCTCATTGATGCACTTCTGTTTGCTTCTATAACGCTAGTTTGTATCCGCGAACTTTTCCCCTTCCTTCTGCCATTACTCGTGGGCTCTCTGGCAAATGAGTTTGCAGGCAAACAGCAGCGGCCGCCGCAGAAACAGATTGGCAAACACCAGCGGACATTAACGAGCGCCAACAAATACCGACGAAATAAGCGAATGAGATTACACCAGCCAGCTCTTAAATGAGTATGATGCAGGGGAGACCACCTTGGACGATGCTTTGAGGCACCCAGTACAACAAAATCAATTACACTCGCGGATCGTCGATGAGATCAGAACAGAGCGATTAGGCCGCGGCAGCCGACGGAACATTTCGTGATTCCGCCTTTCACTGTATTTGCTTTGGCTGATCTGACTGAGTATCGAGCTGTCATCGTCCAATACAGAGGTCAGAAACACTCGAATCGGTTCAAGGAACGAAAATCGACAGCAAAGACGAATGAAGCCGCCACTGAATTTGTGCGGCGTGTATCGACTCTCGACATTCGTGTCAGCATGCTCGTAGAATTGAATCGTCAACGCTTCACCATGAATTGTAAACGTGTAGATGACATTCTCTTTGACTCTTCTCGGGCTTGAGTCTCTTAGGCTTGTTAGGTTAGAAGCAGCTGATGTGATGCATGTCAACAATACTCATAGAATCTTGTCTGATCTGTTCGGGTGATATTTCGGTGTCAGAATGACAACGTTGATTTTAAGTTCGATCGATGATGGATACGGAGGAGTTTCCAGGGATTCCCGAATCCATTCCATTTCTACTGAAATATCCATCCATCCATCCAAGATCAGCTAGCTGTGGCAGTTTCTGAATTCAATCGTATTCCGGTTTGGCTGAATTCGGAAAGAAACGCTACATACTCTCCGCATCGGATAAAATGGAAGTCTGATGCATCCAAATCGGTTTCAGGATACGAGTTCGTTTCTCAAAACGAGCAATCACGGAAATTGTAGGAAACCTCGTCGTACCAAGAGCGTCAGCAGTAGGCATGGGCACCGGTGTCGGTTACGTTGGGTTCAACCACGGATTCCCCGCGCAGGTGTGGTAAACATCGATGTGGTCCACCGATGAGTTCTTTTTCATGCGCTATAAACCTCGATGTCCGAGGACTGACAGGCACCAACTGTAGAGACGCCGAGGAGGAAGAATGACGATTTGCTTTCGTTGCGATGCGGTGGAGTTACCTCATCATCATGACCAAGAAAGCAGAAGCAGATTTGTTCTCCTCCTTCGAGTCTCGCGCTCGTTTGAGGTAAGCCTAGCGAATCGGTCGTGCTTTAAGGTTGGCAGCCAGCGAGGCATCCAGTGCGTGAGTGAGTCTGCTTGCCAGTCTGCCCGGCTGCGGACCAGGTACGGCCGGCGCCCTCCTGAATGAAGCTCTAGTGGTGCCCGACTGGTGGTGGGGTATGCTGCGAAGCGAAACGGGCTTATATTCCCCTTGGGTTCGAGAAGCTCATCAAGATATTACTCCAACGCAGCCTGACTGCCGAGCTGGTTGGCTGGCTGACTCGCCCTCAGAACCCCTGCCCCAACCTCGATCCACTGCTGCCGCTGTTCACTTTTGAAGCAACTGGTACCCAGAGACACATGCACACCTTATCCGAGCTGTTTTCCTCCTCCATCTCCAAACTGAGCATCGCAGTCGGTGTGCTCCGAGAACGAATTCCGCGAGTCTTGTCAAAGTCACAGCACATCTCACGATTGTCGTTCTCAAACAATCAAACGACGTTCGAGGGTCTCGATCGTCCAGCTGAACTCAATCAAATCCGAAATCAAAACTGGAGCTCTAACTGAACTCCAAAAATTTCTGAAAACTTTTATAACACTGTTTCTGTTGGGCGCGTGAGATTTCACACTGTCCACCAAATGGGAGAGTTTCTTACTTGTCTCCGATGAGGTCCACACAGGAGATGGAACTCGAGCTGTGGTAAACGCTGAAGCAACAACGGTAAGCTTTAGTGTCAACTGGCCAGACGGCCTCGGTGGGGATCCGGCGCCAGACTCGGAGCTTGTCCTTCTCAGTGCTGCGACCGAAGACCGAAATGAAGAAAAAGCAGAAAAAGGAAAGAAGATCACAGGGCAATCATTCTTTAGCCGGGCTTAGGATTGCTCAGCTTTGCTACGAACGGCCAGACCCCCTACTTGTTTGTCTACGTCCATCCATCCCTCCACCGCTTCGTCCGCATCGGGAAAGCATTGACGACAGCGGCCGCGCCGCCTTCTCGTGTTTGTTGTGGGAGTTCGGTCGAGAAAACGTCCCCAAACACTTCAAGCTGTTTGGACTCTCCCGCGTCATTCCGACCGTACGGGGCTTCTCCCTTTCGTGGAAGGAACGCTGGATTCAACTCAACGCGATGGCCCCGAGAGCGGCAGTGGACACTTGTTGAGTACTTGGAAACCAGGGACCTCGGCCGGAGACTTGTCTGCCGATGAGTTCGAATCTCTCAACTGGCGTGGAGCCGTGATTCAGAAAAATGACGGAGCTCAGGCTGTTTTCAAGTGATCCCGTTCAATTTCAGTTATGACGATCATGGTCACGGCCGAGCGAAACGAAATCTGAGGTCGAAGAACTTTGCTAACACACAGCTGTATGGCTTCTGAACTTCAGCCAATCATCGACGTCGATCTAAAGCCGTTCTAACCGTTTGAGTTCGACTGGGAAAGCTCAAAAACATGTGCGTCTCTTCCCTACTTACCTCAAACATCGATAATCCTCAGTGCTTGCTGCTACCCTCAAGTACAGGGACAGCTATTCGCGCTCAAGATGGTCCGACTGTCGCTTGTTATCTGACCAGAATCTCTCATCACCGCGAATCGAAAATGTTCCCGAGCACTCCAGACGAGGGTAGTGAATTCAAGTTCTTCAGGAAATTTGCTTTTGAGGCGAAATCCTCGATTTGACGAAAGACGTATCTAGTTTGTGTGTATCGATTCCATTAGCGAAGGAGAAACGTCGCTAAATGTTCCACGGAACGGGGCAAGGGTTGCAAAGTGAAAAGTGTGCGGTGAGCTCTTTCTTGCCGTGCTCCATTCCATGACAGACCCCCGAGGGTGCGTCAGGAACTCGATAAAGACTGATGTCCTCAGCGTAATTTGAACGTCACGACCGTTGAGCCTTCCTGCCGCGCGGGCGACCAGAAACCGAGATGGTAGATGATTCGATTCTTCCTTTTTCGTTGGCCCTATGAAGCAACGTCCGAAGGATTTTTGAGCGTTGAGAAATCGGACATGGACGTCGTCGAAGTGTATTGCTCCGAAATACTCGCTCGTCACGCGCTATGGACGCCATGGATGAAGAAACCGTGAATCTCATCTCTCGATTGGGAGAACGACTTTGAGTCATTTTCCGATTTCAAAATCTCAGATTCGACGGTTTTAGCGGAATTCCGCGAGACATTGCGGGTATTGTTGACCAAACACAAAGTTTTCATTCTCTGAGTGATCTCGTAGTGTCTGAAGCCCCTGCTTCTGCAATAATAACCAGTTGACTCACCCATTGTTCGCTGGTGGATGGTGCTCTAATGCATTCTTAAATCGAATCACTGAACAAAAGTGCTCCCACCAACATGGGTGGAACCTCGCTCCCTGTTCGTCGAGGAAACTGTTCGAGTGGTTCCCCAACCGCCGAGCTTCCAAAACGCAATTCAGAAAACCATTCCTCTATACATTGTGTCTTCACGGAATTCCGTCCGCGATTCACATAAACATACTCAAGTACGAGAGCAAGCTCATCGCCGGGTCGCGAGTCCAGAGCGATTCCATCGTCGAAAAGATTCTTGTTGGAGTTGGCTTCGAGCCAACAGGGGCGCGATTGTCAATGTTTATTGGAGGGGAATAATTGATTACCGAACGAATCCAGAAAATACTTTATTTGCTTGCTATGTTTCATCCCCGGCTGACATGGGAAAGTTCAAGAAGCCGAACGTGTGCAGACGATTGAACGCTCCGTGAATAAAACAGCATTATGCGGACGGCAAATGCAGAACCTACGTTCGCGCGTTTCATCTCAATGAAATCCGTTCCCTGAGGGATAGATCTCGGATTTCCAGCTCCTCCACTTTCAACATGGCCAGGATGATGATGATGTTCCTGTTTTTACTGTGGTCGTCGCCGAGTGTTGCTTTATTGTAGAATACGAGCGCTGAAACGATTAACAACGGTAGAGGCAATTTATTTACGTGGCCGGAGGAGAAAGAGACGAAGCAGCGAGCAAACCACCCAAGTTGATGAGACTTGAGAAGAAAAAAACGAAAGAGATCGCTAATTAAAAAGCGAAATGCCTTTCTACGCGGTTTTCGTGAAGTCCACCGTTCTCATTTGTTCTTTGTGAGCGGATTTCGTGCGACCGCGCGCACGGAACTTCGACCAAATCTCATCCATCAGAAGCTTTCAACGCCGAGCGCCGGTGTGCTCTTGGCGAGCGCTCCTACTTTCTGTGGCTGACTCGCTTACTCGCACCGCATTACCTCGATCCTAAAGCCTTGTTAGTTAGCTTTTGTTTCTCTCGAGCACGTACGCGCGCACGTGAATTCCGCCGGACGTTTGTTGTTTCTTTTGTTCTTCGATCTGTCCGTTCCTTTGAGACGAGTGCTCTTCGATCAGCCTGAATGGACCAAGCAATCCGATCCAAGCACAGTCGATCATCAGACGTTCTCTGGTGTTTTAGTGATTTGAGATTCCATTCGAATCCTTTGCATCTTCAGATTTCGGCCCATACCCCGACGGGGATCTCGGAATGGAATATTTGGGGAAAACAGAGCGAGGCATTCGGGGGCTTTTGGCAAAATTCGAGAAGACAAGCCTTCAATTCCTCCTTTCGGTTTTTTTTTTCGCGAATATTTCCCGCCGTAAAAGGACGTGATCGAATCTCGAACATGCGAAGAATTCGTGTTCGAAGAACTGAACCGAGTCGCACCGCATTGACACAAACTGAGATGTACATCTCGTTCATCTCAACAATGTCCAAAGTGACAATTTACAACAGTACCCGGACGCGCCAGCGAGGTTCCCAGAACATTCTACGAGCTTGTCGCATTGTACGGAATCTTCTCAACAACTTCACGTATCGGCAACGGCAATGCCGGCACTTGCTTCTGGAGTGGAGAAAAACTTCGATTTTCTTCCAAATCCTGAGTTTTCGTCGTCTCCGAGTGGCGAACTGTTGTCCTTGTGATGCGATTCACACTCTCAATTCTAATTTGAATTCTCATTCGATTTCTGCTCCAAAATATAATCACCCACGGAAGTGAAATTGGGCGAACGGGAAGAAATTGGGCTCGGGCAAAACGATACGATAACGACTTGTTTGAAAGGTTTCGATTGGTCATCGATCTTGCTGGACTTACGACTGTCAAAATGTCTCCGCGGGTAGGGGTCGAGTCGGTCAGTTCGACGCCAACGTCTACAAATTTTTAATGGAAGCTATCGCTGTTAACGAGATATTCGAGTCATCGTCATTTGCTCACGGGTTTTCATCGTTTCGAAATGACGAAGACGGGAAATTTAAAACTGACCGAGCTGGTCGACTGGTAAAGTCAAGCGACCAAAGTTTGAGGTACGACCCGAGTTCCGAACATGATGACGAAGAGGAAGGAAGCAGAAAATATGGTTGTCATCGAGCAGCGGGAGCAACAATACTCGTGGATGATTAACGAGTTTTTGTCTGTTGATTAAAATATTTCTTCATTAAGCTTCTGCATGGCTGTGGTACGTTCAAGACAGCAGCTACGGCAGAGATGTCGTGCCTTCGTTTTTCTGTTTAATTTCTCGTTCACTTCAGCCACCGGCCATTAGGGAAACGATACAACGAGCAATAGCACCAACGATTCTTCATCTGGTTAGGACTCCTTGATTCTGGAGTCTCCCTTGAGAGTACCGGGTCCGGTCTTCCATCTATCGGTCCTTGCGCAAGAGGAAGGGATTTTTCCACAACATTGCAACTTGAATCCAGTAATAAATTAGGCTTAGAGCGGCTTCCTCCTCACCGACAGTAGGACCATGAAAAGACAGTCGCAGGCAAGAGAAATGTAGGTTAGGCTGGCTGGACTAGGCGCAACTCGAGAAGAGCGAACGACGACGCAAGCTTGCCACCGAGCCGAGCGCTCTCGTTGGTTTTCATGCTGGCTGGAGCTGCTACCCGTAACGAGGGTCGAAAGTCACGCACCGTTGGCTACTCTCGCTAAAAGAAACGGCCGGCAGTGGAGCGAGGGATAAAACCTGACTGACTGACTGACTCAGTCACTTCAAGCAGCAGCCATTTGATTCCAGCCCAAACGGCATGTAGGTGGCTAGGGATGAGTTATTTCCTCGAGACACGATCAAACTATTGAGTTTCTACGAGCGACACGAGTTTCTGGCTGAAGGGTTGGGTTTTCGAAGAATACTTCGATGGGAATGTGACACAGGAGACATTTTGCGGCACCACCTCTCTCGATCCCGACAAGATCGTCGGAATCAATATCTTTCATGCACAATTGTTTCAAGCAGCCGAGGGCTCTCACAACGAGATCTTTTTCCGGCTTGATGATCGCTTTTGGAGTCCGGTGGTTGTTTTTCGACCTTAGATTTGAGAAGGCTTGACGAATGTGGTTCGTTCTTCGGCTTTTTCCGTGACCAGGTCCCCGTAATCCGTCGTTAAGCCTTGGATTTCGTTTAATGCCTTCATTCAAAATTTCTCTTGCGTTACTCAACTTCTTTCCTCCTCATCAGGAGAGAATCTTTGTTCTCAGAGGCTCAGAAGATATTGGAGATCGAATTTTCCGTCAGCTTGTGGACAAGTCACCTCTTGCTCAGTGCAAAGCCCGAGAAATATCTGATCGATTCATAACAAGACATGAGCAACATACGATTTCCTTCAAAGATATTGTTGTTGAGGATTTAGATCACAGCCGAGGAGCTTCTGAAACGTGAAACCATGAAATGCGCCAACCCTTCAGCGCTGCTCGCGAGGATCCAGCTGGGTAACATCTCCTCCCATTTCGTCGAGAGTTCCTTTTCTAGAATTCAGGGAACAACGAGCCTTCGAGGTGCCTATCTATCTGTTTGTATTCGTTCCATGAATTCGTTTGTAAGTTGCACGTCGCGCGAGCTCCTTTTAACATCTAATGGATTGGTATCGCTTTTAAGCTCAGACTCCTGCTGAGAAGAAAATCCGCCGAAGGAAAACAAGACGAAAACGACGAACCAAAGAAGAAACGGACGATCAGGTCGCCGCTGGGAGTGTCTTCGGCAAACACGGACAAAATAGTTTCTATTTCGTAAATCAACTCAGCCAGGATCGCTCACTGCCGAGACGGACATCGGCGAATCCTCTGATGAAGTCTTACAACTGTGGGCTCGTGAACTCATTCAGAAACTGAATCACAGCGACAAAGAGCCTCTCGAAAGCGGTGAAAGGAATCATTGGTTGCTCGAATCTCAGAACTTCAAAGCGATCCACGGATCCAAACCGTGACCTCTGCCTTCATTAGAAGACCCTGATGTACTTCATTATGAAATCCTGCGCCTGGAATGTTGAAAACGGCGATGATTTCACTCCGTGGCTTCGCGGAGAACGAAATCGATGCCAACAAAAGGAGTAAGTTGTTGTATGCATATTGGCGGCAGCGTTGCGGACGAACGAGCGAGTGGAAGAGTGAAAACAGTTTGTCGCAGGTACGAAATATCGCAGTTTTAGCCCGGGTCGTACTAATCGAAGCACTTAAGGCCCTCGCGAGGTAGCGTATCGTTTAACGCTGAGTGCTTTCATGGAGCCTTCACTCGCGACACCCGCAGCGCCGGCTACCTGACCGAATGGTAGTCCAGCACAACCGGCAGCAGCAGCAGCAGTCTCCCTAGTACGGCAAGCGCTGATGACTCGTCGAATATTATGGCCGGAGGCACGCATACAACACATCTATCACGCACCCCATCTCCTCATGTTAAATATGGGCTCCACCGTTCGGCAATGGGAACGGAGCTTGCCCTCCATCCCTAAATTCTCTCTTTCGGCAACTATGCTTCCTTTCCTTTCTTCTCCTTTCGAGAGTCCATCCTTCCTCGGTGGGAACGGTGCCGTATGCGCCTCGGAGGATGCGACCGGTCTATGGGCTGTCGCCACTGCCACGATCCTACTCCGACTGCCGAACCGAAGTGGTTTCTTGATTGTTTCGAATTCGGAAACGACATCGACTCAAAAACCGCTCCGTTTCACAGCTTGAGGTTTCGAGGACCATTCTCGGTTCCCTCGAACCGAAGGAGAACGACTGTCCATCTGAGGATTGAAATCTGCGAACCTGCTTATCAACTCCAAGAGTTCATCGCAAAAAGATAGTATTTCGCTGAAAGAGCGAGAATCGTACAGTTTCGGATTCAATAGCTCGCTAACAAGGCTAACCATAATTGCGGGGCCCTCTCGTGACATCTGGTCGCGAATTGAGTTGACATTGCATCCATCTTGATATTTTTTCAGATCTTTTTTTTTGCTTTGACAACGTGCGTGAAGTTTCCGGCGAATGACTACAGCGTGAGATACCAAGAGACACGCAGAGATGGTGATCGCAGCGAGAGAGAATATGGACCGGCTTACTTCATCAGGGCTATGAACCCGGTCTCTCTCACACATCCAACTGACAGATGATTACGTGCTGTCGCGACTGCGTGAGCACGTGAGTCGCCGCTCTGCACGGCTCTGCTTGTCCGACTGTTCCGTAGGCCGGCAGACAGGGTTTGGAAGTCGCTTTGCGGGCCAGCTACACAATTTGAAGCCACCTAATCGTCGTGTTTGATGGCACGTACATACATTTTTGAGTAGCGGCATCAGTCCCATCGAGAGCAGCATCAACGGCGAAGGTTTCCGCATTAAAATCACTATCTTCGCAGCAACGTGCTATCAGTCACGGTATCCCATCAGTTCACGGAGTGCAGCTAGGGTGAATATGAGATTGACCTGAAAATCGCAGACTGCGGTCCCAATTGTGGAAGTGACGACATCGAGCTCCATGGTCCAAGCTCTTGGAACGACGACTTGGCTTTATCAATTCTAGAAGTCTTGGACATCGAAACGAATTCAAGGATTGAAGATGTTTCCAGCCGAGGATTTCCAAAAAAGAGAGAGCAATCCTGCAGCTCATCGATCGTTGAACATGTATTACACATTTTCAAGTATAGGACATCGCTCAATGCTCGGCGCTTTTCCTAAGAGAAAACGATTTCTCGAATGTCGTGATGGCACCGAATGATTGCGACTCCGAGAGCTTGCCACAGAATAAATTTCATTGAAATCGTTCTGTTTGTTTTCCTGAAGAGACATTTGTTTTGTTGAAGTTTTTTCTTTGTCGACGACATCTCTTGTAATCCCCGAAATGAATGTTCGTCCAGCCGTTCGAGCTGAAAGCAGCTTTTAGCCTGTCGAGAGGGAGAGAGAGAGATAAAGATGAAAGCAGGAGATAGAGAGAGCTTCAGCCATCCCAAAAGCCAACCCGGCCGGCCCGCTAAACAGCATTCACTATGGCGTTCGCCAGCGACGGATCCGGCACGGGCAGAGAGCACAGCGGCGTCCGCAAGGGTCTTCCCGAAGAAGGAGTGCGCAAGACGCAGCGATGTGCGAAGTCGAATCGCTGTTAGCAGCTGCAGTAGCTGTCGTTCGTGTCTAGATAGATAGACAGATAGCTTCGTGTGTGCAAGGGAGAGGAGCAACCGGACAAAACCAAAGCGATGAAGAACGAAGGACAGACGATGCAAGGGAGTCCTCATCTCGTTAAAAGACGTTTGAATCTTCATCGCTTCCGTCGTGATTATAATCTCACCAAAAACTCGCTCATCACCTCCGGCCTCCTCCAACTAAGCCGAAGGGGCTTGTCGTCGATCGGCTGGACGATATTTTCCACTTTGAGTCAATTTGGGTCATGCATAATACAGAAACGAGTAAATCGAGTTTCACAGGACGTTAATCGATGGATGGAAGGAATCTGAATAAAGAGATGGTAATGAGCCACACGACGAAAAGAGAACAGATATCCTGTCATCAACCGATATTCGTCCAAAGTTCGGTCTGGTCCACGGCGGCTGGCTACTCCACATGTTGTGCTTCACGCCGATAGTGTGGGATGTCGTTCGACATTGGATTGACGCACGAGAGAGTCACTTGTTTTGAAATTCCCCTCGGTTCTCGGCGCCAAAAGAGCCGTGAGAGATTTCCTCTGAAAGTTTCTGGAAACGTCTTCACGGATTCATGTTTTCTGCCTTCATGGAGATCATTCGATTCGAGTCGTCCGTGTCCTGCTTGCTGTACGTGTTCACAAATTACTTCGTTCGCTCATTGTGTTCGTTTGCTCGTCCCTTGGAAAGACAATCTCGATGAAGCAGTGAACATATTTCAGCAGCCAAAGCAGAGCCGACCACCTCTAGGTGGAAGATGAACATGCGCACAGCATCTCCGAGAAACGTTCTTTATTGGGCGCCATCTTGCTTCTAAGGCGGCGCCAAGGCGTGGCTGTGAGGTGGAGCCTGAAAGTGAGCGAGCTCTTTGCTCAATAGCGATATGTTCAAGACAAGCAACGACGACGACGACCAACACTGGCCCGTCACGGAAACCTCTTTCTGCCGCTGCTACTGCAGCTGCTGCTGAGTGAGTGAGCGAGCGAGGATTTGCTGTGCCGTCGATGCCGCCGTCGCCATCATCGTTTAATTCACGATGGCGACTAACCACTTCAGTGAGGAACGGAAACCGTACTTCAGTCGCGGCCACTGATCGGCCCAAGGCTGACGTCAAGCTTCAAGCGCCCACGAGAAGCTCGGCTGCGTCCTGACTTCTCCCAGGAAGTGGAATCTGTGACAGACCGTGGTGTGTGAAGCCTAAGGAAACCTAAAACTAAGGAACTCTCCGCGCGAAAGGATACAGAGGAGCCGGGTAGCGTCAATCGCGATTGCAAATCCTTGCAAGGAGTGTGACTCCGCGGATCTCCCACGACCTGGAGGTCTCCGTTCAGCGCGGATTTGTTTCGGGCGCAACGAACGAGAGTTCCACCGAGCCCGAGGTCTCCTGCGTCGAAAGTGAACTGTGGTTTTGTTGTCTCTCATCTGGCTGTATGGCCCGAGGCATAAAAAGGGAAGAATCGTGAACGAACACCCGGCTCATGTGTCACCCGGATGAACAGCGTGCAAGCATACGGAGGAGCCGCATAGGCAGAGATTGCGTACAGCTCCGATGATGTTGAGGCCAAGTGCACGGCTGAGCATTACGGTGGATTCTCTCTGCGCGCTCGGTCGACAAAATGGCGGAAATACGTAAACGATTGACGGCAGCTGACGAAGGTAAACCGCTGTGAGGCCGCCGAAAACCGATTCTAGAGTGAACAAAGTGGTTCCACGGTAGACGAGTGCAAGCATCTTTCAGTCCCCTTGGACTTTCTGATTCAGTGCAGAGAGGTGGAATCAGATTCCGACGGGAGACTCCGGCCCTGGATCGAGGGAAAAGCCGAACACTTCGAATACTGTACTCTCCGCACGAGGATTTTGTGGAATGCGAATTTCGAGTGGAAAACAGATGTCTTGACAGAGTGGAAGAGAAGGTCAGAGATCGCTACAAGGTTAGCGTAGCAGTTGTTGTTGGAGTGTTGGTTTTCGATTTGAAAGTTTGCAAATGTTAGTGCCGCAAGACATGACAGGGGCGCAATCGCGTCTCCTGTACCAACTGAACAAATTCTACGCGGACAGGGTTCAGGCGAGGAAGATCGGCATCGCCAAAACCCTCCGCGAAGTGTGCCGCATCGTTCAGGATGTGCTGAAAGAGGTCGAAGTTCAGGAGCCTCGATTCGTTAGTTCGCTTTCTGAAACAGGCCACGGCCGCTATGAAGGCATTGATGTCATCTCACCCACGGAGTTCGAAGTGATCCTCTACTTGAACCAGATGGGGGTATTCAACTTCGTGGACGACGGTTCGCTTCCTGGGTGCGCCGTCCTCAAATTGTCCGATGGTAGGAAAAGATCTATGTCGCTCTGGGTAGAGTTCATCACCGCGTCCGGCTACCTTTCAGCGCGAAAGATTCGATCTCGCTTCCAAACACTTGTCGCACAGGCGTGCGACAAGTCGGCGTATCGAGACTGCGTCAAAATGATCTCGGACACTACTGAAGTCAAGTTGAGGATCAGGGAGCGTTATGTCGTCCAGATTACACCGGCTTTCAGATGCGCAGGTCTGTGGCCAAGATCCGCGACTCATTGGCCGCTGCCGCAGATTCCGTGGCCTTCACCAGCAATCGTGACCGAAGTAAAAGCCGAGGGTTTCGACCTACTGTCGAAAGAGTGTGTGACGCTTCAGGGTAAACAGTCGTCGATGGAAGGAGACGCTTGGGTTCTGTCGTTTCTCGACGCCGAAAACCGTCTCCTGAACTCGGGCGGCTGCCGGCGGAGATGTCTAAGCCTTCTCAAAACGCTTAGGGATAGACATCTCGATCTGCCCGGCAACCCTGTCACATCGTACCACCTCAAAACCCTGCTGCTTTACGAGTGTGAAAAACACCCTAGAGATCAGGATTGGGAGGAAACTTGTCTAGGAGACCGAATCAATGGAATTCTTCTGCAGCTCATTTCGTGTCTTCAGTGTCGACGGTGTCCCCACTATTTTCTGCCGCACTTGGATTTGTTCAAAGGAAAATCCGCGTCCGCCCTCGAGAGCGCCGCCAAACAAACCTGGCGGCTGACGCGGGAGCTTCTTACGAATCCGCGATCTTTGGAAGAACTGTGAAACTCCGCTCGGGAAATTCGGAGAGAGACACTGAATCGGAGGAAGAAAATTAGGAAAATGGCCGGACCCGAACGGGAAACCCCAGTGGACTCTCGGCGGAGACTGAAGGAAGCTCCGGGAAGGGCGTGGTTAGTCTCCGCCTTGGGAAGCCCCGTTTCGCAAAGTACGGACTCGTTTCAGCACCAAGAGAGCGTTCCCGGAGGTATATTTTCAAGAGCTGGTCTCTTTTTCTCTCCTCAAGAGACGAAGAACGATGAACAAACACACAAACAAACAAACAAACAAACCGATGAATACACACAAACTAGCAACACACAGTTGCTGTCGTATGCAAGGTATTGATCCAAGTATCGGCGACCTAGTTCGGCGGGAAAATATTCGGATTGGTTCACTGCGACTGGAAACACTTTACTGTGATGGTCTGCACAGAGCTGTGAAATCTTCGACGAGTAGAGTTTATATATTTATTACGATGCTTCCACCCCGGACGACTAATATGCGTTCATTATGATTTATCATCTGCATCGATTCCATTTGCTTTGGTTGCTGTGTTCTGTGGAAACCGCTAGATTAATATAAAAAGTGTGCTTTGTATTACCATGTTTGTGACAGCTAATCGTGTCCTGTGAACGCAGTATGAATCCTGCGCAGGAATCTTTCAATACAATGAAGCACTTCATACCGGATTGCTCAATCGCGACCAGCGCGTTTACGTTTCGAAAAGGGGAAAAGTTTCTTCTGAAGAGTTATTGGATTTGCTTTCCGGGTAAGAAATTTTCAACGGGTTCTAAGCTGAACGGAACCGTTCTAGAGAGTGGATTTTTGCAAACAACAGCATCATGTATCATAATCTGTTCAGAGAAAAATTGGAAATCAAATCGCAAGTCTACGCGTGACTTTCTTCCGGAAGGCGTGCCGGCTGAAGATGTCATTTCGCGAAGAGACTCAAGACTGACTAAACCAACAAAAAACAAACAATTTTCTTCCATTCATCACCGTGAGCCTTTGTGGAGAATGTTTCAATCGAAAATATGAGTTCATGTTTGTTCTCAAAGAGTAACTCGGAAACGATCAAACCCTACGATGGTG
The DNA here is from genome assembly GCA_021527715.1 of Neoseiulus cucumeris. NCBI lineage: Eukaryota > Metazoa > Arthropoda > Arachnida > Mesostigmata > Phytoseiidae > Neoseiulus > Neoseiulus cucumeris. The sequence continues at coordinate 1,323,350 of JAJSRV010000035.1, read as the reverse complement.
ATGGATTCAAACCTTCTGTATGAATGAATGAACGAACGAATGTAAATCTTCATGAAAACATGCGATCGGCTATGTCGATTGTGTGAGAAACAGCTGATACCGGGATCGGGAGGTCCTGTGAGTGCGAAAATATAACGTAACATTGAACGGAATCGTCGAGATCCTAGCAAGCTAGTAAATCAAGACTTTAGGTAATATCGGACGACGGTGTTTAGGAATGGATTTTTGAAATTATGTGACCCTGAGGTCCTGGAAGTAAACAGGACTGGAAATGAGAGAGACGAGGGAAAGAATCGACCGCTAGAGCTCGGTGATGGTGTTGTAACGAATCACAATGAACAAATGTGGAATATGAACACAATATTTGAAATTTGAATAAAAACTGTGCTAATCGTGAGTCATGCAGACTTCAAAATGTCAGTTAATCGTTTTTCCTGTAGACGTTTTAGAATCGCATCACTGTATTGGGCGAGAACAAAATCTATAATCAGACTTGCTCTCGGAATCGGAGAAAGCTCAATTCACGATGAAATCATCGAATATCGCACGTGAGAGGTTCATGTAAGATCGGCGCCTGTCTCAGAAAATCTGAAATCCCAGGGGACAGCGTGATGTGAAGTTGTGAATCTCCGGGCTCCCGAACAACAATAATTCCAACATTATTTTGGCGAATTTAGACGTTTGTGAATGCCGAGGCATTGTCTGTGAGTGAGGTGCATCTTTTCCCAAATGAATCACCAGACCGGCAGCATCAGCATGCAGCCCGAACGCTGTCGAGTGACTGGTGGAGCTGGTCGTCATATCTCTTGTGCGGCGGCGAGTATGTACCACAGTCTCGGTCACCAGCTGCTGCAGGCCTGTACTGTTCTCACGCGCTATTCTTCGATAACCCTCTGTTTGTGATGTCGGTTCAGTACATTCAGCCCGCTGCAGTAGTCCGAAACGCCCTCGATCTTTTTCCAATCTGCTAATTGGATTCAATCAAACTCCCGAGAGATCTTCCTGACAAATTAAAACGGTTCTCAACTCCCTACGGGTACTCACGATCCAAACCGCGAAGCTCGTGAACTATGTGAGTCTGGGTTCATTAAAGAGAAATTGAAGAAGACAAAACGCGATCAGACACACTGCGTGCACCACTTGTTCGGTTCGACAACAACATCAGGTCATCGATTTGGTGGAGGGAATCGTAATTTTTCGGGGACTTCCCGAATTAACTCGAAAATTCGGTCAGGGAATCCCATTCCAATTGTTCTCCACAATTGTCTGTCCCTGTGATGCATCGGTCTACTGTCGGTTCGACGTTCTCCAGAAGTATCACTAAATGTTGAATTCCTCCTCACACTCGGCTCGAGCGTCGATGTCGTCAGAGAACGCTGACTAATATCAGTAACTATCTTGATTCTCGCGGTAATAAGGTTCATCTAGGGATTAAAACTTCGCCATCTTTCTTCTCGGACAAAGCCGGAAACTCAGAACCTGAAGGGAAGCTTGAACTCCGACCGAAACTTGGTTCGTTCCTTTGAATTTATCAAATTCATTGGTATTCCGTCCTTGTTCCCAGTGACATGATTTAAAACGTCTGGCGTCAGTGTCTGAGCTTTGATGTAGCCGCCAGAGTGGACGCAAGAACGTCTTGTGTGATCTGTTCACAAACGGCCGTCGTATAACTGATGTTCCAGGGGCCGAAACGTTTGTTTTAGCAATAATTCCAGATTCCGCGAAAGAGTAATAACTGCTTCTGCGTCGACAGTACACTTGTTTCGAGGAGTTTCCTCCGGAACATCGCGAATGTCGACACAAAAGTCAGAAACATTTATGAGTTTTGATTTCACTCGAACCTTTCGAAAATCTTCCTCCGACGGCTCGCGCAGATGATTGCGCTCTCGAAACCTGAATCTGAAGAAATCATTGAATCAAGTATCTTTCCTCGAAGGTACCGGGATCGCAAGCTGAGCGCCAAAGGCAGCGCTCCAGGTGGCAAAGTTGGGATGCAAGGATACGACAACTGAACGAAAAGGCAGCGGGCGGGCAAGCGGAACAGACAAGCGGGCAAACAGGCAAGCAAGCAAGCGGGCGACGGGTGGCCGACAGCGAGCAGCTCCATATCTCGAGAGCGGCGTACACAAACAACGGCTGCGAGTTTGAGATGATCCAGAGTCCAGGAGTCGCCGTCATTCAGTCATGCTAAGGGTAAGCGATACAGCTACACAATGAGCGAGCCACTAAGTGCACAGCCTATGAAGCCGCGGACAAAGCAGCAGCAGCAGCGTCGATGGAAAATACAGAAGGGGCATACATACATTCACAGATCTTAGATCCAGCCTGGTGGGCTATTATTGAGTTAGGATAACATCGTTACACCGATCCACCTCTGCGCCCTCATCTCCTCGCGGGCTGTCTGACTTGCTCGGAGTCAGCGCCTTTGGGTCTACGGCTCGCCAGCTGGAGGGGAGCAGCCTGCTTACATCGTTGGCTCAACTGGACTCGATAGGGACACAATTAGTCTGATTGCGACAAACAACGACATTCAATCGGGAAAGTGGAATAAGAATTGATTTCAGAAAAAGAAAAACATTTCGTCGCAATGTGCAGTTTTCCACTTCTCTCCGCAGGAATCAAACAACGAGCTTTTCCTGAAAACACGCGGATTGGGGACGAGGGAATTCGGGACAAGAGTATTCTCTCAGCAAAGAGTTCTCCAACGGGAACAGTGGACTTTTTCACGGAGCTCTCGGTTCAACCTTGACTTGGAAAACGATCTGAAAAAATTCCGGCTTCTCGGAAGTATCCACATCGAGTCGCGCGGAGGCAAACATCCGAGTACCTTGTGTGTGTAGAAGAGGACAGGCGAGCACTCTCTCTCATATGGAATGAACGCAAACATGGAGTGACGGCGCGAGTCTGTCCAAATGTGATTGCGTTCAATCTGCTTGCATTGTCTGTTCGAAGCGATAACGCTTTAGGACAGAGTGGGCTTCTCCCAGCGATGGGACTTAGTAGATTAGGATTACGAGAGATCAAGGCACAGTGCGACTGCCAGAAAGAGAAGGAGCTCCTTGAGTCAATAATAAATTCGAGCAAACAATCCTTGTTCGAGCCCGATCCTCGCGTCAAGGCTCTCGTCACATGCTCAGATGAAAGTCTCGTCCAGGCGACCGTAAATGATCTTTCATTCCTACGTATTCTCGAACTGACTGGATTGTGACGAGCCGTGCTGCTCAACACAAAACCAAACGGGAAATAAAAGTTTGGAGCCTAACAACAACACCAAAGTTTCCAAAATTTCAAGAGTTCCTCAGCAGCCTCTTGTGGATTCGAAAGGAGCTTCCAACGGCGATCTTCGAGCTGCTCGTTGTTTTCTTTTCCCAATATCTGGTTCTCGTCGATACGCGTTTCCGTATTGAAACTTGTTGCCACTCGTATAGTTACAAAGTTTTGAAGTGTGAAAAATCGAGCAGCGGCGTCAATCAGAAATGTTATTATGTTGAGTGTGCCAGGGTGATGCTCTGCGTCCGCGCGAACAAGTGTCAGTCACGAAGTGCAGCACTTAGCGAATATCGTTTCTCCTCAAATACCAACTACGAGTCCACATAAGATGTTTGAAGGGCTTCCTTTGACGTTGTTGTCGTCGAGAGCTCGAAAATGGCGAGAAAGAACGAAGCAAGTGAACAAGCCATAGAGGAAGACAGCCCACAGCTCAGTGCATCTTGAGCCCAAGAGCGTTCTCTGAGCGGGGTTACAATCAAATTATGCGCCATTAGACTCTAGCCCGACGGGTGGCTTGATGGTTCTCTCTCTCTCTCTCCCCCTTCCTCAGCGTCCCGTCCCCGGGACAGCCCGTTTTCCTTCGTTCTCCTCCCGGTTTTCCTAGCTCCGACCATCCCCGAGCGCACTTAGGCACGACTGAGAACGACCGCTCAAGTGCACGGCTAAAGATATTTTGTTCTCGACGAATCAGCCGCAGAGGGATAAAATACACACGAATATTCGTTTCTTTTCTCCATTTCCTGTAGGATGACATGTCGCCACAGAAGAGAATTCGATCACGGACATTTCTCAGTCGCTGACCTCAGCTAAAACAGAATTTCAACCGTAATTTCTGACTCAATCGGTTGAGCATGCTGAGAAGTATGCGACTGATCGAGGATGGTGTCATTGTTAAAAAAATGAAAAAAATGTTGTCGAGTCCGAACCGCCACTAGGAAGTGAAGTCGAGCCGCCGACATTGTCGCTAGCTTGTCATCGGCTTTTCTCTTCATCTATCCGTCCATCCATCCGAGCGACCCGCTAAGATCACTATCTATCGATGTCTGGTCGGACCGCCGTCTAGCTGACTGACTGGCCGCCTCAGGTTTCAACATATTGCGTTCCTGTTCTGTCGCTTTCTCATCCAGATCTCCACACCTGATATGACCACATAAAGTGCGAGACTACCTGAGAAGGCTACCACTCAAGAAGAGAGTGCGAAAGACACACAAATCCACTGAGGCGTCCAAAGAACTGCTAAGCAATGAAATCGAACGCGGAATTCCATGATTTTTTTGGAAGCTGGAGAAATGGAACCGTAGCCTCTGGAGCATCCCAGCATGCTGTCGGCTTACTCCGGCAGAAACATCTCTCAGATTGACAGGCAACAGATTCCCTCTTGAGGGGAAAAGGGCTGAGCAAAGTGAAACCCCTTCACCAAGAATCCGTTCTTTCCAGAATATTTGATCGAATCATCGGAGAGGTTCTGATTTCGAAATGATTTGACACCGAGGTCTATAATATGATGAAATACCGACGGATATTGTTTTGAATGAAATCTCCGTGTTCCTAGGAGGTTATCTCATGTCCGATGTGGAGTTTTACACCAGTAGCAGATGTTTGTCCCAGTGATGGGTGCGCGAATCACCATGGATGTCATGTCTGCATGGCCTACGGCGTTTCGTGCAGAGGCACGGATTGAAATCTGATATCTGAACACGGCCGAAGAAGATCCACCCTGGATAGCTTTGCCGGAGAATCTCGCTGTATCCCCCCTATCTGTCAGCGCTTTTCTTCTCATTCATTCTCGTCTGATATCGTTGCTACTCGTGTGACCGCTCCTTTGATGAGCAGGTGGCATATTGAATGTTCAATAATAATGTTCACCACTAGAAGATCATCCCAACATCGGGTCGAGAAGCCGGAAGCGCCGCACCGCAGCTTATATAGCGCTCACAACAAGTGAATATCGTCTGAACGTGTGTTGAGTCTCGATGGGCAACCGTTTCGCCAGCGGAAGGCATTAATTTTTCATAGACAGTCTTTGTCAAATACTCTGAGAGTCTTAGCTTTGCTTTCCATGCTTGCAAAGCCGCGGCCTTGACCGGCAAGCCACTCGTGATGCTCCCGTGAAGGTGAAAAGCTTTCGACAAACAATCGCTCGACGAGTAAGCGATCACCACTCGCAAGTAATCATCAGATTCACCAGCCTGGGCAAATAATAACTCGTCGACGCCTAACTTACAACCGGCGAGTCGTTTCGGCTCTTCTCCGTCATATTTTTCGGTTCGAATGCTATCTTGGCGACGAAGTCCAGAGATCAGCGCGAATATAATTTCCAGATTGAGTATCGACGATGTCTCTCGAGCCATTTATATCTTTCACAGGTTCTGTCAATCTTCTCGATTACTCGAAAATCAAACGACAAGGTTGCCACTCCTGGTTTCTGGGCTAGTCAGTTGTTTTTCCAAAAGATCGTTGAACAAAGTAGCGTTTGGAATTTGATTCGAAGTTTTCCGAATGTCTCTCCTGACGGTTATCGTTGATTGCGGTCTCTTACAAAGAAAAAAATAAGCAGAGAAAGTGGTCCCTTACTCGTTTTCCAAAAGTGTCTCCTCGCACGACAGTCAGCTGTTGAACCGGAGCCTCAATCAGTGACAGCTTTATTATCAGGAGAGATAAATCGTGGCATGAATCATTCATATTGACGGATACTTTGAGCACGGGCCATCGCTCCACCTTCGTAGATTCATCTATGCGTCTGTCCCCATCGACTCCGTTCCCCTAAACGAATCCATTTCTCCCTCTCGTTCTCTTGGCTTTTATACGCTCTGAGACAGACATTTCGCTCGGCTCTGACTGTGGCTCCTTCTCGAAGCAAACTAAACGTTAATGTTCTGCTTCGCGGCTTGAGCACTTCCATATGTGTAAATCTACGGGAGCTGTTGTGGCTGCTATTCTTGTCAAGCCGAACGAATTTAGAGAACCTGTTACAAGTCAATCACGTCAGCGGCGCACAGATGACTCCCAGAGCTCCGTTCTGTCTGCGGCTTTCGGAGAAGATCGCCACGACAATTCCCCCTGTCTCGGTTTCCGATTCGTAACACTCTGAACAATCTAGGGTAATTCAACGGTGAAATTCAATTCATGAGCTGACCGAGAGCCCTGACTTGGAAACTGGTCCTCGTTTTGAATGCTTTTGAATCTTGGAGTTGATTTCTGTTTTTCTAGCTACCTCAGACAATCGGAATCACGGACGTCGTCGAATATTATCTGAGTAGCATTCGTGGAATTCAAGGAACGTTTTCTAATTCGCTTCGCCGGCTACTCTGAGATCGCCATTTCCACATTCTTGAAGTGTTCAATTTCGGGGCGATCCTTACGCGATGGACTGTCGCCGAGATTGCTCGATTCGAGGAATGCGGGAAACTACGGAACTCCCTGATCGATATATCAAGTTTCTGACTCTGAACAGTGTCTTCTGAATTGAGATGAGAAGAATTCTCGCTTGGATATCAATGTATTTCGAATATGCATCGATGGCGTCCAACATTTCTACCGAAACCGAATTCCACGGAGATTGCTGAACGTGGTTCGGAACAATAACTGCTGGGATCACGAAATTCGGAAGCGAAGTAGCCGACGATCAGTTGACATTCATGTTCAGTCCTCGGATTCTGATTCACGGATTCCGTTCGTGGAAAGAATGAATCGATTGATCAAAACGCATCAGAGCCGGAATAGGCGACAATATCATGTGGATAGTTCATTGTCAACCTCCTCGATGGAGTGCTCGGGCCGAGGTTTCTCCTTTTACATATATTCGGCAGTGACTCGGTAAGGCGTTTCTGAGGGTTGAGTGCGGAGCGAATCGCGATTTTCCACTTTAGTTGCTCTCGGCTTAGAAACAAAATCCTGCTGATCGCATGAACGACTAAAAAAAGAAACGAGAGGAAAAATAGTGAATTAGACGACTATGTGTGCTGCACAATGTTTGAGAGATCCTCAATCGGTCGCTTAAATTTATGCTAAACACGTGACGTCAACGCCCGCAACCTATTTATCTGAGAATAAAGCGCCCGGAAGCTGTTTTCTCCAGTTTCCAGAGGGAGCTGAATGCGCACGAAATGTGTTCGCCGTTGGAAGAGGAGTAGCAACAAATGTCGCTCGTTTTCCCTTTGGTGGAGAAGCCCAGAGGTTTATGACCCCGTCACTCGGCTCTCCGAGCTGCCCGATGACCAAGAATTTAGAGTCATTGGGTCGAAAGCGGGCATTTGTCCGCTAACTCAGCGGAAGGAGAGGGTGGGAGAAGAGGCGAACAACACGGAACAACTGCCTGTCACCGGAATTCCCAGTGCTGTTGTTGCCCTGGCGTTGCATCATGTCCACCTCATTCGCCGCGGCAACAAACACCTTTATCATCCCACTTGATAACTGACGCTCTTTGGAAATTCATGGAGATCGTAGTCCATGGATTGTTGGACGACAATAAATCCGACAGCGAAAACACGTTGTTGTTGTTCACTCCACAGAAATCGCGCCTACTATTGTCGATAATCTTGTTTTGAATAAAGATTTCAATCCTGGATCACGGTCGAGTCGAAACCTAATCCGACAATCATTGTTTTGGCAGAGGTAAGCTCGCCGCAACCATCAACAACACGTGACGCAAGATGATGTGCAAGAAACTGTTTTAGTTTCGGTGGTAAGAGCGATCATATCAAGCTGAGGTCAGATCTTATCTTCGAGAGATAGAGTTTGCCTCGCGATTGCTTGGAATGCTCGTTGCCGCTTGCCAATTGGTAGTTTGGAAGTAGTGGCTTGTAGTAGCGGTTGGTCCACCGTAGTCGGATGCGGATCTGAACTGTCGATATGTGGTTGGGTTGTTGTCGTCGACGCCACCGCATACGCCAATCGAGCGATTTGTTTCTGAACGATTCGTATCCGGACTGAGCAGAAAGACATTTTCTTTGTATCATTCTGGGGAGGATAGTGTAAGCAGGACCCTGTTCAGGGGTGGTTCTGTGCACAAAAGTGGATCTGCTGCTGTTCTTCAGCAAAACTCGTGTGACAACTCGTCCAAAACTTCCCCGAACCCTCTGGATATCGACCACACCGCTCGATTCAGGTAAACTTTAAAACTTCTATCCCGAGCAAATAATGGATTCTTCTAAAACAATGCTGTGATGAACGATCGAAACTCGTGGAGTACCGTGTTCGCGAAAGTCACGAAACCAAAACTGCATCCCATGCTGGTCGCCGCGCGGCAGCAGAACCGCGGAGTCCTGAAAGGTCCGCTCGATTGGATGATGGTACTCAAAGTGGTTGCGCGAACTTCCGATCGCGCTGTCAAAAAAATCGTCGTCGACGATAAGACGGCATTTCTAGAGTTTAACACTTCATGCGGCAATTCCGTACTCCATGAACGTCGTCCACCCAACTTACCCAAACGAATTACCTCTATGGAGTCTCCATCTAGCTGTATCGAGACATCCTCGACATCAAACAATCCGCGATGAACGACTATGCTCGTATACTCCGAACGGGAATCATGAGACACCGTCCCACGGATAACATCCCTCACGGTTTGGAGAGGGGTCAACTCGAGTGTTCTTCGGATACGACGAAATCCCGGTGAATGAGAAATCGGAGCTTGAACTTGCCGGCATTGTAAACTCTGTGCACTTGACATTCCGAATTCCGGATGATTCGATTTCAAGTCATTCAAACTCCGAGGTTGCTATGTAGCGGAAATCGAGATCGGCCTCCGCTCGAATCTGCTATCCGCTGAAATCCGGGATGTTCGGATGTACGGTGCGCTGGCTTCCAGACATCTGCTGGCGCTTGCCGCTCGCTACGCTCGCGGATGATTTGGATGTTGACTGCTGCAGCTGTATGGCCGGCAGAGCGTTCACTCGTTGCGCTTTTTCTTGGTTGTGTCGCCGAACCCGCTTACTCTTCCGCAGTATGATTCTCAGCTGATTGGGCGAAAGACCATGCCTTGGCGGCTCCAATGTCAGACAGACTCATTTCCTCGCAGACTTCTGAGTGAGTTTTGCGGCTAATATATGTTGATGAATGCTGCTCGTGTGACCACTCACCTGGTGCTCGTGTGGCTCAGCCAGTTGTACTGCGAACCTTGCATCCTTCGCACACGCAATGTCTCGCGATTCTGCTTTCTTTTGCGTAGTCTTTGAGGAACATGTGTCGTTTCAATTCTTCGACGGAATTTCTGGCCCGGAGCCGTATGCCGGAGCATGCTAGGAACAAACAAGTGTTGTCGGAACGTCATATCTTCTAAACGCTCTTGGAACCTGCTGAAGGTCCGCTCGGTTGGCACACTCGTGATGGGGGCTGGGAATCAGAGACCGAATCGGAGAATATCCACGTTACGACTCCATAGTCTTCCCTTCCTCTCTCGAACTTCGTGGGGATTTGCTCTTCTCTTTCTACCATCTTGGTACCATTAAGTGCATCTTGGTGGGCTTCAAGCTGCTGATCCTCGATTTTGCTTAGAGACGATGTGGTCTTGACGGATGGAATCATTTGACAGATATCTAGCGAGGTGTTCGATCAAGGCGGACCTCTCTAGAAGACGAGAATTCGAGCGAAACGAGCGAGAGTGGCATCGAAATCCGAAGCGATGCGAAAATCTTCGAAGGGTCTGCGTATCTCGAATGTTTCTTCGCGTCGTCGGATGGTCATATTGCTTGCGAGTGAATTATCTCAAAGAAGCCGTTGTCTACATCAGCGGTTCCCCAATTCGTCACGATTCGGCACCCCCATGCGATGGGTCGATCACAACTGGGCCCTGAAATTTTCTGTCAAAAATGACTCCTCAGAAACCCTGCCAAAACCGGCTGACATTGAGTAAAACTTCTTAACCAAATATTGAGCGAATTTCGCAAAGTGATGAATCATGTATTCCAAATCAATGACTCCTGGTCTCGTTGCTAGCGATTCTGGGCTCTTCCTCGCCAATGATTAGTCGCATATCTGCTTCAGAGTCGAGTCGGGATCCATTTTTCGTTTTGTTAGTTACTGATACGACAGGAATATCGATGTCGTAGGCGTCACTAGCTGTCTATTCGACCTGGCAGAAACTTCACGGCCGAGACCGGAGCAAGCAAGAGTAGTTTCACATGGTGGTTGGTGAAACAGTGTTTATTGTACAGTATGAACCTGCTTTTGTAGCAAGAGCAGGCAGAGTCTAGGTGAGGGATTCTACCCTTCCATTGAGGTCGCTACCTAGAGGAATATTGTAGCAACCCATACCTAGGAAGAGGTTTTAGAGAGACCTCTCTACTTAGTGGTTTACGTTTGAATATAGTTGTTGAATGCCAGCTAGCTTGGCATAGGCTCTATTCGAAGTCTCCAGAATCTTTTCATGAAGACTCGATCGAGTGTTGGCAAATCGAGTCGCAACAGTTACAATTGTATCGATGAGCACAGATAAGTCTCGGCGAGAGGGGATACGACCTGAACTGCTTTTCAAGCAAGTCATGGATGACTTCAAGATCAGAGGTATCGTGGCGCCCTTAAAGGCATCATGTAGCATTCACAGTTGCCTGAAGACTTCGACTAGAAGTCTTCGGTATAGGAAAACACCCCAAACTGGATGTTATTCTGTCTTTTCCCCAGAGAGATGACTCCTATCGGTCGGAACAGATCAAAACTTCTCGAATGGCGTAGCCTAACTAACCCACTCCGTTCTGTCAATGCTGACGAATGAGAAATCCCACAATAAAGCGGTCGTTTCGCAACGCGCCGTGTCCTTCCGGTTCGCGCTCGTTGGAACCGACTGCTGAAAGGCTACATTGCCAGAATATCTTGGTGTCCCTCTTCTGGATTTCTCCCCTTGTACAAAATATCGGTCAAAATGCTTTTCCGTTGACCCGGGGTCAGGAGAACATTCGCGGTGCTGATCACACCCCTTCGTTCTAGTTACGGTCCCGTCATAGCTACAGGATACATGAATAGCCTTAAATAACAGTTTGTAAATGTTAGTTGCCCCAAGCCGTTGATCAGTCGCAGCTACAAAGTCTGATTATGTTCTATAAAAATCCAATCTTAGCTCCATATTCTCTCGAATTCGAGCTTCCATGATCTTCGGACTGAGGAACTCTGAAGGCTGACATCGAGACACTTTAGAAATATCGAGGGATCAAAAAAAAATACAATTTCTTGAATTAAGGGTGACCGTACTTGAAATGCGATGTTCGCATATTCGACTGTCGAGGATGATGAGAGTCATGGGCTATGTTGCCAGAAGCCCTTTGGTAGACCCACCGTCGAAAACACTTAATATTCGCGATTATCTCATCCTTGCTAGAAAGCGGCCAGCTAAGAAGCTCTGTTTTATCGTTCACGAAACGGTAATCGGTGCACGTTCTCTATGTGCCATCGGGCTTCGGCACCATAATGCTCGATTCTCCTCCATTTCATTTTTTTCAAATTTGGCCTGAAGGTCTCGATCTAGTTCTCGAAGCAGTTCCGAATTTTTAATGGGAGGAATTCATCTGTTGTGAGATTTTGATCCTCTACCTGAGCCATGTTTTTGCATGTGAGGATCAAAAACTTTAGATGGATCAAAGGTATCAAGGAGAGCGAGGCTCGCTTCGTTACCGGTAACTGCGGCGAAAACTCTCGGTTACGTTTGAATCACATCTTGAGTACACCTTCGCATTCAAAATTGACATCTGCGTGGTCGCCATCGTCACTTCCTTTGGCAAATGGAGATGGGAGGCAATAAATTGGTTTCTTGCGAAGGTTCATGTCCGCGTCATCTCAAAGCTATCAGAGCTCGATTTGCGCAAGGTACTGGTTTCGAGTTCAAGGGAGTATCTGAAGAATTTTGCGATGGGCTGTGACATTAAACACCCTTCATGCCAGTGGAAAATCATGATGGGAACTTCCACTCTGCAATCCGCAATGTGATCGGAAGGGTCGCGACTTCGGAAACCACAAACTTTTGAAAACTCGGATGATTCTTCCGAAAATTTGACACGAACTTCAGTGATAACAATCCTGCAAGCCACCGCAAACAGATCGCGAGATGATGCTCTCATGTGAGTTGGCTCTGTCTGGCAATTTCTCCCTGTTGTCCGGCTTCACGAGCTCATCATCGGAGCCGTGAAGCTCTTCGAGCTCATCATCCATGTCAAGCTGATTTGTCCTCCAAGCAAATTCGAATTTATTTCGAGTATCAGATCTTGGCATAGCCTACGAGTCACCAAGTCGAGCAGATTGACAAACGCGCGCGGTCGGAGGTAGTAGTAACAGGATAGGTCGCCGGGAGAGGCGGCAATCGGGACCAATATTTACAGGAATGAATGCATTCCGATGTTGTCTTTCAAGAACGGGCGTTTGAGAAGACATCACCTAGACTCGGTCATCACCTCGATTGAACCTCTAGGAAATGTTCTCCCGTTCCAGACATTACGCCGAACTGTTTCTGCGCCCGAGCTCGACATCACTGTTGACAAACAGAACTCATCCGGTTGCTCCATGGGGTCTCATGTGGGCTCAGGGTTCAGGTATTACTCGCGTCCTCGAATTTCCTCGACCCGGATCAACATGGGTTCACACGCGGAAGGTCCACTTAAGCACAGCTACTCAGCACGCTTCATGAGTCCTGACTAAACTCATGAAGATACCTGGTGTATTTCACGAGGCGTTCCGTCATGAATTGACAGAAATTCTCGATTTCTGTCAGTTATTGAGCCCGACACTTCTTACTTGACAAAGCTCGCCATCCCTGTTGCTCTGAGGAGACATATTGCGCTGATCAGGGACGTATTCGAATGGTAACTGAAGCCCTCCGATTGCTTCCACGCGGAGTTTTTGGTCCACGTTCGAGCGATTGGTCCTATGTGTTCGGATTGGGAAATGAATAGAGAGAGCGACAACTTATCTCGCCGATTCGAAGTTGAAAATGATAAATTCTCTGGCAACCTCTCCCTGAGAAAGCCGCGATGAGTCGTTACGGTTTGATGCCATAAAAATGTGCCTTGTTTAGATATGAGCGATGGAATTCTACTCCTCGCGGCATCGTTGGAATTCCTTACACAGGCTCGCTAACGATTTGTTGTTAAGTATAGAATGAAGTTTGCATTGTTGGGGATCATCTCGCTGGAGTAGAAAGGGAATCTTCATCTGCGAACTTTCACGCTTGATCACCGCAGGTAAAACTGCGCATCCGACCTAAGTCTCACTCGGCCTGCGTTTTCGGGAGCGATTTACTGGATTAAGCCACAAATCGCTTGTTTTGAGCTCGTGTATCGTCCACGTCCAGCGGGATGATCTTTCCGCTCTCAGGGCTCAGTGAGTTTTCGGTGGCCATGTGCTCAAGTTCGAGAGATTGGTGATCGGATCAAACTTCTCTCCGCGTTAGAACACTCCAATCGGCTTTCTGAGGCAAGTTAATGAAACGGATATCGAGAAAAACTCAACTGAGATCAAGCGTTCCCGCATTTCTACAACTCGTCGCATTCTATCGATGTTAAACGATATGCTTCGAGATGACAGCGATTTGAATCTGGCGCCACTCGAGCGGTGATGGTTGTCCGTTAACTTAGCGGCGTAGCCAGTTGCGCCAACTCTGGCAACAGTGTCACTGTGTTTGTTATTTGGAATGCTCAGAAGAAAATCATGGCAGAGTTCACCCACGTTGGCAAACATTGTTCGATAGAGACCTGCAATGCGCTCGGTTAGTTCAAACTCTTCGTAGTGAATCGTGCCGTGAGGTTGATTCTCACATCTTACAAGTTCGGGATCCGTTGCGTCTGAGTTTGAGCGCACAAATATTCCACGCCATGCTACCTGACTGGCAGACAGACAGGCAGGCATGGAAACCATGTCGTCTTTACCGTGTGATCGCGAAAAATTCGAACGGGGCAATTTTTTGCGCTACGCTCGAACCCGCTGGCCAACTCAACAACAGGAGCGATGACGGAACGGCTTCTTTCGTGGAAATGTTTACCAGCTTTGAGAAAAACACGCTTGCACGCACACAGGCATACACCTTGCCCTCACCAGCAGTCACTGAGTCACCCTGCCGTTGCCACTGCATTTGCCGTTTAACCCAGAGCTCACGCCGTTCACGCGAGGTTGTCAGCGAAAATCTTATCAAGTCATCTGGTCGCGTCGATGTCATCCGTTGGTGTACATTCCGCTCTCTGAACGTCAAACCGCGAACTGTCGGCCGACTCTAATCTGTCTTTATCGTGACTTTTACAGATTTCCTCCCGATCTCCTGTGTGTTCTGCTCTCAGACTTTTTGGTGAGTCCAGCTTGTGTCTTTCCTGTTACCTAAAATAGGCTGGAATCGCTTTCAAACTTCTATCAGAGTATCAGCTCGTATCGTTTCGCTGGGGCCGTGACTGAGTTAAGGACGAGAATATCTCTTTTGCCGTGAAGGAAGTTCCGCAGAAATTCAGGGCCGCCAGATCTCCCAATTCAGGCTCAAGTTCCAGCCAAGTGATAGTGGGATTAACCGCCTAACGTGTTGTGGGAGTTGAAATATACTATTCGTGAAATATCTTGACGTGGGCGCGATGGGTAACCGCGTCGATGTCCGCTTGGAATCCGCGACGCTCTTCAGACCTGATTAAATCCGGGGAAACCGTGACATTTTAAAGCTTGATGACTGAGAAAATTCAGCGGTTTCAATGAGACCGTTTCCGTTGTGAAATCTGTCGCCGTTTCCCACTCATGCTGTTTGTTACATTCGAGTTCACACCTCCTATCGGAAATGGGAATGACATTTATTGAGAATTCTTGGGAAAAGATTTGTGACTGGCCTCGCATGCAACCGGAGAGCACGCGCGGTAGTCACAAGTCATGACACGTTGTATCCCCTCGATGCTAGAAGGCTGCTGACTAACCGTGCTGTTCTCCGTTGCAGAGTGACCGGGCGTGCGAGGCGTCGCCACGATGCCGCCCTCGTCCGGCGAGCTTTACACCTTCCACATGATGTCGACGGAGGTGTTGGTAGATTGTCTTCTTCCGACCGGCATCATCGTACCTCTGAAATGCAATCGAGAAGCCACCCTCCGCCAGATAAAGGAGAACCTCTTCAACGAGGCTCGCCATTACCCTCTGCACTTCATGCTCAAAGAACCCAAGATCTATGTTTTCCGCTCGATACTTCTGTCCTCGGACTGTTCCGAGTTCTTCGACGAAACCCGCCGCCTGTGCGACCTTCGGCTGTTCAAGCCCATGCTACAGCTCGTCGAAGCGGGTTCCAACGCCGAAGAGCAGAAAATCGAGGAGGAAATACATCAAGCAGTCGGTGGCTGCATAAGAGATTTCGCTAACGACGACGATGAGGAAGTCATGAGTTTCCGGAGGAACATCATGATGTCGTGCGGAAGAACTGTGAGCAAGCGTGACCAGGGGTCTGTTGACGAGAAGATTCGTAACATCTATCCCCCTGAAGTCGAAGTGAATAAGGAGCTGCCGACGAACGTTTCTCTTTCCACGAAAGGAATTTTCGACGTCACCATCTGGATAAACCGATTCAACGACACTTTCTCTTTCGAAAGCGTTCCGGCCAGCGTGGACATGACGCCCGAGATTCTGCTAAGCAAGGCAATGTCCAAATGCGCTGCTCAGTTACATCTTGACTACCAGAATGAACCTCATCTGATCAAGGTGTGCGGCATGAACCAGTACCTGTTGGGTGATCACAAACTCATCCAGTACAAGTACATTCGCGAATGCCTGGTCAAGTGGACTAAGCCACAACTGATCCTGATTCCAAAGAAGAAGGTCTACGAAGAAATTCCCGACTCGGGCTTCGTTATGCCCGCCTACGCTCGACGGAAAACCGGAGCCGACCTTTCTACGACGCAGTCCCTATATCAGATCCAAGATCCGTTCAAAGTGAGAATCATGTCGGCCTGCTACCTAAACGTCAGCAATGTCGACAAAGTTTTCGTGCGCACCGGCATCTACCATGGCACTGAAATGCTTTGTGAACACCAAGAGACCAGAAAAGTGGACAACAGCTGTCCGGAGTGGAAACAACTTCTCAAGTTCAACCTACAAGTGCCGGACATTCCTCGAAGCGCCCGTCTGTGTTTGTCAGTTTGTGCTGTTCTGAAGAAGAGCCGCGAAAGTGTCCAGATCGCTTGGGCCAACATACCGCTGTTCGATTTCAAGAACGTCCTGGTGAGCGGAAAGATGAATCTATCTTTGTGGCCAGTTCCCAAGGGCATGACCGATCTGTTGAATCCTCTGGGAACGACGGCGAGCAATCGGAAAACTGAAAGTGCGGGTTTGCGAATTGAGTTCGATCAGTATTGGCCCAACGTTCGGTATCCAATGCTCGAAGAAGTCTGTGTGAGCGGACGACGCTATTCGGACGCGGAACACCAGGAGCTCCCCACGAAGGCGACGATAGAGTCGTTGCACGAGATCATCAACAAGGATCCTCTTTACGATTTGACCGAACAGGATAAAGGTCTCCTTTGGCAGCATCGATACTATCTGCGCCAAAAAATACCGAACGCTTTGCCAAAACTTCTGGATTCGATTGTGTGGAATCAAAGACGAATGGTCAGCGAGATGTATCGCCTTCTGAGAGAGTGGCCTTGTGTGTCCGCTGAAATCGCCCTTGAGCTCCTCGATTGTAAATACCCCGATTACTTTGTGAGAGATCACGCCGTCCAATGGCTCCGCGAGACACTCGCTGACAAAATTCTCTCGCAGTACCTCTTGCAGCTGGTGCAGGTGCTCAAGTTCGAACCCTATTTAGATAATCCGCTGGGCACTTTCCTACTAGAAAGATCTCTCCTAAACTATAACATTGGTCACTATTTCTTCTGGCACTTGAAATCGGAGATGCACGATCCATCGGTCGCGCTCAAGTTCGGTCTGCTGCTCGAAGCCTTCTGTCGAGGTATGGGCTCTCATTTGCGGGGCGTTGTCAAGCAAGTCGCCGCGCTGGACAAGCTCACTCAGCTCTGCGAAGCTCTCAAGTCGGATGTTTGCAAAGACAAGAAAGCGTTCCTGGAGAAGCAGCTGCAGCAGAAGGACTACATGGAGGCGTTAGAAAATTTCCGGTCGCCGCTCAACAACGCCTACACGCTGGGTAATATCATCCCGAACCAATGTCGGGTGATGAGCTCAGCGAAAAAGCCTCTCTGGCTCATTTGGAGGAATCCCGAGTTCGTGGGAGAAGGGAATCTCAGGTTCCATCAGCTCATTTTCAAGACGGGCGACGATTTGCGTCAAGACATGCTCACCCTTCAAGTTATCAGAATAATGGACTCCATCTGGAAGCAGGAAGGTTTAGACCTTCGGATGATGCCCTACGCGTGCCTGTCGACCGGCGAGAACGTCGGAATGATCGAGGTGGTCAAGAATGCCATGACCGTGATGGATATCCAGAGAACGGGCCGCCTATCGAAATTCCAGTTCGACTCAAGTCAACTACATCGCTGGATCAAGGAGAAGAACGAGGACGAAGCCCGATACAGCCAAGCCGTGGAAACGTTCACGTACAGCTGCGCGGGCTACTGCGTCGCAACGTTCATCCTAGGCATTGGCGACAGGAACCCTGACAACATCATGATAAACGAGGAGGGCCAGATTTTTCACATAGACTTTGGGCATTTTCTCGGACATTTCAAAAAGAAGTTCGGCATCAACCGGGAGCGCGTACCGTTCGTACTTACCGAAGACTTCCTGAAGGTGATCGCTCGCGGCGAGGATCAGCCTATCAAGAGTGTTCATTTCGCCAACTTCCAAACACTTTGTTTCAAAGCGTATTCGTTATTGCACAAGCATTCGCGTTTACTGATTACGTTGTTCACTATGATGCTATCGACGGGAATTCCTGAACTGCAGAGCATTGATGACATCGGTTACATTCGGAAAACACTTCAGGTCGAGAAAAGCAGTGAAGACGCTTTAACCTACTTCCAAACGCAGCTGAGCGAAGCCCATGACGGCGCTTGGAGCACCAAAATGGACTGGTTCTTCCACAGTGTGAAACACATGTGAGAAACGCACACATTCACTCGCGCGAATTCATTACGAACACGGTGAAAAACAAAACGACTCTGGAGGTTGTTGCAGGATCGTTCGAGTGCGGCCTGCAGGAATGCAGCACGTGAATCTGAATGACGGTTAGATGAGGTAATCGAAAGTGACTAGCCGAATCTGTTGATAGAGCAAATGGAGTGTTCGTGAATGAAACGATTGGAAAAGTCTGTGCACTCGCAGTGCTGCCTCTCGTGGCGGCATTGTCATGGGACCGCCGCCACGAAACGAGGATTGTATGCAACTTGTTTAATTTCGTGAGACCTCTCCCGAATCCCCTCATGCTCGCCTTCCCAGGCTGTCTCATCCTCGTGCCTCCGTTGTCGGTGAGGAACTCTTGTACAAAGCATGTATTATTATCATTCAAAACAACCATTCAAATGAACGTCGACAAAAACGTTTATATATATATACTTACACATATTTATCTTTATATTTTGATTCCTGTGTATTTTGGGCATTCTCTAAGCGTCCATGACGATTAGCTCGAGACGGACGGTCCGTAGAGGAAAAAGAGCGAGAGGGAGAGTCTATATCGGTTTCAAACGGTTTCCTTCCTGCATCACAACCTTCAAAATTCGTTCGCAAGTCGTTGGTGTCGTCCATGCAATGTTCATTCAAGATTATTCGGTACAAATTTTCGTCCAGGAAGTTTTGTGTATCAGCTTGTTATGCTTGCTGCGATGGAATGAGATCCGAACGGAGGGCTCTAGACGCGTCTCATTTCCAAACTGTGATAGGCCCCGTGCCACTGACGTCAGATCTGATGATTCCTGTTATTTGATGCTCTC
The DNA here is from genome assembly GCA_021527715.1 of Neoseiulus cucumeris. NCBI lineage: Eukaryota > Metazoa > Arthropoda > Arachnida > Mesostigmata > Phytoseiidae > Neoseiulus > Neoseiulus cucumeris. The sequence continues at coordinate 1,304,262 of JAJSRV010000035.1, read as the reverse complement.
TACATGAATGAAGTTTTTAGATATTCGATCGAGTGTACATGGTGAGTTCAAAAACGAAATCATGAACGCAACCCCCGTCAAAATCATTTGAATCATGTGAAGTATACACACGAAAATAAAATGAAACAAAGAAATATTTATTTACAAACAACGTCAAATGAATTCGTCTTCTTTGCCCGAATCCCCGATAAAAACAGCAACCTCTTTCTTCCCTGCTATTAACGTCTCTTGCTTTCAAATTTTCGTTCCGATATTGCGCGTGATCGAGAGCCAGAGGATTTGCTTCAGGATATGTTGGATTCTACGTGGCCTGCGACGCGGAGGCCAAGTCACTGAAGTTGCTCGGCCTGCGGTATCAGAAGGCTCATGAGACACACCCAACGATCTTAATCTCCTCGATATAGGTTTGAATATCTTCGCGCGTGGCACAAGACGCGCTTTCAAGTTCAACATCTCTGATTCGAGATCTCGCACATATCCCGTGGACTCCCTGCATTGATTTGGAATCGTCCTTCTGATGGGAATTTCGAATGAAAAATGTTCCTTCAAGCTTTAAAGAGCTTCCTACGACTCACAATCGAGGAGCCCAAGTTTCTGACTGTGATCCCTCCAGTCTCGAGGACCTTTCCTTCAAGCTCAACCGTTCTTAAAACTCACAATCAGTTGTCGCGGAGGGATGTTCTTACATTACACAATCCCATCATGAACTGTTTTCCTTGAGTCGAAAGTGAGAAATTTCGGGTAGATATAAGAGAAGCGTCACCGGTAAACAATCGCTTATTCTCTTGCAGCAAGAATCACTACAGCGCGCTGAAGCACACTTGTGTTAACGACGTGAGTTCTTCTGCAATAAGATGAGAACCACAACATTTTGGCAATCTCGCTCCATAAGAAGCTTGCCAAAGCACACAACATTTATTTCGATATCCCGCTCCGGCGCGTTGCTGGGGTTGTTCATATTTTCCAGAAATGTCTCAGCGAAGCCGAGGTGGCGAGCCTTGAAAGAGCCGGATTTTCACACCGATGCACTTTTTCTGACTGCTCAGGAAAGGAGCTGGTAGCCGTGGTGTGTCATTTCTGTAATGCCAACTTCTGTCTCCGTCATCGACATCCTCCGGATCATGAATGCCCGAAAGCTCCGAAGCCGGCGGAGCACATGCCGAAAACGACCGCAGTTGTTCAGGAAATTCTTGGTTAGTGTTCCGTCTTCCGTTTCCCTGCTTCTCATCCACATGCGTCTCTTTTCCGAAACGTTGTAAGAGTGTACCTCAAAAACATCATGCTTCCCTCAGCGAGGCAGAATGTCGCAAGTTCAGCGCCGAAGAAAGCCTTGAATCCTACGGCGCGAAAAGTGAAGCTCATGAAGCTGAAGATGAAGGCCAAGGGCGACAAAGGTCTTCCGATAGAGGAGCGATTCCATCTGGAAGTTAGGACACCCGACGGAAGAGAAACTCCGTTTTTCTTCTCCAAGGTACAGCATTCAGAAGCGAGTTATGATATCCTATCGGACCATCACTAATCGATCCCGACGAACTCATGTGGCGATTCTTCGTTATTCCAGTTATGGTCCATCGGGCGTTGCGTTGACTTCGTTTGCGACTTCGAGAAGATCGCCAACCACAACAACCGAGCCGACGCCAAGGTAATTGAACGTCCGAACTTCTGAATCGAAGTTACCGTCTGGAAAATATTCTCTGTGTCACTCCATCGGATCATTTCTCGTGAATCTGAGAGGACGCGGCCCTGCTTTCTCCATTCTTACCTGGAATTCCCTCCACAGAAGCTCCTTCTGAACCTGGAAAATCAAGAGACCCCTTTGGAGATGACATCGTCGCTACAAGAATTGATCGACTCGAGCGTTCTGCAAGAAGCCGATAAGGTCGTGCTCGCCTATCATGAACCCAGGAAATGAATGTCGTTGCGGTGGGGCTTGCACCTCTACTCCGATTGAGACTCGACTTTCAATATCCTGCCTCGAATAAACACTATTTTACTTGAATTTTTTATTCTTCTCTCCATCTCTTCATTTTGTCACTCTTGAGTGTTGTCATGTACATAAACTATCGATTCCGAAAAAGAGGGAGGGGAGGCGCTTTCCCATCACGGATATAGAGTGGCAAGAAGCTCTTTCTCTGTGCAGGCTCGAATCATTCTCACCTCTAAATAAGCGAGAGTGTTTCATATCTTAGACTCTTACCTACGAGTTCGACTCTAATGCATGCCAAAAGAGTAAAGTAATACATTTATACGTATAATATGCCCGTGGGAGCATTCATTTAGAACTTTTCATATTGTTCGTGGAGATGAGCGCCTCGACGGGAGACGTTCTCCGAGTCGGAATGTAGGTCAAGCTATCGATTTGTTTCCTCGGCGTCCGTCGTTCATTCTGTCGCCTTGTTCAGTAGTAGATGCACCGCACCCTGTGATAAGGAGTCGTCGCTTCGACTTCCTCCGCATGGGCTCTTCGGTAATCCCAGAGATAGAAATCCACCAAAATCGCATTCATATAAGACTTGTGTTCTTTCTGAAGGATGTCGCGTAGTTTCTGTGGATTAAGTCAACGTTTAGGAAAACTTCGAGCCCAGAGTCAAAAAAAGCAGTTCCACGAAAAACATGATGGAGTTGATGTGCAACTCGATGATCCTACCTCGCACGCGAAAATAGTGGCTCCTCGGATTTCGCAAACTTCACGCTGCCCGTTGTCCAACAAAGCTTCGCTTTCGAGCAGCTTTCGCAAACTCCCGCTGTATTTGATCACGCCGAAATGCGCCAATATCTGGAACGGAATCGTTCTCTCTCAGGTCGAATTCGGATAAACCAGAAACGAGATCGCTAACCCTTCATTGCGTTATCCTCGATACTGAAGGTATCCTGGCACCGGAATCTAAAAGTCGATGTCTGACACTCCTGACCTGAGGAACTCGGTAATCGGCAAAGCAAGTGATATCCTCAATGTTGTGGAATTTCCCGAAAGTCTCTCCTTCGAAGCATGCCCACAGGTCAGCGACGAGGATTTGAGCTCTCTTATAGAAGGTCACTGAAACGAAGAGAGTGGCTGGTGGTTTAGAGGAGAACTCGATTCATCTCGCCGTACTCGATCGACCTCCTTGAAAGAGCCTTACCTGGAACGCCATCGTAAACAGCCTGGTCTCTGAAGGACGGGAAGTCAGCGGTGACGGCTTGCAGCAGTTTATTGACGTCGTTCTCACATTTCAGCAAACAGTTTGAGAACTTTCCCTCGTATTTCTGAGGATCAAAATCCATTCGACGCTTAGCAGTCTTTTTTTTCAGTTCAGAATGCGAATTCAGGAACGCGGCCGATGATCTCGGAATCATTCTTGTAATAAGATCGATGAACACCCATCTCACTAACCTCCAAAAGTTTCTTTCCAGCCTGGTGTAAAATGTCCAGTCTTTCATCAAAAAGTGGAATCTGACTGTCGTTGTGACCTTTGAACACCTCACTGAGCTGTTCTCTCGAAACGCCGGCGTAGAACGTGGCAGTGGTTATCGGCACGCCGGCCTGTAAAGAAAATCATTTTCCAAGAGCGAAAGCAAGGAAAATCCGCCCGGAAACCTGAAGATTTCTCTCGGATTGAATCTCTGATCGTCTTTCTGACGCCAGCGAACCATTCTCTCCTTGCACTTTTCTCGAGTTCTTCAGGAATCGCCGAAAAGAATAGATTCCTTGAAGAACTTTTCTCAATCCGAAATCCGTGACTCGAGAGTAGCTTATGTTAGCGCTGTCGTTTCAGTATTACGGCGCCTTCCAAGGTCTTTCGAAAACTACGATAGAAAGCTCACTACTTGAACAGAATTCTTCTGGAAATTCATCGATCGAACTTGCGAGGAGGAGCTTCGCAAGTCACGGCTTTAGGAGCCGCTGAACTAACTATCGGGCCTCTCAAACGATTCCCATGCAATCTCTGCGGTCTAGGGGAGCATTTTCTTGAAGAAGATGCTTTGGAGCTGCAGGAGGCACTCGCTCGCGCCGAGCCAGCACGTCAGATTTCGACTCAGATGGCTTGTTGCCATTGTCGGAATGTTTCTCGCGGCGCATTCAAGGTCAGCGGACAGCCCGAATGAGTTCCATTCACAGAAGAAATCACTCGATACCGGGAGGAAGTAGTTCCGCCGTCTCTTTTTCGGAATTCAGAGACTCCGTGCGTCGGATCTGCGACGGGCAGGCAAATCCAAACAGATTTCGCTCCGACTTACTTCTCCTGGCATCGCTCGGAGCTTTGGGGATCTCGTGCATGAGCCGAGACGGTTATCATATCGGATCCTTTTCCCTAAACACTGCGTTAAACAATCATCCTTTCCCTGGAAAGTCGAGCTCAGTTGACAGGGGAAGAGGGAACTGACCTTGAGAGCTCTGTTCAAGCAGGCGCAGAGAGCCCAGTAGCCTTTGTGCAGTCGGCCATCGTACTCCACCTGCGATTATGTCACTCTTCAGTATCAGGGTCTTAGATTGCCGAGAACGAGTCCATAATATCGACTCCAAGTTGAGATGTTGAAGACGAAGGGCATGCGGAGCTCACGTGCCTGATATGTGGAGGACCAGAAAGAGAAGTTGAGCAAATCCACGACAAATATCCATTCGACAGTTGCTTCGCTCATTTCTTTGGGATGAAGAGCCTCTTCTTTCCAAGCTTTCAAGTTGAACGGCGTGTTCCCCGTGGCTTCATCGATCTGAATCCAAATGGGATTTCTTTATCGGTTTGAGTTGGAGAGAGCGAGTTGACGCTACGCGAAAATCATCGAAAACCCTTCCATCTCCCAGTGAGTTACTCTCGACGATGGGGGAGATCTAATCTAGGGAATAGAGATTTCGACTTCGGATCGATGATGCATAGTCGTTTGTTAGGACCATGAATCAAGAACGAAGGTCTTTCAGGACTCACTAAACGAGCCAAGTTCCGAGCTGCATCGAGGTCTACGGAGACATCTTTTGCGTTTGCCGTGATGAATTCAGCGCTCTCTCGGGGCGCGAGCGCCTTCTTCGTTTCGGTACCTGGGAAGATAAAAGAAGACGCTATTCTTCGGTGTAGGAAATTCAGTCTCCGGAATCACATCCGTCGAGTGCCGTTTCGACCAAAGATCGCGAAGAAGAGGCATTTGATGTAACACCTAAGGCCACCTAAACCTATATTATTACATATTATATTTATCCATCCATTCATTATTCCTATGGTGATAGATGGGAAAGTTGCTTCCAGAATGTGAGTCTCTACTGTTCATTACCGCAGCTCGGTTAGGGTCTGGGAAGATGGGCCAAAGCTGAGTAAACAGTCGGAGAGGACAGGAAGTCATCCTTCGGAAACTGTCTCGGCCGTTGAAGAAAAGTGGAACAGCCAACCAGCTATAACCGAATGCATCGAAGCCTCCGTGCAATTTGCCGAGTTTCTGACGATTAGATCGAGTTTTCGCCCCTTTGGTGGTTGGAAATCTTCTTCCCCGGAGATTCTCTTTTATGAGAGGAAAATGTGAATATTGAGATTTCTTCTGCCGCAATGTCGGTAGGTCAAAGTCCTCTGCAGTCGAGAGGCTCGGTAGATCAATAAGATATAATAAGTTTCATCATTTGAAGAGCTCTCCGAACGGAAGCTCAACGAAGCTCTGCGTATAATCTTCATCATTCCCAATTCATCTCAGAAGGAAGTTCAGAGGTCCAGCGGCGGCGAGCCATGGCTAGTTCCCCTTCGGTTCGGTGGTCCTCGTATCCGCGCAAAACTATAGGGATCGTCGACAGCAGACCATCTCGCAGTTGACGGGGTAAAGATTTTTTTGCCGTGAGCAAGGAGCAGGAAGGTCGATGGCCTCCGTGAGTTAGCGAGCTAGTGAGCCAAGCAGCAAGCAAGCGAGCGAACAAACCACCGACCGAGCGCTATGAGTGACCGACCGAGCGGGCAAGCAAGCCAACCATCCCAAACAGCTAGTCAGTCAGTCAGTCTGTGAGCGAGCGAGCCTGGCTAGCTGGCTGCCTGCCTGCCTGCACACTTACACGACCCTCACAAGCCTAGCAACATCCACACAGGAGGAGTCCGTCGCGTCGTGATGTTGGTCGACGTTCTTTCATTGATCGCTTGAGTCAACCTAGGCCTCAGCTTCTTGAAACTCGACGCTGCAAGTGTTTTAACCATCTTTCAAAGTCGAGGAAAAACCACATTCTCCTACAGCGAACCTCTTTCCAGACTCCTGGTCCGCTCATTTCCAAAAAAAGAACTTTTCTTCCAGGGTCACTTAGCTTCCGAGAAGAAGCCGGGGAAATTGACAAATATCTGTTCATTACATGGAGGGGGAAAATCGATTCTTATTTCCGAGGAGTTCAGTCCCGCAACGAACGAGAGGTCGAAGAACTTGAAAACCGAGGCGGACAACAGTCTTCACTTCTCGAATCATGAACTCTCAATCCTCAGCTCACATTTGCGATGTTCGAGTGCGGTTGCGACCCGGAGGATCTTGGAACTAAGAACCCTAGGTCCATGATCCCTATTCCGATCAACGGATGCGACTTTCGAGAGCAATCGAACCTTTTGACTCATCGAGCTTTTAAGCGATCCATATCGGTAAAAAAAGAATCAGATCCCGATTTCGATCGCAGCATTCTGCATCCACTCCGCGATGATTTGTTCAAGACATCGACTGTCGATCATCCGACTGGATTTTCAATCTCTCGGTCGTATCGTGATGCTGTCGTCGAGAATCCGATGCAAGGAGTTCGCGTCTTTCGACGATCACGCCAACGCACAGACCTACTCGCTCCCTTCGACATTGTCGTAGTTCAAGAGCAGCGCACACGCCCTTCGACGGCCGCTAAACCTCTGGCGCTGCGGCAGCAATCGTTCGTAGCTTTGAACTTGCGTCGAGACCCTTGTCGTGATGGAGCTTTTCATCTATGTATTCTTTGTACCTCCGGCCTCGCTCCAGGTTTCCGTCATAACTCGTGAAGTTTCTCAGTGGGTCTTCTCCGCAATCGATAGCTTGTCGCCGCTGTAAACAAGCGAAGCAATTTTCTTCCCGCCGCTGCGCTCATGTTCGCCTGCTCAAACATAGGTTCGACCGACAGCATTGCGTTATTGACGAGGATCGCGGCGACCTCGATTCAAATATCTCAGATAACGTCGAGATTGGGTCGATTCTGGTCGAGATGAAGCCGATTTCGATTCGAATCCCGCCATCGGGATGAATTTGTCACAGCGACCGACGCCGGAGCCGGTGTCGAAGATACGCGACGCTTCCGAAGAAATAGAACCTTACCCGGCTGAGCGGTATTCATTGTGCTTATCTCTGAAGATTTCGCCCGGGTGATTACTATTCGCGCTGAAGTTCTTCCCGGATGGGAGAGTTCTGCTGTCTGCACGTAGGGTTCGTCGGTGGCGGTTAGCTTCAGCAGCTCACTTGCATCATCACAAGCACCGCGAGCAATAGCGGTGATTCCTCGACAGCAGCAGCGGCAACGACGACAGCAACAACAACGGTCGGTCGGTCGTTGTTGTTGTCGCTGCTACAGGCCGTGCTGCCGCTGTCGACAAGACGAGGGGCGCCACTAGTGTCTCGATTGCCGAGAAAAAACTGCGTATGAAGGGCCAGCTCGTCATCCAGCCATCCCTCCAGTCGAGCAACCAAGCTAGCCCGGAGCGGCGATTCGACGAGCGAGAAGCAAGCAAGCAAGCAAGGACAACGACGAACGCCATGACAACAAAGACGTCGATGATACTTGTTCTGGTGGAACGCAGCCAGGCGACCACACAGGTCTCTTCTTCTTGGACAACTGAGCAGACAATATGGACGGCACCGCGACCGACGCCGATGCAACGAGGGGGCTCACGCAGAAGAAAACAGCTGTTAAGAGAATGAGTTCTCCGACCCGACTCAGAGCAGCTGAAGACAAGGATATCGAGATTGTTTTTTTCTAGGAGAGATGATGAGGCTTTCACTTTCAAGAGAATCCCGATCGATTCGTCTTGAATTCTCGTCTAAAAGAGAAGGAAATGAATCGAGGAAATCTCAATTTCCCAAATTAACATCGGTGAGAGGGAGAATCTTTGCCACCCGTGGGTAACCTTGGCTAGAATCATCTTCCTGGATCTCGAGGATTTTCTCTTTCAGCGGAGTAGTGTTGTAGAACTGGAAATACACAACCCCTCCGGAGGCTCTGGGGGTTTGCCAGAGCGAGAATAAATTCGGGATAAAAAGAGGTTTTGACTCAGGACTCTGAGATTTTGACTCGGCCGAGGTCGCGAGCGTCAACTTTGGGAGAAAATGCGCTCCCTGAATATGCGCTAATGTGGTGTACGAAAATTACGTGGAAGAAACAACACCAGAATAGTTTGTAGAGCCGTTCCGGCAATGATGACTCACACGGCATCATAATCATCTTGGTCCAAAACTCAGCAACGGAGTTCCGGAAGTCGTATCACGGCGACAAATGTCGTGGAGGAACTCCTCGGAAGCGAACTCGAGGAACGGCTGCTCATGCGTGAGTTCCGTTTTCCTGCCTGCGAGGATTAGATGACCTCACGTCACTATCCAGCTGGCAAATCGTCAACGGGATTAGTTCCGATGTAGTCAGCTCATATTAGTTTTGCGAAGCTTTGATGCCTGGAATTGCCCGAGTCAAGTTCGCTCCAGTCGTCGAATTCTCCGTTTTCACTCGCACGTCGAGTTTGAATCCGAGGCAACGTCACAAGGGCTCTGATCTGAGCTTCCTTGAGAAGGGTACATTCACTCACAGTCAAAGAATCCTCCGTTCTGAGAGTCTCGACATTTCTGGATGGAAATCCCAGTGCATCCTGCGACGGTGTCCAGTCTCACAGCCAGTAGCGTACCCAAGGGTACTCAAAAAATTCTGGGTACGCCCATGCTCACATGTACTTCTCAACCTTTGATCTTAGGGCGCGGAATTTCTGTGGTTGTCCACGCTTTATTGTTCTGCGCTCTCAACGAGATCACTCAGTGGCTCGCTTGGCATAACCATTAAGGCCACTGCCTGGCAGCCCTGAGGAGACATACCAATTTCGAGCTCGATCTTGTAATAGTTATCCTCTACCGTTCGATTACGGGTTCGGAAAGCGTATTTATTTATGCGACGGATCACGAAGTAAGAGAACCGTACAAGGTGAGGGAGTCTGGTGATCATATAAGGAATGGTGGAGTCGACTGGTTGGACGAAGTGGGATGTACATCTTGTGGAAAGAAAGTTGTGTAACACATGACCCGTGTCTACTCGACCAGAACCACATAACTGTTACCTCAGAACGGAGTTGAAGTTTGTATGTAGTCGAAGTTTGCGCTCCTGATTGAAAATTCCTTCTGCTAAAGCAGGGCTTGGCAATAAACTTCTCGGTAATGGGAAACCCTTTGGCAGTCGCTTTGCAGTTCGCCTACCTCTCCTCTAAAGTACGCCTGATATCAATTTCCTTTCTACATGATATTTACGCCATTGTCAGTCTTCGCGGATAAACAAGAACTCACCCTCCATTATACATTGCTTATAGTAGATACCTATCTGCATTTGGAACCAGATAGTTTTCTTCGTCCCGGAAGCTGTAACAGGTCCATAATCGAAATAGTGAAGGACGGTGACAACCTGTTTGTTCGAGTCCTCGAAGTATTCTGCCAAAACCAGTCTCCTGGAAGTCCTCCCGTTCCAAGCGGCCTCAAAGAAACGTTTCGGCTACCCGTTTCCAATATGACAAATATGTTTTTCTGTTGCCGTGAGTGAAGGAGCTTCGTGACAACCCTCATCGAATCCCAGTACTCAGCTTTCGCGAGTAAAGAGCGGAATCTCACCTTCCTTAGCCGTCTTGGCCCGCTGTATCTCAACGGGCTAATACGGCTCCCGTTGAGTTAAAGGTCGAATCACAATCGGAAGCTTCGATGTGGTCGATTCCCTCATTGATGGTTTTCAATGCTTTTGTACCGTCGGAGAATGGAATGAACACCGAAGAGAAGGTCGCAACCCTGACCCCGACCGCCCATTGAAATGCGAACCAGAAATGGCTGCTAAAGAGAAAAGAAAATCTCAACAAGGAACCCGAATCCCCATCCGGCGCCGCGTCTCGCCTTCGTAACATAGGAGTCCGATGCCGACCAGACCATTGTCTGAGTGGACCTATTTGTTTACTACTCCCGTTCTTCATTTCATAAGGTGCATAAATTGGAGCGTCTTCGGCTCCTAGACGGTTCAGAGACAGTTTCTCCGGAAGATGATACAGAAAAACCTTTCCCCGACCTTTAACTCTGCTGTGGATTTCAACTGAATGCTTCCTGTCCGATCGAGTTTTTGGTGTCATCCATGTTCCGTAGGCGACAAAGGGTGACATTGCAGAAAGGCATCGCGCGTGTTTCCTCTTCTGATTATTCGAAGGACTTTCTCCCAGAAGCTTATCTTATGTGACCGGAGCTGTTCCCGACTCCAGCGCTGTATACGGACCGACGCTCTCCTCGGTCATATATCCGTACGAAAAAAATACCGCTGTTTTAGCGGGCTCTGTGTTTCCCTCTCACTCCCTATACTTGACTCATAGTGAGGTTCTGTTGGGCAAACCCTCGCGTCCCGAAAACCTTCAGAGAATCGATGGAATGCGTCAGAGAAGACACAGAACTCTTCAGAATGCCTTAGATGGACCGGTCCTTTTCGGGCGACATTCTCAAAGGGGCGGCAATCCTTTCAACATTGTCGTCGTGAACTCTTATTCATCATGAACGATGCTTCGGAGTTCGACCTCTGAAACAGATTCAGTTATTGTTAAATGATAGAGGCTCGATGCTGAACTTGTGTAGATTTCAATGTTCTTTCTGAATCCTCGTCAATGAAGCTTTCAGGAGGGCGAAAAAGTTTCGCCCCAGGCAGTGGCGCAATCAGCGATCTCCGCCAGGTCTGCTAAGCTTATCCGCCTCCTGTGTTTGGTGCAACGCTCTCTACTCAGTTCGCGAAGAATTTTCAGGTCAATGATCAGCATCACTTCTACCGCAGCAAATTGCATCGTTGTACTGGCATAGGGTTCGATATGGGAAAAAGAGCGAATGTTAAGACGACTGGAAGAAACGGTGTGACGATCAGCCCTATTTCTATACTCCCGATATTCTTCTCCGTCAGTTTCCAAACATCGAAAAAACTACCGAGCATCGCATTCGAGTCTCTGCCAACTGTTCCTTCGAAGAAGCGGGGGATCCGCTCATCAACCCACAGTTGCCCCCTGCAGCAGACGGAGAAAAGGTTGCATAGATGAGAATCGGCGCGCTGTGAACATGGTTCGAGTTGATGAGGTAGCCATTGGCTCTGTCGTTCGGAAGATCGTGGAGTTCACGATTTGTTCAAATTCCAGCCGGCTGTTCCCCTAAACTGGCGCTAGAAATTTACTTAAAGATAGCGATCCGGTTCACTCATCGGATAAAACCTTTGTCTTCGCTCAGTATGGCAGTTCCGCTGGGAACGAATCGAGGTCCGCTCCAAGATTCCAAAACCATTCAAGCCCCTAGATGCACTCAGAGAGGAGAGTGCCACTTTACGGTGGTTCAAGGGCGTCGGAATAGACCCCCACTGAGTCAGAGAAGGACAACAGCCGAGTATTGAGCTCCTGCGAAATCTGGAAATATTGTGCCTCGAAGTCTTTCGCACGAGAAATCTTTTGTCTTCTGTAGGTCCCATATGAGAGAAAAATTCCGCCCTCTTGATTTTCATGTCGCAAAAGAATTCATTGCTTGAGGACCCCGATCCTCCAACTGAAACCGCAACCGAATTCGTTCTTCATTCCTTCGGCTGTGAGCGACGATGAATACTCCGTCCAGGACTCTAGAACTCTCATGGGCGTGACTTGACGTGAGAACGATCGTTTGCAAAGAGCGCCAAGAGTGTGTGACAATGATCCGTCAGATTGGATTGGTAATCGTTCACTTCGGGCAACCGGTACCCACTCGTGACATTGATCGCGAACTTGGTCTTTTCTGCAGCGAGTTCGCGCGGTTCTCTCTCGGAGGCGGGAGTTCCAGATGCTCCGAACGCGCAGATTTCCTGTCGCACTCATTCTGAAAAAACTGTTTTGTGTCTCTTCCGTACCCTGTGGAAGTTACCCTTATATCTGGAACCGGAGAGACATCGATCCCGAATCCGACTGAAGGCGGTTTACGGGAGAGCTCGAAGCATTCCCAGACTCAGAAGCACGCATCCGGATAACAGCTGCATCTGTCCCTCGGCTACGCTCGGCTCCATCTGCAGAAAGCTCTCCGTGAGGCGTAAAGCGCCCTTCCCCGGAAACTCTCCCTACCATCATCGATACCAATGGCTCACATCTGACGTCAACCTCCTTCGTTCCAAGGCCTTCGTCTGGCGTACATTCTTCAACGCTCTTTTCGCCTCAACCACAGTCAGAAGATATTTCCACCGCACTACCGACCGACTCAATACGCGAACGTCGCGACGCCCGAGAAACCGGGACTCCATCCTTTGAATATGAAGCTTACTACATCATGATCTTCCCTCCGATTTCCTATATGTTACGTTGATCCGAAATTTTCGGGCGGAAAGTTCCGAGTGGATCATACGCAAACGTTTCTTTTGCGAGGTAATGGAACGCGAATCAGCTCAATCTGTAGCTTGGCCGCGTTCTTCCATCGAGTTCCCGATTCCAGCTGAGTTCGAGAAGCGATGAGACCTCTTCGATTCTCGGTTCCCAGGCCGTGAGGCAACCGAAACCGTTCCCGATTCCCGTATTCCCCTCCGAGCTGACGAATGAGTCGAACTTTGCATTTGAGTCTTATTCCTCTCTCGCTGTTTCCAGAGGAATTTGGCGTCGGTGGACCTCGAGTATTCTGTTGATGTCCAGTGACGACAACGCCGTCGCCGCTTGCGCCGCTCACGGTGAGTTGGTCGAGGATTTCATCGCGAGCAGTGACGACCGATGTTGAAGAAGGAGAAGACGACGACAACAACGACAAGAGCAGCAGCCGCGGCCGCATCAGCCGCGAAGAAGACGAGGGTATCGACTACTCCAAGGCTTACTTGATACTCGTTCGACTGGAGGGTGGTGGTGTTGGTGGTGGGTTGTCGGACCGTCTCTCGATGGCAGAGTCTGTGCGGCTTGTTGGAGGGTTCGGTTGTGCGGCCGGCGGCCTTTGGTCCAACATGGTATTCCCTCTCGCCTGCTTCCTTTGCCGCCGTCGCTGCTCACTCAGCGAGTGAGCCAGCCAGCCAGCCAGCGAGCGGACGAGCTAGCTACCGCTGCTGCTGCTGCCGCCGCCGCCGCCCGATGCTGCCGTTACCAGCCGGCGGCCGCCAGCAGCTTCCACTTACGCACTTACTCTCCGAAAAGGCCTGCAGCAGCGCTCGATACGCCGAATGTATAGCCGCCGCTGCTGCTGCTGCTAGTGCCTGCTGCCCTGTGTGTAGAATTCGAGCTAGATAGACACTGAGCTCGCCGTGTCGCCGGCAGGACTCTATTCCACTGCGGCTGCCGTGCTTGATTGTCCGAATTGTGCTTCCAGCTGCACTCTGGATGAAGAGGTAGGTGTTTCGACGGTGAAGGTGTTTGGCAATGGCGTTGCTTCGTCAGGAGAGAGCGAATCGGCTGGTTGGTTGGATGCCTGGCTGACTCCCAGTGCTGGCTGGCTGCTGCTGCTGCTGCTGGCTAACTGGCAAAGGAAGAAACATGGCGTCGTCGACGACCGGTCCCTTCTTGACGAGGAGATCCTTGATCCTCTAGATTGTTTGCGACGCGTTGGTGCTCCTGCTGTCGCCTTCGTCGGCGACGACTCCGAACTGTTCGCTGTTCTCCGTGAATGTTGACGTTAGCGTTGTTGTTGTCGTCGTCGTCGTCGTTCCTGCCGTCGTCGTGGTGGTCGCCGTCGTCGTCGGTGAAGACGAACGCAAACTACGCCCGTGTTCCTCTTCGAAGCCTCCTTCCAGGAGTGTGAGTGTGCGTTGAGAATTTCGAACGATGCTCCTGGTGGGAGCCGTCTCAACAGCCGCCGAGCTCGTCTAGATCCAGCTCGTCTGGCGATCCGACCGACGGCTAGCAGCCAGCCAGCCAGCGGCCAGAAGAGACACGAAGACAGCTGATCCCTTTCGGTGGCATTTAAACTCACGTTCGTCCCTTTGAAGTTCTTCGTGTCATTGAGACGGCCCGGCGCCGCCTCGAGATCGTCTTGTAGAGAGTGTTTTCTCTCCTTCTTGTTCTTCTGTGGGACTAGCATTCGTCGAGTGTTCTTGAGTTCTGTGTGAGTAGGAAGAAAAAAGAAATAGTTGCTCGAGGGAAGATTCATTTGATCGATGATAACGATAGTTAGTGAAGAACCGGGTGTTTTCCGGTTGTAGTCGATTCGGGAGTACCCAAGCTGGCAGAGGGAAAAGTTTCTGGTCGCTCCAAGGAGCCCGTGTATGCTCCAAGATATTGATATGCGGGCGGAGAAAGATAACCGGTCGTGTCGCTCGCGATCTTGGGGCTTGCCGAGATTTCTGGCCGAGCAGGAGTAAGTTCTGTGGGAACGAGCGAGCGCTCTCATGCATCCGCTATGGAATCCGTGAAATGTGATGTTCCGTTGAAGGCACATATCACGTAAACTGTCAAAACAGTTCTGAAAGGAAGTTCTGTCAAGTTGTAAACCGCCGCCGCTGGCGTGGCTTTGACAAGAACGGGAAACAACTCGGCTGACGCAGCGAGTTTTCTTTCCTCGAGTTGCAGTCGCCGTCTCCCTCAACAAGATTCCGTTTTTTTCCTCCTCCGAATTCCACCAAATCCCCAGGCCCGTTTGCCAGACAGCTGTGGTGGTCGTGGTTGCGCCGATGCGAGCGGAGCTCTGCCGGTGAGCCCCTCAGCTGCGTGTCGGACCGTCTGGGGTGCTAGTATGGGTGATTCGGATCGTTGGTCTTACAGCGGACAACGAACGATCCGGTTTACCAGCCTATCCGCTCGACTCCCCAGCAGCAGGCGGGCGGGCGGGTCGGTCGAAAGCACTCCGTTGGCCCGGAGACTCCGTCAGAGAATCTAGGTAGAGCTCATAGAATGTGTCGTCGCTCTGCCGAGAAAGAATCTCACGTCGAATGCGAGCGGCGCTGGTCGATTCGACCGATGGACCACTCAGAGGCGCCGTGTGAGCTGGATCGAAAACTACGGAGGGAAAATCAGATAAGGCCCTTGACGAACTTGGATGCCGAGGACCGGGAACTCGTCCTCGGAACGCCAGCGCGACTCCAACAGAAAACCCTCAAGCCAAGCCGGTGGAAAGATCTTTGTCCTGACGCAGTGTTGAAGAGGAGAACAACGTCGACGACGAAGCGACCGGACCGACCTTGCTCCATTTTGGTTGCTTGCTAGCTGGCTAGCTCGGTCGCTCGCTCCCTCCTTCCCTCGTCTGCTCGCTGGCTCAGTTTGCTCGCTCACCAGCAGCTTCGCCAGTAGCTCTCACACTCGCTCTTCCGCTGGCGTCCTTGCTTGCTCTCTGCTTTTGGCAAAATCAGCCACAATAGCAGCAGCGAAAATTTGAGCTCTTGTGGGAATTCGAACCTCAGCTACGGCTCTCACCTCATCTCGGGTCGATGCGAGCCCGGGCAGAGGTCTTAAGCTCGAACTCGATGGCACCGATTGTTCGGTCCGAGCGAGTCGGAAGACCTCGGATTCGCGATCGCTTGGCCTCTGCATTTCGGAACCTCCATCGCAAATTATGAAATCCCGAAGTACGTTTCGAAGTACGTTCCCCCGAAGTACGTTTCGGGGGATTTCCCCGAACTCGAATCTCGATCCGACCTTCGCGCCAGGCTTGTTGGGAGGGAAATAGGAGGAAAAAGAGCATTTTCGTTCCGTAAGGTCCCGTCGAAGCTAGGAGCTTTGTCAACACAAAATCTTTTTCTGCTCTGGCGGCGTCTAGATCGGTGGTAGGTGGAGTGTGCATGCGACTGGCTGAATCATTGCTAACGATCGACCTTCCGACAGGTGAGACTCGACGGCGTCGTAGCGCATTGAGCCGACAGTGCGGCCGAGGAGGCTACAACCAACGTTCCATATGAGGAAGGTGATGTACCCCTCTGGCGCGTACCGATGCCCGGATTGCGGATATCAGGCTCAGAATAGGAAGTTGCTAGCGACTCATGTAGCCAAGGAGCACACTGAGAACGCGCTCAAGTGTGACCTCTGCAACTTTATCACTAAATATCAGGTACGTCTCGCTCTCTCCCTGCGTCACTGCAACGCTGATTTCAGTCGACGAGGCTCAGCTGTCGGAGCAGACTTCTTCAAACTGCTTTAACGGATGTATTGACTCATATGCATCCGTTCGAGGAATGCAGTTCCTCTGAAAAGCTCTCCGCGGGTGTTCAGAGCCTCTATCGCGATGGAAAAACCATGTTCCTCAGGAAATTCGGTGATCTGATCTGATGACGTTAAATCAAGGAATGTGGAAAAGAATCTGAGGAAGAGGATTCTGTTGCATAATTCCACCTTATGACCGTGCCGGGGCTTGCGACATTCCTCCGCTGACTTGACAGGAGTCAACTGCGGAAGGGTGACGCTGTCCTGATACAGAGCCAGGCTTGAAGTCTCCCTCGAACGCAGGAACTGCGCGATCGATCGGAAGACCGATTGCCGTGGGCACGGATTGATAGTAGGTAGTGGATGGTGGAACGCGCTGCTCTCGCCGTGCAGAGCACGTCGTCCTTTCAACGAGAAGACTTCCAGCTTGCCGAGGCGCCGGCTTGGATCGTCGGCCGAGGATTGCGTTGGAAAGAGCTCCCCGACGGGGGTCCCCGGTCGTCCTGACTCTCCTCGCGAGCAGACCTGGAGGCAAGCAGCTCACTCAGTAGGATGGCTCCATCGGGACACGAACCCCGCTTCAACAGCCGGGCCTGAGTGCCACGTCTTCGTCCAGAGTCCTCTTTCGCTCCGCGATCGGTGGGTGCGTCGGTCGGTCGCCCGCTCGGTGCGTTGGTCGGTCGGTCGGACGGAGGTGGTTCGTTGAACCCTCGCTCAAGAGCTCTTGTGTGGATGCCAGCGTTCCCTCAGAAGTAGTCGGCGTCGCTGCCAGAAAGAAAGCAAGCGAGCAAGCAGTTTTGTGGACAACGACGAAACCCAATGAATCCATATCCCACCGAACTAACCCACTAACCCCGCAGGCCAACTACTGGCGGCATCGAAAAACTCTCCACGGAGTCAACAGCATCAATCTATGCGACCCGTGCAAGAGCCGTTTCCCAACAAAGGACGACCTCGTCGAACATACGCGCCAGGAGCATCCTGAACTCCTCGACGAGGTTTTGGAGAAAGTCTCCAGACCGGTTCAAAATGAAAGGTTCGCCACCGGAACCATGAATTATCCTCAATCAACTGCACCCAACTATGCCAACGTTTATTTCGACCTTTGTTCACAAAAGCACGTTGCACGCCAGAGCCGTTCTTCTTCATTTTGGTTTGTCGAAACGCAAACTCCCTCTAGCTTCAGATCAGCCCAGGCCGGATGAACTCATTCTTTCCGATTCGGTATCTCGCCGAGAGATCCCATATTCAGGTATCGATACCGCCCAGGAGGTCGAGTGGAAGCGTGTCTTCCACTGTTCTACAGTTTGTACCGATGAGATAGTGATCAACCAAGTTTGTCGTCTGCATTTTTCCAAGAATTAACGAATTCGAAAGCAATCACTTGCTGACGCAAGAGTCCCGCTCTTTCTGCTTCTCTGGAACTCGCAACCTTGGCTGGGGGATTATTCTCACATTCTGGAAAAGTAGAGCCTGTTTCGTGAAATGATCTCTTCCTACTTCAAAAGTACGTCTCGTATCATCCGTTCGCAGAATCACCGCGCGGTCGCAATGAATCTTCGGAGTAGTCTGAGACTGAGTTGCTTGACAAAGCTAGGAGAGTTTCGTGGATATTTTCCGTTTCAGTCTTCGTCGGTTGTATTTTCCTTGTTCGAGAAGTGCGGCTAGCGTTTTTCTTTTAGTTTCTGCAAGGAATGCACGCTTTTCAGACACTAGTAGCGAATTCCCTGATCGCACAGAAGGCGAAGGAGAGAAAAGTTAGCGTTCGATTGCAACACTCCTTGCGGGAGGTCTGAAGAGAACTGCGTTCGTAGGTTTTAGTTGCTGCTTGCCCGTCTTAGCGCTTGCTTTCCTCAAGCTGCGCTGGATCTTGGCGTCTCGTAGTGAGCCGCCGCTCTGGGATGGTCACTGCAAGTGTGTCTCTTGAAAGCGCGCTTTGAAGGTCGACGATCTGATACAATTGCCCGTTGTCGTGGTGGTCGTCGTCGTTGGCGACGTTGCTTTAGTCTCTTTTTAGTTGGCCAGCGACGGGCTTGTCTGCTGGCCAGCTCGGTAGTTGCTTGCAGCGATCGTCACAGAACTCGCGGCTTTTCAAGGTCGACACCGTCGCTCACTGTGCTTGACGTTTCCGTTGCAGGTTTGACGAGGCTGTGGCAGGATCTCCACAGGACGAAGACGAGGTCGAAGAGGAACAAGCCCCGACTTCGTCAAGGGACACCCGAAAGCGGAAAGTTAACTATAACCAGGACGAACCCTCGATCGAGGCGTTGCTCGAGCAGGGATTCTCCGAAGGAACGAGTACGTCGAACTATCTCTGCCCCTATCTAATCGTAGATTTGCATCGAGTGAATCTGCTCCATCCCACTTCCTCCGAAACGAGAACTAGAACTCTTCCTATCGAGCAATCGATCGCTCCATTTCGATCTGTCAAGATTTAGATAGGAAACTGAATGAACTCCGATGTGGAAGTATGGAAAAGTTCTCTCGAGTTCGAACGAGCGTGGCGTTTCGTGGTCGACAACGACTACAGGACGAAGAGGAGGGGCATCCATCCATCGTTCATGAGTCGTTGTTGTTGCAGAGGAATTCGACGCGGTCGAAACGAACGGACAGATTAGTTTGAAGCATCAACGGCGACTCCAGATACAAAGGTCACATCTCTGCAGAGATTGCGATTTTGTGACGAAGGAATCTCGCCAGTACTTAATCCATCGGTACGCGCCGTTCATTTTGTTTGAGATTGGACCGGCTTATAAGTTTTCCGAGCCGCGGGAGAACTTCTCGCTCGAAGTCTCCGAACGTGGAGTCCTCACTTACATCCTCGTTCCTTGGAATCTGTCCACAGGAGAGAGGCTCACGGTGATCGCCTGACCATTTACGACTGCCCTTGGTGCGGATACGCGTCCAAGCAATTGCAAAAGCTCCAACGGCACGCTGGGAGCTGCCACACGGACCAAGGGCTGAGCGCCGAAGAGCTTCGGACCATACTCAAGAAAGTCGCTCAGCAATCTCACGAAGCCGCTCAACTCGAGCGTGAGACCAACATCATCCGACAGTACCTCCGTAAGTTTTAGGCAGCAATCACAAGCAGCTCCTCTTCGAAACCTGTCCGCCACGATGTCGGTCGATAGACGCGGTGCGCACGCACGCTGTCGTTCCATGAGCTGAGGCAGCACTTCTAGGGCGAGTGAGCGGTCCTTTTCCTCTTTCGATCGCTCGTTGAGCAAACTTTTTATGCAAGTGTTCCCCGTGTGCTCCGAACGATGCAGTGTGCCTCGATGTCGCTTCCCTAATCATCCCAGAACCGCGTTCGTTCCGTTTCTGGCGAAGAGATCTTGGCGTTGATGTTTGTGTGAACCCGGCCTCCCAAACTTTTCGAAACGTATCGGACCGGTGAGCGGATGAGTGTGCGAGGGAGCAGCACCACAACCACCAGCGCTGTGGCGCGCCACTTGTTTTTCAATCTCTCGAATGCATTCATTCGTCGGAGCTCTTCAACACGGCTCCTCCTCTTGCTTCACGTCCCAGAGTTATGTAGAATCCAGGCGTTCGTCGTCTCGCCGGATTAGTTGATCTCATGTCCTCGACCTCTTCCCCTCCCCCTGACGTCCTGACAAAGTAGCTGGCGCGTCCTGATGCGACACACCGACCGAAGCCAGTTATGCAGACCAAAGTCAGAGAGGCGAGTCCTTTGAAAATCTGGGATCCTGTGATTCCTGGTGTTATTGCAGAGAAACATGGAACGCCGAGCTTGAAGTTGGATCAGAAGGCCTTGGTGAAAACGATTCGACTGCCGATATCTGTCTCTGACGCTGAGTCCTCGCGTCCTTCCACCCCGGCCGACAAGAAATCATCGCCCCCCATTGCGGCATCCTCCAAAACCTCATCTAGCCCATCTGCGTCTTCTGCACCGAGAGCTCTAAACCAGTGGTACTTCTGCAACAAGTGTGCGTTCAAGGCCCGCAGCAAAAAGGTCGTCGAGGACCACCAGCGGACGTCGCACGCGATCGAGAGTCCGTCAAAAAGCGGCTTGCGATTCAAATGCGACATCTGCGGCTTTAGCTGCGGGGACGTGCAGAAGTATCGTCAGCACGTGAAGTTGCACGGTGACGGCGGCGACGACGAACCCAAGGAAGAGTCCGGCCGCGCGAAGTCTTGTACCAAATGTGACTTCACCACAACCTACCGCTGGAGCTTCGACCGCCACGTGCGACACCACAATCGTAAGTTATCGCCACTTCGAAATTTATATCTACTGCGCGATAATGAATTGTTCTGAAACGCTGTATCTGAGAGACGAATTCCTGCAAACAGTTGAACCTCGTGGTTGTGCTCCCCTCCAATGGCGTCGCTGTGTCGATCACGAGCGAGAAGTTTTTCTCTTCAAATCGGATCTAGTGGTTGTCTGCTTTCTCGAATCTCGATGAACTTTCAACCGAACCAGAACAAGCTTTTCTGGAAACGCGTCGTCTACCTCTCTCTCTCTCTCTCTCCCGCTCTCCGTCTAGAAGTTCATCTCCTCCATGATCGTTGTTCTCTCAAATCTCTCCGGAGGGGCGCTGAATGTATGAACTTGTTCTCTGCAAGGCGATGATTTTGTTGTTCGCTTATTGCTCTATAGTGGCGTTGGCGACGGAAATTCCGTCGTTGGCAGCGAGAGCCATACAGAACCGAACGTGGTCACGACATCTTGACGTCGTGTTTGCTGGTCCGCCTCCTCTAACATGTCTTCTCTTCTTTCTCTCCCCCTGTCTCTCTCTCTCCGTCTCTTTTGCAGCGCTGAATGGCCCTCTTCAATGCCCACGCTGCGACTACAGCACTAATCAGTTAGGATCGTTGAAGTTTCACCTGAGCAATCATCACGGCGAAACGTCCCCTGAAGATTGCGAGAAGGCTCTGGAAAAAGTAGCGACGAGCAGTAGCAGCGGCGGCGGCGGCGGCGGTCGTGGCGGCAGCACCGAGAACAACTTCGAAGGCTGCGAGATGATGCAGTGTGCAGAAATAGAAGACTCGATGCCCGGCGAGATGGAGGGCTCAAGCATCGGCATAGACGAGAGCAGTCAAGACGAGGACGCCGTTACTTGCGACCTGTGCGGAGCGTGCTTCCTCAACCAGGCCGACCTGCTCGAGCACAGCAAGAGGGAACACATCACGGAAATCGAGGCTGAACAGGCGCAAATGTTCCGAAGCGCCTCTCGGATGTCCGCAGAGACATCGGCGTCCGAGGAAACGTTGCAGAGACTTCAGAATAGGTTCGGATTGAGCATCACGCCGGTGGCGGTTAGCGGGTCAGCCTCAACAACTGAATCCAAGGAGCCCGTTGTGATCGAATTGGGCGATGGCAAATCCCTCAAACATCTCATTGAGGGGTAGGTGGTGGACGCAAGCCAGCATGCAAACCGTTGTTGTGTATTAATATTCAGTAACTGCAGTAGACGTGTCGATTGTCATGCTCGGTTGTCGCTTGCCTGCGCTTGCTGTTGTCTTTGTTGTTGTTGTCGTTGTTCCCTCTGTCTGACGTCGGCTCCGCGTATGACGTTTTTTCCGTTACCCAACCTCGAACATTCTCGCAAAGCACCTTCCATGGAGTGGATCCGACTAACGACTAAAGCCATTCACCGCGTACTCCCTGCATGACGAAAGACCGCATCGGCTCGAAACAGTTCCTCTCCAGCTCCTCATCTCACGCTCGCACTAACTTCGAACGTGGTTCCACAGGGGGAATACAAATGGCTCAACATGCTCAAAACCTCAGTCGAGATCGGGGACAATTTTCAAGTGTCGTTACTGTCCTTTTTCGACTAGAACCAAACAAGAATACCAGAAGCATGAAGCTATCCACAAGCCATTCGTATGTACTCTCTGCCCGTATAAAACTGTCTGGAAAAGTAAGTTCTCCGAATATCTATACCATATCTCGATTCGATCGAACAACGCAACGAGAAACTGCGCCTGATTGAGAATCTCTTCTCTTTCCAGATGATCTCAGTAAGCACATGTCTAAGAGTCACGGAGAACAGTACGAAGAAGAATCTCCGGCACCTCCCGCTCCCCCCGCCGTGTCCGAAGACAGTGGAAGTCAGCAAACGGCTTCATCGACAGGCGGTGTGCTTAGAAACCTTTTAAGCACACCCGACGTCAATCAGAAAGATTCCTTACTGTTTAAGACACTACAGGGGAGCGGCGGCGGCGACTCCCAGGCATCTCCTGAGACTGATTCACCAAGACAGAGTGAGTCCGATTCCACAATCAAGACATCGACATTGTAGCGAGTTTCGGCTCTGACCTCACTTTGTCTTTCTCCCAACAGCTTTCAATCAAGACGAGATCCAAAATCAGGCGCTGAAGCTACCAGCGAACGCCCACTATTTCTGTCCATACTGCGATTTCATGACGAAAACAGCTTCCCGCTTCCACATTCACTACATGCAGCATCTGAATGTGCGACCGTTCGAATGTTCGGTTTGCAGAATCAAAAGCAACTGGCTATGGGATATCAACAAACACATCCGTACCCGGGTCAGTCAGGGTGATACGTCGCATAGGGGAGCGAAATGCGTTTGCATCAACGAAGCAGGTTTAAGAGACTACAACAAGTATAGATGCTTCATCAAAGAGGTAAGCGACGAGGTAAGCATGGTGATCGGTTCCGTTTAACCCCTTCCTGTGTCAATGGCTCGTCGGTGACTAACGGCGCGACGTCAGATCAACGTCTGCAGGCATGACGGGTATACAGCGAGCATGCCGATAAAGTGCTCGGCCTGGCCGAGAACGAATTCACTTTTTTCGCTAACCGACGCCAATCGCCTACTCCAGGGCCCAACAAACGGCGAACACATCGAGACATCCGACGATCATGGAGAAGCGGGTGTAATGGCCTCACAGGGTCAGGTACACCCTTCATATTCGTCGGCCGAAGTCCAGGTGCAGGCCTTGGCAGCTGTCAAGGCACGACAGCAGGGAGGGTCAACTGTTCCCGTTCAGAATCAGCAGGAGGATTCGCAAAACTACATGATACAGCAGCTGCAGAAGAAAGAAAGAACTTCCGCGGGCGCTCTAAAATGCGGCCACTGCGACTACACCTGCGATCACAAAGACATCATGTTGGGCCATCTCGGTGCACATGCAGATGTTCTCCCGTTCATCTGCAGCAAATGCGGCTTGGCCAACAAATGGCACCACACTGCCTGGATCCATCTGCAACAGTTCCATCGCGAAGATCAGGTTACACTGAAAGACATTCACCTGCAACTGGACTACACGCAGAAAGGAGACGTGTTCGAGATGGATCCGAACGCAATTGTCAATCCGCAATTGACCGTAGCTCCGAACAACGAAGTCAGCCTTATCAGACAGCTGAGATGCAGTCGTTGCCCATACCACACTGTACAGAAGTCCAATATGCAGCGACATCGCGAGGGGCATCAGCGAGCGCGTGCTGACCTCATGCGCTACAAATGTCCTTATTGCGATTTCTGGCAGGAGACAAGACGCGCCATCCAGCGGCATATGGCTCTTCATCCCGAGCACATTAAGCGCGGGACTCAAGGAGTTCTCGACACAGACAGGGCGAAGGAGCTTCTCCTCATCACCAATAACAACAACAACAACAAGTCGCCCCCTTCAGAAGTCGTATCCCCCGACGGAACCGGACAATCCGAAGAAATGCCTCGCTTCAAGTGCGACGCGTGTCCGTACGTGACCACAGCAAACGCGCAATTTATCTACCACAAACAATTCCACAGGTGAGTCAAGAACCCCAGAAGGTTGAGGCTCCAAAACCTTCTCTCCTTCAGCCCGAAACTTCGAGGTTTCTTATCGCTCCTTGTGCTTCCATTGCAGATACAACCCAAAAGCCAAGTTCAAGTGTGACAAATGCAGCTACTGGGCTACGCACGCCCATTTGATCACTCAACACGCGAGGGTTCACAACGAAGGAACGCTTGATCAGAAGTTCCCCGAAGGGTCCTGGTTGCCACCTGCAGAAATTGCGGTAACCACAGAGGCGAGCGAATCGGATCGAATTCGAACGTTCCGCGTCATGAAGAACGGCGTGCTCATCAAAATGCACAAATGTCGTTTCTGTCCTCTGATGAACCGACGCAAGGCCAATGTGCGCTACCATGAGTTACTGCATAGCGATATGGCGTCTGGAAAGTACACCTGTCACCTATGCAGCTACAGGACCCAATCTCAGGGTGTTCTCGGCAATCATATGAAGATTCACGTTCCTGAAAAACGAAGAGGCGATTCTGGTGTGGAACTCGTCGAAGAGGTTGACGAAATCAGCAGCTCAGACGACGAATCGATGAGTCCGAACCAATCGGGCGTCGGTGGTCAGAACGAGGCGCGGGAAGGCCGTCCTCCGCCCAAAATCAAGTACAACTGTAGCGCAGTCGAATCAGAACTCTTCAATTTGCTGCAGAGCAGACAGAACGGCGGAGCAGTTGGAGACGACCAACCCGCGCCTTCCTCGCAGCGCTCTGGTTTCAACCAGACTTCGCCGAGTAATGGCTTGAGCAAGATTAGGAAACCACCTAAAGTCTCACCAGATCCCTACGTTAGGAGGAGCGATGGACTTGTGACGTTCCAAAGCAAAGTGAGTTTCGTTTTCCGACGAAGAATTTTAGACTGAAATGGTTATCCGATCGATTGTGGAAAATGTCCGAGAGAAACTGTAACAGAGATTCGTTTGCAGGTGAACCTTCGCAAATGGATCGCGTGCCCAGAGTGTCCAGCGCTCTTTATGAACCCAACTGAATACAATCGTCATTTAGACCACCACCGATACGGAGATAAATACCAGTGCTCACAGTGCAGCTATTCGATGAATAAATACGTCTTCGTCGCCCAGCACGAACAAGTCCACAGCGAAGACTACATGGTCAAGAAACTCGGCTACTGCCATCGTCCGACGACGGGTGCGGGCGATCAGAAGGCCACTATCGTGAAAAATATCCCCACTTCGTTCCCAACGCCTGCAATCGTTGCCTCCAGCCTTCAAAGTTCCCCCTCGAGCCAATCCTCCTCGAGCCAAGTCTTCAAAATTTCATTGAAGCCGTTTTCTCCCCAGAAAAGGCCAGGACCGCAGGTGGCCCTTTCTGAAGAAGCGGCCGCAAATTTCGACAACGAAGAATTCGCAGTCAGTATGCTCATCGCTGAACTCCACGAATCGAAGGCCGTGTTCGAAGGCGCTTGCAGTGGCACTTTCAAGTGCTCCACCTGTCCGGCAGCTTTCGGCAATCAAGGCGTCTATCGATTCCATCAAAACCTCCACAGTAGTCCTGCTAGAAGGCTCAAGTGCCACGTTTGCTCGTACAGCGTAGACGAATCGGGGAACATGATGGCGCACGCTCAACTTCATTACATCAGATTCGGCGGAGGCAACAAGCAAACCGTGAAACGCTGTCCGAAGTGTCCTGCGACCTTCACCAAGCAGAACTTCTACGAAGGTCATCTCTCGCGTCACGGAAGTGGGGAACGCTACAAGTGCGATTACTGTGATTTTGCAACAAACAAAAGTGACATCATCTCCCGGCATAGGGTGCTCCACCGCCAAGTGTCCGACGACGTCGAGTGCGGCCTCGGCGAGGAGAACCTCGACGCCAACTCACAGATCTCTGTCAGCACTCTGTTCCGGAACGCGTCCGTGCCTCAGACTCTGGTCGAGGACGCGGCGCCGATCTCCCTCGAAACGGCTCTCAAAACTTCTGAGCAGAACAAGGTCGATGAAGACAAGAAGATTTACGCATGCATGGCATGCCCGTACACGTACGGGCGGAAAGACGGCATCATGCACCATCTGAAACGGCACGTTGTACTCCAGCAGTTCGACTGTCCTCACTGTTCGTTCACGGTGAGCAACACAGCCGCCCTACGCGAACACGTCAAGACTCACTTCATCTGTCAGAAAATGAACAAACCCCAAGCTTTCTTACACTATGACGAGCTCAAGATCACCTTGGATGGGGAAACCATTTTCGAGGACAAGGGCAAGAACGACGGAACCCGTTTCTATCCTGACACCATACCCGAGTTCCGGGAAGAGGGTCCGGACCTGCTGGTAGAGTACATCGATCCAGATGTTGTGAACGCTGTGAACTGTCTTCTCGACGAAGTTTGCGACGACAAGCGGAAAATGGAGCGTGAAGTTTCTAGCAGTTCGATCTATGGCCCGATTGTTCGGAGAAGTTCTTCTGCGCGGAGTTCTCAGGACGAACCACCGGCAAAACGATCGAGACATTCGACATCCACCGGGGGAGAGTCTCCGAGTTCGGTCACATCGGGACCGGCGACTCCACCACCCCCGACTGCTGACCACCTCCAAACCCCATCCGCGACGTCCGATCCTCCGCTTGTTCCTGACGCGGCAAGCAAAGAGGTTGAGGTCGAGGCTCAGGATTCCGCGGACGTCGAATCCGAGACGGACTTGGCTGAAATCAACGGAGATAGTTTCTCGATGGACATCGGCGAAAACGGCCCAAAGATCAGCTCAGACGATGATGATAAACTTCGGGATGAACCCGAAGCAACAAACACCAAAGAGACAGCAAATGTGAAAGCGTCCGAGGGTCCGTTCCAAGTTGTTTCGATCGGAGCCCCGGACAAAGTCGCGAAAGCCGCACTCGAGCGCGAACCCGACGTCATCGACAAACTGGTCGAGGCGCTACAGCAAGTGCCTGAGGCAATGCACGACGAGACGATGGTAGGAGAGAACGGCGTGCATCTTCATAACGGGCACAATGGTATTGACGAATCAGAAAGGGCGATCCGTAATGGCGATTCAGTCGAGGCTCAGGAAGAGAGGGATGCGAAAACCGTACTCAACACGATTGTAAGTCACGTCGCACAATCGGTGCTGCACGTGTGAATTGGAAAGAAGTCAAACCAATTCCACCAAACACCAAGGGAATCGGGAACTGCGTCGACGGCACTATAGAATGAATAGGAAGATGAAAATGAAACGTTTTTGTTCGCGATGCAAGAGAACTCATCAACGTAGCCGCCGACGAGGGAAGCTGAAGCTCGTCGTCTTCTGATATTGCAGTGTTGCGTGGCTCAAATGCCGAAACTACTTAGTCAAAACGCAACGCGCAAACCATTGAACGAAGTCTCTCATGGACCTAACCGAACTTTTGAAAGATGATCTGGACCGCCGTTCCTGTCCCAAGTGGATGAAACTGCCCCCGCTGATCGAGATCTGGACTCCACATGACAGAAAGGAGTTCGGAATTATTTTTCGTATTTAAAGACGAGAGGAAAACTATAGAGAGAAAAGGGTGGAGACTTTTTTTGAGGAACCCTATTTGTGAATAGTCCCGGGATGATCGGGAAGATCACCGAAAAAGAAAATTGATCAAGAAAGATCCTTTGATGCTTATTAGAGAGAAGTAGACGATCATCTACAAACCGAAAGATGGCGACCGGATAGAACGACGGGAATGTTCTGATACAGAATGAACTAGATATTGAATAGGAGATAAACGATCACCGATAAAAGTGTGCGAGATATCTAGGTACCTGTACATATATTAACGAAGGAAGAACTCGGAATACAATAAATATTGACCGACATCCTCGAAGCAAGTGTCGAAAAGGAAGAATCCTGTTTTTTCTTTCACGAAATAGATATCCCAGATGGCATTCATGTGGCCGTGGTGCCATCTGCGAATCTGCACGAGTTTTTTCAGAGCGAGTAGACTACTCAACCTGTAACTCCAAGAGTTCCGAAAACGGAGTTGGGTAGCAGAGTTCTCAATTCGCGAATATTCGAGTCTTTCTGAGGAGGTTTCAACCATAATCACTTCGGAGTGTTGCGGAATCAATGAGGAACAATAGCTTGAGATGGAAATTTTCACCCATATGGTCCATATGGACTACAATCTTTATTATCTACAACCGAGTTGTTTCTGTATTTAAGTATTCTAACACGAAGATTCACAGTTATTTATGAGAGCAACAAACTTGGAGAAGGTGCGCATCTTTCACTCCGGATTCGATTCCGTAACTATGCTCAAGCCATCGATGGGACTCCACATTTCGAGGTTGTCGGTTTTTACAAAAAAGTGTCCTCATTGCTCGGATAGATGGCTGTGTACGTTTTCTCAACAACAATCTTCAGCAAGAGCAAGCAGAAGCTGATAATAAGAACGCACTTGAAACCCAGCATGTACACCAATACAATCAAACTCAAAACGCTGTAAACAACAGATTTCTTGGCCAGCGGTCTCAGGTGAAAACGTGGGGGCAGTCGGACCTCTACATGCGCTCTTTCGGATGCGAAATCTCGCTTCTTCTCTATTTGGATGTACGACGCCGGTGGTAAAAGTATGCAGCTGAATATTAGGACAAAGAGGTATGAGTTCCACTCTCTTTGTTGATTATAGAACATGTGTCTAACGAGTGGTTTGAACTTCTCATTTAATCGATCGGACCATCGATCTAGCGGAGGCAAAAGAAATTCAAATTCGTTATCGCGAGGGGGTTGCTTCTCCGGAATGCCGCGGTATCTTTCATCCAAACGCTTCCGCCGCATCGACATGTTGAGCGTGGTTTCGTCCATGGCCTCTTCCATCATTCCGTCCAATTCGTGCGGGTTCACATCTGGGACATCGATGCGAAAGATTCGCGCGAGGTTTGTGACAGAATTTCGGAGATGCTCGAGAGTTTTTGTGTCTACCGATGGCACCACCTGCGGGAAAAACACAGGTTATGTGATTCTCTAAATCTGAATGAGTGTTTAAACGAGAGGGGGTGATATTTAGCCTTCATTTCCAACGGAGTTAGGGCGCACGCAAAGCTCACTTACGTTTACGATTCCCAAAATGTTATCCCACAGTCTCGCCCAGAGTCCTTTTTCTCGCATCGTCTTCTCAAGATTGGCTATACGGCCTTCGTACCGACCCTGTCCGTGGCGCAGTCCGCGTATGATCTCACGTGCGTTGTCTCTCCATCTCGTGCTTTGAACGTCCAAGAATTCGACGGCAGGTTCCTCGAGCTCCGCGAGAGCTTGTCGTACTGCATGCGGAGTCTCTCGTTCTAGCACCGTTGTCATCAACAGCGGTTGACTGAACACCTGGAAATTACCAAAATTAGGTTCCAGGACTTCATAGAGTTTTGGAGCCCTTGGAGGTGCATCGAGAATTCGGTGCTCTAATGCGATGAGCCTAATTTACCTTTGAGATTCTACTGATCAGGATCACATTTGTCGGCAGAGTCAAATCGAGTTTGGCTATCCGATCAATCGTGTGAAGCATCAGCTGGGTATAGAATAGGAGGTGTTCTTCAATGAACGACAGGTAACGATCTCTGATCTGTTCGCCGAATTCCTTAATAGGTTCGTTGGCAACGTAACGCCAGGGCTGAATGAATGTCAGCCAGACTTCGAGCGGTAACCGATAGCTGCTGTCCAACGGCCACGTCAATAACGATGTTTTGAGGCTTCTGTACAATCGTCGCCTCAGCTGCAGATGACTGTTGCTCTCGAAATATTTGACTGAGTGCAGCTTCTTGAACAAAGTTCTGATGGCCCGCTGCAGCTGCTGATTCTCACCGGGACGAGTGCAAGAAAACCAGAGCTCGGAAACGATGTTCATGAGGGTTGCAGCCTTGTTATTTGAGCTTAGAATCGACGCGTGACTTAAAGTCATGTTGGTTCTCGACGCGTCTCGACGTAGAAGGCAGTGATGGCCTTGACCCACGGGTCGTCCGCAAGGATGATAGCGATTCCCACTGTTGTCCAAGACGCTGTGGTTGAGGGAACATTGCTCGTCGACGTTCAGGAAATGTCCTAGGTAGTAGTCGAACAATGAGAAATACACAACTACGGGCCAATTGTTGAGATCCATTTCGAGTTCAGCCACCTTCTTCTCCAGAACATGGCCTATCAGAAGGAACAGAAAGTACTCGACCGGGTTCAACTGCAGATACTGGCTGTCGAGTGAGGTTTTCTGGTGAATGTAGTGGGACGCGTTGTTGTGCACGAGGAAATCCACGAGACCTTGAGGTAATCTGTTGATGGCGAACAAAATTCGTGGTGTTGCCACCTCTGTGGTGAGTTTCTCTGCGAGCTGGAACACAGGTCCTTGCGGACTCATAAGGTTCACTAAACACTGGTATTCTACCGGCGACGAGTTTCGGTCAATGTTGCAGAGGTTCGTCTGGAAAAGATTATCAACCATATGGCTGAAGTACATCTGAAGTTCTGGGGCACTGTGCATGTTGAGGTGCCTGCAACGGAAACAAAACAGAACCAGTGTTAGATCTGACGAATTTCTGATCGAAGACGGCTAGGAACTGGGAGTAACGAGCGCAAATTGAGATCATCATGACGCAAGTCCCGAGCCCCATCTATGCTTCTGGCATCCGCTCGATGATTCCCTCTGGCATTTCCTCGGACTGTCATCGATATGTTAACTCGATTCCTTGTGTGAACCGTAGTTTCGGGCGGTATAGAGTAAATCGTTCGATATCAGACAAAGTATGTTCTAAGAAGATGGAAGAAACAGGGTAGTGGAGAACGCAATGGGGATCGAGTCGAGACTGGACCGAGGAGCGATCGAACTGCAAGCAGCTCGTGTGAGAACCGAGAGGGAACGAAATACAAGGATGAAAACACCGCAAAGAAACTCGGGTCCGAAAACGACGAACTCCACAACGGAATTCTCAGGGAGAGCTAGCGATGATGAATGGTGTAAGATTGTACAGATGAATTTCGTTGCGCCGGCCTTCAATGCAATTCATGTGTCGGCAACCGGCACCGTTTCGCTGTTCCCCAAAAGACCCGTCTCTTCAGAACCGCTGGGTCTCTCAAAATGAGTAGAGCGAGCGATTCTTCGCCCGGGAGTCCATGGTCTCTTCAATACGATGCTTAATCTATTTCTGATTTGCAAGGGGAAAGAATACGTACAAGGTGAGCAACTCGCATTTCCTCAACACATTCGGTTCACGAAGTATGAGCATTGGATCGTTTTGGAAGTTAAAAGAGGCGTTCGCCTCACTCGAATTGAAACTCTGCATCATGTCGCCAATGGTGGGAACTATGCAACGATGACCGGAGCAGAGCCGAGAACTCAGTTAAAATTCCGAATTCAATAGCACACTCCGGCGCCAGAATATTTGTTGACAAACTAGCAGACGAGACCCTGCGACAATCCCGGCGTTGAATCCACGCGCTGGCGGGCGGTCGTGCAGCCAAGTACTTGGTGGAGAAAATTTTTGCGTTCGGAATTTCTAAGAGGTAACAAATCTTGAATGAAACGTGGATCACAACTATGAGAAGAAGTCCTGACTCCTGGCTGCGGCTTTCTCAAAGAGGAGAATTTGACACTTTCGTTTCAAAAGAGAAATCAACAGTCACAATCAGGGAAAAGGCCGCTTTGGATATTTCCTCCATCTTCCACCTTCTTTTCCATCGATTCCTCCAGCGGTCGAGGAATGAACGCAACCCCATCGGATTGAGTTGAACCACAATCTGAAGCAACAATCGAGATTAGATTTCCTCCACACCGGCGCGGCCCATGTTAGAGGCAGTCCTCCTTCATTACTGTTCTCTTCCTGTTGAAGAACCCGTTATTCCTTATGTTACGTTGGAAGATCGAGCGAATATGCAGCTGGATACATGATGAGGCAGCAAATCCTCAGTCAGAATCCTCTTCAACTTGCTTCTTGCCTGATTCCAGTCACTTAGTATTCTCGGTACGACGTCCCTGAGGAACTTGAATAGCTTTATCCCATTGCTGAACGTAGTGTTTGATCGGAATGAAGTCCGATTCTTTTCAGAAACGTGAATTTCTACTAGCATGGATCTCAAGATTGAATCTTCTTGGAACGCGGTTACATTTTCCGAAACCACGCCCCCTAGAGCCCTTCCCATTCTTCAAAGACAAAATTTGTTCTGATGCTTTTGTTGAATTTCAACCTTTATCTCGTTCAAAAGTTTGCATAGACAACCACCCTCGGATCAACCCGAAACTGATTCTCAATGAGGAAGATGAACGGGGTAACACTTCCAAAGAACTCTGTTCATCGGAGACCTGCGAACGACAAGAACTAAGCTACGGCAGTTTCATGAAAAGCGAACAGTTCGGAATTGATTGATCGGAGGTTGGTTCTTCATGTAGAAAAGTTCTCGAACATTAATTGAACTGAACGATTTCGTTGCACGCCGTGCTACGTCTCTTCTCCACCATGAATTGAGGACGAATCCGAAACTTGCGCGGTAATTTGGAACCATCGTGCCTCCTGGATTGCCATGACGCTTATTTCGTTTCACTCCGGAAACGGGGAAAGAACCTCTCTCTAGATGGTGCTCAACGGTTGACAAACTCTGTGTGTGCGGACTACAAGTACAACTTTGACGATTCCTTTTGTTTTGTCCGCAGTGTGCGGAACTCAATCCCGAATAATTCACCCCGAGGCCCCTAGAAGTGGTGAACGGAGCTGGAGCGTGTGGTCCTTTATTCGGTACGGCATTGCAACAACCACCATTTCTTGACGAACAACATGTTTGGCTTGAGACTTCCATGGTTCCTTGAATAATAGTCGAGGATCCGGGTTCTCATCGACCCCTTCAACTGTACGGAGTTTCGAGATTCTCCGAATCTCAACAGCTGCCCACCGACGGTAAGAAGTCCCCGATTTTCTCACAGAGCCGGTTCCGGACCAAATATGCGGCGATGGTTTCAGCAACCTGGAATAGGTTTTGCTTGATTAACTCAATGTGGCGAAACGGGATCCAATTGACTCATCAGGCTTAGTTAATTCATGACATGCATAATTTACAGGACCGACAAGATTGAAAGTGAAATCTGAGTTGACCGTGACTCGATTCGCATCGCCCTGTCATTGATGAACGTGGTTTTAATTGAATCCAGACGGAGCAACGAAGCGTTTCGTACCTTATCAGGAGCGTCTTCTTGAACAGCGTGGCCCACCTTGGGCAGAACCTGTGTCTGGAACTTGCCCTGCATCTGTCCGATAGTGAGATCTTTGTCGAGTCGGTCGATGCCAGCCAACAACAAGAGTTTCGGGCACTCGCACCGGAGGAACGTCGCGGAAAGCCCCTTGAACCAACCTTCCCAAAATGGTTCCGTAAGCGAGAGATCGATTCGCCACGTGAAACCTTGTTTCACTTGAGGTTGCTGCGGTTTTTCAAACTCCGCCTCCTTGTCTTCCGGAATTCCTTCGGTGCTTTGATGGGCAGCGCCGGCTTTGAGGCCTTCGCCCTGTTCTTCACTCTGACCGATGACCTTCGTGGCCGGAATCCCATCTGATATCCGTTTGAGCATAGCCGGCATGGAGACCTATTGCGAGAATAAGTTGAAGATGGAAGTTCCATGATTCGAAGATGTAATTCTTTCAGAATCGAAGTTTGTCAAATCCTTACTTTGGCTGATTCAATGTTCCTGGTTTGGCCTGATCTGCACGACCATTCCACAGCGTATTCCAGACTGTGGAAAGTCTTCGGACGACATCTCAGGACATTCTGCATACTTTGTAAGGCGTCCATGGCGGTGCCTTCAACGACGTCGATGACGACGAGTCCAGCAATGTAGGGGATCTTGAATCCGGCGACTACGTGGACGGCAAGTGCTCCGCCCATGCTGGAACGGAATTCATTGTCAGCTTGAAAGAGTTCTTGGGGCATGCTCTGTGAATGAAACTTAGGGACCTCGAAACAAGACAAACCTGTGACCGATGAGAATGGCGGGAGGTTGAGATTCTTGATCTTTGTACAATGCGTGGTAGATTTGCCCAATATCGCTTGCCATCGTTTCCGCAGAAAGATTCTTCTCGTCTTGTGTATGGGTCTCGCCGTGGCCTCGGAGGTCAACAGCTATCACAGAACATTGGACCATGCTAACTATCTCACTCTGAAATAGAAGAGAACTTCAGCATTCTGAAGTTCCAATCGTACACAGCTCGCTTTCGGGCGTAAACAAGTTAGCTCAAAACCTACCGCGAAACAAGACCAGGTAAGACCGCTGTACCCTGCGCCGTGGAGAAGGATGAGCACTGGTTTGTCAGGAGTGTAGTCAGGAGACTCGCACCTAATGAAAAAAACGAGAAGGAAAACTGAATTCAGATCTATTCGAAATAATGATCATCATCTCTCGGCGCTTGGGAAAGGTCTCAAGAATCGTCGATCACTCACTTGTAGACCATGAAGACATCGCCGCCTTCAACCGCGAGCTCGTGCTGGCTAGTGAAGTAGTGATTCCATTTGACCGGAGTGTAATCTTTCCGACCTCTTCGAACGGGTGGGGGCCCGTTCCCACCTGGGGGCACTGGGGGTAATTTCGAACGGAGCATCTCGCGTTGGAGGGATGACATTCTATCTGGAAGAAAGAGTTTGAGAAACTCCTTACGATGGATCCATAAAGAAGAACAGTGCACAAGAATGGATCTTGAAATCTGACTCTCAGAGTCATCGAACGTTGTGATGTCATGCTTCGCCAGACACTCCGCAGAGGACTTTCGACTGAACATTTGGAATAGCGCAGATATCTGTTATTATTCCTCTACGCTCGACGAGTACGTCGCTGTCGCGTCTCCCATCGGAACCAGAATTGCTGCCCAGAATTCAAGTGAAAGCCTATCTGCCTGATTGGCGCTAGCTATTGTCACAGCTCAAGAGGAGGAATCGGTGTTACACAACGAACCAGAAACTCAAAAGTTGGCAAAACCATGTAGAATAATAGAACCACGTGCACGGCAGAAACAGACGATGGAATCGGACGCGAGCTAAACGGTCGCCTTTGGAAGAGCATCGTTAGACTGTCATCAGCGGACCTTGCATGAAACCCGGGACCGCTATCACGCTAATGCCGGACCTTTTGTGGTGCCTGCGTCGGGAATGAGCATTCCCACGATGCATCTCGCAATCATCGAGCGGCACACGCATCATTAAGCGAAGCATGCACGAGGCCGTTGTCGCTCCGAGGAAAGACTGCAGATGCAGTCTTTCATCGAATCGCATGGAAACTGTGGTCGCAATAGATTCATTCAGTCAGCTGATTGATGACAACTTGCTTTCAGGTAAGGGCGTGCTCCGTGGCACTACTCGGAGCGCGCCGGGGAAAACACGATGACTCACTGCTGCAAAACGGGGGAACCAACGATTTTCCTCGAAGGGTCTGTCCCGGATCCCGGATTTTTCTTTTTCGGAACTGATCCTGCGGTCTTCTCCCTGAGCGGTCGCCGCTCCCGCACCACAACACAACAGAACTCTATCTCTCTTGCTTCTGACCGTTTCTCTTTCGCGCTTCCTCGATTCAAACCAAGCGCGCCAACCAAGAGCGCGAGGCCTTCTTCAGATGTACGCGAAATTGTCTGTCACAAGTCCTGACTTGGAGTGTCTCAAGGTCGTGCTCTAAGTGGTCAGCGAGGTTAACCGATTTTTCACGCACGTGGACGATATCATGATAGGTGCGAACGGATGATTAATGTCATTCCAGCGCATCAAGTGTATGACGTCGCTATGCTATGTTTCCCTGGAAGGCTTTTTGGAAACGTTTCCGATCATTAACTCAATCTAACTCAGGTTTCCAAGTGATTTCAGAACTTAGTGCCGCCTCCAGTTTGGCAGAGACGATGTTCCGCCTGCTTCTGGCAGGCGCTCCGAGGAGACCGGTGGCCGGCTCAAAAACCTTGACTGCCATCGCGTGACTCGAGTGCTTGCCGCTCGCGTTTTTTGTGTGTTCCAGCAACTAAATCGGATGGCAACTGAGCATATCTGACGCTCTGTGTATCAGCTTTTAATATCTCCGAGTCTGTCGACGCTTTGTTGAGTCGAGCTCCTGATTGGAATCTTCTCTATGACGAGAGAATTGAACTTGTTTAGCGCAAGAAAAGTTCTCGAACGTAACTTCGAAGCGGCGAATAGTACAAAGAGCGGATCAACTCCAACTGATGAGGGCACGAGTCGAGGTTCGCCAGAATCAAACAGGAAATGATATCGAGACCCTCAGTCGGGGACCTCAACCTTAGTTCCGATGTAGTCACAGTTAGAACCCGATAGTTGAAAGTCTATCGAACGTTGGGACACTCTGTATGATCCACTGACTCCCTGAGGAATTGTCGCCTGGACACTTTTTCCATGCGAAACGGTGAACGCGGAAGACTTTCATCTCAGCCAGGTATTCGATGTCAAATCTTCCAGTTGGTTGCGATTTGTCATTTCTAATGGAACCGTTCATTTGTCACCGCTTCCGTTTGAACACATGGAAACCTAATTTTGGCATGACAATTCTGTCCGTGCCAAGAATAAAATTGCACCAGAAAGCACATTTGATAATCAGATAAAAGCCAAATATGGGGTAATTGCAACCCGACCTGGACCAAGAAACGCTGCGATCGCGACTGAGTCAGTCGGAAAATTCTCCTGAGAGATTCAGAAGCGGAATGCGGTGATTCTTCAAATCGGGAATTTCTCTGGAGCCGCATCCTCATTTTGCTGCGCGAGTCGACTCAAGAAATCAATGCGACTCGAACAGTCTTTCATTCTGAACGCCTCTTCACCTGAAGCGTTTCTCAACGATCCTTATGGAAAAAAATAAGAATTGGTCGGGGAGATGTCCTTAGGGCTCCCGTGTTAGATCCCTCAAAGAAATTGGGCATTCCTCTTCAGAAGCAAATGGGCAAGCCGAGCCACATATACCGAATCATTCACCTCCAGGACCCCCATAGCTGCTATCAATTTTCTAAAATTTTCGTTTTCTCCAGGAATTTTCCTCCTCGTTGAAGGTTTTTGATGGAGAAATCGATTTCTCTCGGGAACTTAGGGTTTCCCGCAACTTCTGACGAGATATTCCTTGAGGTCGATGACAAAACACACGATCAGACATGTCTTGACCCTGGAAGCAGTCCTCCTGTCGTGCCGTTTCCTCGAGGTTTGGCTCTAGATCATCATTCTCCCGCAAAATGTGGTTTTATATCGATTTAGCCAACGGGTTCTCTCCGGTTGCCATCGCCGGCGTCGCTGAACCAGAGGCGATCGCCAGACGCTCTTGAAACTTTTTCTTTTCTTTCTGGGGTTTCCCGTGATAATTTGTGACGTCATCTCGCGACAGTGGCAGAATTTCGTTCGCGAAACTCTTCCAACGAATGGATTCGATCACATGAGACAAATGTCTGAGCAACGTCTCACAAACAACAGAATCGTGGTACACTGAAACACAAGAAATATTTAGAACAAATCATCGAGCCGTACCGTGGCCAACTAACGAGTTACATAATTCCGATGCAGGCGTCTGTTGCTTTGTAATCGAGGTGAGTTGAGGGAACTTTCAACGATGTAGAGCAGACCGTTCGTCTGGACTTCGTCCAGTTCCAAGGTTTGGCAGAATAATCACTTCGTTCCCAGATAAATTATGAAAAACTGAGAAGAGAAGGAGGAGCGAAACGGATCTGGATGAGTTGGAGGACTCGCAGCCGCGCAAAGTTGAATCGTTCCACTCCCAAAAATTAAATATTCGAGCGGTTCACTTGCCGCCTGTGACGGACTGATACCGGAGCGGGAGCAATCTTCGAATCATTTTGGCTGGTGGAGCAGAGTTCGTTCGTTCCGAGGATAATTATTGAGGTTCAGGCTGAAGAGATCTGATAAATATTCATAACTAAACGACTTTCAGCACCTGATTACAGTACATGGGTACCGCGCCTACTTTCCGCATTCTGCTTCGTTCTACCTCGGCCGTCTTGTACGGTTTCTGCGAAGATTCTTGTCATCCCACAAAACTGTAGAACATCAGAGAGACGGCTGGATCCGTTAGATTTCTGGATTGCTTTGAAGCTTCTTCCTTGCAACTCATTCTGGATCCTCCAACTGAAGCGTAACCTCTCGAAGCGTAACCTCTCGAAGCGTCGAAGCTCAAAAATTGGATTTCCATGATGATCCCCGTAGAATTGCGTCATCAGAGCGACCAGCGTCTACGGACGGGAAGAACGGAGCGATCGAAGACAGTGATAAGATGATCCAGAAAGTTCTGGAAAACGGAGATAACTCTCGCTGGACGGATATTCCATCTTATATTGTCGGAAATCCTTGAGATCATTCTCATCATTTGCAGTGAACTTGTTGTTAAGTTCACGTAAACTCGCAGTTGAGTGACTAACCGCAACCGAGGGTTCTGCTCTGACTTCACTTTCTTTCTTTCTATCTTTGTTCAACTTCGCCGGCGCTGTCATTCCTCTCGATCTTCTTCTGCGTTTCTCACGGTTTCGGTGTCTTCTCTTATTTACGTTGCCCCGGAGTGTTCGAATTTTTTATATTGTTTGCTTCGGATAATGGAAAAAGTGTTTCTTGTTTTTGTGAGGGATGTTACTTACACACGAGTCAGAATCTTCCAGGACGGGACTCTTGTTTTCGAGTTCGCGATTTTTATGTTTTTGCCGGAGATGTCGTCAGAAGCGCCGGTTCACAGCCCTTTTGGAAAATCTCAAGGTCTTTCCCTTGTTGTTCACGTTCGAAGGAGAGAAAAACCCACGGTTTTCCTTCGAGCTGAAATTCCCTACATGATTGGTGATGAGAGCTTGGAAGTTCAGGCATTAATCATTTTTGAAGCTCCATCAATCATTATGAATTGATGGATATTTGGTGAAATAGTGCCTGAATATTCCAGCCCATGACATTGTTGGGCAAATATCATCGAATTGATCGACCTCCGATCATTCTTCCCATGGATTGATGGAGGGTGATTAATGGATAATGCCTGAACTTCCAAGCTCTAGTGATGACTAAAAGCATGGACTCTCGAGATTCCCCATCGAGCAAACCGAGAAAGTTCTATCTATACGCTCTGTCCCCCCTGGAAAACTCGTTCCCGGGGAACAAGATAAGAGAACATTCCGGATCCAGAAAGCCGGAAATGTGGAGCCTAGGGAGAGGAATCATTAATTCCTATCGTACTCGATCGTCCAATCACTGGTCACGAGAGGAAACTGTGTACGCGATCGGACCGCCATGTAGTTGTGAGCTATTTGCGTCTACAGACCACTCAAATGACATTCTTCTTGCCAAGTGCTCGCTCGTTATTTCATGATTCACAACCCTTGCCGAAAACATGTTTTTGCCCGATGCCAATTTGCCCGGCTCACGTAGCCCAGGTGTCAACTTTCCGTGGCCTGTACTTGAATACTTCAGCTATCACTTTTTGGATAAATATACAGATTTTATCTCCATCGTCGACCCACAAGCTCGTTGACTTGTAAAATTGCCGTCTAGACGGGGTGACCAAATTAGTTGACCCTGAACTTCGTGAACGTCAACTTTGGAGGATCAGTCAGTACGCGCGTTGAAAACACGCCGAACAGAATCCTTCGTCTACATCGAGGCGGACAGAAGTTGCGTTTTGTCGACAGACACACAGACTTGTTGCCACAGAATCAGCAGGCGCTTCAACCCTATATTAATCTCTGATAGTAAAAGCGAAGACAGCTTTTTTTTTCTGCATCGCCTTGAATCTCGAGAACGCGTTTGAATTTGCGACATTCACCTTCATTGTGAATCGCCAACTGCTGCGCCAGATCAAAATATGTAGATGAACGCCACGAAAGGAAAGATACGGAAAGTTCTCGCGAACCTTTTGCGATATAATGCCATGCTATTCGCGGATCCCCTGTGCATCGTTAAAAACCCTTGGAGGTTCATCTGGCAATGAACCTGATCCGAATCGATGAAGAACCTTCTAACTCGGCTCCTTCGAACCTTTGAACCAATATAAATTGAACAGTAGTCTGTGTGTCCAATCATCGTTTTCAGAAGCCACTTCACCTTTGATAGTTTGATGGGTTATCCGTGATTAGTGTCATAGAACTGGGGTGGGAACACTCGAACTCGACGTAGGAATTACATCCAAAGGAAAGCCAGTATCCGTTTAGTCCCCACTGGAATCACGAGTTGTGAGGCTGATTATTGATCTCTACCCCACTGCAGCATGGGGAGAAATTCAAAGAATGAGATCGATAGTTGGAGTAAGGTGTGCTTGACCATAAAACTTTGAAGGTTTGATATTTGGTATTTGAGACTGGTATCGCGACCGAGATCTGGCTACAACTGTTACAAAGATCTCCTTATTAGAATAAGTGCCAGGTTGCTCGAGTAGCCGAGGTCGACTTAGGATTCTTATTTAGGTCGAACCCATTGTCGCGTTTTGAGAAAGACGTTGATAGGCGATCCACCTCTGACTCGAATTCCAAGTTGGCGGAACTTACCTGTCACTCATGACGGTACGGGTTTGCACCAACTTACTAGTACAGCGATCGCCGGAATATCTTCTGTTGGTTGGCATCGCCAGATTGAACAGAAAAAATGGGAGAAAAAATCTTTGTTTTGGCAAGTAGATGTTTTCTGAATGTTGCTTTTTATCCAAACAGCACCCAGCTATCAATCTATCTGCCACTGGAGCCGTCTATCTGCTCACACGAACCTTATGCAATGATCAGATGCAGATCAACATTCTTCGAGAAATAAGAACATCATCAGATTACAGAAAACTCGATTTCCGCGTGAAACACTTTAGAATGGATCTGGAGAGAACCGAGACATTGAAAGTTAGTCGGTACAGTTCCTTTGAGACCTTCGAGAGCAGCTAATTGCGGGAGCAAGTGCTGGTTTCGCCGCGCTCTTTTTGGGAAGTCAGGAATCGCTCGGATTTGTGCCAACACAACTGCTTCTCGTCTAGTGCCTAGCGGATTTGTTGCTTTGAGAAAACGCAAAGATCATGGCTGACGAAAAGAAAATTGTTTCTCTTTGCAAATCCTCCCGTTTTCGATACGAATTGCGCGCGAAAGGAGTTCGAGGGTCTTGACAAATCTTCCAGAACTCGGTAGACTCTGACAGGTGCTCTAGACAGAAGAACAGCTCATTTCCGACTGATTGTATTTTGTTCGGTTATGTAAACGAGCAGTAGTTTTGTGTTTCTGTCGGGGAATTTCTGAGTCGTCACCTAAAAGTGGACCAAGCGGTTCATTTTTTATTTCCCTCGAACAACGTCCACGGCGGCACCGAGCGAAGCGGGCAGTGGACAAGCAAAGTGAGCGACAATTTTTGTTTTTCTTCCTTGCGGTTTTTGTGGGTATTTTCGGACCCGTTATACAATCGCGTCGTCAGCAAACAATGGGTGCCGCATCGAGCGGTAAATTTCGTCTCACGTAACAGTTGAAAGCAAGTTCATTTAAGTCAATCCTTCACGTTCTTCCGGGGAGGGGAGGGTAGACCGGCCGCTGCCGGGCGAGGGAGTGTCCGCGCTTTGTGATAGTACTCACATAAGCATCGACAAGTGCGGCCATCTCGACGGAACCGAGAACATGGCACGTAACTTCGAGTTCCTCAAAGTTTTGTGAAGTTCCCCAGAAGGTGTCCAAAGACTTCTGATTATTATCTCTTGAGAAGTCTCGGTGCAGTATTGAGTCCAATAGCAACACCAGAAGCCTTTCGAGTTCTTTTCGGAGTCTCTCGCAGTTTTGTGAAATTGTGCGGGAGCGAGGTCTGCGAAGATCTTGAGGTTTCGACGAATATCGTGGAGAGTTCGCTTGTGGAATTTCTGGGAATTCATATCCGATTTCGAAGAAGATCGAGGAATCTTCACAGCCTCCTTCGCGATCAGGTAGGGCTAGAAGTTCCCGCGAGTCAGAACTCCGAGATAGCGACAAGAAGATCCCAGCGCGAGCGTAGCGAGCTCGAGCATTCGGAGAAAACTCCTCAAGTTCTTGAAGTCTCTGGTCAGTGAAAGAGGAGTAGAGCCTTTGGAAGCAATCGTTGTTGGAGAGCGATCCAAACTCGGCGATTCAGTCTTCGCAGACTGAGAGTGAAGTTCATCGACGTCGGCTTCCAAAAAGCTGTGAGGATCCCGAACAAACGTGATCTACCTATGGAAGTGAACTTCTTGCTCTTGGAGTTGAACAAGTTGCGAGGTGTGCTAGGACCAGTTGTGTTATCCGGAAGTGAAGTTCACGCATCGCCAAATTATTCTTGATAATAACCAGTGGCTGCCGTCGTCCTACTCTATCATGGGTGAGTCTAACTCGGTCCAACTTCTTGTACATACAGAAATGTGCTAAGATAACATTTAATTGCCATATTTGAATTTTGTTGAAGTCTGAGAATGCCTCAGCACGACATGAATGTAGAATCGTGTCGAAAGAATCATAGAGAGCTGACCCTTCCAATAAGTTCCGGCCTTGCGTCCCGAGATCTCGAGTGTCCCGAGCTCGGCTTCTGCTTCGGTGTTCCGATCCAGGACATTGAAGTTCGGAAATTTTCCACCGCGGAGTTCGAGTCGAGGAAGATAAGAGGCTCGGTCTCTTGCGTTTTTTTAAAGTCTTCGAATAAACGAGCCTCTTCGGGCTCACTCGTTGGCCGCGACCACAAAATCAAGTGTTTGCGATTGATTGGAGCAATCGTCAGTCACTGAACCCAGTCGACACATGAAATAATTTCTGGATGTCAAGCACGGTTTCTATTGCTGAGCTATTGACGCCGCTGTTCGCCGTGGCGACTGTTATCAGAAACCGTGAAATCAGGGTCAAGGTCGATGGAGCTGGCAGCACTTTCTCCGTTAAGTAAAGAAGGCGACAGAATCGGATTCCAGTTCGGGAACCCAGATGTCGACTCCGGCCGAAACGGCATCACCGCTGCATCTTCAAGACGCTCAGACTTAGGCAAGAGAGT
Source organism: Neoseiulus cucumeris (assembly GCA_021527715.1). Lineage (NCBI taxonomy): Eukaryota > Metazoa > Arthropoda > Arachnida > Mesostigmata > Phytoseiidae > Neoseiulus > Neoseiulus cucumeris. The sequence goes on along the minus strand of JAJSRV010000035.1, from coordinate 1,261,344 downwards.
TTCTGACGATCTCCTCCAACTCCTGTTCGTCCGGTATTCTTGGATCCGAACCACAACCGAATCGCCCCCGGCTTCTATTCCGAGCTTGTTGTTGACCATTCTTATCATAACCGTCGTCGCGTTAATAAGCGTGAAGTCAAGGAACAAAAAATCCTAATCGCAATCACTTGTTAAAAAAATACTCTGGTGCGCGTTCGCTCTCTGACAAAATGTGATTTTTTCTCTTCTTAAATGAATTCCTCCTGTTAGTGAGGAAGTTGTTAAAAGCGACGCGAGCGCGTCCAATCGTGTTTGGGACGAGTGGCGGTTGCAAGGGAGGTGTTTTGCGGAGGGGTGCGCGAATTCGAGAAGCTGCTTCGCTGGATCCTATATTGAAGGCTATCGAGAAGCCAGTTTATATTCAGAAAAGAAAAAAATAAATCTAAACGCGACGTTTTCGCTCGTTCGCCCCAAAGCCAGACACGCTTGGAGAAGTCGCGCGGCGAGCAAACCAACCGACAGCCAAACAGCTAGGTAGGGTGGTAAGCAGAGAGGCGAGTCACCACTCGAGCAAGCAACTTCCATTTCAGACGCGTCGCCAAGCACTGCTGGAATTCACGTTGGAAAATTTGAGAACACTGAACCGTCAAGACGGCCGCCGATTTGTTTCTGGTAATTTCGCTTCGGTTCTATCCGAGCAATTAAACGATATCATAACTGAGGCTGCGGCCCGCTATGAGTCTATGTTTGATGTCAGCGAATCGTCGCCTTCGATCATGGTCGAGGGATGAACTTGAAGATTCGATCGAAGAGGTTAGCATTTGACAATCTTGAATTCAATGCGCGTCTAGACGGGCGTGGCGACGATTTCGGTCAACGCGGCACATGATGTGGAGTCGGTGGAATTCAATCGAGCAGAAAGCGAAAGAAGTTGCTTTTCACTCTCAAAAATGTGTCTGTTCGTGACGTTGTCTGGCCATCCGCATGAAGCCAATGCTTCTCTCTTCGATTTGATCAGAGCTTTCCTCATGCTATCACGATTCCAGAGATCCGACGGTTCCGTCTGGAATTACTTTCAGCATTTCGCTTTCCCCTTTGATCCAAGATCCAGTGAATCGTGGGAAAGCTGATGGGGAGTTCCAAACAATATTTATGAGAAGTCTTCATCAAGAATCAATTTTTCTCTCCAATTATCGCTTGAGAAGATGATGGAGATCTCGCGAATCATGAACGGCAACGACCGAGATTATGATAACCGCTGGATCTGAGAAATTCGTGCATTTTATTATACTTCCATATTTTCATCATTTGTATCCCTAGATGGAGTTTCGATCACTACCTGTACCCTCGAAATCTTATCATGATGCTCGACGAAGGCCTCCAGATTCCGCTCCTTTCCTCCACAACGATATCGAATAGAGAAGAAACTTGAACAAATACATTTTCTGGGATGTGACGGCAGGTCGTTCTGGATGCAATCACACAGGAAGAGAAAATACGTTGCAGTTCTCTGAAGAGATGCTTTGCAACGCCTGATGTGTCTATTCCACGCCGAAACTCTTCAGTTCAATCCAGTTGCGATTTGTTGACAGGTAGCCAAGATCATTCCAGGAATGAGAGACGAAATCGGAGTGCTCTGCTTGATCGGCGATTTCAATATTTCGTCTTCTTACAGCCTCGACCACCTCATCACTGGTTCTACTATTGCTGAGCGCAGCTCTTGCGCAGGACTTCGACTACGGAGATTTCGGTTACCCAAACGCTTTAAACAATGGCATAGGTCTCGATCCGGACCTGGGTCTGCGGTTCGATGGAGGACCTTTTGGAGTGCCGCAGGAGCCCGGCGGTAGGCAGAGGACTCAGCAGCCCCAGCGTCGACCAAACGTAGTCGTCATCCTCGCCGACGACATGGTGCGTCAATTTTACGACTTCTTCTCTTTGATTTCATGTCGCGTATGGAATTTTATTGCATCCTTTACTCTTTTTCCTTTCGGGAGCATTTACCGAACGAGTTTTTCTCGACAACTCACGTAACTCCGATCATCCAGAAGACGACCACGGCCGTCGGAGAAAGTGAATGACGAAAGTGTTTTTCCAGGGATGGAATGACGTCTCTTTCACGGGATCCGGGCAGATTCCGACGCCGAATCTGGACGCGCTCGCTTCGGCGGGAGTCATTCTTCAGAACCATTACGTTCAGCCATTCTGCACGCCTTCGAGAGCAGCACTTTTGACGGGGATGTACCCCATCCATAGCGGTGAATATCCTTCCAAAGTTTCCGATACGATCTATCGACGAAAGAATCTTGACATAGCAACACAAACATCAACAACTTTTGTTGGCCACCAAATTGATGTTTAGATCCGATCCAGGTATGCAACATTATGTCATCCGGAGCAGGGAGCCGTGGGGCTTGCCCTTGGACTTCAAACTACTGCCGCAACACTTGAAAGATCTAGGCTACAAAACACATTTGATCGGCAAATGGCACCTGGGCCAATTCAAGAAAGACTATCTCCCGACGAGACGAGGCTTCGACTCTCATCTTGGCTACTACAACGGATACATCGACTACTTCACCCACAATCATACCTACGTACGTTAAGTAATTCATAACCGAATGAGATTGATTGAATGAAAACCGTTAACTTGAGGGAGACTAAACTTCCAGTGCCTCAGTCCGAACTTCTCGATCGCCGTTAGAAAGTGCTGAACCGATTGTCGGTTCCGCGGTGTCTTCATGAAGGTCTTCTTATCTCCTTGAGAAAATGAGGAAATCCATTTATCGCTCAAGTTCTTTCTGCGATCATGTTTGATATTTTGAGCGCTGATCAAGCCTGTCGGGAAACTTCGCGAAGTGAGGATCGCTTTCCTTCAGTCTGCCATCGTATTTTTTCCGGTTCCTTCTTCCGCATCATATCACGAGTAGCTCAGTCTGGGGGAGTGATCTGGGTGGAGATCAGAAGTTCGGGCAATAATCATTTTCGACCCTCCATCTATCTATCCATATAAATCGACGTCCGTTGAGAGTACTCGCCGCTAACATGCAATGGGTCATCCACGGATGAGGACGCACAACCTACAATACCATGAGACCGAATTCGGCGGGGACCTCGGATACAAAGAGAAAGCGATGTCTAGGATTCTATCCTTAGAGTTCCGAGTGAATTTCCGAAGTTATCAACATTCCCAGAACTCAGAGAGAACAACGTTGAATATTTGTTTCTTCTCAGAAACGTGACAGTGCATTGGACTTCTTCAAAGACGAGGTTCCGTACCAGTCAGAAGAATATGCCACCAGGTTGTTCACGGATCGCGCAGAGGAGATAATCAGAGACCATGACGTGGAAAACCCGTTATTTTTATATTTCGCTCACCTGGCCGTACATCGCGCCACGGACAAGGATCCGTTCCAGGTATGGAAAAAATGAGTTTCCGGTTCTCCTACACCTTTCAATTCCGCTATCTGGATGAACCGCACGGATTTGAGCACTTTGAGAGACGTGGTTACTCATTCCCATTGTCACGTCGTTTGTCAATTACAGGCTCCTCAAGAAACGATTGACAAGTTCTCTTACGTCGGCGATCGCAACCGAACAACTTTCGCCGCGATGTTGGCCGAGCTGGACGTTTCCGTCGGAAGAGTGGTCGAGGCATTAGCGAAGAAGGGTATCCTGGACAACACTATCATTCTGTTTTCCTCGGATAACGGAGGCCAAGCGACAGCTCCCATGGAAAACACCGGTAAGCCAACTTCTTCCCATCCTCACCGTCTCTTCGAATAATGCATTCTGTACCGACGAAAATTAGAAGAATCCACGATGATCGATCCATAGATGATGGTGACAGACTTGATTCCGATTTAGATTGGTTTTACCGTGACTTTCTCTCTTCTATTCAAGGAACCAATTTCCCTTTGCGCGGCCAGAAACGGACACTTTTCGAAGGAGGCACTCGAGTCCCGGCCTTCGTTTGGAGTCCTCTCATCAGGAGGCCTAGAAGGGTATTCTACGATATGGTGCATATTGTGGATTGGTTGCCCACAATCTACAGCCTCGCCGGTGAGTTGGCCGAGACATCGATCTACTTATGCGTCAAACGCCATGTCGCCCAAGTCTTATCAGCTCTGACATCGACGTCGGATTTCAGGTGGAGACACAAGGAATTTGGGGAGAATCGACGGCCTGAATGTATGGAGGGCCGTCTCGGATGGAATGGCTTCTCCGCGAACTGAAATCCTTTATAACATCGATCCTGTCCAAAGGGATCTCGCCATCCGAGTTGGTCGCTACAAACTCCTCTATGGACCAATGTACAATCTCACGGGATGGTATGACAACCGCGGTTTCGGCTACTCGTCTCATTCCGCACTAGAGAGATACATGGACAAATCAGCTGTCGCCAGGGTTCTGCGAGACCTGGGTTACTGGTGGAAAGGTGGGTGCCCGCTATCACGTTGTCCTCTGAGGCGAGTATCCTCCGAGGCGAGATCGGTTTTCGTCAAAACGGATCCCCTTGTCTTCGACAACGAGTTTTCTCCTAGATATCAGATGTGGACACATATATATCTGATCATAACAATTTTCTACGTTCTGGTTCAGGTCGGGACGAGGACTACAGTCGTAGGCCGACGTGGCAGTGGCGCGAGGAGACCCGCGTGCACTGTGGAAATCCCTCGAGTGCAGTAGCATGCAATCCCAGCGTGCAGCCTTGTCTCTTCGACTTGATCACTGATCCGTGCGAGTATAATAATCTCTACGGTCAGCTGACTCAGGTGAGTTTATGAAGAATAATTTCCCGAAATTTGATTCACACTCAGGCCTTGTTGTCGCCATGCCAAACCTTACCTTTAACGATATTGTGTGCGGTCCGCACTAAATTGGTGCTGTGCCGATTTCTAGGTTGCAAGGTACCTCCTCTCGCGCCTCGAAGCGCACGCACGCAGTGCACGGCCCATAAACAACAAGCCTGACGATTACTCGTTCCAGCCTAACGCCACCTGGGGACCCTGGATGCGGTGACGAGAGGCTTAAATATGATGAGATTTATTTATTTCATAATTCCTCCTGTTATTGATTGCTTGATGCTTGAGAAATCGCACCAAAAGACAGGAATAGACTCTGCCATTCACTCGGAAGAAGACATATCTTTCGGTGCTCCATAAGAGAAAGTGCCGTGAGATCCTAAATGTTGGGTGCAAATAGATTTCCATACTTGATTTGGGCAATTAGAACCGCTTGATTATCGACGAGATTTTACTTCACATGTGGATTCATAACCATCTTGAATTCTGATAATAGTCATTGCGCTCATCGAGAATAACTATAGAGGAAGATCGTAGGTAAAACTGGAGTTAAGAAGTCCGATAGCACACGTGGAAACTCGCTTTGTGAGGCAATAAAGGAATATGGCTCGGGTATTATTTAGGAATTAAGTCGAGGTTTCTTCAATGCTCATTGAAGCGTTTTCAGGCCAGAAGCTCCATCCCTCTCTTCGTCACGAAGCTGATGCCAATAAACTTGGATTGAAAAAAAAACGTGGGTGGGAGATGATTCGATTTTTCAGAGTTCTCCAGCCCGAGTGAAGCCTCCAGCTATCGACAGAGACTGTTTGCATCAAGTTCTCTTGGTTGACGGTGCACGTCAACTGGGCCCCGACGTCGAGTGGGCCCTCGACACTGAATCACAGTCGCTAACTCCAAGTAATAGCAACTTATGCCGACTTCAAACCCTGACATTTTTTCGGCCAGGATGAAGAAGGAATGGTTTTGTTCGTGCGAGATCCTGCGATCTGTGAAGCGATATCGGAGCTCTTCCCCCCAGTAGAACTTCTGATATCACAGGTTTGAGGAATACACACTCAGTGATCGCTCTAAACAGGGACTTCTTTTTCTCTCTCGCGGAAACGGTCAAAGTTCGGTCGAAAATGGACGAATTTTCAGGATGGAGAGGAGCTTTTTGTCGTCGATTGCAGCAGCCCAAGAACTGCATTTTGACGGTGACGGAACTCAATTATCTGTTTTGAGTGTGTTTTCATTCGACTTCGAAGTCGAATTCCCGATTGTTAACCGCAATAACCGCGAGAAAATTGCTGAGAGTATAATAATATAATAAAGTATTCGTGAAAGAACTAATTTGTGAAATATGTTCTGTAATCTCTTGATACCCATCCATAAATTATGAAGCATCCGGGTACAGGGCAGGTTCCTGGAACCCCTACAAAGTTTTCCTATTTAACTGCAAAGTTTTTTGGGAAGCTTTCACTGGAATTCTGATCGAAAAATTGAGTATGGAAATGATGGTGTGAGTGCAGATCCTGAAATTAAGTCCGTACCAAATAACCGCGGCTATTTGCGAAAATTTGCGCCTAACCGCAGCTGTGGTTATGGCTTTGCTGTTATCGGTTAACTGTAACCGCGGTTATCCCGAAATGCGGTTATTTGCAAAGCTTAGAGCTCACACAAACGCTCATATGTTTGAATTGGATCAGTCGAGCATTAGAAGAATCGGCGGAGCTGACTTCCTTGGAACTGTGGGTGAGTCTAAAGGAATGGCGAACTTGATAAGCGCGACAGTAGCGGCAGACGGTTATGTTATTTACAGTGTCATTTCTCCCGATGGCTCCTGTTTTGACCTGCACTTTTGATCTGAGACAAGTGGGATTGATAATGAACATGTTTTTGAACGCCTCTTGGACTTATAAGCGCATATACATGAGGCGGTCAGTTTGCTTGAAAAGTTCACGGAGATCGGGAACGCTGAGAGAGTCGTACGAGACCTCACAGCGGAGCACCACACGGCGCAGAAATCTTCGTTTGAAGACATCAAGACAGTCTTGGCCGTTTTCTCGAAACAGACGCCCGATTTCAGAGCTTTACGAGAGTTTTGGGAGAACGCGGCTTCCGAAGAGTCGGAGGTAGAATTCGGGTTTCCTGGTTCCGAAAGATCGGAGAATCACGTTTGAGATCCCTCCAGCGGAGAGAAGCTTTGACGCCAGGTGATATGCCAAGATCTTAGAAGTCGGAGACCCAGGCAGGATGCGTCCGGATAGTTCGGAGGGAGGGAAGAAATCCGACGAGGATATGACAGCGCATCTAGATGTTGATGAGAGCATTTCGTTGTCAAGGCCCCGTTTCGCGACAGCGTCAATGCCGTGCTGGAGGTTGGCTAACCCAACAACTGTGATGGCGATGAACAAGATCGGTCCAAGTGCCGAACCTTGCGGGACGCCGAATGGGGACATGAAGTCTTCACTTGACGAGGTTCTCGCTCTGACTTGGAAAGTTCTGTCAGAGAGGTACGAGGCGATCCGATTTCGGGTTTTGGGTTAACTTTCGAAGGCATAGGAAACTTACGGCTTATCGAGTTCCAAAGGTGACATCCTCCCAAAACTGGCCTCAAGAAGCAGCGAGAACTCGAGAGAGAAAACCCATTGAGCCAAGGCTCGGTCAACGTGAAGGCAATGATTTGAATGATCGTGGGCAGCTTCACGGCGCTTCGTGGATAGTTCTTAACCATTCACAGCAATTAGCCTGCACGGAAATCTGTATGATTCGATTTCCGATGAGGAAATATTGGCTTCGTCACATACGCCGCTGCGGCAATCCTCGAGCCAAATACTCGACGAGCCGCTCACACCCTGAATATTTATCGATATGTGCCGCCCTCCCCCCCCCCGAAAATTGCTCCACGGCCTCTCAGGGACATGGATCGGGAACCTCTGGTCTACAGTTTGCGGAATCGAAGGCTTTCAAGTTGAGTCCGTCATTATGTTCTCCGATTCAGACGGGAATTCCTTCAGTTGGGATTCCGTTTCTCTTCAGCTAGCGTTTCCCGCGCATTGAATTGGGTCGATCAGAGGAGACAATTGAGGCAGGCATTGTGTAGGCAGTGGCAAATGAGTTGAAGGCGTCGATCACTAAAGGAGCTCAATGAGCACTGAAGTGGTGATCAGCCAATGCGTGGATCGGAGTCCAATGGACAGAAGTTAACAACGATGACAGTCTTACGTCCTCTGTGGCCGTCGCGCGAGCCGTCATTTTCGCTGTGACTCTCGAATTACGGGAGACCTACGCCGAAGAAACTCGAGTCTTCGTCAAGTCGATGTTGCCGACATCTCGAATCGGTTGAAAAACTTGGGCAAATAGATCAGAGGAGGTGGTCTTGGTGAAGTTTCTCCAACTATGGACTCGTGTTGGCTTCTGTGAACTTGCTGAGTTACGTTCAGCTGCAGGAAGGGGGAAAGTCGTCCCCACACCTGACCTTCTTATTCAAGTAGCGCGCGCACAAAGCTTGTTCCCGAAGATGGGCTACCTTTGGGCCTCGGCCCGGAAGTCCTGGAGCTCTGGTGCGAATTTATAGAAATTGGAAACTCGATCGTTCAGATCGGGGAATCACGATTTTCTTGAATTCCATCTAAAGTATGAAAGATTGACGGAAGAAAGCTCAGCTTCTTCCTCGGAGTCTTCGCATTCATTGTTATGCAGTGCATCCACATTCCTGAGAGCGCCTTGTGTCTGTTACTTCGAACACAATAGATATTGGTCTTTTCCTTCCATTCAACAGAAAAACACCCCTGAGGTGTGAATAAATCATTCCTAATTTAATCACATCCTCCACCTTGGGCGGCTCTGATCTAGAATGCGAGCCGGGAAGGGTTTTCGAGGTTGTTCGAAGTGAATTATCCCAAAAGCTTTGAACTTTATCGTGGACCATGGTGTGATGAGTGAACTAGGTGATCGATGGACTCGGATTGCATAACAATCACAGATTAGCGCAGCCTCATCGACACTCTCGCGAATTCAAGGCAGAAGTGGTGGCTTCGCCTACGCCCTTAACCTAGCGTCGTGCAAGCTGACTTTAGATTCCTTCCAACACAGACAAACGCTGAATTCCTTTATGCTGACGCTCTGCGTATTTAACCGGTGAACGTCATCCTGCCTTTGTATAGGAGGCTCGCGAAGGAGTTGTTTTCAGGTCGCCGCTCTGCCCAGGTGCTACCACCAACGCCATTTCATCGTCAGTTTGATGAAAACACATTAAATCACGAAGGAATCTTTCGATAATAACTACCTTGCATCTTCGATTCCTCCTCTATTTGGCAAGAAGCCGGCGAAGTCGTGTTTGTCGTCTTCGGGAAGAAATCGTGACGGTGGGAGTCCTAGTTCCTGAACGCGCCTTGCATCGTCGAGGAATAAATCCTCTATTTCAACCCTCGTGGACAGAATCTGCCATCGTTTTGGAGCAGAACTGAGAGGAACAACAACTCGAGAAGAGTGTAACCTGTAGGTAACGGCGCTCGAGAGTTCGGCAGGTGGGTTTCTCATGGGATGGAAGAATGAGATTATCCGGTTATCTGAAGTTGACATGCGATCGAAATCGTTCCACCAGATTACAGATGTTTGGGTGGCTTCTGGAGTGTAAATTGAGATACTCTAGTGGGCCGATGCTCTGCGGGAGGCATAAGGAGAGGAAGCCTCGCGTCATTAGCTAGCGAGCTTCCTGATTGTTTCCTCGGACTTGAAGCCGGAATGAAGCATTCGTTCATAGTTCTCGACTCCTGAATTCATGGTCTCTCGGTGTTTCCAATGTGTCCCGGAGCGATGATAACCAGTCCTCTCACGAACTCGTTTACGTTTACTCTGTGACGAAGAAATCCATCTTGTCCTTGTCCCCGCATTCCGGGCGGTTCTGAACGACTGAAGGCCTCATGAGTCTCGAACACCTTGTGTTTTCCCGATGACGCGCTCCGTTTCCATTGAACTATCGTATCACGCTTGTCTTACGATTCCCTCATCAAAAAGCGTGACATTTGAGACACGTCAAATGCCACGCAGTGTGCAGAGGCACGTGTGTTTGCACGCCGAGTCGTTACTGCTGTAGTTATTGTCTCCCTGTTGTTGTTGTCGGCGTCGATGACGTTGTCCTCAGTTACTGCTCAAGATAAGGAACGTAAGGAGGAATGTGGTTTATGGGAGAGAGACGTATTTGCGTTTATGAGTTTTTATTTTTGTTTAAGGAGATGTCGTATTCGCTCTGATCGCCACTCGTTGACTCGGAGTTTACTATGCCCCTTGTATGAATTATGCCGTGTTCTCTTCCACGTATGGGTGGTGCGTGTCCGCTGTCTGACGTACCCAGAAGTAGGCTCTCCGCTAAAAATATCTCACGCTCTTCTTTATTGGTACTCCGAGTCACTCGGGGACTTTGCGTCGTCCACGCACTGGACAGCACTGAGTGCGTTTGTAGGACAACAACAAAACTATTCGGATTCGAGTCTGAATCTACGTTCTACGAATGCTTGCCACTGGATTCTGCTTCGCTTGTTTCTCAAGAATATCTGCTCAGAATGTTTCATTTTATCGGATTCCAGCGAACTAAGTGTCTTCTTCCGCTCCGGCTCACAGCGACAAAGCATCACAGAATGGGAATCCCTGGTCGTCTTCTCCAGTCGACATTCTTCGTCACATCAGTACAGATCCCCGTGAAGTCATACAACGTAAAACCGGCCAAACGTCATTGGCGTCACTGTCTACCATAACTCCGCGCACACCATTCGCAACTTCCGATTGCCTTCCAGGCTTATCCTTGAGAAACTTTCCAACCATTCCGACGGAGATTGGAACAAGCCGAATTATTGGACGATTTGAATCGCACGGAGTTGGTGCGCGCAGCCAACGAGTCTCGAAAGGAGTTCAGTCCGACAATGAGACGCTCGTAACTTCATCAGGAATGCCGTTCGCGTAATGAGAGATCGCCGTTTGTGAATCCCGTTCCGTGCGACAAATAACGGACGCGGGCGATTCCAGAGGTATCGATTCCCAGCAGGTTCCATCGCGAAAGATCGTCGGCGGAGCGAACAGTTGACGCATCCAAGGAGAATGCTTTCTTCTGCAGATTTTTCGTGAATGGAAGCCGCAGCGAGCTAATAAAGAAAATTGAATGGCAAGCGTTGTCGCGAGCGTCATCCGTTCAAGTAGGCATTGCGTTGATGCACGCGCCCGCCCCTCTGAATGGAGCTTACGACTCACTACGTGGAAAACGATAAAAGTGTCAGTGGCACTAATAGACACAGCTTCGTGAAACTCTCTAATGATATAACACTCAGACGTGAGTCAACTACGGCTCTTCGGCGAGACGCTTTTCCGCAAAAAAAAAGAAGACACACAAATCGAACCGATTTCAGGCGTTTTCAGCTGTTGACGTGGATGACGAATATCAGGTCGTTCTCCGATTCCGAAACTCGTCATTGCTGTGGCGTAGAATTACTTCAATGTTCTTTTTTCTGGTTATTCTGAGGTCCAAACAAACTGTCGCTCTCGGGAAAACTGATCAATCATTTCACGCATCCAACGAGAGAACGAGTCGAAGGAATGGAAGTCGGGATCGAACCCCTTCATAGATCTTTGACATACTTCTCGTGCGGGGCATCGAATACAATCGTCCTACGCTCACTTGTCCCCAGCGAGCCGAATGTCAACAATCGTAAAGTCTTCCAGCGACGATTGCGACTCGATTACGATTCCTCACCAGATTCGATCCCACAACGTCCATTGATCGCGGCTGAGTCGATCCATTCCTCCAGAATTATCGGGTCCTTTTTGAGCATGCTGATCTCACAATCAGATGCTGGTGAAAGGTTTAGTTTGTAAAGCGGGAACACGGCCTGTTCAGTCAGTTCGAGTCGAAAATACGGCTATTCGCTATTCGCGACCAGCACTCGAGGGCCCCGGGAAAACCCGGGAAACTAGACCGGGCCGCTTGAAAACACGTTCTCAAGTTCGGACTGTATTTTGACACTTGCAGTCATCATAGTTCACAAAGAACCTTAAACGGATGGACATTAATGGAGCGATCGACCTGAGTAACGAGTCTCTGAAACCAAAGCTGGTGACCCTGTTCCGTGCCGTTGGCTATCTATGCAGATTCTGTATTTTTCCAGAGGTCTGCAGGAAGTGGCGAGATCGCATCGGAATACGAGCAATGATCCAGAAGTCATAGTCGAATATGGTTCTGCGACCGTTTCAATTTATTTCGATTCGAAAACTCTCTGGGATCGGATAACCACTCCCTGAACCTTTCGGGAAGAAAAACATTCCATCTCAATGAAAGGCCAAAGAACTAAGTGGAAATGTGAGGGATCGGAACTTGATTTCGGCTCGGAGCCTCTCTTCACGATGAAACACCTGATTTTCTGGAGGGTACGGAAGGTACTTATCGCGCAACACAATAGAGATTCTTGAGGCATGGGAGGTAGAGGCGGGTTTGGGGGAAGATTCAAGTTGCTCGTGATGTGCTTTAGCTCCTTGTTCTGAGCAGTTGAAGAACACATTGGTTCCGTGTGCTGAAGATGATGTCATATGATTCAATTTCAGTCTCTGTATACCGGCCTATCTCACAGACCTTTACTCACCTACTGTATTTCCAGAGTTTCCATCGCTCTAAATTACACCATGAACCAGCCAAACTGTTTCTCAGCTGGTGGCGTACGTGCTCAACTCAATAACGGGAAATTACAGCGGGCGATCACCATTTCCTTTTGTTTCTGAGGGAACTATTTCCGACTTCCGAAGCGTCCCGGAGACGTCTCGGGCATGACGCGCAAAGTGTGAATGACGATGAGTCGCGGGTGGGCCAAACAACTGTTTAGATTTGTCTGACTGAGATCGAGGGCTAAACGTGAGCTCACATTGTAGCATCAAGCCTCAGAGCTGAGGATTTCCCAGTAGTCTGTCTGTTCGATGGCTCGCCGATGACGAACCTCGCTTGACTCACTCCGCTCGCTCGGCTTGTTGACTGGACGAAGCCATCAGTGACGTCAGGCGCTCACAAGCTACAACTCACTTTACGTGATCGAACGTTGCCGGCCGTCGCGAGGCTCAGCGTTCGTCTAGCATTGTGATCACTCCACCGAAGGGGAGTTTACAGATGAGCGACACCTCAGCACTTCGTCTCGCAGCTCGCCATACTGGAAACGACGAGACCTTTCACAAGTTAACAATCAGCGGGTTTCCAACCAGTTGAAGTCGGTGACGTAGGAAGCTTCGTTGTTTCAATGGAGCCTTGAGGGTCTTCAAGAATTATGCGAGGATGTTTCAGAGTTTCACGTAGAGCTTAGTCAGCCATGCGACGCCCGCAGATTTTCTGGAAGTCTCTCAGACACAGTTTTCTGTGTGCATTGAGGACACCTTGTTCCGTTGATTGATCTAATAATAGTACCCTGAGCTCACTTGTCTCAGGAATATGTAGTTCTTTTCTGGACATCGTGAACTTTTCCAACCCTAAATCCGAACGATGTTCTTGTAACTGTCTTTACGACACAGTTCCCCATCTCGAGAGAGAGGATAACTTCCCCAAGAGAGTTACGACATTAGTCTGTGGCAGCTTTCCCTCATGATCGATTCTCAAAACTGAGTTCTTAGCAGTTGTTGGTGGGTCCGGGGCACAGACATATGGAATGAAGAAACTCCAGCACGTAGCCGAGTGGTCAATGGCTTGTATGACGCATTAGTTGATGAGGGTGCAACTTGCGAGGGCGAATGCAAGAGCAAGTGGCAGCGTCCTCCGAAAAACGCTTGTTTGAATCGCCACCGCCGCGGTCGACTCGGAAGATTCCTTCTCCAGGGATCAATCACGGTGCACAACTCAATAGTCTCCAAGCTCAGAACTTCAATCAAAAGAGCGTTTCGGTCTCGATTCGCAAGTCAGGGATGCTTCCAGCTACTACTCGACCTACTTTTCGAATGTCGAAAATTGTTTCCAATTAGATGTTAGTTAGGCTGTTAATTGAGTCGAGAAATCTAACAGAAGCGGAAGTCGGTGCCTGGGATGCTTCGGAGTAAGTTGTGAAGTCTCAAGGTGGCGAATACTGAGTTGAATGGGGCCATGAACTCCATATTGTCATAGATTTCATCGTTTCCTATTCCAACAACACCAACTCTTGGTTATTTCATCCTTCAGGGAAACCGCAGCTAGAATTTGAGCAGAAGACAAAACATGTAGTTTCTGGCATGTCGAACAAGATGTGAATAGTCGGAAGGAAAAAACGAGATGAGAGAATCCTGCGGAGGGATACCAGAACGGATGTCTCCAAAACCACGATGAGAAAACACCTCCAAGTCAAAGACCTCTGGTGAAGTTGTCAGTTTTCCTTGGTTCCTCGCGACGAATTTGTGCACTCAGCGATTGCGGAGGCATTGTGCCGCGATGAGGAATCGTGAGACCCTATGAATCAGCACTTGGATTCATCAGGACAACGATGACGTTCGGAGCATGAACACGGAAAATAATGGCCTAATGCTATTTAGAAGACAGAATGGCCTTACTTGAGAACAGCGTGGCGAATGGTTTACAGCAGAAGAAAAGAAAAAAAAAAGAATCAGAACAGTTTCCCCGAAGTCAGAAGCGGGCCACAGTCAGCGGGATACGGAGCTCACTTCCCCCTGAATTTCTTGGTCTTAGCATCGGTTGTTGTCATTAAGTGTGATTTTTACGGCTGTATACTAAGCTAGTGCTGTTGCCCGCCCGCTTGCCAGACTCAGCGATCGACCAACTGACTGACTGACTGACGGAATTGTTGGCTGTCCGTTAAGACGACCTTCCCGTTCCGAAATCGGTGCTGGTCTTGCTTGACGTGCGGTTCGTTTGGATTTCGTTGCTTCGCTCGACCAACTCGTCGACAGCAGCGGGTGCCGTAGCTTCAGGTGAGGTATTTCGAAAATGAAGAAGAAACTGTTCAGATCAACCGATCGGACTCCGCAAGATTTGAATCAAGCTCTGATAGCTCGATTCCAATATTTTCCAAGTTTTTGTTTCCTATTCCGGAGTCGAGGGCCTCGAACGTGCTGAGAAGTCCAGCTTCATCCATCCGGTAATTCAAAACCCTAGTTGAAGATTTTTCAGTGGAAAATTCCAGAATAGACAATCGAACTCATTTGGAATCCACCGGCTTCCCGACTTTTCCCCAAGACTGGACTCCGCAGACTCCGGCGTGCTGAAGAGTTAGGAATCCAACTTCTTGGACTCCTCTCGTTTGTCAAATCATCGTCATCAAGGAGAGAGAAAGTCGTTGTGACCTTGCCCAAAAGACTATCGAATGAATAAACGTGGGTTTCCATATACAATTAGCGTTGTCGTTCTGTTTATTTACAATTTACATGTAAACTGTACAAAAATATATTTTAGGGATATCGCCGCCACCGTCCAATATACTTCTCACATCTACACAGTCACTCACAAGTACAGCTACGCTTAATTGAAAGTTTCCGTTCGAAGAGGATTCGAGTCGAGATCAAACTGTTTCCCACTTGGTCATCATGGCATTGTACATTGGTATTGCCGCCTAGCATGGACATCGGCAGCATCTCTATCTCCCTCTCTCCGTGGTTTGCGCATTATTTTGTGTCGACCCCCTTTTTGGTGAGGTTTGCGCTCCGTCAGCCGCCCTCCCACGCTCGATGAGCCTGATCGTCGGTCGACATCTTAGCCTGTTGATTTATTATTTCCTTGTTCGGAATTACCCGCTTAAAACAATACTGACTTTTTGACACTGCGTCCTTCTGAGAATAATAAATTATAAATCAGGAATAAATTACTACTATGATGAGAATAAATCATTATCTCAATGTACAAATAATATTATCCACTTCTAATATTTAAGATCATGCAGCGCGTTTCACCACTTTCCCTCTGGAACTCTGACCAATGAGCTCCATCCGAGAAACAACACTCTCACTTCACGATTCTACCTAATGACGATTCTCAGGGTACCTACGTCCACGTGACCGCGTACCTATAGTTTGGAGTCTCTCGCATTTCCTCTTCGCCACGAAAAGGAACTTGAAGTACATTCCTCCAAACTTCAAAGAAATGCTGATGTTCTGATACTGTAGTGTACACGACACGGTTCTTCTGTTGCGATAATTTGAAACTCTAGGATGCTCTATACAGGTTTCTAGACAGGGATGAAGAGAAGTTGATACGTTTTTTCCGTTCGCCGGCGAGGGCCACGAGTGGCAGCTTACCGGCATCCGGGTTGATTGCGTAGCTTCTGCCATGGCAACGAGAGAAAAAGATGGAGGAACTAACGGCTGAGGTTATGAGGATTGGGTGGAAGGGGCGATTGGTGATTGCTGGAGATCGTCGTCGTCGTTGCTGTTGGCGCTGGGAGTGATGGTCATCCGTCGAAGGAGATTCCGATCGCTTGAGGAATTAAATAAAGCTAGCGCGACGGTTTTCGAGGTTTCTGGCGGCGCCAACGACCAACTTGGCTTGGAAACCTTCGCCCTAGCGGATATGGCCAATGCGTTGAGAAGTTGGCGGTGATAGGTGAAAGAATCTATGAACTTGACTAGAATTCGAAGAGCGAACGCGTCGCTCATTGCAGACTCGATGAGGCTGAGCCTTCTTCTAACGTCGTTTCGAGCGGCACGCCGGCCGGTCTTCTCTCCGGATGTTTCGCGAGGTAAGCGAACAGCTTGTTGACGTAGCGCACCATGTGGATATAGTCGCGGAGGATGATGTAGTCGCGGAGAGTTTTCTTGTGGTCTCCGCTCAGCTTGCGCTGCTCCACGGACATGACGTCCCGGATGACGTCGTGATCTTTCTGGATCTTGAGCATGTGGATGCTCTGGTCAACGTCACACAGGAACAGACGGAGGGAGTACTGGATTTCACGGAAAAGATTCGCGAACTGGCCGTCATGAGCGAACACTTGGTCCAGAGCGGCCTGCTCTAGACCCACCGCGTAGTGCTGGAGGTATCCGTATACCTTTCGGAACGCCGTTTCGATCTGGAGAGGAACAACAACACCGTTGTTAGTCTCACGCGCTGACTGCCCGTCCAAGCTCTTTCGTCGTTGAGATATTGGCCACCATTCGTTATACTTTTTCTCCTTGTTTTCTTGTTCCGCTAGGATTTGGTCGAATGGTCGCGGTCAGTACACTACGAACTACAGCCGATCTGATTATGATCCTCACAGGAAAACGATGGAACGGCATCAATACCACCACGAACCACCGCCAACGAAACAACTAGGTAAAGGGTAATAAGCCGCGAGCTACCATGTCGACTGAACGAATACCACGATGGTAGCCAACACGAACGAAAGAGCTTCTATCTCAGATGGGAAGTTTGCTTCCCGACACTTCCGTATGTGGGTCTTGAGTACTTACGTTGATGCTGTTGAGTTCTCTCTCGAGTTCGACACCCGTAGGCGGTTCAGGGAGCCAGTCTTGTCGCGCCATCCGATACATTTCTTCAAACGCGGGATCATTGTAGAGTTTCTTCAACTGCAATTCAATGGAGAGAATTCGGTGTCAGAAATGCATTGATTTAACGCGAAAACTACCATTCCACGTCGCGTCGCAATCGCTCTCCGGTCTCTAGTCGAATTCCTCGTTGCACATGACTCAGCTTAACGTTTAGGGGTGAACAGAAGATTTTTCTCTTGTTCTAGGCTCATGATTAAGAACTGAGAACGCCTTAAAATGAACCCGTTTGACCCTGAGCGACCCAGTGCGCAGTCGAAGTATGGAGAGATCGAACTAAGCGCCCCAAATTACAGCTGGCCGGTTGGCCAAAGCGGCCAGCTCGGACGCCGGCCGTCGTCTATCGGGGCGTAGAAGCGATTCAATTTGTTACTAGTTACGAAATACTCCAAAAGAACGAATGAGAAAACTTCGCGACGCATCAGCCTTAGCGGTCGATCTGGATCCCATGCGCTTATCTACCAATCGTGACTTCGTTTCCAGAAGTCCGGTCCGGTCCAGGCGAGCGAGCGAGGAAATTCGTCGAAACTCCCCGAATCTCAAGGCAGTTTGATGGCCAAGAGTGAATTTGACGTTTTTTGGTAAGGATAGAGATCAAAGCTCGGTTTGAGTTCCGAGGAAACGGCATTCCTTGAAACAGTGAACGTCCTCCTGTCCTCGGCCAGGTAGAGCCACGTAAAGCGAACGAGAGAGTGACGGAGAGATCGATGAGCTTCCAGGTAACGCAAGGACACAGGGCTTCCCCGTACTCCTTGCCCTCCTCCGCCTGAATGGCCTCCATGTGGTTGGCACGCCGTACGGAGCGCCGGAGAAAAAAAAAGGGAGAAGGGCGTCAATACGTTTTCGAGCGGGCTCGCCGGCTGACACTCGCAAAGTCTCTCGCGCGACAACCATTGGACTGCCTCTTTGCAAATAGTTGGTGGGGTGGCCCTAGAGTTAAATGGACCGACGCCACCCCGAACACTACGCAGACGACTTCGTGGAAATGCAAGTGGGCCGAATCCCTTCTTCCACCACCACTCAGACGACTCCGGCACGGATGGACTCCGGCCGTGACAGCGACGACAGCGATTCAGGCCAAATGAGTGGGCACCCTTGCAGTCGAGCGGGCGGTCGGGTTGGCCGACGTGCGGGCGGGCGGGCCGTCAGGCGGGCGGACCGACAAACGGAAGAACGGATGGCCAGAGAAACTCAAACAGCAGCAGCAGCAGCCATGGAGGATTTCACTCACAAGGAGCTACAGAACGACAAAGTCACACATAGAAAGTCATAACGAAACTATCTCTGCTGCGTCCCCTGCTTAGATCGTCCTGACTTTTCTCAGAATGCCGTTTGCTTGCTTGCTTGCTTGCTGGTCCGCGTTCGCCCATTCGCCCGTTCTTCAGTCGCTGGCCGAGGTGTTCGCTCCGAGGTTTCAACTTCGACATCAACCAGTCAGCCAGCCAACCTTCAATCCAACGAGCAAGTCGGCCAGCGGAGGAACCGAAAGCGAGCGTTTAAGTGTGCGCACAAATTCGCCGTCACCTCACGTGAAAGATCGGAGATTTCGAAGAAATTAAAATTTGCCGCTGTCAATGAACTCTTTCCGAACGGGGTGCTGTTGAATTTGATATTCCGATTGGAAACGCCGATAAAATCACTTGATGTTCAACAAATAAGACACCAAGGGAAGAAGATACTGCACAACTGGCACCGTCTCAGCCGTGATTTTGTGCAGGACTTCAATGAACTTCGGCTTTCGAGACCTTCGATTGAGTTCTCTCCAAGTCGCGCGATTCGTTACTTCCCTGGTTGTAAAATGAAATCGATAGGGGATGCAAATGAAAACGGCGATTGTCGTCGACGAAATCCGAGCTTCTCTAAATGAAAAACGAAAGATTTTCCTCCGTGTTCCTTCAGGAGAGCTTGGTGGAACAGTGAAGAAGGAAACTGGAATTTCCTCTCCGGAAGCTACCTCGCCGAAATAGCACACGCGGAAAAGAGTGGTTTCTTAGAGAGAAAAAGTCGAGGATTTTGATACTTACGAATTGGTTTTTCCTCTGTTCCGCTTCACTGCTTGTCATCCCGGCACGCATGCTGATCTCCTCGAGCAGGTTGTGGAGTTTCCTCCAGTCTGGGGTCTCCGCCAGGGGCCCGATGGTGCTAGCGCCGCACGGGGAGCGCCAAAAACTCTCCGGCTGCGCGTTTCTCTGCTGGGAAGCCACCGGCACTGCCGCGGAATGTGTCGTGGCACCCCAGAACGAGATGACGCAGAAGAATACTGCAAATCCGAGATTCATTTTTCGCAATGTCAGTACAATCTCGTTGATCATGGCGTCCGTTTCGCTGTTCTTGTTGTCCCCGCTGGGAGAGGAGTCCAAGCACAAAAAACCAACACCGATACAGGGAGCACAGCACGCAGACAAACTGAGTACGAATCCTTTGTTTGTTCTGCGAGGTAACACAAGGAGCAACTGTCAAGAAGTTCTTTTTGAAACTTTGTCGACAAGTGTCAACTGGTAGCGAGATACACTATGGAGGAGCACGTATCGTTATTCGTTTGGTAAGGATTTGGTAATTCATCAGATGACTTGCCGTCGTCACTGAACAGGAAAGTTGCGGTCTGGTGAATTTATATTTCTACCGGCATATAGGTACTTTGTTTATCGGCGAGGACCCGGCGCGACCCTCTCACTTGAGCGAGGGCAACCGAAGGGAGGGGCTAAAGAGAACGATTGAAAACCGAATACACACTGAAGTGTAGGGGGAACGTCTTCGGCGTTTCTCTCTGACACCCGCTGCTATCAAACTGAACTACAAAAAAAATAAACTTCGCAACAAATTAAGTTGATAATTTGATCTGAAAGTTTGTTTCCGATGAATTCCCTCCGGAGCAATCTGACTCAAGAAACCCTCGACTCTGATTGAGACTAGCGAGCTGCTTAACGAACACACATTTCCACCGATCACACTCACTGTTTTAGAAGCAAGTTTTGTCCCGAGATCGACACCAATTCCGGCGAGGACGTTCGCGGAGTCGAGCTTAGCCGCCGCAGTTCCGTGAGAAAATCAGTGTCGCCGTAAGGTGTGGCGCCATCGAGCCACGGACAACCTGTTTGAATGCGGATGGCTCAGACTCTGGCCACGCTCGGACTAGATTCCCTCGCGGCTCGATCTCCAAGGCGAGAGAGTCGGTGGAATCTCGAAAACAAAGTCCCCAGGAGAACGAGTAGGCGTTTGTCTCCCTGAGTTCGACAGGAGAACGGCGACGAAATCGTCTGAGGTCAAGCGTCAAGAGCAAGGATTGTTGAAGTCCCGCGATCCGGGAAACAGTTTGTGGCTCCGTGCGCGCTGATCTCGAAGAGACGAACGCAAGAATCTGAGTTCCATCGAGAAGTTTTATGGCCCTTGAGAGGAAGCAAGCCCTCGAGACAAACACCTGCTTGTAATGAGCGTGAACGCTCTCCGCTCTCTCGCGTATTTATTTGCACCCAAAATCAGCAGTCACATGCTAAATTTCGAGTGTTCTCGTCGAAACTCATTGCCGCCTTTGTGGGGGCTAGCTTTGGTGGCGTTCGTCGTCGCCATTGTAAAAAAAAAGAGGAACGCATTCCCTTGTCGTTGTTTAAACCTTCTTCTAGTTTCGGGGCTCGGTCAGAGATTAAACAAACTATCCAAGAGTCGAATGCAGCGTTCGATCTCTCGTAACGGCGATCGGAAAGCATCGTCTGGAGTCTCTTTCGGATTTCCAGAATGTCTGTAGGCATTCGAGCCATGTATTGTCATAAACACAGACAATCGTAAAGTGAAACAATTATCCGGCTGAACAGATAGATTGACTGTTTTTACTTGCGGTCATTCTCTGCCGATTTGTCAAGAGTTTACGCTGGAATGCCTTCACCGGAAAAGTGACATCTTCGACATTCCAAGTAGATCTTTGGCCGCCTCCAACATTCCAGCGGAGACTTTTCACCGTTTGATCACCCCTTTTCAGCTTTATGTACCTGCCACTCGACTGTCGTAGCATATGTAATAGAGTAATCTCATCTCATTCTGAAATGATTCTCCCCCGTAACGACAGTTTCCACGATAAGCTGGAGTCTGATTCTGGCACCGTTTGAGCAACGACGATCGAAGTCTGTAAGAAGTACTCAAAGCACGTTACTTGACTCGATACAATAGCACTACATACTGTTTGCTGAATCGTGCTGAGACTCCGTCGCGGCGAAATTAACTGCTTGCGAACACCTGAGCCCACTTTCGTAGTCGGTTCACAATGCACGTGGCCAGTTGAATGCCGTGTATTGTCAATACTTCCCTCCCATACTGATAGACTACTACTTGGCCCATGTACACATATAGACCGCAAATCATCGTCTACACGATCAACAAAAGCAACGACGAAAACCACCCAACGTTACCCGAAGCCGGAGTGGATTTCCGGCATTTACGAAGTGAATGATTCGATGATTGAAGAACAGATCC
The DNA here is from genome assembly GCA_021527715.1 of Neoseiulus cucumeris. Lineage (NCBI taxonomy): Eukaryota > Metazoa > Arthropoda > Arachnida > Mesostigmata > Phytoseiidae > Neoseiulus > Neoseiulus cucumeris. The sequence goes on along the minus strand of JAJSRV010000035.1, from coordinate 1,239,634 downwards.
AAAAACAATACCCGCGAGATAAGCGGCAGCTTTGATCAACACGAGCAGTCAACTCCAGCGCTTTGCTTTAGAAACGCTCTCGAAACGATTCGCGAGTCGGTGTCACGCCTGATTTGCATGAAATAATCGCTTAATCACCTCAAGAAAAAACCTCAAATGCCCCCTCCGCCTCCGAGCTTCTTCTGTGGGGTTCAACAACCCATAGCGGTAACTGAGGAATCACGGAATCCAACTATCAGAGATCGCGGATCCTCCATGCAGTCTGGCGAAAGCAGACGGCACGGCGTCTGAACAATCCACAAAACTTGATAAAATCGTCCGAGAAACCCTCTCAGTCTACTCGATCTCATCCTCTGGGGTTGCTGCTGCATTCTACGTGGACGATGCCTCCATCGAGGTTCGCATACGCCGGCTGGAAGTTCTCTTCCGCCGAGATTCCAGAGAACGAGTTCGGTCTCGACATCGTTTTGGTTTGAGATCAGAGTCTTTACTTTTCCCATCCCTTTCCCTGTCGGGGATCGGGATCAGCCTCTTGGCCTCAAACTCACAGACACGCGACCTTACTCTCCTCGGATGATCCGATACGATCTTGCCCACGTCTCAGACTCAAGAGCTTTGACGTGGGCAGTTAACCACTGGTGTTCTGTCGAAATTCTTTGAAGTTGTTACTACGTTTCCCTCAAACGGTGTTCATTATACCGCGTTTGTTTGTGTTCGGTATCCTTGTAAGTGTGAATGTGGGTTTACGAACGTCTGACTCGAGTGCAGAGTCAGACGCCCCCGAAAAGGAGGAACGGACGGACGCAGTCTGACGGAGTCTGAGGTCACTTCATTACCTCCGAACACGAGGAGCGAATGTTACCGAGAGGGAAGCGAGATTTTACAGGCGGCGAATTCTTGCGCGGTGGGCGTCCAGACTCCCTCCATTGACGATGAGATATGAATGCGTCAACTTTGCCCGTTGTCATAAAATGTTGTTCTTGTTCTCACGTAGGAGGAAGAAAACGAGGAACAAGAACGAGCACTCGCGCCAGCAAGTGAGGATAAGAGGGTCCAGAGGGAAAACGGGATCGCGGAAAGTGAAGATTCAAGAACTTCTGTAGCCTTTCAAGAGCAGTACGTCATTTCCCTGGAAAGTGTAGTCCGTCGTTTCAGGGGCAATTCGTAGCTAACATTGCCCCTCCGCTTTCAGCGGAACGAAGTGTGGGCGGTAGGTGGCTGAGAGCCGCTAAAAATGTATCGTTGAAGAGATGAGCATATCGGGGACCCGCCGGAGAAAGCACGACGGTCTAAAATAGAAGAAAAATCTCCGACACTTAATGCACTCTTGTCGGGCGCCGATTGTTATAGTTATCGGATCTAGTTCAAAGGATCTGCGCAAACACTCGAAATACACGAAAGCGGCTGCGGTCATTGCTTCTGAAGTCTGACGGAGTAACTCAATCACGGCATAAGTGTTGGCAAGGGGAATTCTTCAACGTTACCGTCATCAACGTCATGCTCGTCGTCCTCGTAACCGAAGTCATCATCGTAACAGCTTTCGAAGGAGGGCATTTGCTACAGCGCAGCTTCTCAAACTGACACCGAGTTGTCGAACGAACAGAAGGGCCCCCGCTAGAAAGCGCCATCCGGAATATCTGGATTTTGGCTGCCCGAACGTGCCATTGCCCCGAAATGTCGTCAAGCGATCCAAAAATGTCGCCACAATAGCATCGATATCGATTTAATTCATCGAGAACCATGACGACTTTCGAGATGCGTATCTTGAAGACGATGATCGATTGCTCGTCTGTGCGAGCAGATCGGAGACCAGGTGAGAAAGTTTGTTTCGATTTGCCTCCGACCTGTATCGAGATCGTGCCGCTCCACTTCTCAAAGCAAACTCTGCAATCCGGCGGCTTCGGTTTCCCACCAGAGTGCGAGACGCGAACCACAACTCCGGTCTAGAAAGCATCGAGAACACCTTGACGGGTGTTCCACCTACGCTCGATCCCAAGTTCGCACGTTCGTGGACGTCAATGAGAACTTGAATAAAGCATATGCAGTACGCGAATACGGGATCGGAGCTGCCGTCATCATCGTCTTTGTCGCCGTCTAAATGAAACCGCGTCAGAGGCCATAATGAACACCTAAGGTTAATTTGCCCAACGAAATTGCGAGGCTGACCGGATGCATGGACATTTCCGTCGATCGAAATAGCTCGGTTGATGACAGTTTTTCTTTCGGACTCCATTTTTTGCGGCAACAAGTTGGAGAAACTGTGCCCTCCGTTTCTCCGGCTCTCGATTCGTTCAATGGCCGGCCATTCAGCTCCCGAAGTCCCGAAATGTCAAGCCATTTAATTGTTCTTCCTCTCCTCGGTCGCGAATTTCGAACTCCGTCAAGAATCCAGAGATATCTTCCGTGCTCGAGAGTTGATGTCTGAACACTCGCCTCAAGTGGATCGGAAATGAGAACAACCTCGACGAATGAACGACAGATATTCACACTCTACGCTGAGACCAAGTTTCCGGTTGATTTCAGGCTCGAACACGTCAGATCGAGTCGCCCACGTCGGTTCTGTCCTCACAACAAATGACGCGCGTTCGTTGACACACCGGACACAAATACCGTTTAATCGACGCTAGGGAAACATTGCTAAATTTGACAGCCGATTGGACACTGGCCTTTGTCCAGCGATTCGGAAGGGACTGCATCTGCGTATGATGACCATCGTCTACCACTGTCATCCATTCATACGAAATCTAGGCTCGTGGGACTCTTTTCTCTGAACGGAATTTCTCCTCAATGGTCGTAGTACGCGAAGTAGTGCGTTATGCAAGCACTGATTCGGAATTCTAGAGAGCTATCATCAATTCTAAGAACCCGGGTTCCGGCGACAAATCTCACTCAGCTGTCAACTTCCTCCAAATTCAGTTTCAACACTAAAGGCGTGAACTCGGATCGATGAGCGTGAACTCGGTGCGTGTTGTGCACAACGCAAGTGCTTGCGCAATTCACTTGATTTTTAGGCTTCGCAGAGCCGGCGTCCATGAGCACGAACAGCTACAGAATGTTCGGCGCCGGCAACGCCTCCACGTCGCAGGTTGTTCCGAACGAGCTCGAAACTTCGACTCCCGAAGCGAAGCCGCCGCCGCCGCCGCCGCTCCGATGGTGTCGTCGGTAGTGCTCATGCCCAACTTGTTTCTGTTGCTAATAGAAACTTGAAGAAAGACACACCGCAAACGGAAGAAGCTGTCGAACTCCGAAATGGTCCCAACGACTCGTGTGTGGTCTCTGTTGTAGCCCACAGTAGGAGCTCGTTAAGCAGAACTCGAACGGTGAGAGGATCCCGACCTAGCAACGAACCATCCCACTAGGTAACTCGGGCGGAGTGTGATCGTCTGACGGAAGAGCCGTTCCTCCATCGAGTGAGTTGAGAAACCGGCTCGCAAACAAGCGAGAGCGACGACAAGAGGACAAAACCAATGAATTCAACTCGAAAATAAACAGAATCCTCTCGACAAAAAGATCCACAAACAAAACTCATTAGGTGTCGTCTCTGAGAGGGAAAACTGCTCCGCGATGGAGTTACCGAGATGGAGACCTCTAGCACCAGCGGCCAGTGCATTTTGTGGGCGGTGGTGGCTGTTGCTAGCATAATTATGATGTCAGGGCAGTCGACCGACCGACCGACCGACAGGAACTCAGTGCGCCTTCCCGATACACAATGCACAGACAACAACGGTTGAGCTCGATTTCGTTGGTGGCGACGCCAAAGTGGGCGTCAGAAATGTCTCTTTCTCTCCCTCCGCTGTCCGTTTCTCCCTGGTGTTCACCACCGAGATCGAGACCGTGGACGCCAAGACACTCTCGAGCATCGCGACATGAGCGACTTGGAAAGCTTCGCCGAAACCAATTAGACGAGACTTTTTTCATTGAAAGAGAGCCGTGGCGGCGGAGACGATCATCTCCATCAATCAAGTCCATCTCCATAAAATACCGAGCAGCTATTATTCGCTACCCTTAACGACTTGCTGGAAGAAGTTCTGAAGAAATTGGAATCATCCACCGATTAGTTGACGTTGACAGCAAACACATTGCAGCATGGCGTTCAGGAGAGAGCACGTCACCGGTTTATGGCGCCGGCATTCTCCGGTAATGAGTGGATTGAAAGATTCGGCCGGTTCCGGTACACTATCTCAACAGTCCAAAACTTCATTCAGGCCGCCGGCCAATGCATGTGAACCGGTCACGCAGTTCGTCAGCATGAGAAAAAGAGCCGACGCCATTCACGTCAGCAGTAGCCGCCCGCCGCCAGAAGAAGACGGAAAGCTGACGCAGTTTCATTGAACAGACCGAGCGTAGTGTCGGCATGAGTCACGGGCCCGAGTTCGAGCACTGTCCTTGCCCAGCGCTGGCGAATTGACCCCGTCGAGGGTCGGATGGCACAGAGCGGATGTTGCTCCGTGCTGAATCCGAGGTGGAGTCTTTCGCGGAATCCATCTATTGCAGTTCAAGGTCATTTATTGATTCTCGCTCCCCGTTGGAACGTGAACGACTCCACGAACTCCATCTTCTGCGGGGCGGACGCCCCATTTGTTCTCTGTTGGCAACTCGACCACGCGAGCTTTTCCACTGAGAATACTCTGAATGCTATTCATGAAGTTCATCGCTTAATCTTTCGAAACTTGTGAGGAGTCTCTCCACGGGCTTCGTTTTGGAACTCCGTACCACCGTCAGCGATACCGTTTGCAGAAGCAATCGTGACGGCGGCGTTTAGCGGAGCTGAGCGTAGGACGAGTTCCTCAGCGTGGAATTCCAAATGTTCAATCGATAAACCGTCGAATTCCGAACGCTTCTCGGAAATATCGTGATCATCGTCGCGCTGCCGTTTTCTGCTGGCGTTTGTAGTTTTGTGTGTGTGAGCAAGCGAGTGAAAGAGTGTGTAAGCGATCGTGTGTGTCATCAACGGTGTCACAACCACCTGTATCTTCACCGCTCGCTTCTTGCTTGACTGTCAGGGTGGTTGCTCGGCCTGGCTATGGATCCATGTGCTCACTCGATTCGGCCGATTTCACGTAAAATCCACCTGAACGCGATAGTTCAGCCCTTGCGAGCACTCGTTTCCTTGAAAACGTCTCGTGCTTGTATCTGCCCAATGTTTTGATCAATGAACACTGCCGACGACTTGTTGCTGCTGCCGCCGCCGCCGCTGCTCTCGAAAAGCGGACTAATAGTTCCAGAAACGCCGAAAGATTTCCGAGCGAGGAACCGCTGGGAGTCAATGGTTGGGAAACGAGTGATTTCCACAGAATCCGAAGACACGTGCCAAATTGAAGAGTGATTGTTTTCAGTACATTTTTTTCGCTAACAGTTCTGCACAATTCACGAGAAATCCCTCAAGATTAACGAAACCGCGAGGAGCTAGTGTAGTGATGTGCTGTTACAGTTAGACGCTGCCATTTCTCTCGATTTCACGACTATCGAGCTCAGGGTTCAAACGCCCCGTTCGACGGACCATCGGCAGAGAGCTCTATGAGTGTTTGTTGCCGATCGCGTACACAGGCTCTAGTGTTAGCTGATCTCTAATGATGACGCCAGATGACTCGAGCCCACTCTCTCGGTGAGGTCTTGCCCGTGAAACTGCAACTAGAGAGCCGGGCAAGCAGCCAAACAAGCGATCTACCTCGACGGAAGACCTAGAGACACACTAGGCCCACAAGACCCACGCGACACCGGTGTCATAACAGTGGGATGAGAGAAAACAGAGAGAATGACAGAACTCAATGAATGAATGAATGAAGCCCGTTAGGCCTAACAGGCCAACCTGACTTGAATCTTCGGAGTTCTCCGCAGCCTTTGCTGCTCTTCCAACTACTGAGCTGCCTGGCTTCAACCATAAATTGCATTCGTCCGATGGATGGACGGATGCGGAACTTTCAGTCAAAGGAAAAATTCGGTTCCCTCTATTAGATCACGAGGTTTGAACGAACTTGAAGCCGCGACCGATGGTTTAGGATCGAACGAGAAGCCGATTTGATTGGACCGAGTTTCGGACCGCCGCGCCGATGACTACCGTCAGGTCATAGGACGGGAGTAGAGCGCGTACAAATTACCGTCGTTGTTGGGAGTTTCGGTGAATCCGGGCACTCCCTTGTGTTGTGCACTGTTCTGAAACAGTTGCCGCTGTCGTCTTTTTCGTTAATGTTAATGTTGAGGTTGTTGTCGACGGTGGCGCTTCTCTTGCTACTGCCGGTGTTGACCTGCTACCGAAAGATCCGGGATTCTTCGATGTCGGTATGCGGAATGTAGGTTTCGAAAAAGAGAAAGAAAAAAAAGATGCGTACATTGACGGTGGCGTAACCGAGGCCAGAGAGGCGATTAAGGATCACCGGATCTGGTCAGCCGTTTTCTGTTCTTAACGGACAGACGAAGTTCTCACATCTATCGATCCGTTGCTCGCCGGCTCGTTGTTCTCGCGCTCAACGCGAATCTTGAAGTTCTCGGACGAGCATCGGTGAGCGGTGGTGGCCGCGTACTGCTCAGTCTCTTCCAGTCGCACTCTAGTTGATCTTTAGTGGTCGGGCTCGCGTCAGGAGAAGGAAAAAATCCTCTCGAATCAGCGGAGGATTCGGCTCAAGGAGAGATTCCATTTCTCCGCTTTTCCCGCCGCCGCTTTCAGCACATCGAAAAACGTCCCCTTGCCGAAGCTTGTTGGTTGTTAAGATGATAAGCAGGCAAAGGTGAAGATTGTCGGCACTATGCCCCAGAACAAACAATGTTCTTCAGGTAGCCATTCTTCAAGAGTCGCTGAATTCTTCTGCTGTTCCAAAGAGGCACCTCAGTCGCCCTAAGTGACCGTCGTCTGTAGGTCCAGTCCAATCCAAACTGAAGGAACTTCAATGAAACTCAATGATTCACACTCTCTTCCTCCTCACAGGGTGCGACTGCACACGGATATGAACGTCAACCGCCGCACGTTTGTTTATCAGCGACCGATTTCTCTCCCGAGAAAGTCCAGGTGGATCGGAAGTGAATGAAAAACTTCAGCGGACGGAATTGGGAAGATTTTTCCCAATGAGTGTCAACTTTTCCTTTGACTCACGATCGGCTGCCGGACGAGCGAAATATCAAAGACTCGATTGTGGGAACACCGTTCACGCGACCAATAACAGGATTGAATTCCGATACGTTCTGTCGATGAAGTGTTTATAAACTTCGGGCGATCTACCGCTCACGTGGAATTCGCGAATCCAAGCAGCGATTTGAATTTCAAAGGAACGGTCGAGTTTTCACCGAACTTCCATTCAACAGTCGAATGTCTTCCCATCTGCCCAGGATCCCACTCCCGATCCAGAGAAATGTCAACCGAATTCGATGGCCGGCTTGGCGTTGCGTAACGCCATCCGCCGATAACTGATAACAGTTATTACGGCCCCATTAACAATGAAATCAAGGAAAAAGTATTTTAGTCTGCGCCGGCGAAGCGAGGGGATTCCCCAGAAACATCGAAGGCATTGAAAGACGTGATGAATCATCCAGCAGCACTTTATAGGAATCGAAAACTCTGGCCCGGAGTCGTGACTTGACTCGTCTGCCGTCGACGAAGACCAGTGGATCCGCTAACTGGCGAGAGCAGGACGGGCAGTAGCTAGTTTTCAAGCTGAGCCCATTTGAAACATGCCAAACATTCCTATGGCTTCCGTTCGCACGGACAGCGCACGCAAACTACCCGACTCTGTGAGCATGAGCACTCACGGCGCAGTCAAGGCGTATTCGCCGACGAATTCAATGAAAGAAAAAAGACATGCAGAGCCAGGAAACGAGCTCCTCGCCAACCAGCGCCTGCACTGGAAGACACTGATGGTTTCGCGCGTTCCCAAGAACTCCTCGGACAAATAGGACACCGTTGAACCTGCGGCAACGAGCGCCGCGGATGATGATCGGGCGGCTCCGAAACTCGAGACCAACGCGATCGTTTTCGCGAGGTGTTTTCTTCTCTTTCGAAAGTTGCTTTCTACGACTAAGAGCGCTTCGTGCGCCAACAATTTCGGAGTCACAAACAACATTTGATCTTCTTCATTGACACCAGCACGTCTCTCTCCTCGCCCCTAAATTTGTCTTTTTCTCAGGTGGTCTTATCTACGACAAGCCGGATTCGCGCTCAACAAGAAGGAGGAACAACGCTTCCATGCCTTGCGCGGTTCCGTTCATCTTTCAGTTTTGTGCTGCTGCTGCTGTTGGCTCGCTCGCTCTCTCGCCGCCATAACTTTGAATTAAACGCGAGAAGTCTTTTGAAGTGGTCGACGAAAGAATCGGACTCACTCCTCAATAGGCTAGAATATATTTGCTCCGAAAATTGAAGAGAAAACAACAAAAAGAAATAATAGAAAAGAGTTTCGTGTTTTCGTTTTCAAGCTCAGTGATGGCTTTCCCAGGCTCCGAAACTCCCGATCTATCAGAACGGCAGAACGGCGAGCGAGCGAGCGAGTGTTTTCCTGAAGCATTGTTTTTGCAAAGATTCGTTAATGAGTGAATTCCGCAGCTCGGCTTGATTCGGAATTGACTTTGATGCGATCGAGGTGGTTTTCGAGGTATTTTCGGGATGATCTATTCATCGAGTTCGCACTTTGAGGCAATACCGCTCCGATTCTCCGGTAGCTGAAACAAATCTGGGCTACGACAAATAAATTGCTAATCGAAGAGCTCTGAGAAAAGTTTGCCGTTGCTCGTAGCTTCGATTGTTCCCAGAATGCTTCGGCTCAATTAATTCACGCCTCACACTCCAATATTGTTCAACGTACGATGCGATCGTAGCCAATTTTCCTCCATCTTTACACCAGAACCTAACTGGTCTGTGGGCGGCAGATGACCGGGATGGATCAGCTTTGCGGGGGTGTGTTGGAGCACGGCACCTCAGCTCCACGATCCACGGCGATCATTGACGAAACGCCACGAGATGACGTCATCACGCCAATATGCATGAGGCAATGAACGTGGTCCTAGGCTAACGATCGAATCGACAACCACGTGACGCCGGTGGTTTGCCGATTCCGAACTTTTTGGACTAAATCTTATTTGTTTCGCGCGTTCGCGCCGAAGCCGAGCAACCGCGCGTTCTTGTCCGAAGACGATGAAGAGAATAAAACCAAGTGGAAGAAGATGGAGAAGTTCAAAAATGAATGCAGAGAAGAAAGACCACCAACTATGCGACGGCACACGCTAATTCTGAGTTAAGAGTTATATTAACCATGCGTGTTATGCCGGCCGGCTTTCCCTGCCTGGTTTGTTGGCCCGAGCAACAGCGACAATTTACGACGATACAACGGCGAAACGCACCTTCGATGTAATACATTGTATCGCGCGAATACTATGTTCTAGAACCTGGCTTGTTCGTTCCCGTAAGCCAATAAATTAGATAAATTCAGTCGTTCGAAAGCAGTTATGGAGCGAAGACCCCGACACGAACAGCAGAACAACAGGATCACCAGGAGACGCAGGGTCAGGTGTTGAACAGGGCGACAGGACCGAACGCTTGTGTCGAGGAGATCCGAGAGTCGCCGTCCGCTCGATTCCGAGATGCAGGTTCCGTCCGTCGATACGCGAATCGGAGTCGCGTGCCGATCGTCGAATCGATCAAGTTCACGGCAAACTGTTGACCCCGTCTCGTACTACTACTGCAATGAATCTCAATCTATATTCTAATTTCATCAACGACCTATTACAGGTCGCGCGATTGCTTGCTCGACGGCGAGTTGAGCGCTTGTCTACAATAATTGACTCGCCATGCTTCGCCTGACGCTTCTGAACGACCATGACCTTATTCCTGATTTTCTTCTTCCGAGTCACTCTCGTCGACGTCTTCGTTGGTTTCTGTGTTCCCTCCAGAGCAGCCCGTTTTCCGATTGCGGAGTTCACTCTCGAAACGAGGAAAATTTCTCATCCGGAATCACCAACCTTCCACAGGGAACTCTCCGCACCGGTCGAATCCGCTTTTCCTTCAGGACCATGACTCACAATCAGAAAACATCGATGTCAGTGATCCGCGATTCCTCTGCTCCCGACGCAAAGCGCTGACGAAAGTAGCAGTCAGACTTGTTGCGTAATGAGAAAGCTATAGTGTAAGTGTTGAATCATACTTTTCTTCCGGCCGGCGTCTTAGATTTCGGTGGAGGAATGTCTCGAAGCCGTGGATGCATGTCTAGACGGATGTTTGAAACAATATTCGATTAGATCTGACATTAAGATAATAATTCATTTGAAACACCTTATCAGAGCGATCGAGCTGAGGTAAACGTTCAAACGACTTCTTGACACCTTTGTCCAAAAACTTGACAGTTTTCGTTAAAACATCAAACGTCGTCATCGTGTCAAAAAGTCTCTCTACAGCTTTCAGATGTAAACAATGCGTCGCCTAATATTCATGCGATAACATATCAATATGAGTCGCTGGGTCGCCGTACTGCGGGCGCCACCATTTCCGAGTTGGCCTTCCGGGCGCTGTTTTCGTCTATTTCTTCCAGAGCGGAGCACCTCTGATTGTGACCGAGTACGGAGCAATGATTCGTACGTCCAAACGTTATCGTTATGTTTGAGATTCAAATGGGCGACGGAATTTGCGGCGGTAGCGACTCGTTGTACGACAAAACAACAATGCAAATTCTCACTCTTGAATAATAATCGGATTATTGTGACTTGCCATCTGTTACCATTAGGCAGAGGCCGGAGCTAGTTTGGAGCCGGACGGTTGTTTGCCCGTTCGGGCGAAAGACAGATATCACATCTTAATTCAGCTCAGATTTCGGATTGCAGATCATTGTTTTCTGGCTCGATCTCTCTAATGGTTTCGGAAATCTTGAAGCCAGAAAAGTATAAAGGGGCGAGCCTAAAACGAGCGGTGCAACCAGACTCGTTATTGACCACCATTTGGAAGGTAAGGGAGACGTTAAGGAGATGCTCTATCGAATCGGCCGTAGCTTCCGAACTCCTTTCCGTTTCTCCCTGTGGAAAAACCATGTGTTGGTGCTCTCAGGAATTCCCGCCGCCGCCGCCGCCGCCGCTCATGGATAACAAGAAGTAGAATCCTTGCAGAAAGGAGCAGGATCTGCGTGACATCGGCGTGTTTCGAACGCGTGTCTTTCCAGCCCGCAGAAGGAGCGGGCGCCAGCGACAGCTTTTCTGGAAACCGAAGCGAACGCTTCTTTCTCGTTGTAGTAATACTCGGAATTTCCAGGCAGCGAGCCGATTCCTCATTTTTCAGCTGTAGCAGCCAGAGGAAACTCCCTTTCTACGAGAAACAGCAGTCATCATCGACATATTCCATCATCATCAACATCGTCAACAGAAGCGACGGCAGTGACCTTGCAAGGTGAACGACCTTGACTGAACACACTGTTCCATTGAGCAAAACGTTATCGAGAAGGAGATTAGGTTAGTTATCGCATCTCGTGGAGGAACAGACCGAAAAACGGAACCAGGACAGATCGAGATTCGGTTTCCAGAACCTCAGCTTTTCGCAACACGGGCAGCCGCCTGGATCTGGCTCTGAGAGGCTGAGGAATGGTAAACAGCACGCCGATCAATAGACCAACAGGCAGATTAGCCGCCGGACGGTGGAAGGGGACTTTCCCAGATTGTGACGGCTGAACCATTCTAACCAAATCTCATGCCTAGAGTAGAGCTCGAAGCAACGGCCTTGGAACTGGAAGCCTCGGCTCGTGTAGCTATCGTCATGCCTCATTCAGATCTGGCGAAAAACTTCAAAAAATGCCTCTGCGCTCCTTCCTTCTTCCGCGTCCATTTTCGTTGGTTGCTCTCAACCACTGAAGCAGAGATCTCCGCTGTCTGCCGACAGTCTGGAGTGAGTCTGAAGCTGTCGGATTCATCTCGAGAATCGATCCGTTAGCTCAAAAGTTGAGTCCGTGCGACGCAAAACGGCAGACTGCGAGGTGCCCAACTTTCATCAAGAGATCGAGATCAAGAGCGCCGGATCGGGAGCCACGCACGAAACATTTCTGGTTTGGACCGCGTTACAGAATAACGACAGCGCGCTCGCCAAAAGTGAACAGAGGACTTCATTGAGTAATTCCCCGTTGTTGAATACCGATGCTCTGACGACCAGAGTCGCGCATTTGAAGTGGAACGAGGCACAACAGAGCCCGCGCCGCTCTGTTCGTCCGTCTGAGCTCAGTCCGGAGCAGTAAATGAATCATCGGTGAGGATTCGATGAGACAGTGAAGGGGATTCAAGTTTTCTCTGCCAGTTTCAGGGATCTCTCGTGAAAACGCGGCTTCGAGTTCGATTGCCTCTGAATCAGTGGAAATGGAAGTCGAAATCTGAAGGGAAGTCATGGAAAGAGAAATCCCGTTCAAGAATCTTTCACTCGACATGCAGTCCAGCTTCCGTCCGGTTCGCGAAAAAAAACACCGGCTCGAGGCTGCCCCGATTTATAGAGTCAAAAATTGGAAGAATGCGTTGATCGGTCAAAGGGCTATCGTGTAGGAACTCGACTTGTCTTGTCTGGAACAACGGAGAACTTCGAAGGAATCACTCCGTTCTCTCAACTGGAACGAGTACTGTTCGTGTGGTCAAGGGGTCGAGGAACGCATACAGGAGAAAAACGGTTCGACAGGAAACAATGTCCGTCCGTCCGGCATCGACCATTCGAGTCTTCCTCGATCAGTAAGTGAGAACATGGTTTCCCACAAACTATTCCGTCGGATACATTCGTGATTGTGTTCACTCAGAGAATCCAGAAAAGGAGATCCTCCATTTTGACGAAAACAGGGAGCGCTAGGTATGCTCAGCGAGTGGAATCCGAAATAGGAGAAGGTTCAACACCAAAATATGCCGAGGTTGAACAAACTGATTGACGTGATTCAAATCAGCATTGAAAAAAAAGACAACGACTCGCTCGCCTAATGATCAGAAGAAAAGAGAAACGAACGGATGAAGAACTACAGAAGAATAACGTGGAATGAAAAAGAAGGGAGCGAATATAAAATAGAAGCACGAACTGATAAGATTAGCGAAGGCTTATTACAGCGATGACAGATTTATTGGCCCTCGAGGTGACAATGGTAGCTTGATTCGGTTCTCGCCACTGCTTCTGCTTCTGAGGCGCGTCTACACGGGAGTGATCTTTATCTACGCCGGAGCTTTCGATGGAACGCGCGCTTCGGCGCTGGCCTGACATTTCAAATCTCGATTTCACTCCTTTGAACAGACCAGGCACAAGTAATTTTCGCGGGACGGTCGTCTTGACAGAGAGAGAGAGAGTAGAATGTACGACATTGATCCAGCTTAGCTGTTCAACTCTTCTCTATTTCGTTTCTAAACTCATTTTCTAGCTGTGTGCTTCCGACAGAGCATGAATGTTTCCCTCTGTGGAGTAGAGTGACCCAACGGGATCTTGGATTTTCGTCATGTCTTCGATCTCCGTCTTGGCACCTAGAGGCTTTTCGCCTCGAAATCGAAAATAATCCAGAATTGGGATCGGAGTATTCTTTCAAATCCAAAATCTCGTTTTCCTCCAGTCCGACGATCCAGAAACTTCACCTTCAGATTCTGTTTCAGGGATTCCCGATTGGGGCGCCCAAGGGATCTGTTCGAGAGCGGAGTGACTCATGGAGCAGCATTTTGCATGTTGTGTTCTCTTTCGGAAGAGCTCGCAACAATGAAGAAAGTCACGCGACAGTTTGAGCGCGAGTTAAAGGAAGCCAAGACGACGATCGGAGAAGAGGACGCGGTCAGGAAAGTCCCTTGGCGTGGGTGCTGCAGTCGGACGATGCGAATACAGTGTTCAGGATCGGAGACAGAACAGACGAAACCATCATGAGATGAGACAGATAAACTGCGCGAGTGTCTTCGCGAAAGCTAGATGATGACAGAATCTTGATGAGTCACGTTGAAGAGCGACACTGTCGGCGGCAAGATGTCATTTCAGGAGACGAGCAATGCTCTTGTCTGGATTTGTCGTTCGTGGCTGCATCGATGCCGTTGCGGAATTGTTCGCAACCGTATAGCTGAATTCCAGAGGAATTCCCACAACCGTCGACATAGTAGCCTGAATGGCGGATAGCCGTCAAAAGCAACAGCATGACTCACGGATTCTGTAGTGGCCGGGGTTTGGGTCTGTGCCGACATGATCCGGCAAGCTTTGGTAAAATGACGTCAGATCGTTGAAGAAAAGCCGGAAGAATTCACGGCTGCGGGGAAGATCATCGAGTCAAATTGAGGTCATAGCCAGCGATGAAGAAAGCCCGATCCGACCGTTTGGTAGTGCTTGTGTGTGTGTGTTCATTCGTCATCGTCTGGCCCGCTTGCCCGCCGCTCGCCAGCGTTACCGGAGTCGGGGTCGCCCATACTGGCCCATTGCCAAGGTCGTTGAACTGGACCTGATTTTTGGCAAGGTCTCCGCCGACTGGGTCAGTCACGTACTGATTGATGTCTTAACTCACGTGGGCACCGGTTAACCGCACACGTGACAGCGGACATGCAAGTTCGTTCGAATTCCCTCTCAGCAGACTATAATCATCCGGACTGTTTGTGATTCTGGGAAGCTCTAATTTTACGACCTTCGATTCGTTCATACGAATGTGCATTCGATGTTCTCACGTAGCGCCGGTATCTCGAGTATATTAGTGTGTTTCTTGAGTTATATCAGTGTCCAAATTCAACATCGAACGAACGGCTGAACGTTCCAAAGCGGATCAGGAACCTCCGAATCCCGAAAAGAAACAAAGTCTCCTGATCCTTGCGGTCCGGAGCAGTTGAATCAATGAACAATATGGGAGGGATACATTCATAAACAGCCGGTATAGTTTACAAATCGAGCGAGACGGCACGCGAGCCGCCAGTCGGAAAAACAGAAGACACTAGCACCCGTGTTTTCCTATCTTCCGACTACGAGGTTGCTGTAAGCGTCTCCGACCAGATGGATGGATCTTCGAGGCGATGAGCTAGCTCAAGTTCTGTGCCACTTGGTCTTTCTTGACCGGACGTAACACAGTTGGTCGTCCGGTCTCTTCGGTAGCGAAACACTTTTCCACGGTGGTAAACACAGCGGGTATCCATCGATCAACTTTGGAAATCATCCACATTCGAGATCTCATCCCATTTGCAATTTGAATCATTTAGAGCCCTGAAGAAGCTTCATTCCTCTTCTATCGTTGGCTCGAACGAACTTCTGTGTTCGCGGGATTACTCATCCAACCTCAACAGAAGTGGCCCGACTCGCTAACGGAGCGAGTAAGGTTCGAAGTCATTGCTCGTGGTCAACAATAACGTTCTCGGTGACGTGTGACTCATGCCGTCAAGATATTCATCGAAAGCATCACTCGCGTGGAGCCTTCTAAAAGCGAAAATCGATGGTTGATGCTCGGCCTGGTCGACTTCCAGAAGCCCTAGTTTCGGGGAAACGCTGAGATTCGGCAAGAAATCAAATATGGAAAAAGTAAACTCCATGTAAGAGATTTCCAACGAGAAAACAGGGTTTTTGAGGGTTTTCGGAAAAAGGACGAAAATCAAACTCAATGTTCCCGTCTTTTCCCTGAATCGTAGTACGACATCAAGGAGAATTTCCCCAATCGTGACGCATACTAGGGAAATTTACGATTCACGTAACTGGATGCAAAGCGTGAATTTTCCCTCGAAACGCGAACTCAGATATTCTTCTGTTTTCCGTGACTCTGTGTGGACCGGCCCGAATCGCGTTCTTTGAATGAGAATCTTATTCCCGATACTCGCCGTCATTCGCGTGGTTTTACGCGAGGTTCGTCATCGCAATGGGCCGGCCCAGCTGATCCGTGCCAAAACGTTCGTTCGTTTCTTCCTTTCCATGCTGTCATCACGTTGCGCGAAGCCATGATCTGGAGCGTCGTCTTTTGACAACTAACAGTAGCTGGCCGGCGCGTCGTCTGACGTCACCCCGCATGACGTCAGACAGAAGCCCTTGCCGCGAAAGCTCCTTCGATTTTCGGAGAGTCTGAGCCCGGGAGATTCCGCGCTCGAGGAGATGCGCGCCAAAATTTGAATCTTCTCCTGCTAACCTTTTTCTATGGACGCGGTTTCGTTTCCCGGCGATTTTCAGAGAGAAATCTCGACGACGCGGCCAGCGGAAGAAAATTCCAACATTTCGGCGTCCTCGGTCCGATCGTTGAGTTTCCCCCTGTACGGAATGACACTTGAGTTCGTGCTGCACGAGTAACGTCGTGCATGACCGTTAAGCGGCCGAAAAGAATCAACATTTAAGTGTGTTGCGCACAGCCTGTTGTAATAGGTCATTCTGCTCGTCGTTCACGGCACGCGACTTCGATGTAAGCCCCGCACCGACGCTGCCATATCGAGCACGCATTTGCTTGTCATCGGGATTTCCATAAGCCTCCATCAAAGCGGGTCGAAGCGTCTGCTCGTCGGAGAATCAATTGTTAGAACCAATGGTTGTGTTCGGCAGCGTATATACCAGACGAACAATCCGTTAATCAAATTATCAATTCATTCATCGCACAATTAATCAATCACCTGAATCGGATAAGCATTGACTATTTCTAATTAATAGTCATTTGATAAATGATCGATCCGAAAGTCTACTCAGTGGTGGAAGATTCATTCGAGTAGGAGATTATACGCGTCCTGAGACAACAGCCTTGACGACTTTGACGTCAAGCTTCTATCGATCGCGGATCGTGGACCACAATACGGGGGATAATTAACTGAACCCCCATCCCAAGTTTATCGAACTCGAAGATTTACGAATACTTCCTGTGATGGCCTGAGCGCGGTAAAACCTCGGTCGCTTTCCGAACTCTCGAATCGCTCAACAGGTTCTCGAGAGTCTTCGGGTAATCGGAGATTCAGGGAATCCGTTCGAAAACCTTGGATTCGGACCTTCTGTTTCACTTGAAAGCCAGGAGAACTGGAAAGTCGTTGACAAAATGACAGAGGACGATTCCGCGTGGAAAAGATCGAAGGGTCTCTCTTCTTGAAATTTTCTTGTGGCTCCGAGAGATGCGGAGCTGAAACAAGTCGGGAGCCTTGCGAGGCAACGACCGCGATTTTCTTCCCATTGATCACTTGCTTGGGCTACAGGTAGAGAGGAGAAGCAGGTTCTCTGCGTGACAGAGGAACGTCGAGTGTCTCGGGAGAGGTTTGTTTTCGTAGAAATGAGAGTTTGTGAATGGGCTGGTTGTACGGACAAGTGAGTGAGCGCGGCAGGCCGCTTGCCTTCCCGGCCCGCCGCCGTTCGGCCGGCCGGTCGGCCGGCTGGTGTGCGGATGACGTAATAGAAGTGAGTGCAGGCGACGGCCTCTGACGCTCTCTTCTCCACTGAAAAAAAGAAGCCCCTTCCCTAATTCTTCGGCGACGTCAACGACGGCGGAGGCGATGCTGTGACTCTTTCTGCCCTCTCTTTCGGCCTCGCTCCTGGGGTTTCCCTGGAACTCACGTGTGACCGTGGCCTTCCACCCCCTCCCGATGACCTTGACGGAGCCTCACAAGGTCATCTTCCAAGGCCTTACTCGTCAACGCGAGTCTGAATCCGGGTTCGGCGAACTAGTCGAAGGACAATGTCAATTATGGATCTGCCACCTCTTCTCCACTCTCTCATCGTTTGTGCACCCGATCGTTCTCTCCACTCCAAGTCTTGAGAACCTCGGCCAGCCGTCGCGATCTAGCAATCGGATTCTCGACCGAAATTCGTCGTTCGGAAGAGGAACTCTCGGAAACCAACAAGAATTCGGAGGTTTTCCAGAATCGATGCGAACGTGAGTCTTGTCCCGGTCCCTCCGAATTCTCCCTCCGCTCCGCTTACAAGGAATAGGCCGGAGCTCAAGGACGCGGCCGACTGTTCCGAGGTGCTTCGCAGTTCGACTACGGACCCTCACGGCAGGTTATCATCGCTTGACCAGCTCCTGCAGATGATCGTTTGATCGATGCGAATTTCAGTCGATCACGTTTAGCTTTTATGGGTTTCAAAGAGATTTAATCGAGTCGTCTGTTTGCCGATTCAACATTTGAGTCAGAATCTTTGATAGAAAGACTGCGCTCTTATCAAACTCAGATACGACTCAATCAAAACAGTTGACAAGTTTGGTCCAGAGTTTGGTCGCCGACAAAAATGAACACTCGATGTCCAAACTTATCGAGAGCAGAACTGAAACTTCCAGCCTGACAATCAGGACCGAATCAAAAGCTCCGCTCGCTCTTGGAGATTGTCTCAGCGATAGCAATCAAGTTGAAAAACATCTGAGCTTCTGATTTGTATTTAGAGACCCATGATATGACTCGGGAGAATCAATGTAGTGGAGGCATTTCAATTGGATCGGGAAAATATCCATTATGAGTCAGACTCGAGAAAGCAGAGTTGCTCTGAGCACATGGCTGTTGCGTCAAGCGAACTCAATCAATCGACTGAACATGAAAGACGTATCTCGAGCAAACGTTTTGTGAAAAGTACGGTCTGAGATTCTGTATACAAATATCAGGTATGACATGAACTTACAGAAGTGCAGTTGTTCACTTGCAGGCCGATCAGTGCTCGCAGAGTCTACACACATGTGAACAGCGCCGAACGAGGGTATGACACACCGGACGAGTTCAGCTTTTAGGTGAATCTATTCCTGCGAACATCTGAGAACGTTCGTCGCCGTCAAACTCACGTCAGACACAACGCTGCACTCGCTCTCTCATGCCACTCTTTCTACTCAGGACAGCTCAGTTATTATTGTTTTGGGTTCACTTTCTGATGTACGAGGGAAGATTTTCATCTGTTTGCCAACAGTTCAGAACCTTCGGTCGATTCCGCTCATCTATGACCAACGCTCGAATCTCTTCGAACGAACGAGTTTACGAATAGCGTACGATTCCGAATTGATCTGTTAATCATTGCTAGACTACTGTGATTCTGAGACAATCGACCGTAATGGTACGCAGCGCACAGTCAAGGGGGAGGGGAGGGGAAACTTATAGGAGAAGTTCCGACCACTTATTTTGTCGCGATCTAACTCAAGATCCATAATCCATGGAGGACAAACGGTGATAGTCGCACATCGTCTTTCACTGTCTTGGATGAATGGATTTAGTGTTTATGGATGAATTGCAATCTCCCATCGCCCAAAAAGAAGTTTCAAACATCATGGACGCTCGGAAAAGTTGGAATAGAACGAAAATCTCAGCTAAGATCGAGATCGTTTCCGGAGGGCCTCGTCTGAAGTCTCACTGTCACCCCGACGGGCAATGCGTGACAAATCGAAGATGATTATTTATCGGAGTAGGCCGCGCTTCCTATCTTCTGATTACTATACCTTCGAGAGTATTGGTGAGAGGCGAGGTGGTCTTCATAGTCCGTCATCCCCGAATTTCGAGGAAACCGCTTGGAGTTTAAGCTCACTGCCAGGGCTCGCTCGATATCAGACTCCGGTTTCCTAACGAGGCGTTCCTTGAATTCACTGAGAGCATCTTTCGACCGTTGCGAGACTTGTTACACTTTCTCCGAAATATCCTACGATGACGGCCGACGTAAGAGCATGAGAGCATTGCGTTAGACGTCTTCGATTCCTTTTTGGCATCAGAGATCGTTTCAGCCACTGAAACTCTTATTCCGAAACAATGCAAAGGATATCTCAAGGTTTCTCGTCCGTTCGATCTCTCTCTCTCTCTCTCTATCTCTCGCTTCCGTCGCTAACTGTGCTCGGTCATTCCGGAGTGAACAAGTACCGGGAAGCCAGACATTAGTCACCACGCTCTCGGCTGCACGATCGTGCAACAAAGCTTCGTGCAGCCGGGAAGTCCCGACTCAGAGAGGGTCGTGCATGAGAGAGGGTACGTCGTGGACAACCTAGTTGCTGGGGGCCCAAGCTCCGGCCGGGCCCAGTCATGCGGGCCGGCCGACTTTTTTCCCCGTTTTTTCGGACCCTTTCGGTGGCGACAAACCAGGGAATTCCGTATTGTCTGCTGAGCTTTTGGCTTCCTCTCGGCAGATCTCGGAAATTCGCAGCATCACGCAGAATATTCAAATCGTTTTGCTGTTCCGTACATCGCACCCGCCATCGAGAGCCCTTTCCCTCATCCGAACGCCGTGACTGAGCTACTAAGCAGTGTGAATGCTGTCAAGTGTTGAACAGCTTTCATCACGACGGTCATTTTTCATTGCTTTGTCTCTGGTCCGATGACTATGTTTTACAAAGTACGATTGAATAAAGTTTTCGTAAACACCTGATGATGATTTTCCAAAATGCTGTCCGGATCCTGCGACGAAACAACAGAGTGGATCGAAGTTTGCGTGATTTTTACCGTACTCTTGTTTCGTGAAACAACACTTGGTTTGTAAAATTCCGGTTTTTCCCTCTTGGAATTCGTCGAGCCAAACGCCGGAAACCGTGTTCCACAAAGAGCTCCGATAGCGGAGATTTCGCGAGATTCAAGTGCAACGATTGGTTCAAACGAGTGACCATGAGTCGTCAACGCAAAGGAAAAAAGGTGAACGCTGGAAGCGTGACACCCGAGATTCCCACGCCGCGCCGCGCCGTAAGCCGTCAATCATTGACCATCTTTGTTAGACGAATCTGACTCACTTCTGCGATGGCATGCCGCGACTCTTAGTCACTGGCATCATTTTTGTGACTGAGCCGTTATGACTAAGACGCAACAAACAGCAGAAGCGAAGGCCGAAACAAATACCAACACAATGAAAAAAGAAAGCATCACTCAGCCCAGAAGTGTCTTCGGATCCACGCTTTCAACGATACTTTCCTTTTCGAACCATCGGATTCATCATGAGTTCCAAGTGAGCCGAGCGCTTGTTCTCTCCGGGTCGGGACCCGATGCTGGAGCTGACCTGCTAGTTTCGTGTTTTGGTCTGACGGCGACCTCGGATACTTCGTTTCGAGTATTGATTTTTAATAAGATCACATTGTGATTACAACGTGTTCACTTTGAGCCTCCTGAATTCGGATCAGGCGTACTTGGCATTTCCGACGTTTCAGCAACCGTTGCTTCGTACCAAAAGAACCGTTTTCGAAGCTGAATGAATCGATGAAGAAACCCGATCTATTCATTATCAAGAACGGCAAGATTTCAGTTCCACGGTCGGAATCTCGAGGATCATTATCATTATGTGAAGCCACGGAGCGTAAACTCTGTACTTCCATCAATTCTAGGCAACGCAATGTCGCCCATTGGTACGGACGAGAGATTTGCTTCGAGAACGGCGACTCCGAACGCCCGCCGAGCCAAGTCGAAAGTAATCAAGTGAAAAGATTGCGATCTAACTCATTGTTTTGCATCTTGGTTAACATGATTCATCACGACGATGACACAGGAGGCGACAGAACGACGGCGCGACGTCGATTCAAAAATAGAAACCCTCGTCCGAGTCGAGCTGAATGCTAGAAAGTGTTTATTTTTCTTAACGAGAGTCGTGCTTTCTGCTCCGAACAGCAAAAGGTCGACGTAAAATCCCCCGATCAGTAAAACCCCGAGTTTTTCCGTTGTCGTGTGAAAGTTGTTCCGTTCCGTGCGCGCCGGACCGGCAACGAACACAAGATGGATGGATGGATCCAGCCAGTAAACGATCAAATGATTGAGTGAAATGTTCTCGGACTGATAAGGAAGAGGCAGACGACTGGCTGCTGGCGTGAGGCTCAGAAACTCAAAGGCAGCGTGAAGGCTCCGCCTTTTCGGTTCGACCTTCCCAATCAGGTATTCCCAATGATTTGGGGAAGTACTCGTGTTCCTCGCAGATGCCTCCTTCTGTGCGGTAAATGTTCATAATTTCCATCATCACAGCAAACTGTTGACTGACTGTGCTGTTAGCCACAGCGGCCGTTCAAGGATGAAGCTTGTTTCACGACAGAAAAAAGTACGTGAAGTTTTATGGTGGAACGTGTGGTTTTCCCGTGACTTTTTGAGACTTTTACCCAGTTCCGATCGAACCGAGCGGATGTGTTGTATTTGATTCGATAAACGATGTCCGGATTTCTCTCGAAATGCCTCAACCTTCTATTTTTTGGGGAAGGAAAACACTCTGCCCTCAATGCTCCAATCTTCAGAAGCTGGAACGGGACTGTTTCTTTCCAAGTAAGTTTGTTGAGAGCTAGTCTCCTTCGATATTGATTCAGCTTGACGCTGTACACTGCATATTTTCTGAACAAAGAACCACCTCAGTCGAAGAGAACGAAGCCATTCTCTGACGATCACAGAACGCATTTGAGTGAATGCGAGTTTGTTCCTCGTTTCATCCGTGCCGGAAAACTCGGAATCCTCGTCCAAGAACTCCAGAGAAAACGGAGCAAATATCAAGAAATCGACCATTCTGAGGCACAGTTTTTCAATAATGTTTCGTTTTTGGACATTTGAAGCGAAATGAACAAGTCAAGGTGGAGTTCACTTCAAGTTTCGTGATATTCGAGAAATTCAGGGTCATTTCAGTAAGTCGTCTCCATCAATGTTTTCGTGGGTGAAAAGTGAAAAGCACAATGCCTCGTGCGTCGAAAAACGAAAATTCAAGACATTTTGGTAGAATTGGAGGTTCCTCACTCGAGAATTGATGGAAAAGTCAGGAACGGGAGAAAATGGAATGTGTCGCGTTGTGAGCTCCTTCCTTCGCAGAATCCTTGGTAAACAAACTCACCGAGCGGCCAACTCAATCTCATAGTAGTAACACAAGCGGAAGCGAGAAGCGATCCCTTCGATAGAGTCCTCATTCGAAGGCACGAAATTCCAGAACATGTTCCATGGTGGACAGGAGCACTGTTGTTAACTTCAAGGAGCCGACGCCACGACGAAGTTGATGGTCGTTGATCGTCGTCGCCACAATCGGCAAACATATACGCTTGCACTTGGGCCGGCTTGGATTGAGCCGAAGCGAGGTGTTCGCTTTTTGTCGTTTCACAAATCAGCTCGCAGTGCGCGCGTTCGTCTAGACAGCAGCACTGAGGACAATGTGCTTCTTTTTTTCGGCGAGTGACGAAGTTCTTCTCATGGCGAGAGGGCGCTGTCCTGGATGGCTTACACAACGTTGCAACTCTGGGTGTTTCACCACTCCCCCAGCTCGATTCCCGGAATGCCAGCAGGACACACAGGGTGAGGCTAGGGATCGCTATCAACCGAGGCTTCACACTCGGAATATGGCCTAATCACAAACCGACAGCACTCGCAGACAGACCGGCGAACCGGAGACGACGACCGTGAATCGAGCTTCAATGGAAACTCTGCGAACTCGGAAATCGATCCATTCACAGTTCCAGGACGTGTCCGAAGTTACCGGCTGACAGTTGTCTGTTGTCTTGAATTTCGCTCCCGATCTCTGAGTGTGGCGTCGACGGAAAGAGTGCTCACAGTGAGAAAGGAGAATTTTCGATGACAGTTACCAAAAATTTCTCTCGTTCTGCTACGATAATCGTCTAAATTTAGTGAAAGTGAAACCAAGCCGTGCCTTCAAGCGCTCCTCGAAGCTGGTGGGAGCTTTGATGACTGTGACTGAAGCCAACCCAAGCCTCCGGTCGCGTAAAGCTCTTGCCGTGTTCGACGTCATCGACGCTTTTCGAGTGTCTCGGATCGTCCTCGGACTGAACTAGTGCCGTCAGTCATGTCAAGAGACAAATCAAAATCAGAGTGAGAAATGCGTTTGGAGAGACTTTCCGAAATAAATGGGTGTGTCCTAAAAATGTCCCAAACCGTAAGAAGCGGAGGCCCTTGTCCTAAACTATCCGAAATCTTCCGAAACCTTTTCCTGGTGATGAATGAACAAAAGTTCGTTTCCAATCACACAATGACGATGTTTGCAAAGAAAGCTCATTTGTTTCATTGGAACGGGCTGGAAAAGCGCTGTTCCCAAATCGATTGGCTACATGAACGGCTGCGAGCAAATGATCTGTTATCAGCTGCACCGACCACCGACACCTCCGATGCATTTCTCGAAAGTTTCCTTGATATGAGTGCGAGTGTTCCCTCATTCTTAGTTTATAGCCTAGAACACACTGTTCGTCTATAAGAACGGATGAGATACCAATTCAGTCTCAGTGAGTTTAGGGGGTCGGCGAATTCCACGAATTTACGTGAAATGATGTCCCGCTTCAATCCCAGCCTGATTTGGCGACATTTCTTCAAATTCTCCGGTCGACTCGATCGCTCACGACTTGCTCACGAAAGTTCCAGATGAAGTTCTAGCATGCGTGTATGCAAGAATCTCGTTTTTCAACAAAAAGCATATAAATGACCGGGAACTTGAACGCTCTTGATTCCCCAAAGATTCCACCAAGATCAAAAATGACGATCGTGCGATGCAATCCACGGATATTCAAACTCTCGAATGATATTCCGTTCAAAATCAAAGAGCTGTGTGAAGCAGCAGGTGGAGGATTCCAATCTCGATTCTTCAGGCCTCAACTAACTCGGAATAATGGACGGGAAATGACTTCTGTCCTACGATCACCGCCTTTCCCAGTTTGTTCGATGCGAAAATTTCCGGGGATATTAAGACTTGGGACCACCAGGATTCTGAGCTCAAAACAGACGAGAGATAGTTGGTGTTCAATCTCATGTCTGTGGAGAAACTCTGGCTCGCAACCGAAGAAGTCTGAAAGATCCGAGCTTGGTCCTGAGAACAGGGTGAACTCTTCAGGGTCTCCCAGCGTTTTTGATGACGCCGCGGGGAGAAATCTTTCGAGCAGGGCACGCGGTACAAAACTCTTGATCGCAGAGATCCCTTGATTGCAACGACACTGAGTCGTCACTGAGATCGTATGCTGCTTCTGGCACAATCTAGCACGCGCTCACTCGGAATCATCATATTCTGGTCGATGAAATCCGTTGTGAATCACCAAGTTTCCTTCACGAATGAATCAGCGGGAATCTTAAGACTCGCTGTTGCTTAAGCAGGATGACAGTTTGGTGTACCGATGATCCACCGGCGGGTTATCTCCGAGAAGAGGTTGACAAAGCGGGTCAAAAATATGAACATTGGTGACGAAACCGTCCGGTCCCTAGACGGAGCGTCGGAACGGTGGACATGACAAACCGTCCAGTTGGACGTGAGATCATCGAATTCCTCAACAGACATCTCTCCCGAGTTCCAATAACAGACATCGCTCGAGAACTCGCATCCACAACATCTTCTGTGTCTTAAGATCAGAGTTACATCTTCCAGAAACCATCATGGCCGAACGCTGGAAGATTGGTCGAGATTTTTGAGAGAATGAAGTCGAATCATATCAAGTTCTGATTTTCCGAACTTTTGAGAACTTTCAGTCAGTCATTCAACCTTGTGACTTGTACTCTGTTTCGAGGAATTCCATGAGGACGCGTGTTTTGTTCGTTCCATATGGTAGCTTGGTTACGCAGCGGAACCGAGATGTTCTTATCTGTTTAATATTTCTAAGATTCCTCTCCCTTTTGAGGTTTTCTTGTATCAGTTTTCCATTTCTCTGTGGTGGCGATCTCACCTGAAAGTCCGGCGATGAAGAAAATGAACGCACAAAAGACGACACTTCGTAGGAACACACTCACACAAGCACTAGGCTTAGCGTCAGGGAACTGTGTTCCGGACTCTTCCATGAGAAGAAGTGAAGCGTTGTCGACGAAAGAACATAAAACGAAATTCCCGCTCGATTCGACCGAGGGGGACTTCATGAGCAACCGATGGTTCCAAACGCTACACTGGCGCCAGAGGGTTGACGTCAGACTCAACGTGAATCATATCATCGGCAGAACAGGGATCGTTGTAGTCGGTCCGCCGCCGCCGTTGGGTCGGTTCGGGTTGGTTGCTTGGTCCGCTGGTCCGCTGGTTGGTTGCTTGGTATGGCTTCAAGTGTCTGAGTCAAGTCCGATGAAGTCGGCTGGAAGAGGGTAAGACGCGAGGCGGTGCCAAAACACGCCTCCCCGTTCGGGACTTTCCTTCCAACAACAAAAGGAGATTCCAACACCGCCGGTACTTCCGAAAACGGCGGCGGTGGTGGCACCCAAACGCCTTGAACCGATCTCGTTGCTGGCGGTTGTTGTCTAATTGTTGACACCATACTCAATTGATGATGGATGCTGTTGCCACTCGCCGTGGCTCGGATGATGATGTACGGTTGTCTCTCTCAATGCATATCCGCGAATCTGAGCTCTTCGAAGTC
This sequence comes from Neoseiulus cucumeris, assembly GCA_021527715.1. Lineage (NCBI taxonomy): Eukaryota > Metazoa > Arthropoda > Arachnida > Mesostigmata > Phytoseiidae > Neoseiulus > Neoseiulus cucumeris. Next base: position 1,213,538 of record JAJSRV010000035.1, on the reverse strand, counting down.
TGTCTCTGCCAGTTCAAGTTCTGCCGCATTCAAAAGGTGAGAGAGAGAGAGAGAGTGGCCAGTTTCCGCGAACGAGGTGAATTTCGTTCTCAAAACTAGATGTCACAACTCGATTGTCGCGCTCACGACCGTAATTGTGAACGATAGCGCCCGTCGAATGCGTGAATGGATTGAGGAGGACTGTTGCGGATACGCGGCCGTGTACAAGGACGTATCGAGAAAGAGGGAGCTGCCTCAGAACCGATCGAAACGGTGCCGCAGATTTCAGAGAATTCTCTTGCAGGATGCTTGACAATCGCGATGACTCGCTACGAACTTCCTCGAAACCATGGAATCGACGGGGTCGATGAACTCGTGCAAAACCGAAACTTTCAGATGAGAAAATCTCTTAATACTTCAGCTGTCTCTTAATACGCCACCGGGCGGTGAAGTCGGACCAGGGTTCGGAACCCGTCCTTGTTTACCCAACTTAGAAAAAGGAACTGTTTCGCCGGAATTTCTGGACATTGACTCCACGTGACCGTCCCTCTGTCTTCGTGAGTTGCGGTGCAAGTCATCGCTGTGGAATGTCTTCAACCCTTTGTGTGGGCCCGCGGCCGGAGCGTTTCGGCGGCGTTTAGTCATCGTTGGAACGGAAGGCGTTATGCGCCATGACGGACAGCGAGTGGTCGCGTATGGCCGGCTCAGATTCACGGCTCTGACTCAGTCGACGGTTTAAAGATCTTTCGCGCCGAGATTCAACGAAGAATCGTGTTTCAAGCAACAAGATCTCCCCTTTGTTGCAAGTTTGTCATCGTTCAGCTCGCTTACTAAGATGTCTGTTGATATCGGGTTGGTGACAGGTACGCGGGCAGATTGGATACCCAAGGTTACCTTCCTCACAAACAACTCGTTGCTGACGCCGATTTCGAAGGTTGCGGGCTCATATGGTGTTCCGAGACACAAGTTCACGATTCCAGGGAAAGTTCATGGAAATGACAGCTCTGATCCGCGTTCATTCTAAGACAGCGCCCATAACATCGATCGGTTCATCTGAAGAAAGTTTTCTTTTATGATCTCGTTCGGCGTGAACCAAAAACCACAGAAAGATTGGAACAAGAATTATCACCCGGAATCAGTCCTTGTTTGAAGAAATTAGCTGGAGCGTGAGGAACAACAGTACCATTCGGGGCGGAGCTCAAAGTTTTAGAAAAATCCGCCCCCTAGAGTTTTCATTGAGAGGAAGATGAGTTCAACGACCTCTAAAGAGCTCAGAATCTGGTTTTATGCACTTCGCGGTCGCCAACATCTCCGATTGAAAACTGTTGATGATGAAAATGCGGACCACCCCTCCGCCTCCTCGTCAACTTTCTGGATGTGCCACTGCAAGTTGGAGGCTCCGTAAACGGGGTCTAGAACAGATCAATCTGGCTCTGGATCAAAGAGCAAAGTATGAAATGGCGGTTTATGCATTCAGATTTTGTAAATATTTATGATTTCGACACACTATATATCGAGATGTAGAACTCGGAAGATTTCGTTTCTTGCCACGGTGAAGTAGATCGCGGAGATTTGAGAGTTTTTCATTCTCGGTTCCCCCATTTCGGGTTTGCATTGATGGGTCATCGAATTCATTCACCAGAAGTCCCATGTGTCTCTAAGAGCTTCGCAGAATTGTCGGACATGTTCAATGTTACATTACTTGGTGATATGTTCCTCGAAGCTCGTAGTAGCCGGTCGTCGGCATTTTCTACCCTTTGAGGAAACACTGTGTCTAATCGAAATGGAGATTTCTTCTCAAACTAACTGTGATGATGTTTTCTTCTCGTGTGAACATCGATGAGGGTGTGATTAAACACCTACCAATTTGTGAACTTCTCCTCGCTTTCACCCGAAGTCAAATCGAGCGGAACTGCCGGAACATTGCTTTGTAATATTTTTTTACCTTCATTTACGTCGAATCGCCAGACTGCAGCATCTCGGTCCCGGTTCTCGGATGTTCTCTACATTCGGAGTAAGAGTCAATTTTGGTCTCGAGAAGGCAAACTTGCGGCAGCTGAATGCATCTTCAGAAGTCGAGCCGCCTTTTCGAGAGCGGCCACCTACGCCGTTGTTTTTCGTGAACTCCGAGGGGCTCTTCCGGTAGCATTTTCATAATCACGGACTTCGGCATCTCTGCATGTAGTAGTAGTAGCCAACGCAGCCTCGCTTGCGCGGAATCGATGAATTGATGAAGCCACGCGTCTCTTGTGATTCATTCACTGTGCGCAATCGATGATGTCGAACAACTTTGTGCAGAGGTCGTGGAAACCATTTTAAAAGACACCCTACGATTCGATCGCTCCTAAAAATACGTCTGAACAGCGAACCAGAGAACTTCAACGCTGAAACACGATATGTCGGAGATGGATTGGGCCGACGCTTTTCTATTCATACAATCTGGAGACATCCTGACTTCTAGAATACACGTCCCTCTCGAGTCGGAATACCAAGAAGAATCTGTCGCCGAATACTTCTCCCAGACTTAATCCAAGTTCTGTCACCTTAAGGCTGACTTGTGTTTCATAGGAATCGATACTCGACTCATAAGGATGGAAACGCTTCTGCCGAACAAGAGCCCAAAATAATGCGGCGATTCTCTTTCTGCACTTGATTTACTACCGGCAGCGTGACGTTGGCAGCTCACGAGCGTCAGCTCTTGACAGTGCTACCGACAGGGCGGTCCGTTAACAGGCGGAGCATAAGATACCCAATGAGCGTTCTGGAGACAACAATCATCCTTGAGCTGTCCAAGCTCAATCTGTCAAAGTCGTTGGTCTTCGTTGATTTCTGGGAGAATTCAGGCATTTTTGCAACAAGTTCGAGCCCCTGAGCTCGCTGCCGGATTATCGTGGCGAGGATTTGTGGTTGGAGTCATGGTTGACTGCTGATCGATTAGAAAGAATCGGTGATCTCTGGTCGGTCGTTGATCTCGAGTCGGACGACTTCAAACTTTCTTTGAACGGGCTTCTCGCTCGATTTCTGTTTGGGTCGATAGGAATGCTCGTGTATCTTGTCCTGCTACGATCTCGACCAGTTCATCGAGGAGATTGGGCAGCTTGATGAGAGAACAGGTGAATATGAGGGCGCGTGCCAGTAATCGTAGGCAATACCCACAATGATGACCTAACCGGATGATTATTAAGAGTATTAAGCCAGGTCCCAACTCATCGAGCGTAGCATCGGCCAATCTGCTTCGACAGAAGTCTTTCTTGGGCGCACGGCGCGTGCCCAGGACGACGACACCTTTTCTTCCAGCCCTCGAAACATCATCGTTTGCGGAAAACTCGCAACGCTTCGAAGAGTGAGAACCCTGGAAGGCATTCTTCAACATCTCGATCTCTCGCCGCAGCTTGCATCTTCTCGACTCCGGCTTCGTACTCTGATTCGATCCGTGACGAATTGTCTCAAACTCAGAAGCCGCCTCCCTGATGCGAGTACGACTTGGGGCCAAAAGATCCGAAAAATTTCGAGCAACAAAACGAGCCCGGACAACATGGGATATCTTTGGGGTTTTAATTGTTCTTATTATCAATGCTCATGAGCGGTGCTTCGAACCATCATCGCCCCGATGAGCCCCATATATCAAGTTCTGGCAGGAGGATCATTCTGGCAACGCCCTCATGATCCTCGTATCAGGCATTGGATTTTGACACAAACGTTTCCCGAAAAAACACTTGCATCAAGAAGACGGGGAAAGTTGAGAACGAAAGGAGTCTGTGTTGACTGCGTGCCTCTGTTATGGATCCTCGTCGAAGCAAAGAAACAGAATCCTGTGCTATCTCGCACATTGACCGAATCTCCGGATTCCAGAGCTGAATGTCAAAGCGGAGGGCTGTGGTTCCATCGACTTCATTTCGAATATCTCACAAGCTGTCGGTACCAGCGCCATCGAAGGGACGAGACATCCACCAGAGCTGTATCTAAAAACCTGGAAGCTCAGTCCGGAGATGAGGAAATCCCGTCCATTTTAGTGGGAAAACTCTCTTCCAGAGCGAACAAGGTATCCATCCCAAACATCAATACGCGGGATTCGTCATACGCGGCTCTTCGGGGTAATTGGAATTCTTTCCCATCTGAGACGCGCACATTTGGAAGGATACTGGATGCAATTTCTGAATGATGTCAAGTCCACGGTAGATTCCTGCGAACAAGATTCTTGAAATAATTCATCGAAGGGGCTCAAAATCTGAACACTCGGTCGGGAGTTCGTCATTTTGAAGAATCCCACACGAGAACCAGGAATGCAGTTTGCTGAAGGGCGTAACTTCCTATGGGGTAAAGCAAGGTCCACAATCACCAACTTCTGCTCAACGAGGTGTTAAATTCGGGTTCGGGAGCTCCGGATCTCGGGCTTGCGCCTAAGGCCCATTAGGAGACCCTTCAACTGACCCAATTGTTTCTTTCTATCATGATGATATAATATTTGAGTTCTGAGACCCGACCTGAAGCCCTTGTCCCGTGTTCTGAATCATCTGTTAACCGGACCCCTGTCGTTTGCAGCTCGAAAGGTATGTCGATGGAGAGTCTACTTCGCTATGGTTGGAGTGTGCCATACACACCTCCATGCAACGATCGAACTCGCCGACTTTTTGTGACCCTGATAACGGTGACACTGTGGTACCGGTACCGGTACACATTTCCAGTTTGTCTCTCAAACCCTCCCCCTTGAACTTCCAAGGGGGACGCCGTCCAGTTGACATTGTCAACTTCTTTCGGTTTATCAGTTGGAGAATCACAGAAATTCACGAGTGACAGAATTGACACATATCACCCATATTCCGGTCTCCAAGTTTAGGATGACTTCATGCGACCGCGTTAGGCAGACCTCCACTTTGAAGGCGACTCCTCGAACCAATCGATCTCAATGAGCGCCAAATGACCGAAAATTCGATCGAGGAACGCAGTAACCGGTATTCAGGAAGGCATCTTAAGTGGTTGCGAGTATTTGAGTTCATTTCGTGGTTCCAATTCAGACTTTTGTTCTGAGACGCTTTTCCACAAAGAGCAGATGTTTCAGCTGTCTGAAGCGAAGAAGCACGTGCACAGAGCTTGAATGGCGATGCTTCATGCACCTGAACGACTTGACTGTCTTCTTGTTCCTATATTCTGAGCCTCGAATGATATGGCTATTATATTATTGATTCACTCCCCATCCTGAGTTGCGAGTGCGGCGACCCTGCTGGCGGTATTGAGTTTGTATTTGGCGCTCGAGTTCTCCAGAGTTCGGAACCCATGTTCTCGTGACCACAGAGTGCTCTCTGCGGTGCGAATAGAGAGTTCGAACGACGGACCCGCCAGCACGCTCTCTACTTAAACTCATTCTCAACAATATTCCGCCATTTTGTCGGCGAATTCCAACCACTGCCGGCATGCGGACCTCGCTCGTGCTGCTTCTCAGCTTAGGCTTAGCTCGAGGTCATCTCGAACGCTTCAGATCGAGCTTCGGTGATATGAGGGCTCTGGAAGCCTATGACGACGAGCCTGGAACCCCCGAAGGTAAAACCCATAGATTTCGTTTGGACCAAGCTTGAAGTCGACGCGTCGGTTTGGATTCTGGGTACTTGTACGCGGAATGTACCTTCCATTCAATTTTTCAGGGATAAAATCGGCTAAGAAGTATCCGTATGCGGACGGAACGGACAAATATCCGTATTTCGGAGCTTCACATCCAGTGGAAACACTCTACTATCCCAAGGAGGCTCCCCACGATGATCCACCTCCGGCACCACCAGCTCCAATATATCAGACAAATTTATATACTGCCGCGTTTTATGGACCTAACACTTTCTTCGCATGACCACCTCCGCCACACGTCGATTCCGTGGAGATCGTTCCGCCTGCGGTCCAATGGCAATATCCTGGTTTCGGGCCCCCTATGTCGCCCTATGTCGTTCCCCAAGACCACGTCGTCGGCCAACCTGATCCTTCGACCATCGTGGGAGGACAAGTGAGTCACATCAATACTGCCGGTGATCTGGCTTCCGAAAAAATAGTCTCAGCGTCCAGAATGTTCGGAACTCGAACCACAAGTTCCTCTCGTTGAACGCGATGAGAGAGGATTATCTGCTTTGGGTAGGTCGATCGGTCCTACGATCAATCCCGTGAGAACTACTCAGGTTGTGCTCTCGTGGACGTGCAGCCACTCTGAAGACGCAGATGAGGATTCTCAGTTCCTGTCACATACTCCGCGGGCATCGACAGAACTCAGCCGACTGACAGCAGTGCCAGGTGGACAGCTAGGATGCTCTGGAAGCTGCAGCGGGCCTCGCTCGCTGCAGAAAAGGAATGACACGGACGCTGGACGGGCGACGAAAGCAACAAGATTACCATAGAGGCTATTCCCGTTGTGGAAAAACATTATTTTGACGCAGACTGCCAAGAAAACGTTTTGTTTTCGGGAAAAACGTGACTTCCAGAAAACGCGAATTAGCGGTACCCTTAGTCCGACTTCGAAGTGAATGACGACGTGTTTCAGGTTCAGCTCATGAGCAACAACGGAGCGTTCCTCGCTGGAAACTCGATTCAAGATCCGGGCGCTTTCAGAGGGAATTATCCGCCAAACGGGGGTGTTTTCAGCGGTGATTCCCCGCAGAACGGAGCTTTTGTCAATGGGAACTTCCTACAGAACGGAAATCTCATCAATGGAAACTTCATGCAGGACGCAGGCCTCGTGAGCGGCAATTTGCTGCAGAACGGAAATTTCGCCAATGGCAACTTCCTACAGTACGGAGGTTCTCTCAACGGAGGTTTCGTCAGCGGCAACTTCCCGCAGAACGTAAGTCCCAAGAGTGATGATGATGATGATGATCTATGAGACACGAACTTGTCAGGTACCTCTATCTTCTCACGAAACCTCAAGTGCTCCTTGTGATACCCAGGGCGGCCTCGTGCAGGGTGCTCATGTGAGCCCTGAGGATGCGAGAACTCCGAACGCTGTTGTGAGCCCCAGTTTCGGTGTGCTACAGAAGGCAACAACAACAAACCACGGTAGCTCAGATGCTAAGGCTCCAATGAGCAAAGTGACTCAGAAAGGCAAGGCTCTTCAGGACGCAGGCACGGATGCCGGCAGTGTGAATCAAAGTGCGAGTGTTGTGCAGACTGCCAAAATCCAAGATGGCGGTAGTGTTTCGCAAAATGCTGAGGTGATCCAGAGCGGCAACTTGGTGCAGGATGCTGCGGTGAATGCGAGCGAAGACGTTCCACTAAGCCCGAACGTTGAAGAAGACGACACCGTCAGCCAGGTAGGCGTTGTTGGTTTGCAAACGACAAATCTTTTCCTCCGTGATTTTCCAAGAATGACATCCATTTTGCATCCAAATGACTGAACTATTTTAGGGAGAGGACTCAGATGATCAAACCATGTTTCAGGAACCTGCTGTGGCCACGAAGGACGAGCGGGGGTCTTGGGACCATAACGCTGGTTTTCCGGACTCAGTCCCCGACCCTCAAAACGTCGTCATCAAACAGAACATCCACATCCGTCGCGAGCAGTCGCCGCAAGTCAAGAGTTTGAATCGGGAAGCTGTTAAGCGGAAACCAGATCTGAAAAAAGGGTGATGACACCTCGGATCTGGAGGATACTGAAAATCAGGAATCCAACAGTATTATGGGAGAATATACTTTTCGTATTTATAAACGTTGTCTCTTAACACATCCTTCCTATTATATTTCTTCTTCTAGAAATTGAGGCTGCGACTTCCACGATCAAACCTCATTGCCGAATCTCTTGTTTCGACCGAAAGACTTCCTCCAGAAAAGTAAAATTGTCTCTCTCTTGATTCTAGAACACGAAATCGCCCTCAATCTCACGGCTTGCCCCTAATTTCCACGCGAGATACCATGTTTTGTCTCGCTTTTCCTTTTCGAAGCTACAGCAGATGTGGGCCCCCTGAAGTCTTTTTTTTCGACCCGTCTGACTGAATGGAGGGAGATTTTACGCAAATCAGCTGAACGCAACAAAACGTGGTCAAATCGGGCTCTTACGAGTCCACCACGAGTTTTGAGTTCCCTCACGGGACGCTCGTTTCGTAATGGAGTTCTATTCGACCCTTTCTCTGAACCAAACTCTTGTCGGAAGAAAGTTTTTCATGTGCTCACTCCCACGCGAATCAAACTGATCGTACTGCTCGTCAACAGAGTACTGTTTGCGGAAGCTTCTCTGAAGAAACGCGATAATTGCCCATCGCTGCATCAAACCGAATCATTGATTAATTGAAATCCGTCGAACAGGGCTCGAGATCGAGCATGCCCGAGTTTGCTCAAGTTTGCTAAATGAGAATCGCTAGATGTTTAAACTAGCGTCTAGTTCACTAGGGGCTGAACGGACATTGACGTTAGAGATGCTCGTTTCGGTTATGCAATCATTTAAACTCAGCCAAACATGTCGCGGATTCAGGAAACTACAGAGTCAGGTTGAGAAGATCAACAATCATGGAGTCTCAGTCAGAATCTCTCGCGAAATGTCCGGACACGGTTGTGTTTCAGCTCTCTCATTGAAGTTCCGCAGTGATGTGAGGCTCAAATTCACTAGATCTGCGTTTGTAGCGATGTCAACTCGGAACTTCTTCCCTTTCGTCCTTCCACTTCGCAAGAATTAAACGCTTCTCGTAACGATTCCAGGTAGCAAAGCTACTCTCCTTCACCAGCCATCCGCTGGAAAATTTTCGTTTTTTCTCGTGAACGATGTTCGCCAAGGACAACTGGTTGGCCGAGTGGCGCTGATGACGATCAGGCACTTGTGTTGCTGACAGGCACGGAACGCTCGATCTTAACTGTTCCCAGAGAGCCAAAGTCTCTGAGCCTCGCGAGTGAACTGTGCCAAGGAAGCTTTCTCCCGAAAGCGAGCGAGTATCCGGGAAATTCGGCGAGAAAAAAGGAGCTAATTCCCTGAACTCCGATTCAGAAGAAGCTTCCTCCTGCCGTTCTCTCTCGCTAATCAGTTCGTCGTTTATCAAACTCTGATTGGAGCTCTCGCCATTGATCTCTTCGTTCTCGCGCACCACCGTCCTACTGTGGCGCTCTTTTTCAGTGTTGCTTCGAGATCAACTTCCTACCTTGCTGCTTGCGGCTTCCCTACACCTGTAGCGACCAGAGAAATTTCGATTGTTTGATACCTGAAATGATTGTCATTATGATGATCTCGTTCGAGATTGAGCGATTTCTCGAAGCTTCTGAAATAATAGCTCCGAGAACTCACCGTCATCGAGGTGCGCGCAAGGCGATCAGTCCGTACTACAAAGTCACTCTCAGTGTGCAGAACTAATGAACGACCGGATAATCATTCAGATAGACAACGAAATTAAGTTCCAGCTGACACGCTCAATGTCGTGAAGGAGCGTTACGACTCACTAACCATTGAGGAAGATTTAACGCACTCGGCGAGCAGCTGATTCCGCTTCTCAGGGCGTCGATCACTCACAATCAGTCAGTAGGTCATATCCAGGCAGCCGAATACGATCGTTTTCTCACAGCTCCCACGAGAAAGGGCAACTTGTTGACCCATTTTGTCGTACGCACTTCCAACACGCGTAGGAAGTTCTGTGTTTCCCGTCTCTCACGTCGATATACCTACGACGTATGACAGAACATGACGTGGAAAGTACCCTTCCCCGTTGTGTGTGAGAAAGGTTGTGGTGGCTCATGTTGATGCAGGGTCATATATGGTCCTTGGCTACCCCGAATGGTTTTCCCGCCAATTTTAATTCGGATAGTGTAAAGCATCGATGCCGAAAGAGCTTGACTTCTTCTTGACCTAGCTGACATTTTTGAGCGTTCCATCAACAACCATCGACGACAGTGCATCTCATAGTTTCAAAATGAACTTCAATCGCTTGAAACTCCTGCTTGGTGGAAAAGAGCTACGACTTGTTCTTGAATTTGAATGCAGAGATATTCTGTGTCAAGATTTCTCTCCAGGGACTCGAAGAATCCAGGTTTTCACGAAATTTCGGTGAGAAAGATGATTTAGGCTCTGCTGAGCTTCTCCGGAGCGCTAATATTCCTTCATCAGCTGTGAACGAGGATGACCTACTGTCCATACTTTTGCTCTCTTGACGATAACCAACTTTCAGCTCGGAATCATCACTCATTGAGTTTGAATGAATCTCACATGTATCAACGAAATACGAGTGATTTCGTTGCATGACGCGGGAAGTCGCAACTCCGGTCCTCGAGCAGAGTCGCAGACGAACGAATAGACCTGTATACCCTTTGCCGGTGTGATCGAAGTCATCCATTCTGGCTGGCCCCGAAACTTCGAGGCTAGACAGCGCTTTGTGATTGAGGGATCCCTGTCAAAGTGAGGAGTACAAATTGCTGTAGCAGATGCTCACCGATGTAAAAGCAAGACCATTGAGGCTATGAGAAGAAAAATCTCACTTACGATCTCGCTTCCCAGCGATGAAAAAAACCTGCCGGTCACTCCATGCTCGGTTCGAGTCGGCGACTCGGACTCCTCAAATGCGATTTGACTTCATTCTTTCACGAACAAATATCTCGACTCACGGTGATGTCATGTGACATCTTCACTTCCGTTTGAATTTACGTGATGCGTACCTTAAGTCTGGGTTCTCGAAACCGGAACTCTGGCTCTAAGAGCAAATATGCCCCTCGGCCGGCGATCTCGTTGGCCGTTTCAGCCATTTAGGTCAGAACGGCGAAAAGCCTAAAGTCCAGTCGGTCAGTCAATCAGCCGGCAGCCTAAAAGCTGAACGAAGCTGGCACTTGATGGAAGCGTCTGCGCGATCTGAGGTTAATCGGCCCGTTGTAGCTCGGTCTGACTACGGCTACAATTAGAGCGTGATCACCTTGAAGCTGATGTTACTTATTGAAATGGCTAGACAGGCTTCGGACGTTGTTCGTGTGCCTACGGGATCCGCGTATGTTCTCGTTCGTTCCCTCTTCTGCATGACATAAACGTCAGATGGGCGAAGATGGCCGGCTGCCGACTAAAGACTTCTTCTCGAAGTCTTCTGTCCCGACCGAAGACACATGACCGGCTCTTACGGAAGCCCAGATGCTGGAGGAGAGGCTCAGGCCTCAGAACATTCTCGACTAGGTCGTGTGCCTCGCTAAAGAGTGAAATCGAAGACAAATGCATGAAATGACATTGCGACCTTCAAAGGACCTGTGTTCGATTAGTACAATAGTGAGACGTCCAAAGTTCCGGATCCACAACCGGGCAAGATCGAAATTGGTTAACATTCGAAACAGTTCTTAGGGGTCAGTGTTTGAAGGTTAGCGTTCCGGACCTGGTGTGTGACTTCCTTCCACTGGAGGACTTTTTGTGAAAGAGTCTCGGGTGGAGGAATGCGTTGAGAAAATCGAAGACCAGCCTCCCCACGAAGACGAAGAATTCAGCCGAGAGGGCTGTGTCAATCAACACCTTTGTTTTATCAGGCATCCTAATCTCTTCGTTTGATAGTAGTACTCGTTGTCCGTCAAAGAAGACACACCTACACAATGTGTCTTGGTGTCCCGCAGCCTCAACCGATGTTTCCTGGTTTCGGATGTTGTTCAACACACACACACACATGCGGACATTGCACTTGGGAACGTCAACAGCAGAGAGGTTCGGATTGGTTTTCTGAAACGTTTAGCTAGCGAGCGTAACGCTGATGAATCCATCTATCAATCGATTGACCAATGAATTGGGCTATCAATCACGGCACCCGAGAATCTCGACAAAGCTTTGCCGATTAGGAAGACCCACTGCCGATCAATTCATCAATAAATCAGCACCTGTGACACCAAAGCACCGAAGGCAGAAAAACTTGTGTGAACGGATCGCAAGCATCGCTCTGATGGGAGATTCATACGAGTCCATGAGCAAGAATGTGCAGCAAGCCTTTCTGTTCGAGGAAAGAAAACAAACCGCAACCAATGACGCCTCCAAGAGACAACAAGTGTGTTCGAGTTCCCACGCAGTGAGAGGTGCATGGGACGCAGTAAGAGACGTCATCACTTCATGATTTCTCGAAAGAGGACTAACTTTGTGGAAGTAACACCGTTTCATGGCCTCCTACGATGCCAACTCTGTTCAAATATTTCAGTCACATCGAGTCCGGCTCCGTTGACGACTTAATGACGGAATTGACCCGGAATCAAGTGGGAAGCGACACTTTGTACTTCGATCTACGTCGTTCGGGTTCATGGGATTCGGAACCGCCGACCTCCAGCATCTCCGATTCGGCGGAGCCTGAAAGGCCGTCAGTGTTGGATCCGGTTTAGAGCTTCTCGCAGCTCGGGCTCAAGATCTCGGGTTTGCTCATTCCGTTCGACGAGGAAAAGCCTTTCCGAAACTCTCATCGAGAAAGCTGATCTCGTGGGGTGACGTTTCCATTCGGGACGAAAGCTGCAAGAACGTTTTTTCCCGAATAGCGTACTTCATGGTTGTGGCTCGTATGGGTGTGGGTCTAATGGTGTGGTTTCTTTGTTTTTCGACGAACGCATTCAACCACGACGTCGTCCCACTGCGTCCGTTCAGCTGTTGAAACAAGGCGTACAAACGCTCTGATTGCATGCTGATTGAGGCAGGCAAGAATCTCTTGGAAAAGATATCGCTTGCGAACCTGACTAATCGCTGCTGTAGGTGCTGACTTTGGAGGTGTTCACTGCGGCCGGCCGTGAGAACTGGGTTTCCGCACTCAAAGACAGCACGACTGCTACGACAACGAGGTTACGAGGCTAACCAAAACCTCGCTCGACTTGCGGTACTCTTCACTTTCCCCGAAGTTCTCACACTGCGTAGGAAGAATGCGGCCGCAAGAAAACCAAATATTTTTCGACAGTGTCCCTAAGCCTGAAGATGTTCGCTTTACAAGCCTTATTAGGCAACAATCGTCGCTCTCTTTCACTTTATCCCTCTCTAATCGAGATGCACCACTTGTCTCCAATTGATGTCCCCATTCTTCTGAGATCTTTTGCGGAATATCCGGCGCCTCCTCGGGGGCTCCAGTTCAGGCTGCGCGTGTTTCTGAGTTTTTGCCAAGTTTTTCAACTGTCAGAGATTTGGATCAGACATGTGATCTCCGGCGGTAGATGCGGTAGACGCGAGAGTTATCCTGGAGACATATCTGCCTGGTTTCAGTACTTTGTCGCAATTTTACGCTCTCCTAATCGATTGTTCCGTTCCGTTCACAGGAAATGTCTCAAGAAAATTCATAAACGGAGTCAAGAACTTGCTCGAAAGAACCCCTTAATGCAAACAGTGTTCGAGAAGGTGGGCGAGTGCGATTGGCCTGGGATCAAGAAGCTGGTTATTGTTGTTCGTCGAAAACTGCACACTGAGTCGAAGCAGCGTACGGAAGGCCTTCGTCTTAATTGGTGACGAGCCACCCCATTCTTTCATGGCAGCTAGTTTCTCAGTAGAACTGCAGAAATACTTTCTCCTCCTAGGACGTGTTGAGGCACTTCAACAAACGACAAGCGCACATAGGAATGCCAAGTGTTGAGCGGCATGCTAAGTCGACGACAGAACACCTCCGAAGAAATCGCAAGTTTCGGTTGATCACTTCGAGCGAATCATTGCTTTCGACGCGGCGATGGTTCACCGTGCAGGAGGCGATTCTTGCGCAGGACACACATGAAATGGAACGAATTCGGTGACGTCTAAGCTTCAGTTGCGTCGACCGAAAGATCGAAGGGTCAGCAGCAAGCGTCGATGGAACCAGATGATGGTGGAATGCGTCGAGCACGAAGTTCAGTCCGAGTCCTGAGTGGATCTCGTCGTGTGTAACTTGTTGGCCGGAGTCGAACAAGGAAGAGTTGCTGAACAGAAGTCTCCGAGCTTTCAATCGAAAGTGTTTGCTCTAGATGCCACAGCAGATACTGTCACTTGTGAGCGGCTGTGAGAAAGGTGGAGAACTTTGGCCCTACTCGACGAAAAGGCAGGGATTTGATGAAGTACCGGCTGACTGTCCGAGTGGACGTCCGGCGATAGAATCAAAGTGTTGCCATCAGAAACATAAACGTTATCGCTCCTCAAGGAGCTCTGGCCTGAGCTCCTGTCGCCGATTCAGTTTACGTAGGTGATAAGAGAAACCTCAGCTTCCTTCTCTGAGCGGTCGCAGAGATTCGACGGCCTCGTGACGAAGCCAGACAGAAATTTTCTGCCGAAGTTATTTCAAGTCCGTGACTCCAGATTTAAACTTGATATTCAACGCAGGCTCTTTGACGTTTGGAAGGTCCATCGGACGGTCATCCGAACTCTGGAGGAAATCCACTTGTTCGTCCTCAGAAGATGTCATGTGTGAGAATCCCGCGACACCCTCTTCGCGAGCCTCCATTAGATTGTTGAAGTCCCCAAAGTGCAGCAGTGCGTTGTCCGTTCGGTAACCCGATCTTCCCATTGTGTCTTCATCAAAGCGACCGAGTATTGTGTGTCAACAGATTGAACGAATCGAATAAACGTTTAACCTAAGAACACGTCCGGTATGGAGCACACATACCTCCTAGGGACATGTGCGGATAGATATGTGCGCCTTGGCCTCTTTCAACCCTTTGTTACCGCCGAAGAATTCACAAATTGAGTGATTCTCACGTGGCCGGAGGACGCCTCCCGGATCCCGAAAATCTTGGCCAACGAGCGAGCCAATGTCCTCGAACGACGTCCACGACACTGTGAGCGATCGATACGCTTTGCGGCGAGGTCATTAATTGAACTTAAAATCATGGAAACGACACCAAAGCCGCAGATTCAGCGATGAAATCAGGCTTCCGAGCGGAGAAGCAAACTCCTTCCGGCAAGAGCATTTTCTTGATTCAAGTTTTGGAATATTTGATCCTTTTTACGACAGCGGTTGTGGACCGTCCAAGAGACAGTTCGACGTCCGTTGCATTATACCATTAAGGTCCTGATCTGAATCTCATTATAGTGCATTCTCGGATCCTCTCCGACAAATGTACAAATGGAGGTCGATAGACACCACAATCCACTAAACGTTTCCGAGAGAGAATGTCTCGGGCCACTTCCGAATTCAGATTCGGCGCGATCTTGAGCACTTGTTGGGAGCTGGAGAAGAGACAAAGCAAGTCCAAAATACAGGATGGAGCTTCCGGGTCTTCCGAACAGGAGAAGAAGCCTCGCTTTGTATTCGTATTTCTGAATCGTGAGTATTCAACATCTCGGATGAGGATCACCGCCATTATCCACATCAGTAGGTTCAGTGCTCACGGTAAACCGCACGAAAGCCCGCATCCCCGTCGCAGCTGGGCTCCAGATGAATCAAAGGAGCTGAGTTCATGTGTGAGTCGGACTAGGTTAGACACTTGGAGTTTTCCGTCTCCGAAAGGCAAATTGCAACAAGAAAGTCGTCCGTTTCAGTTCCAATATTTGACGCGAGAAGGCGTTCTGGTCTCTTCCCTCAAAAATTGCAGGAAGTGTTCCACGTTTTGGGTTCTCCGATTCCTGTGTTTTTACGCAAAGAAACCGGCAAGGTGGAAAACCCGCCTGGAATCGATTCGTAACGGATCTTCCACAGATTCTTCGGATCGCAATCAACCAGAGTGAATGGAGTGGAGCCAACTCAGACGCCCGGTTATCATAATGCTGTCTACTTGAATGACACTGTATCATGAGCCTTTTCAGCATGCCTGGCATACTTCGCGTTAGTCACGACGTTGAGAATATTTCGCCGAAAACGGGAGCCATGAAGAGTCACCGTTTGTCTGCCTGACAGCCCGGAGGAGCAAACGATCGGAGCCGTGAAGTGGACCGCGAAAAATCTGATCATCACCATCGGCAAGTACCGTTGGAATTTCTGAATGACTGGGTGGAATGGAAGAGATATTCAAATTCCCCTATTGACCGTTTCCGTTCATTCGAAAATTTTGTTAAATTCTAGTCCGTTGCAGAAACGTTTGTCGTGAATGAACTCGCGATTTCGTCCCTGCAAAGCAATTTCTATGTATCTGATGCTACTTGAGCTACTACGGCAATGTCACGCCAATTATTGATTACGCTCCGATGCACTCATCCGAAATAGAGTATGATGCAGTCGAATCTGAGAACGCATTTTTGTGCGAGATACGTTGGAAAAACATTTTTTTAGTTTGACAATCGTACATTTTTTTTATTGCGGCTTTTCTAAACGCGGTTCCATGAACCTGACTTTGAGGATCTGAACTTTTTCACGAGGTAAGCAAGATGAAGCTTTTGTTGAAATATTCTCTCAAGTAGGGCCATTCCAGCGATTTTGTCCAAAGGAAATTATGGGATGGGGAAGGTTCAGGTGGAACGTCAAATGTGGCCGCAAAACCAGAAATAGTAGAGTCAAGGAGTTGAGAAGTTCGATAGCATGGAAGCCTTCAATGGTTGGCTCGTTCCTCCGGAATAACTCAGGCGGTTTGTTAAGTATACGCTTAGGGCGATTCTAAATGGTTCGAAGGAAGCCTCGCTTCACCTCCAAGTTCTTCGACTGCTCTACGTGACTCTTCGTTCGCGGTCGTCCTCTTAGTTATCAACTTGCTGCAGGAGAAGTGGTCGTTCGAACTTTCGTCCTCAGATCTGAATCCGTGTCCTTCTGACAACTTCCGCACTCGAGGATCTTCCGGGACATGAGTTCCTGCGCCAGAAGAAGTGAGACTCTGTCTCTCGGCCAGTTCATCGCCTCAACTAGGTGGAATCGTCATCACTGTGCAAGAAATGGCGCCATTATTGCTGGTGATGTGGATTCATTGTAAATCCAAGAGGAGCCAAGCTCTCAAATCCAACATAGAGCGGACTTGAACCGATGCCTACCACATCGCACGAGTCCTGGTGTTTCTGTTCTCATCTTCTAGTTCCATGTCGTTTCAATCGGTTCAATGGTCGACCGGTTCCGCCGAAATTGAACTCATTTCTCGAAAACCGGTTACAGGAAACTTCTTCGGTAAACGGCTGTTTGTGTCGTTTTTGACTTAAAACAATTTCCGACATTCCTTGCTAACTGTGAGCAGGAAAAGGGTTACACATGATTATATGTCTGGTCGAAGTCTTTGAGCGTTTGTATAAAACCGTAGAAATCGTTTCGTCGAAGCCAGGGGTCACTGTCGTCGCGGCGGTGGCGGTGGCGGAGGAACGAGCGGCTGAGCGATTTCTGGAATACGTCAGAGAAGCCGAGTCTGACGATCAGAGGATCGACCGACTGGCCAACTGAAGTAACCGCCTGCTCTGAAATCAATAAATAATGGAGGATGTTGTCTGACAGAGCGCTTGTGGACTAGTTGGCTGTAGGTCGGCCTTCAAGGGTAGCAATCTTGTCGAACTAACCCGTTTCACTTAACCCGAGAGCTAATCATTGAGCGTTCGAACTCCCCAAGCAAATTCATAATCACACTTGTTTCGCCTCCTACCTCGCGGCGCAGCTGATGCCGCTATCTGTTTCGTTGTCGTCGTCGCCGCCGCCGCCACCGCAACCATCGACGCTAACCGAGAACTTTGGATCGCTTCACCAGCGGACCAAATCGCTGCGAGGTCTTTCGAATTCCGACGTGAGTATCCTATTTCCTCTTTCCATGGTTCTCCTGATTCGCATTCAGAGCCGTGAAGTCTCGAGCTATCACATCGGGGAGCTGTCGGGTCCGTCGAATTCGTCAAAGAAGACTCGATGCCATGCTAACGCTTGTCGGTGGAACTCAAGCGCATGGGAGTAAGTCTGTTCGCCGCGACGGTCCGCCTGTCTGCCTGCCAGCCAGCCTGCTTGCCTACTGTGTAGGATGTCGTAAGAGTGGCCTCTACATGCAGACGACGAGTCGCCGCCGCCGCCGCTCGGAAGGTGTCTGTAGTTCAGCCAGTAATATGCCGGCCAATTGTGAATGAGGTGCGGAGCCCACCGAACCGGTAGTAGCCGTTTTGGACGGGACTTTAGCTGTCCTGAAGGAGGAAGCACGGATTCTGTGCGGAATCTTGGACTCGAGAGAAAGGAACAAACGATTGTCGCATCGTTCGCTGGATCCTCACGAGGATCTTGAGATTTGCCGATGTTGGAGAGCATGGAATCCTTCGAGCAGTGCTCTGGATGCGAGCTCTTACGGTCATCCTCGAACAACAGGCGACATTCCATTGTCAGTAGCCGAATGTGTACGTAGCCCCTACGTCGGCGACCGGCTGCTCGTTTTCGTAACATCTGCCGTGGATATCTCCGTTTGAACCGCACGACACCCTACGCGAAATAAACTGTTTCACCGGCTGCCCGGCCAGCTACCTGGTTAGTCGGCTAGCTGTCATCAAGAGCTCCAGTCCTAGATGAGCGAACCCTGGGCACAGGAGGCGACAATACGATCGATGGTTTGGGGCAACATTGCGATATTGGTCGCTGGAAACACTTCCAGGACCCTATCGGTCAAAATCCTCCTTCCGATCGAGGGGGTCCGCGGGCGAGGGAAATTTTTGTGTTTTCGGATTTCATTGTGTTTCAGATTGCATTGTGGTTCTCGCGCGCTGCGTAGAAAGCCACGATTCTAATAATAGGCACAGTCTCTCGACCGACTCGTGGAGGATGTCGAATCGGACAAGGTCAGGACGATGGGACCAGGGGTAATATGTTCGACGTCCTGCTGGTTTCCTGCAGGTTCCTGGATTAGAGCCGAAGCTTGAATGAGTTGTCATGAACGGAGCCGTAGTATCGTCTCCTGGCACTCCTACGATTCGGACGTCCTGCCGAGTTGAGATCGACAACAACCGCGATGAACAACGACTGTGACTGCGTTGCCGCCGACGACGACGTCACCCTTGAGACGACAGCCGCGAACGTGAACATTCGAAGAACTTCTTCTCATCACCCATCTAAGTGAACTGATTCGCACGATCGTCGGCGTCAGTTCGTACCTCGCATCGGTAACAGCGGCCGCTATCAACAGGCTAGATCTTCGTCGTCTCCGTCATCGTTCCCGCTTAGGCCGCCGCCGTTTTTGTGAAATTGAATTTAACCGTTCATTTCTCATCGTCAGGCGTCGAGGAACAAACGGTCCGTCGATTAGGAATTAGACCAAGAAAAAAAAAAAAAAGAGAAGACTCAGTCTAAAGAAGCGACGCCGCGTCTAGCCTCGATGGAACTTCGAGTTTAACTGAAAGTTAACACCTCACCCTGTAATTAAGTCTCGATCTAACGCCACCTCGAGACATTCTTTCGCCACTTCCTGTTGACCGACCGACCGACCGACCGATTCAACCGATTTTTGCATACCAGAGCATACCTAGAACAAGAGAAACAGCGACAGCTTGACGCATGGATCCACTTACAAGCCTGTACACACAGATGTGTGAAGTCGAAGATACGTTCAAGCAGACGCTGCTCGATTCAGACTCCAGTCAACGGATGATGATGGACCACAAACACCTCTCGAGCTGCCAGTACTTGGAGTTTCCGAAATATGTATATTGACTACTATCCAAGATTCAGGATGACGGAGTGAAGTGCGAAAAGAGGGAAAAGCTCCTCGAGGAACTTCGTCCCGGAAGGAATCTCGGTTCGAAAGAAGTCGGAGTCGAGCTCGCGGCTGTCGTCCAAAAGACAAAGAGCCGAGAAGAAGAATACGACGACGGAGAGAAAAAAAGTCGGTAGATTCTCGAGCAGAAGAAGCATCAGATAAGACGAGGAGGTGATGTCTCAATCGGTGTTCACAGCATGTCACCTAGAGTCGACGCCACCGCTGACGAGACATCGGGGGAGGTACCTTACAAGTAGTCCCTGTCGAACAAAACGGAAGATGCTCTCTCACAAAACAAACCGATTCGGCCGGACGTCGAGAGATTCCGCGCGTAGCCAGCCTTGTTGACATTCCTTGTTGTTTACGAACGAGTACTCGAGTCCTCGAGTAGTAACCGTCCGATTCTATTTCCAGTCTGTCTGATCAGCTTCTGGAAAGAATCAGACCGCTGTCCTGCCCACACTCGTGCGCTTCACTCACGCGTATGACAGGCGTAACGTCTTCCGTCCGTGGCTTTCCGAGAACTTTGTCAACGCAGACGGAGCAGAAACATCGCACGCCGACGGCCAAACAGAGGATCGCGAGAGCGCAGCGAAGTGTTCGTTGAGTGAGATCATTGATCTAATTGTGTGAGACTAAGGAGACGCCGAAATTTACGGTTCGCCAAAGCCTCGCATGTGGTCCTATCCCTCTGACCGGGAGGAGATTCTATCGGTTCGTCCGTTCGCATTCTATTCGTACGGCCGGCGCTACCTTGCTCGTGTCTGTTTCCGACTTTATTGCAACTAGACTCAGTCGGTCAGACCGTCACACCGAGATAACATGGTCAAAGTCGACCACAAGATTAGGCGATAACGAGACGCTTTTGTTAACTTGGACACCGACCTCCCGACAACATGCACGCACTAAAATCAGACAGAATACACCTCGGCAAGACCACCGGGACACAGCAGCTACTAAACGTGTTTGTTTCCGCCGAGACACGCACGGAATTCACTTGGAATGCCTAAAAAGCAAGAGATCAAGAGAAAGAAAACGATTATTGCATACTGCGTCGTAACCAACCATCAGATAAACTGTCGGCCCTGAATCGACTCCGCTCCAAGCTCTTCATCGAGTCGAGTTCGAGCTCCGCGAAACAGTCGTTTCTGACTCTGCCGCCGAAGAGGAGGGAGAGGGGTTTGACAATCTCAGATCCGAAGTCATGAGGTCATTGAATGAGATTCCACCTCCATCTTCTACAACTCATTGGAAGAAAACGAACAAAGTAAAGGAACTTGATGAATGAACGATACGGGATGCTGTTTTCATGGGTGTTGGTGGAGTTCGCCTCAAACCTCGTTGAATTTTGTTGCACGAACCTGCCCATCCAGGACCGGCGTGGAGGATAGCGACTCACTGACCGGTATCGCAATGGTCAAAGTTTGTGACGTGAAGTTTGAAGGGTAATGAACTCAATCTGTGTTCGTTTTCGATTGAGGAAACTGTTGTTGTTGTTTTTTTCTTTCGAAGAACTCCCCGAGGTAAAAAGAGCGGTGGTGGTGGCGGCGGCGGCAATCCTCTCTAGATGGATTTATGTCGGTTACGCAAGCTAACGGTACCCCTCCCAGTAATTTGTGATGGTGTGCAGTGAGCCAGTGGTCAGACGGCGTACGTCAACCGCGGGAAATCGCTGACGGGCTCTCGTCGATCGACTGGCAGCAAGGGAACGTTGTCAGAGGCACGCTTACCAAGAGCGTTCACACGCTTTATTTATTTCCGACATGTTTAGTGCTTGGACAAGCTATTACATTGAGTTCCATCTTCGCCATCTCAGATTTAACCACTTCGAGTGGGCCTCTTCTTCATGCGTTCGTTCATGTAGGGATTTTTTTTTCAGTTCTTCTCTTATTCTGGTTCTTTCTTTCTTTCTTTCGGCGCTCCTGAGTATTTCGCGTTGACATGAGAATCGAGATGCCATCACCTTGACCTAGAATTTAGACTCACTATGTATGGTTGGAAAGAGACCTTCACATATGTTCTCTCTTTCTGTACGGTTCAGCTCGGAAAACCTCGTTCTAGACGAAACTTAGAGTTACGCCGAGCGATTCAGATCTTGGCGCCTATTGAAGCTCATTCTTCGGAGGAGGTGATTTGTTAGTCAGTCGATAATTCGATTTCACGACTCCGTGTCGAAAGTTGTGGTTGATATTGGCCCACTAACGCAAACCTCATATCGAGCTGATCAGGTTGCGATAGGCAGCTATCAGGGGGCGAGGATCCGTCCAATGGAGACGCGTGTCGTTAAAGAGTTCGAACTCAATTAAGCCCCTTGTGGGTGGCCGAATATCTCTGTTGAGGAAACTGCGCCCAGAAAAGTTCTCCGACGGACTGAACCCTGAAGACTATCAAGCTTCGAGAAAGTCATAGTGCAGGGTAAGGAAGAGAGGCGTAGCACAATCGAGTGCTCAACGCTGTTGCGTCAAACTGCTCGGTAAATGCGACTTCTCCTCAAGGTTTTGACGGCTAATCGGTCGGCTGGAAACTTCCTCCCAGACGATGTGAGGTTTTCCGTGGAATTCGTTGCCTCGTTTTGTTTAAGCGTTTTGTTGAGAGGAATTCATTCTGCGTGTCGATTCTGCTCCACAGATCTTCAAACATGTGGGAATGTCGATGTTTCCCCGGAGAAAGGCACCAAAATATTTGACCTCTTGCTCGAAATCTCAGAGAAAAAAAGTCGGCTGCTCAAAGCGTCCGAATACCTCCACTTAATTGCACAAAATTCATGGGTGTAGCCGGATGAAAGGATCCATCAATGAAGCCATATGTCTGTCAGGTATCTTTCCGTCGATCAATCGGGACATCCAGCCTCTTGTACTCAATTGATAATGTCATTCACAGAAACGCTCAAAATCGACACGCGTTCGTCTACGTAGGAATTCGAAGGATTTCCGGATGCGTTGCAACCACCGTGCTCGGAACCGAGTGGTTAATCTGTTACTCGAGCCGGATTCTCAATTAACCGTCGAATCAGTGAATGCGTGTGTTCAGCCGCCGCGTCGTCGTTAATCGCTAGCGTGTAATCAATGACGACGCGAATGTGTTCGTAAGCCGTCGAGTCCACGTACCTACTGTTTGAACTAGCGGCATTTTCAAGAAGCTCTCGAACTTCACTTGGACGTATGCGGATGTACAACATCGATAAACCTGACACGAGGAATCGCTGAGACATAAACGAAGCCGATGTTCTAACGAGATTGACCTCCGCTTCGAAGGTAGTTCAGCGAGTCGTCGAATGTCACACCAACGGAGAGGAACTTCGCGCTTTCGCCTGCGGCAAACTCACGACAAATTGAGAAATCACCGTTTCCTCTGATTTTTCCGCGAGTACGCGAACTCCCCACTGCGAACCTTCCGCTTTCTTAGCCTTTTTTATGACTTCCAACAATGTGCGGCCGCATTTCAGGAACTTCTTAAGCGACAAAAACCGATTGTCATGTCAGCGATACCTGCCGAGATGTCGAAAGAGCGTGTCCTGCGCCGCCGCTGCACCTTTCGACGGTGTCGTTTTCTTTTTCATAATGGGAGCTATCTCGGCATCGGCAGCATCATCACCATCTCTGAGCGCGGTATCGTTCCGTTGATAATAATATGTTCAACTCGATGCTCCTGTTGTTGTCGCCGCCGTCGACTTCGATTTGAGAGCCTGCCGGACGAGCCGTTTATTGTTTTGTGTGTGCTGTGTGCATAATTATTACGTTTCGTTAGCTCCCCAGTGGCCTTCTGGGAACATCATTGAGAGACTTTGAAAAGGTATTTGATAATATCACAGTACGCGAGCCCGTTCGCCCGCCACTTGAAGCCACCAAGCAACCACGCAACCGACTCGAGAGCAACCAACCAACCGGTCGACCGTCCAACCAACGAAAAAACGAATGAACCACAGTTTTCGGAGAAGATAACCCGCTGATCTTTTTTCTGCTTGTGACGTTACCGGAAAGGCGGCAGAATCGCATGTCGGCAAAATCACATTGTATATCACGATTCAAAAACGTAGGGCCTTGATATAGTATATCGCCGACTTCTTCATTGCTGAGGCATCAGTCACTGTGGAGTTGCGCCACTCTGGACGGAGCAGAGGGAAGCGAATACCGAGGAATTGTTTTAAACGTTCGACTTGACAGCATCGGAATCTCGGAACTTCAGTGAATTTTGGTCTTTCATCGGGGTCCTTATGACAGTGTCGTTCTCGAGCATAATACACCGCCACTTATATCAAACTTTGGCCAAGCAGCCAATGTGAATCAGGACGACTCAGACGCAAATTCCTATTGAAGACAATGGCTATCAGCACCACGGCTCGTTGAGGCGATTAGTTGTTAGTCATGGAAGGAGCGTGGGAAGCAGTATTTTCCGAGCAGAACCTACTTCCTACACCGAGAACTCCCGGGTTTCCTCCAGATTTTTGCGGAGAATACCCGCAAGTATCCACGAGGCTTCTTGCGGATCCTGTCGAATAGGATCTGCTCTTATTGTATTAACGAAAATGAAGGAATCGAAAATTTGACTCCGGATAAGTCATACAGGTGACTCTCTTTGTTTGCAATTCAAAATCCTCATCAGGTATCCTCTGATGTTAACACGATTCTGGATCACACTGCACAAAAGTCGGAAAAGCTTGAAGAGAGAATCGCTTCTAAATTAAATAATACTCGTGTTGCCGATATATGTACATCAAGTGGGGATCCCGTTTTCTTCTCTTCCGCCGTTTCACTCCCCATTCAGAAGAAGACTTCACTTTTCACATTTCAGATCCAATATTCGCGAATCCTAGATTCGAACATTTCGAAGACCTAGTTTCACTACACCCGGAATGGGAACAGGCAGGAAAAGCGTCCGGATTGGAACAGATCCGGAAAGCTCAACTTCGAAACAGAACTTGAAGAACTTGGGAGTTGGAACAGCACGAGAAATCTTACCTCAGGTAACCGTTCACTGTTACCGTGCACTGTTCAATCCCCCCACGTGCGCCTGAGCGATGAGAATCGATAGATGGGAGAGCACCGTCGTGAAGTGTGATCATTGCTTGACGCGCGAATCAGCCGGAATTATTGTAACGGTATCCGCTCCTCGAGAAGGGGATCTCGAGAGATCCCAAGTTATACATTCGAGGCCTTACGGGATCCTGAAAACGAGGCATTTCCGATGATCCTCAGCCTTGGAGGCTCGGGCTGAGATGGACGCAGGGAAAATATTCTGTTTCCTCGAAGAGCTACTTCATTCGAGAGACGCCCTCTGGCTCTAAGAAGGAAGGTTTCGTCTGACGAAAATAGAGTCTTCAGTTTTCCGAGGCGAATTCCATCGGGATGACTGACTCACTATCATCAGACTATAATTCAGAACGCACGAACCTGCGACTCTTCTGCTCCGGCCGCAAAACCGAGGACGACTCGAGAGAGTTGTTTCAACACCGGCAAAGCTTTTGAAATGGAGTCGAACATCTGGTCCGGACTCGTTGTCGTCTGAGGTGACTTCCTCCAGCTCGTCGAGTACAACCCGGAGACAGTCCGAGAGGCCTTGCTACTACCGAGAATTCCAGAAAATGCACGAAATGAAGAAAAAAAAACTTAAAAAGCGCTTAGTTTCGGATGAGATGTAGCTGCATCTGGTCGGTCGACCCCGCTATGATGACGACTCTTGCATGAGCAGCGCATTCAATGAGATCGCATCTTTGTGGCCGATCGCCTTTTTGTTAGCGGTCGGGAGATCCGCTCTCCTATGTCCGCTCTCTTCGATGTGTTGACGGGTTGTAAAACAATCAATAATGTTCTTCACCTGAACGAGATCGGAATCGAGCCGTTGTTTCGGTTCTCACATGCGACCAGCATCACAAGGGTCTCATCTTTCTTGAAACCGCCATGGGAGACACATTGATCGATCAATGAACGAAATCGAACTACCAAATGAAACTCTCCGTTATCGTCTGGCAAAAAGCGCCCGGGAAGACGGCCTTGTGGATTGCGCTCCGTTTTTTTTATCGAGATTTCCGTTCGTGTGGAGCCAATGAGAATCCACGACTCTCGAATCGGAGCTCCCGCTGAAGAGAGCCATACTCGCGATCAACGGAACATTGCATCTGCGTCGGCAGGAATTTACTTCATGGATCAGCAGTGCGAAACTTCAAACGTCCCTCAAAACCACGTTACTCGAGCTTGTATATCTTGTATATCTCTTCGTAGAATCTTGTTTCAGAGTGTTTCCCGTAAGGAGGGAGTGATCGGTTGCCTTCCTTATTTTGGCCAAAACTTGGTCAAAAAATCACCGATCGAGCGCAGAAGGCGGCATTTTTTGAAATCTTGGGGTTTCCGCCCCGGGCGGCACATGGCCTAGTTACGCCAGTGGTTCGAGTGCACAAGAGGTGCCCCCTGTCCCCCGACGAATCTCTCCCGCTGGAAAACTTTGGCGACTTCAAATCTCGGATCTATCGGAGCCATCGCAATTATTGCATCTTTTCAACTTAGAACCCAACTTTTTGGAATCGATTATTATCGAAGAGCAGCTTATCAGATGATTTTGTGATTGAAGGTTCAGACAGGAAGTTCGTTCAAAATATTATCGTCTAGCCAAATCTTCGGTCGAGTTATTTAAATGAACGGTCAAGAAATGTTCTGTTTTGTGTCTCGGAAATCTCATCGTTAATTGGGAGAACTCTTACGACGAGATACCTAGAAGACGGCATTCCAGCTCAGCTCATCAGTGGCGCCGTGGGATCAGCCTACAAGCAGAGCCGACAGTGAACCGAAGCGAACTTGCGCGTATTCTCTCGTCAGGCATCTCGATAATTTAAACATACCGTATTTTCTCTTATAACGGAACGCTCGGCAACGTCGGGCAATATATGAATCGGAATTGAAATCATCATGAACGGAAGATGGAAATTAGAGGGGACGATAAAAATTACCCGTTGAAGACATCTCCTGTGCGCGAAAATACGCAAAAGCTCCAATTGACGGAGAGTCTGATCGTTGATGGGCGGGTTTGGGGAGCTCCGAAAAAATAAACGGGCAGTCTCCTTTAGACGGGCAGGTCTCGGAGAGTTGAAAATAGAAACGGGCAGCCCGTCTATTAGAGAAAATACGGTAATCGACTTTTCGGTCACTGGATCTAATTTGAGCAGTTTCGGTTACTTCACTGGATTAGTGAAGCCATCACCCGCACTCACTTGGACTTGGAGTATTTGCCATTCTCCTTTGAGAAATGTGCAACTTTGCGTATGGCTTGAATGAATTTAGGGGCATTTTGCAGCCGGGAGAGCGAAACATATCTGAGAAACAAAGAATCGAATCATACGTCGCTGAGATAAGAAACGGACTTGTGTTCATGGTTTTCTTTACTCGCTAATATTATTCCGTGGAAAAACAGTATTTACACTTTGCACATGGTCTTAATATTATTATGCTGTTCTGAAAGCATTTGAAGTTCCCTTCATCACCAAATTCCCCTAACTTCCCAGAAATCAATCTTGGGACGACCAGAATCCCCTCATGTTGTCACCGATGACTGATTTGAAATGAAGGTCCTCTCAAACTCTTCAGAGGAAGACTTTTTTTAGTTGCGGTATCAAGCGTCAAGAGGAGATGACGACACTTGAACAACTCAAACTTATTAGTGAATTCCATTCGTAATATATTGAAAGCCGTCGTAGAGACGAGTAGTTATCGAATGCAAAGACGGGTCGATCATTTGCTCTACTTTCGACTCAATTTCTCCATCCGTCATGTGAACCATGAATCTGGAAGTTTGGAATCAAGCGTCAATCGGATATACTTTGTACTGCTGCCATCCGTAGAGAGATCAGCTCTAAGTAGACAGAGATTCCCGAGATATTTACCTGTCCTTGAATGATCTGATCGCAGAGGCCCCTGCACTTCCGTTGAAACATAGGAGTTGAGCGTAAGCGTGTAGAATTTCAACGACGCAAACGAGACGTTCGTGATGTTTCTTGGCCGCGATCAATCCCCGCAGCATCAGCATCTGATCAGAATCGAAAAATCATTACTGGAAGCCCTCCCTCAGGACCCCCATTCATTATCGGATGCTGGTGTCCTCAATGATCGAATCAGTAAATGAGCCCACGCGAATCCGAGGAACTGATTTCAGACAGCTTAGCCATGTTGGAAGTTCTGACGGTGCGTGACGCCTACAACATTTAGCTTCGTTGGTAACGGCCGACGCCGATTCCTTCCAGCTGGTCGATTTATTCGATAATTCATAGAAGTAATGTGACCATATCCCTCATGAGGAACATTCCGCTTCCAAATCAGCTCTCACCTCCGTATTCTCCCAGATTTCGTGAACTTCATTTCGATGATGCTCGCCGTGTGATCGAAGTGAAACCGGAGAAGGAATGCGTTTTACCTCGAAACTTCTTCAGGGAACTCTCTCGACCTCAGCGAACTCGCAAACACGAAACTCAATCCGTATTTCTGACATCGTTTTGAGAACGTCTGGAGCACGCTACGGGAAGGAATGCTGCTTTCTGTCCAAGATTACAACGAAGTTGATTCCGCTAAGCTTGGGGATCGCCCTCGAGCTCTTCGTGCGCGATGGGTTTCGTGAATCGAT
Source organism: Neoseiulus cucumeris (assembly GCA_021527715.1). Classification (NCBI taxonomy): domain Eukaryota; kingdom Metazoa; phylum Arthropoda; class Arachnida; order Mesostigmata; family Phytoseiidae; genus Neoseiulus; species Neoseiulus cucumeris. Next base: position 1,185,506 of record JAJSRV010000035.1, on the reverse strand, counting down.
ACTCGGGGCTCTCGATGCTGTTTTGGGTTTCTTTTTTGTTTTCGACGGCCACTGCCGCACCCAACAAAGATGTGAGTTGACGCGTGCGATTTGTTCGCAACTCATATATCTCTCAGTCCGGAGCAGAGAGTAATATCGAAACTGAGTTTCTCTTAAACAAATTATTTGTCGGTTTGTCGCTGCGCGAAATCGATGCTGGCCGATGCTAGCGAAGTCGAAATCTCGAAACTCCGTCAGAATCCTCTTATTGAACGTTGCGCGCGTCGTTTTGAATCTTCGTCGATGGGTTTCGGATCTTGACAGTCGAGTTTGATTTACGCATGGATCACCTGCTCACCGCTCGGAATCCCGACCAATTTCAATAAGAGCCTGAAGCAATCATGAAAAGCGATTCGTTTTCTTTTCAGAGGTGTCCGAAGGAAGCCGAAAGTTTATTCGAGGCCGCACAGAATTCATCCAATGGAGTATACTTCACTGCTATACTATTTGGGTATTTCGTTATCTCTGGCATCGTTGGTCACTGCTCGAGGTTTTGTTGCAAGAGTTCCTAAAAGTGATTTAGTCATTCCACCAGCCATGACCCGGACAAAAATCTGGTTTGATTGTAGTTCAATAAATTCTCAAGCAAAACCTCTTCTGCACAAAAGTAGCGATTTCTCTTTCGTTCAGTTGCTCTGGGTGTGTTGGCAGGAGTCAAAGCATCGCCTGAGGCCAGAAGTCAGTAGAATCCTACAAGATATCTAATCACCCCTCGGTAGCTCCCCATGTGTGTGAATGTTTAACGAGAATTCAAACAGGGTGTCAAGGATCATTTCCCGAAAGATCAGATTCCAAGTTCAAGTAGCGTCTCTGTATCTTAATTTTCAGCGATGTTTGTGTCCGACGCAGGCGAGTAGCTCTTGCAAAAAAACACTGTGCTCAATGGTCGTCGCTGGACTCGATTCGATGAACACTTCTCGAAAATTGGTTGGAAATCGAGAAAAGAGGCTCTACCACATAGCTCGAGGATGCCATCGAACCTAAATAGCAAACATCGCCCCAGAAACAGACCCGGCGAGATCCCGAATGCTCAATTGTATCTTCTCGGTTCGCTGTCATTGAAAACTAAGCTCCGAACCTCACTGCAGAACTTGGACATTCGCTGTGGAAATTCTTCAAAATGCATCCACGCTGTCTCATACTGACTATGCCAATCACTCTTGTTCTCAGTTAAAAAGCTGAATTTGAGACTTTTCGCCCAATTCACACCGATCTCGTCTGTTTCCGCGACTCTTTGTTCGGGTCAATCGATTTTTCGCGTATTGCCGCAAAAACTTGACAACCCGAGTCTCGACTCTTGTGGAATCGTGGTTCGCGCTGCGTAGATTGCTTTGGTGCCGTTTGTCCAAGGCACCTTCAAGACTTTCTGGATTTGGTTTCTTCCAGGTTCAGACTTCGGTCCCTCTCGAAACGCACCAACGTCGGCTCTCAACAGAGTCGAGTCTTTCGATGGTTCAACTCGGAAGACGTCATGTATCACTAGCGACTGGTGCGCTGGGTGATCTCTCTGCGGATACTTCCTCGCGGTGGAGATGCGAGAACTCAAGTTCAACCGATCGAGCGGTGGAATACAACAGTTTCCGCGGGTGATTCGTCATACAACTAACAATAAGATAAGTTTTGGGTTGCATAGGAGGTGGAGGAAAGTTCGGGAACCATTAGTGTAGGGTTTCTCTTACCGCATGCACCTTTTGTCCCCGACTGGGGTGTTGAGAAAGTAACGAGCGACTGTGCAGAAAAATCTGCGATGTCGCTTCGACCGAACTGGAACGGGAGGGCTCCATCAGTCCCGAGCCGTTGAATGAGAGCCTGCCATGGAATGATGAAGTAATTGTGTTCGCAAGATTCAACGAAGCCCGACGACGATGATTGGCGATGAACCAGAACAGCTTATTTGAAGTTCCACTGCCGATGGACTTTGACCCGACTCGAGTAACGAACATAATTTTCCAGCGATCGCGAATTCTCAAATATGGCCTTCGTAGGCGAGCTTTCTCCCAATGCGAAGACTCACTCTTCAATCGAGTCTGGCCTCTCAACAGAGACAGATGGGTAATTTGAGAGTGCAATCGAAGCTCCTTTCTGTCCACAGGAGGTTTCCGGGATGCATTCTCTGCAACGACGCAGAAAACATCTAAATCTTTTCAGAAATCCATTGATGTCTCAAATCTGTTGCCGAAAATCCCGCCGGGCCGTATTTCGGCTCGGCTTACGCTGTTGTAAAGTATCATCGCGAATAGAACGGCACTCCCCAAACACAGCCAGCGATGCAAAACCATTGAACTCTGCCTCCAAGTCACATCTTCAACAATCATTACTCCATCCTGAATCAATCAGAAGTTGACGGTATCGTTCACGAGCCGGTTTCTTTGAGTCCGTAATTAAAGAGTCCGGAAAATACTGTTTGTGGGCAACTGTTTGAAATTGCGGGGAATGAGGGTGATTGAAGCCGATCGCGGACGATCGTAGTCATTTGGCTTGAGGACGGTCAGGCGTCGCGTCTTCGCCGACGGCAACACATCGACCTTGACTCACTCGCCACGCTCAGCCCTCGCAAAAATATCTCTTGAATATTGAAAAACTGTCCGTTAGCCCATTGCCTCCTCCGACCCACTGTGAGTTCGGTAACGGACGTGACACGAAGTGAATTTGAAGTTTTCCGGAACATCATGCGCGTGAACCGTTGAATTGGACGTTGGTGAGTCACGACCGTGGAACTACACAGTCTTGTTCTAGGAGTGGAACGTCCTTCTATCGGAAAACTTCGGATCATCGTTGATACTCAACTTCATGATCTTGATAGATGGAGATCCATTCATAAACTTCTCTAAGCTTGTTAATCGAGCTGTGCTCCAAGATAGCGTATCAGTACGTTCTCTCGGTTTTGGTTGGAACATGAGCAATTACATCTTTACGAATCGAGATAGATACAACGGAAGTGAGAACATTTGGAAGCTCAATGCGTGGACGGCTCGCGAAGAATAAGCAGATTTTCCTCTGGAGTTGCACACCATCTTTGCCTCTCGCTCTGTGATTGAAGAGCTTCACTCTCACAGACTATTGGCGCGGAAGAGCTGACTTTGTTGGATCAACCAGCTGAAACTCGAGGCATCGAAAGTTCACTCGCAGATATTAATCGAAACCGCTATGTCTAGGTTACATTCTTGTTTTGAGGCCGAATTTAGCCTTTTTCGTGCGAGAATTATTGCTGCCAAAAGTTCGTTCCGACTCAACATAGGCCCGTTACATCATTACGGGCGGAAATTTCGTGTTCGCATTGGTCTTTGTTACTCTCAGACGCTCGATGGAGAAGCCGAGCCCGATGCGAGACCATCCAAAATTAACTCCGAGATCATACGCTGCTCAGTCAATTCAATGGATTGCATTCCCCTGCATAATACCGCTACGAAGGCTCGAGCTCAAAACAGGGCGAGCAGGCAACTAATTAACCTTTGGAAGAGCTTCGGAAGATCAACCTGGTATACTGAGGGAACGATCAGCAAAGGACCCGCCCATTTTTATAGCTTTCAACATGATCCCCTAGATGGAGATTTATTATCCAAGTTCAGTTCAAGATTCGCTCGATGTGCTTGGCTAGTCTCGATCGGGTCATAGCAGAGTATGTCTTCATCATTTGTTCATATCCTCGGCTACCGGACCATGTTCTACCTATTCAGTCGGATCGACTGACGGCTCTTCCAAATGATATGATTCTTGAAAGTGCATTTATGCATTGATTCACTGTTTTGACTTCACAATGGTGGTACAGAGTTGGTGAACCAATAACACGTTTGAACCGAACAGACGATCTCACTCTAAATTCAGAGCATTTTGGAAACAGAAGGAAGCCTCACCTCATCTCCTTGACAAGGACATTGCAGCTCATTACGTTTTGCTCTGCGGTGGGAGAAAGTCAAAGAAAGAAACAATCGTTTCTTCCTGGACCCTGGCCCGGGAAGTGGCGCACCTATGTGACTGAAGCTTTTTCTCGAGGAATCGGTTTCGTCCGTCGTGTTTCTGCTCAGGAGCCTTTCCATACAACTCTCAATCTCTCTTCCTCACTCTCACTCGCTGCCCGAAAACAATCATTCCAGACTACAGCTCAATACGCTGCCCCGAAAAGCACACAGAAGAAGATAAAAAGAGAATGCTCTTGTGACGGTCCGATTTCACGCAAGAAATCCACAGAAACCATAGTCGTCAAGAACTCTTTTAGCCAGTGATGGCATCAGTGTTTTCTCTCGAAGTTTCTTGATAGCCTGCTCTGATGACTGACTGTCGCTTCGCCGTTTTGGAAAGTTTTTCGGGGTCCGGAGTGGAAAAGCGAAAAAAATGAAAATTTGTTTCTCGAAGTCGGAAATTCGATGTGGAATGAGAAAATGTTTTGCGGCATTTACTTCACATGTGATAAGCGCCCCGTGTGCCTCGACTTCCTCGGTGAATGGGGAAACCTTGCCCTTTTTTTGCGTTCCGCGAGTCTCGGATTGGTGCACCAAAGGCTTTGTTCTCTCCTAGCTGTATTCGTATCAAACATCTAGGTGAACCATCTTCCTTCCATCCAGTTTCGATAAAATGGAGGACTTTCCTCCTGTCGGCGATTAAGCTCATTTCAGTGTGAGATGAATGGGCCATCGTCAGCGAACCACCTAGACAGTAACTATTATTCCGATGCTCGAAGGTCATACAGAACACGATAGTCTTCGCGGGTGATTGGATAATTTCCAGGAGGTCTTCCGTCAGTTCAATAGTTCCGTTCAACAGTGATTCCTGCGCGACGAACGAGTGAATTCTCGTGGTGAGACCGCCCTCCGTTGAAGGCTACAAATTGACAAAACAATCGCCAACTTCCACGTTCTGCGATTTTGTGAACTGAAACGGTTCCGCCAACGCATAGAGAATCTTAGACGCGAAATCCTCCCAGAAATCTGTTGAATTGTTGATTCCAGTGGATCCCGGTGACGATTCCGAAAAAAAAACGAGTGTTTACTTGAATGTATTTGCTCACAGCGATGGAATAATAACCGCTACAAAAACTGCGGCAAGACTTGATGGGAATTGCGTGAAATTACCGAAGAAGACCTTAATATGAAAGTTGTTCGCGCTTCGAGTTATTCTGTCTGAATTGTTACCAGATGTCAGGATTGAATGACTTCGACTCTGCGGAAGCATTGTTTCGAAAACAGAAGCACATCCGTTTGCAAAACGCGTCATGTAATGAGTCTGTTAGTTTAGCTCCTGACCGCGTTCCTATTTTGCAGATCGAATCAGTGTTTGTGATCGAGTGACATCAACGCTTTCCCCGAACACCAGAATAAAGGAGGCGACAACGGAAACAAGTACGCGGAAGCTCCAGGAAGTGGAGATGAAGCGTCCAACTTTCATTCTGGTGAGCTTACAATCTCAAATGTCGCTGCTCAATCAGCTTGTACGAATTTCACACGTTTCCGCCTGTACAACGAAAACAAGTCACTCAGACGAACAGCAGCCATGGCCACTTTGGTTGAACGCCTCGTGACGTTGTAATCGACGACAAAGCCGAGTTCCAGAGCACATTTAGAAAATACGGAACCAAGATACACAAGATATCTCAAGCGGAGCCGTCTCCGCGGTTTGCGGTTACGATTGCTAGAGGAAAGTATTCACAGAAGTACTCGGGATGAACGACTGTTGCATTGTTGGCAACGTTTCGTTAATTTTAACAGCCGCTTGTTTCTCCTCTTTCGCGAAATTCATGTCCCTCGCGAATTGAATAACATTACACACGTCTCTGGGAATACCCCATCTCATAACTCAATCGGCTCCACGAATTTCTCGACATGTTGTAAATTTCATTTTCAGTGTTTGGTTAGCTCTCCACCATGAACTTCTCATTGCTCATTTGGAACTTGACCTTCTATCGACCGAAGAACTAGAAGTGCTGCGTGGTGGTGGAGAAGTTATTGTAGAATAAATTATAGGGTAATATTGAGCTGCTTCGGATAACCACACATCAATTTGAACAATGTCGTATCTGCAACCGTGTCACACCATGGGAAGAACTGGGTCAAGCCTCGACGATTTTCGGACTCCGTTCCTGACAGTGCAGTGATCGCGGAATCGTTAATTCTTGCGGAATTATGACTGATCTGAGAAGGGAAAAGAAAGGAACAAATAACTAATCAACTACTGCTGACAGTGCGACTCGATAGCCTAAGGAGTTGAAACATGGACAATTCCATCTACGAGTCCACATGCGAGTTATGATCAACTCACGAATGGTACAGGATGCGATTTATCGAATTCATCACATCAGACGAGCGTCGCCACACTTTGTTCGCTCGAGCGGAAGGAAGCTATTTCGAAGGGAATGTTGATCATTAGAGCGACGTCCGGCGCAACAGCTTTACACGCTTTTATAGTCTATTCTTTAGAGGCTCTTTGAAGTGCACGAGCATAGTACCGCTGCTAACTTAATGGAATCCCCGTGACTCGGTCGCGATAAGACAATGGATGTTCGTTTTGTTCTTTGCATTTACTCCGAACACACGTTCAGACATAGATGATTTCGATTTCTCTGGTTGAAGTTCAGCCGAAGGAATATTTTCATGAGCGCAATCTAAGAAAGTCGTCATTCTATGAAATCCGCGTAAATAACTAGAATATTGTCTTTCGGGTCAATAATCAAAGAGAGTGGACGATCGACTGCACAGTGCTGCGTGACCAGTGACCACTGAGCAACTGTCGCGATTTCAGAAACGATCGTTCCCAAATCTTACTTTGGCCCCAAGTTAATGGAAAATTCATAGAATTTCATTTCAACTAGATGAAGGAGCTCACGACGTGCGGGAGTGTTATCTATTGTTCGTTCGAGAAGAGGGTCGAAGAAGGTACACATGGGGGCATTGTGCACATTCATATCAACCAGAATTTTCATTGACTCATTGTTGTTCGACGCGTTCAGTCTTCCTGACGCTTGCCTCATATGAGAGAAATGATGCATCAGAAGAGCCTCCATCCAGTCCTTCAATCTCAATTTTCAGTCTTTCACTGATTGAGGCATACCCAGGTAAGCATCATGCGGCTTCTTGACCTCTCTGACCACGAGGCGTTTTAGAAAGTTCTCTTCCGGTTGGATGTGCGCCTCGCTTACTCTTCAATTCATAAAACACTTGAGAGCCGCGTACGAGGACGTCGAGAGCCGTGGGAACATGAATGTTATGAGTTTCTATAGCGTGGGGAACTAAACTCATTTTTATGTTAATGTAGCAATCCTTGATGGTGCAACGAGCACGGGGAATGAGTTCGAGTTCCTCACAAACGGCGATTATTGCGACATTTCCGGGGCGAATCTTCATTGAAGGTCAGCGGGGCCACGAAATTCCGCGATTTTCAGTCTTTTCCGCCACAACGAACTGCCACATAATTGTCTCTGAAGCATCGTCGTACAGCTCCACGTGAATTCCGGAACCCGATCTCGTACCGTTTCTGAGAGCTTATCTTGCAATTCTGAGAATTTCGATTTCCAGTTTTGTCTGCTCGAGATCAGTGATGCCATTCTCAGGAACTCAGAGGATGTCTTCCTGAACCCGTTCTTCCACCCACCGCAGCTGGAATTTTTTCCCGCCTACGAGATTCTTCCACCAGTTGTGCCTTTCATGCCCAGCCATGTCACGGTGAGTATAATCATCTGCTCTAGGAGGGATGGGATATGAAACAAATTACCATGTTTTTGTTCAGGGGGATCATATTATTGATTGCATGAACTTCCAAGCTCTGGTGATGATCGAGAGCGCAACATTCTCTTTTTTTCCGCAGACAAAATCGCAGTTTTTACCAAGAGAACCGAAGCTTCTCACGCGTGATATCGAGCAGTATGAAGGAGAACGCTTCTTCAAATCACAGAGACGATGGAACCATTTGCTCAACGTCAACGCCCTCCTTGGATACTCAGACCATTTATCCGATCAGGTGACCACCCGTTCGTCAGCGGATTCAAACTCTTGCAATGGACATTTGGAGACATTCAGAGATGATCAGACACTCGCACCGTAAAAAGAATTTTCTCTCCTAGGCTTTGGTTTACACATCGGCTGCGAATCATATGAGTCGGACACCTCAAGAGCAACATTACGGAGTTCTTGGCCACCCACGACAGCCCGGCATTTCGCCTCCGAGATACAGGTAGGTCCGCGATTTCCGCGCGCCCCATTTCTGTTTCGTTGACTTTGTTCGACATCTGAGCGACTAGGAGAAGACGATGAGATGAGTTCTTCACAGGTATACTCAAGTTGGTCTCAGTTACGGACATCGCGAGGACTTCCACCACAAAGATGGCGGCTACGGCCCTCACGACCCCCATGGAATTCTGGAGTACAAAGCCCTGGCAGTGAGGAACCACCACGCTCTGATTCGGCGGTCGCGACTGCCCACTTAGAGGCCACACCGACTCATTAGTAAACATATGTCAATACCTGAGAATTGTTCAAGTGAAAGCCAGTACAAAGATCACACGTTTCGAGAATAAAGTAAACATGTCAAGATGAAACGAGAAGAAACAAAGATGAGGAGAGATTTAGTTTCTTCCGAAGTCTTCCGAAGCTGAGCCGCGGGAAGAACCTCTTCAACTCTGTATGAGATTTTCTTCCGCGCTGTATGATGACTCAATATAAAATGGACCGACAATGAACCCGAGCCGATCTTTACATTGGAGAGCCGTTCCAATCGAGCTATCGCGTCTATCAGATATCAGAACGATCACGCTTTTCGTGTCCCAGGTTCCGACTTCAAATAGGATGAAGACCTGGTGTTCTCCACTATCGGCTCATAAATGTACAGTTTATTTTACAGCAGTCTAGGGGAATAATTAGCCCGAGGTTAGGTGCCAGGTGGATGCGCTCATCAGTACGAAAAGCTTGATTTCGTTGAAAGCTACTTTATATCGCACTATTTCGGAGGGTTGTAGAGTTTACAGTCAAGCTCGCCGGGGATGAAGTGACAGTCGAGACTTCGCGATGCGGGCAGGGCCTCCGAATCACCGGCAGCGGCAACGCTTCACCGTATTCTCTTGTTTTACACAACTTTGGGGACAATGGAGGTGGTTTCCCGTTTCTGTTTCTCAGGGCAACCCGCTACATTTTCGAAACACCCTCATCAGTGTCGTCGACTTGAGTCTGGTTCTCTGATTGTTCGGTCCGTGGAGCCATACCCCATTCTTGGATTTCTGAAGAAGAGAAGAACTGGAATACCAAGCCTGAGATCACTCCAACGGCCGCCGTAACGTAGAACGTGTGTGACCACGTGAGTACTGAGTTCTGGAATCACGTAAATTATTTCTTAGAGGAATGAGAACCTCTCCGACATTTTTAGAATTCCAGATTCCAGTCACGAAGACCATCTGGCGAGGTTTTGCGCTAAGCAACCGCTGATTTCACGGAATGTCAGTTTTGACAGTAAGGCGTGAATAAGCGGTGATGAAAATCATGTCCTCTGTCAAAAACTTCTCCTGAATTTCGAGTTGCTGGAGAATGAAACTCACTTCGTTCCGTATGAATAGACCCGTTATCCAGGGCACCAGAAAGCCGGTCGTCTGACTGAAGCAAACTGTTATCCCAAGTATGGTGCCAGCATAGTCAGGAGCCATATCAACCGGAGCCGACATGTATCCAGCCTCGGAAAAACCTCTCAGAGTCCCTGCAATCACAAACAGGGCCAACGACAAGTCTCCGTCGCAACCCGCGACGGAAGTCACTATGATGAGCACGATCGAAGGTCCAAAGAGAGCTGGAATGGACGCGTTCTTCTTCACTTCTCAAGTTTCGAGGGAGACAGCGGATTCGACGGTTGGGGGAAAGCGTCGAAAGGAAACAAAGTCTTGCTCAGAATGAGGAGGGCAAGAAGGACATTGAGCCTCTGAGGAGGAAGGATCCGAGGTACGGGGTCGAACGTGAAGTCGCATAAGCTTCTCACCTATACCATTGAAGAGTTTCCGCACGTTCGTACTGGTCATGTACCCACGGCGGCGTAGGAAATCTGCGGAAGGACCTGCGATCGCACCCGAAATAATTGCGCCGATGTACGGAAGAGCCGAATAGATTCCATTCTGGGGAAAAATACATTTGTGTCTTATACACTTTCCGTCTGAGAAAATTCAAAGCGACCTCCTGTAGCTGATTGTTTCCACAGCCTTTTGCAGCCGATTTTCAACCTACATCTTTGATATTGAAGTGCAACACCGTTCCCAAATAGGTCGGAAGCTCTGTGACGAGCGTGTACTGTAGCCAATTAGCGCCGAACTGAGCAACGCCGACGGCAATCACGGCGGGCGATAGGAGAATCTTCCTCCATGGCGTAGACTTGGCCTAAAAATGTTGCACAGAAGGTTTTGGATTCGATTCTGAAGAATCTCCGCAGCAGATCACCTCGCCCAAGGTCTACAACTCACGTGCGTCGGTTTCTGTTTCCCGAGGTCGTTGGCGATGAGATCGATTTCCTCTTGTGATGCCCATGGATGGTCCTCTGGGCGACTTGAGACGAAAATCGACCAGAAAATGAACCACAACGTTGTCCAAATCCCGAAAAGGTAGAAAATGGAGGGCCATCCGCCCAAAATCTCCGAATCGGCAAGAAATCCTGATAAGGCCATGCCAACAACGACGCCGAAGAAACTGCCGGTGTGTATTAGCGCTATACCGGTGGTTCGTTGTCCTACAGGAAGCCAATGCGCGATTTGGGCTTCCATCGAAGGATATGTCACGCCTTCTCCAAGACCTTGGAGGATCCGGAGCGTGACAACACCCGCATCGCCCCACTGGAACGCGGCGTACGGAATCAGTAGACTTAGAAGTCCTGTGATGAGCGCTCCGACGCCAAAGAGCCATTTAGCTCCCAATCTTTCGGCCATACGACCTCCTGGTATCGGAGTGATGATATAGCCATAGTAGAACGCGCCGAGGATGAGTCCTTGAGTGTAACGATTCCAATTGAAAGGACCATCCTGAAAGGAGGAGAATGGTAGCAGAATATCGGTATTGAATCGGCTGCGCGGAATTTCACGTGAATTTCACTCCTTGGAGGGACTCACTTCTTTCTTGTGGGCCGAGCTCGTCCCGTTCACGTCCTCCCTGACTGGACAGCTGACGGATGGACTGTCGGCCTCGATAGCGGACTGGTTGACCATGACCACCATTGCTACATTGATGTTTACTCTCATGCCGTAGACAGAGGCCATGCCAAAGAAGCCGAGAAGGATGAGGACATATCGGTATTGAATCCATGCTGGAATGAACGAGACAGATTTTCTATCAAGACTTGCGCTTCAATTCTATTCGCACAGCACTCTTTCGATCGCAGCACCCCTGTACTTCGACTAACTAGACACCTCGATTCTAGTTCTCCAACAGGGTTGCATCGGAAAGGCTCGAAAGTCTGATGCGAACGTGTCTGATGTGTTCACGAGCGGACTAGATTCGAAAGGAACGCGAACCCTGATCGCTGAGTTTGATGGATTGTTATGTGGAGAGATCATTATCCGAATATCTCGGTATCTGTCAGGGATGTTATAAGTAGAGATCGTTACTTGCCGAGCTCCTTTATACTTGAAGTCTCTGTCAGATCCGATACCTTATTTGGTTCTCAATCATGTATTCAAAAGCGAATGTTTGTTATCTGCGCGATTTCAGGGCGATTTGCAAACGACGACGTTTTCACACCTTCGTCACGTCGCCCGTTAGCGTTTGGATGCTCATTGCAGCTCTTCTCCGAGGAAGCAGAGAGTGGACCACAAACGGTGAGAATATCGAATCTCTAGCCAGCGGTTCCACTCGCCGCGTCGGCAAAACTGTACCCACTATAGTTTCCGCGCGAACGTTCCGATCACGGCGGGAATGTGGCAAATGTTTTAGATTTGCCGTTGCTGAAGGAATAGAATTTATAGCGTAATCTATCCCGAGTTTTTATGAGATGTCCAACTCTCGATATTGTAAAACTCTTCACGTTTCCGTCGGCCGATTGGCAAAGGTAGTTCCCTATCGCGCGAGCTAACTTTGTATGGGAGTTCCATCAATGAGATCGGACAGAGAATCCAACTGCTGACACGAGTTGTTTCATGTAGATTTCGAAAATCCGATTTCCACATTCGTGAGATAACTCTCCAGCATCTCGGAATCGAGCAGATGTGTGATTGGGAGAAGAATTTGAGGCTCTCTCGAGCAGCGAAAGGTGGCGCGAGCGTCATTCCGAGGCGCTCATGGTTTGAAGTGTCAATGGCGCGCTGCTTTCTTAATAAACAAAACGAGGACCGTTTCCGGCACGGCTGTATTCCACCCTTATCATATTCTCGAACTCCTTCCAGTGAATCTCAGAAGGAGCTTTATCTGATTCCTTGAATTGGAGGATCACTCGAAGCCACTCACATGTTCTGGGACGTTTCCTCCGTTTTGCGAGCGTCATCCCTCGTTCATCCCCGTTCCAGGCTGCTTTGGTTGAGAGATCAGCTGGCATTGTGCAGATTTCGAAACAAGGTTTTTCACTATCACACTTGTACTAAGAAGCATCCCAGATGTTCTTTCCGGTATCAAACGGCAGACCATTCGATAGACGCCGCGGAGGAGAAAACTGAAAGAAAAAACAGAGATGAATGTCTGAAGCTAATCATCAGGGAAACAACTCGGTGACCAGTTGCCTTTATTCGAGAACGAGACGAGATCCTCGGGAACCATCTAATTTTTGGTCCATTGTTGTGCTTCATCGTCATTCAGAGTGCCGCCACTTCTCACTCGCGAATTCAGTTTCCACTGGAGATAGCGGTCACGACGGCGACACAGCTGTTCGAGCTCATCTCGTTCAAAACCAAACAGTCTCGCTCCGCAGCATTTAAGGTGGTAAAAACTGTTATCCATCCAATAACTCACCTGCTGGAAGATCTCCAGAAGTTTCGCCTGAGTTGAGTTCCCGTTTGTCGGAGACGTCATCGAGTAACAGCCATCAATGTGGGAAAGGAGACGATGGAAGTGAGTGAGAAAGCGAGAGTGCGTTCGAGTTTCCACGCTCAAAATCGAGCACTCATACATATATGAGCAGTGGTGCAGCTCACAATGAACCGTGACAAATCTCCTCCAGCTGTTCCCGAGAATTATTATATTCGTTTGAAGGAATCCGGCATGGCATCTTCTCTGGACGAGACGTGGCTGAATTGGCGCTGGTTTCTGAACGGTGCACACGATTATCTAATTTTCTTTCTGATGAAATGATTCCGATTCAGGAAACGTCGTCACCGAAACCAAGCGTCTGATCGTAAGCTCTGGCTGATTCTAGATAGTTCAGAAAAGCCAGGAACCGAAAAGATAGCAACGTCGCAGAGCATCCCCCTGGACAACGACCATGTGCAACAATTGAGAACGAATGTTTTCTTTGTTTGAAATGAGGCTCTTGACGTGAGCTCTTGAGAACAACAATCTCGACTCACTCCAAATAGGAGTCAGTGTTGCTCTCATCTTTACCATTGAATCATGCGGAGACCCACCAAGCAAACATATTGAGGCATTCATTGAGCCATTTCAATTCAAAGAGTTTGTTTGTGTCCCAATGATTCGTCTCCTTTTGTGCTTCCCATTGAGTCCTGGAAAGTACACACGTGAGAAGGTGCGCGGTGGGAATCCATTCCACATGCACGGTGGGCCACCGCTGCTCTAACACACTCCGAACACGACATGACCTTTCACGCACTTTGATGAGAGTCAGACAGAACCCTGTTGGTCAACATGTCCTCGAGCAGGAGGCCCTCACACCGAGGGCAATGGAGATCCGAGTCACAGGAGATGCGTGACTACTGATGACAGCAAAGCGAGAAACTCTCGTTTCATCAATGAGAACTTCGCACCCGGTCAACGAGAACGCGATTCAAGTTGGAGCGATTAACATGGTTGAGGTCCGAATCGGAATCAAAACTCTAGGATGTGTTGTTTGAAGTTCTGTTCATCTAGATTATCAAGCGTTCATCTCGATTGAATCAGCGATGTAAATTGCATCAGACTGCCCACGATCGGAGGGGATTCAAATCCGCCAGTGTTCTGCTAAGGAGGAAAAATTGGAGATAACTTTGAGGTTGGTCTTACAGAATCTTTCCATTGATTGCATAATATCTGATCAACGCTTGATAAGCGAGGGGTGATTCAGGAAAGTGCCTAACTAAGTCGCATTTTCCCCAGAAATGAGATGACTGCTCAGAGTGACTCACAATTCAAAGCCGTATCACCTGTAGTTCTGATTTATATATTTATATTTTTCTGTAACCTGTGGTTCTAAATAATTGAGCATTGTTCGAGGATAACCCACTGGCATTCGATTTGTGGCTCAGAAATCAGATTTTACGCCATAAAACAAACTCAGAAATGCCGTTTCCTTGGAATTGGAACGACGCGACTCGTGCACTCTTTCCGAATCACGCTTCAATCCATCATGAACCAAGAAATGATGGGAAAAAATTGTGCGCACGGAATTCACTCACCTTATGGTCGAGGTTCTCGTATATCCAGCCTAAGTTCGGGTTTGGGGATGTTTTACTGAGAACCCTGCGATGATTCCAGAATGTTGCAGCTCCACAATGCCGGCTACAAACAGACCTTGAAGGTTCAGCCTTCTAGAAAAGTAGCATTTACTACGAAGGGATTTCGTCCGACCGTGAATATATTACGGAGGCTACTGAGTTGGCTGTCTCAAGAGCCTTGTCAAAAGTGAATGACCGTGGTAAAAGGAAGCGTCATCGACAATATCTCTTTGGAATGTGAAAGTCTCGGTCCCTCCACGTCTGGACATCATCTTGAGTAATGCAGAGGTGTGACGTCGGAAGCTCAACCAGGGTTTTCTTCTTGTGCTGGAACGCAAGTCCCGACCTACGAAAAGCGGCGAATTAGCCTTTTTGCGGCGGCGGACCTACCTTTGTTCATTGGCGTTGGAAACATCCGTACTACACTCCCGAGACAGTAAGTCAGTGCGGCGCTCCACTTTACCCTGTCCGATGACGAGGCCCTCTTCAACATTCGCTTTTGACGGCACTCAGAGACTAATTGCTGGGTGTAGGAACTTGACTGTGGTTTTCAGGAGGAATGAATATTTTCCCACGCTCCATGCTGCCAGATTCTTCCGCGGGGGAAAGGGTGATTTCTTGTGCACAATATTCTTAAATACTTCAACGAAAAACTCGGGTCGCGGAAAACCTATTTTGGAATGGCCAAATGTCGTCCAGTGATCTGCGAATCCCAGTCTTTCCTTTGCATCGGGACGATTCCCGACTCATCAGCTGATGCATCATATGGTCTCACTGCACTTGGCCGAGTGTGCTAATGTGTATGCGTTCTAGACGGAATGAACTTGAATCGCTTCGGATGGGCACTGACACAGCCCATGACTACTGGGAGCAGCACAATTCAGGATCCGAATAGCGCTGAGATAAACATATCCTATGAGACGGTTCTATTCCTGGAAAGATGTGATGGGCGAGCAGAGACAACAGTTGACAGCAGAGACAGCAGTTGACAACACGATTGCGCTGAGGTATGTGTCGTCGGAAAGACTGATGTTTTATTGACAAGGAATCCTTCATTGGGGATCGCGTCAACGATCCTTCGCGGAACCCTTCCCAAAAATCTTCCACAAAGCTCGGTTCCTTGGTTATTGGCCGCATTCTCCTTCCAGATCCTTGCCTCTGAGCGATGGACTCACTCAAGAAAATCGGGACCTAAACTTCGCTATTCATATGGAGCTAAACATGATCAATCATTTTACTACATATATGTAAGTGTTTCGTTTTGATTCTCTCCTGTGATTCACCCTTCATTGTGAAATTGCGATGTTCACGATGTTATATTTCGAAGATTCTTTCTTCGAGTCCCACGATACAGTCGCCGTAGGGGCTCATGTCCCACTCTACATCACAACCTGAACATGAAGCTACTTCATATCTCGCGACGAATCTACTCGATTCGGATCTCGGGGGTTCCGTATGCTTCGTTTCGCTTCCGAAAGGTGTTCGTCACTTTCAGTCTGAGTCTCGTCCTGGAGGTGGCCATCCCGTGGAGCCAAGCCCCACTCTTGGAGTTCGGATGAGGAACAGAATTGGTACACCAAACCCGAGATCACGCCAACGCCTGCGGTGAGATAGAATGCATACGACCAGGCAGTGATCGAGTTCTGAAATTACGCGAACGATTTCATGAACAGGAACTTCATTTTCAGGGCATTCTATTCAGAAATGGCGGGGACCACTGGCTCGGAATTGTGGAAGTACGATTCCTTCGAGATTGTGAGACGTTCGTTCAAACTAATCTCAGGTTTCCGTTCACGACGTGATGGAACTCACCTCATTCTGGATCAGTAGACCAGTTATCCAGGGCACCAAGAATCCCGTCAAGTTACCCAGGCAAATTGCAATCCCAAGTATCGTTCCGGCATAGTCCGGAGCTATATCTACCGGAGCAGACATGAAAGAAGCTTCGCTAAATCCTTTGAAAGTGCCGGCGATCACGAGCAAAGTCAACGACAGGGCTCCGTCACAACCTGCGACTGAAGTCAAGACAAGGAGCACCATTGAAGGTATGAATAGCGCTGAAATGAACGTTCTCTGTTAGGGTGGAATGATTCTGTGAGTGCGGATGGGCTTGCTAGATCAGCCTTAAAAGACTGACGACCAGTTCTCTAGAGGTGTGAACACGATACCCATTCCGTTGAAAACTTTGCGCACGTTCGTGCTGGTCATGTAGTCACGTTGTTTGAGAAAGTCTACGCACGGGCCCGCGATCGCTCCAGTGAAGATTGCTCCGAGGTACGGAAGTGACGAATACACCCCGTTCTGGAGAATCAAAACATTGGAATCATTCGGCGATGATTCTTGAAGTCCTGGCTGAGCTCAACGCTCTCCGGAGTTCTCCTCCCACGAACGTGAAAGTGTCTGTTCTCCTTAAATTCCCTCCCAACTGAATTTCTTCTCATGAATCTTCTTGACCAGCTTGAGAACTCACATCTTTGATATCGAAGTGCAATACGGTTCCCAGGTAAGCTGGCAGTTCAGTTATGAGAATGTACTGCAACCAATTGGAGCCGAATAGAGCGATGCCGACCGCAATCACTGCCGGCGACCGAAGAATTTTTCCCCACGGCGTCGACTTTGCCTTGAACAATATGTGGGATCGTTGGTTAGTCGAGAGGTACACAGGTCGCCCCACAATCGCCCCAAAGATATCAAAGAGTGGGTTGAGAGGATCCATACAGGTGCAGGGCAAGGATAGTCAACGAAGTTCAAAAGAAGTGCGTAAGTGGCTCGAAGTGATTAAGAAGGGCCCACAAGTGACCAATCGTGGGGATGTGCGAGAATATTTAAGCTGAAATAGGAACCGGAATCGGTATAACCGGCCAAATATGCATTTGGAACCGTGGAGAGACGTTTATACTACAATCGAATTCTCTTAGAAGAGACTCAGATATGAGAGACCTTTCTGGATAGAATCCCATGTTCGAGAACTTGGTCATCTCTCGCGCATTTTCGCACATTATCGGTCCTTGTTCCGGTGTAAATACTGTGTGTGATGTTCGTATGTACATATGTATGTATGTGAATATACAATACTAGAATATATGTACCTCCAACCCTACTCATCGACGGTCTGAATGCCAGACATTTGTAACTCACATGGGTCGGTTTTTGCTCTCCGAGGTCGTTTCCAATCAGATCGACTTCCGCTTGAGATGCCCAGGGATGCTCTTCAGGCCGGTTGGAGACGAGAAGAGCCCAGAAAATAAACCACACCACTGTGAAGAGCCACATAGCATAGAAAACCGAGGGCCACCCGCCCATGATTTTTGAATCGGCAAGAACTCCCGATATGGCCATGCCAATTACGATGCCAGAGGAGCCACCGGTGTGTATCAGCGCGATGCCCGTGGTCCTTTCTTTAACGGGGAGCCAATGCGCGATGAGTGCCTCCATTGCAGGATAAGTTACCCCTTCTGCGAGGCCTTGCAATACTCGCAGCGAGATCACGCCGGCAACACCCCAGTTGAACGCCGCGTACGGAATCAGCAGACTGAGGAAACCTGAGAGGAGTATTCCGACTCCGAAGAGCCATTTTGCTCCGTACCTTTCAGCCATTCGTCCACCGGGAATCGGCGTAATGATATATCCATAGTAGAAAGCGCCCAAAATGAGTCCTTGCGTGTACCGATCCCAATTGAAAGGACCGTCCTGGGGAGGAGTCGAAGGAAACCTCGTCAGCATTCTTCTGAAATCTCTACCCATGATAAAGGGCCAAAGAAAAACGTCAACACATCGGACTGACTTCCTTCTCGTGATCAAAGATGGTGTTGTTCGTGCTGGCTTTGGCTGGACAGCTGAGGGATGGTCTCTCGAACTCGACCGCGGATTGATTTACCATGACCACCATGGCTACGTTGAGGTTAACTCTCATGCCGAAAACAAGAGCCATGCCAAAGAAGCCGAGAAGAATCAGAACGTAACGGTATTGAATCCATGCTGGTAGAAAGAGAATCCTTGAGATTTCATGAAAGCTTTCCTTGGACTCCGAACCTGTGACGATGGCTTTGTGGTGTGATCATCAACAAGCGAATGTGAACCAATCAGACACTCGGAAAGCTCCGATTTCGAATGGTTACGAAAACTCGATTGCTCGTTTTTGGTTGAAAGTCTTACTATGCATTGCTTTTTCCCGAAAACTAAAGAAACAGGGAGTGTATCACCGGAATCCATAACCGTACGGTTTTATATTATCACCATTGGCAGTATTTGTGGAGAAACGATAAGGAATAAAATGCAGTTGATCTGGCGAGGGTTATCGAAAAGTCTTCGATTGCGACTCACATTCCTGAAGACGTTTACTCGTTACTTTTTTGACTTCTAGTGGTTGCCCATCGCCGTTCCAGGTCGAGATATCGAGTTGCATCGCGCTTGGTAAGAGACGTTGTTCTCGATAGTCACACTTGTCTCAAGCGGGATCTCAGATGGGCGCCTCGAGGTCAGACAATTCGCATCTTGCGAAGCCTCGCAAGGTTGAGAAAAAGGGAAGAAAATCCTAACTTCCTTACAAGATCTCGAGCAGAACAAAGTATTTCGGAGGGACAACGCTTCGACCTTATGACTTGAAAGATTCGGTTGGAGATTGTAAATATACCCAAGGCTGCCTTGTTGAGTGTGAGTTGGACCGGGCAACTATAAACGACGATGATATCGGGGAATGTCGTTTTACGTATGCCGTTGGAACGCTGTTCTTTCTATCCAGAGATTCGCATCCTCCAATCAATTGCATCTCATTTACCTTCACGGATACTTTGAGAACTCGTATCTTTGATATCGAGACGCAATACGGTTCCCAGATTTGTTGGGAGCTTATTCATGAGTATGCACTGCTGCTTTCCGTCGAAAAGAGCGATGCCGAGTGCAGTCATTGCCGGCGAGAGAAGAATTCTCTTCCAGGGCGTATTTTCGTCCTAGACAAGGAGAATGAAGGCTTCTGGCTGGCAGTGTTGGAAACTGTTTTCACATGGGATAATTTGTAACCAATTCAGGAAGCCGCCGAAAATCCACATCTGTCCGATGTGACCTGATTGAACGGAGCTCACTTTACATGACGGATCACTGTCTCTCATTGATGCCCCTCTGAGCTACGTTGCGACAGCAAAACCAAGTCATTCTCACTGTGAAATGTTTTCATATGTAGTTGTGTGTTTTATTTTTCAGAAAATGGTGCGATATATACATACAATGTGAGCCTACGAGGACAGGCACCCGGTGTCTCTAGAGCTCGCTTCCTATGCTACACAAAGGCTCTGAGAGGTGGTTCTAGAAGTTCGTATGCCAGTTCAGAAATGCAGAATTCCACTAATTCCCAAAAAGTCAAGAGACTTCCAGGCTGCGGCTCCGCCTTTGTGCCACCCATGGAGCGAAAATGTTCAAATGCGAGATCACACCTACACCTGATAAACACTTCCTTGGAGGATGTGGGAAGTGGTGTCTGAATGCTTTTTACGAAGCGGTCATCACAGATAGCGAAACTTCATTTCTTCTCAAACTTTCGATGGGTATTCATCAGATTTTGTCTGGACTTGATCCTCTGATTGTTCGGTACTCGGAGCCATACCCCATTCTTGGAGTTCGGAAGAAGAGCAGAACTGATACACTAGTCCTGTGACTATACCGATACCTGCCGTGAGATAGAACGCATTCGACCACGCCCCTATTGAGTTCTGAAATGCCAAAACGGAATCCGTCAGCGATAGACATGAAATTTGGTGAACACCGGGTTCAAGCCACTCAAATGTCAAGAGTGCATCAAGGAAAAGAGTACTTCTTCACGATCGGGATCTTCGACTCAACACAAGAACCTCCGACCAATCTGAAGTTCCGATTCGAAACAGAACGAAACTCACTTCATTCTGAATCAATAGACCGGTTACCCACGGCACCAAGAAGCCAGTCAGATTGCCGAAGCATACACCGATTCCAAGTATCGTCCCGGCGTAATCTGGGGCTATATCAACAGGAGCCGACATGTACGAAGCCTCGCACAATCCTCTCAGAGTTCCTGCAATCACGAACAGAGTCAGCGACAGCGCTCCGTCGCAACCCGCGGCTGAAGTCACGACGAGAAGAACGAGCGAGGGCCCGAACAGAGCTGGAATGAACATCTTCTATGAGAACGTTGTTCTCTTCTGGGGAATGTGAATGATCACAGAAAACAGGACATCCCGATCAATGAGAAACTGTTGCACAGCGGCACGTTACCTAAGCCGTTGAAGAGATTCCGAGTGTTCGTCGCGGTCATGTAGTTGCGTCGTCTTAAATAGTCTGCGCAAGGACCTGCGATAGCTCCCGAGAAAATCGCGCCCAGGTATGGCAGCGATGAATAGATCCCATTCTGGGGGAAAGAGCCAACTCTCAGTTTGTATGTTGACAGTGTTATGGAATTATTCGCTGCTGCCACACAATGAATGACTCACATCTTTGATATTGAATCGCAATACGGTTCCCAAATAGGTTGGAAGCTCTGTAACGAGCATGTACTGAAGCCAATTCGCGCCGAACTGAGCGATGGCTACCGCTAGCACGGCCGGCGACAGGAGAATTTTCCTCCAAGGCGTGGACTTGGCCTGGAATGGATCAGAAGGACATTTTTGATTGAGTGAAGAAATGTGAGTGAGGAGATTTCAAGATCGAACTCATCGCAAAATCCCTCAAACTCACGTGGGTCGGTTTCTGCTCCCCGAGATCGTTTTCGATGAGATCGATTTCTTCTTGAGAGACCCAGGGATGGTCCTTGGGTCGGTTTGAGACAAGTAGAGCCCAGAAAACAAACCAAACCACGGTCAAGAGCCCGAAGGAATAGAAAACTGAAGGCCATCCGCCCATGATCTTAGAGTCTGCCAGTACTCCTGATATTGCCATGCCGGCAACAACACCGAAAAAGCCGCCAGTGTGTATGAGTGAGATCCCCGTGGTTCGTTCTCCTACGGGAAGCCAATGCGCAATTTGCGCCTCCATTGCAGGATAAGTCACTCCCTCCCCGAGTCCTTGCAGTATTCGGAGCGTGACAACGCCTGTAGCGCCCCAGTTGAACGCCGCGTATGGGATGAGTAGACTTAGAAATCCCGTGATGAGTGCTCCAATGCCAAAGAGCCATTTAGCTCCAAATCTCTCAGCCATTCGTCCACCGGGAATCGGAGTGATGATGTATCCGTAGTAAAAGGCGCCAAGGATTAGTCCTTGGGTGTAGCGATCCCAATTGAAGGGGCCATCCTGTCATGAGATTGGGAAGAACACCTTAAGCACCGACAAGGAAACACGTCGAATTTCAGAGACAGCCAAATCTCATGCAGCAGCCGGAAGGTCGAGCTACGCCAATGACAGGCATCAAGAAGATCAAAAGTCCGCTCGTGCAAGCTTGCTCATCATTTCCATCTCGATGGGACTCACCTGTTTTTTCTGTGATGCGCTTGTGCTGTTTGCGGCCACTTCGACTGGGCAACTCAGGGATGGGCTTTCGGCCTCGATGGCCGACTGATTGACCATGACGACCATTGCTACGTTGAGGTTCACTCTCATGCCGTAAATACAAGCCAGACCGAAGAAACCGAGAGCGACCAGGACGTAGCGGTACTGGATCCATGCTGGAGAAGAGAATTGCTATGAGGATTTGCGAAAGGCACATCTGCCGCCTTCGAGCCTTGTCCGGTTCATTGCTGGGAACCAATTCAAGGACT
The DNA here is from genome assembly GCA_021527715.1 of Neoseiulus cucumeris. NCBI lineage: Eukaryota > Metazoa > Arthropoda > Arachnida > Mesostigmata > Phytoseiidae > Neoseiulus > Neoseiulus cucumeris. Next base: position 1,163,228 of record JAJSRV010000035.1, on the reverse strand, counting down.
CATTTCTTGTTTGTTTGATGGAATCGAGATCGAAAAATCTCGACCTGACGGTTTCGGTAAGCTCTGAATAACATTTCCGGGCGCCGCAAACTACTCTGGGGTCGAGTCTTAAATCAGTCGAATTGCGCTCCTTCTCAATCCAACGCAGAATCCTCTCGCCAAAATCCACTTACATGTTTTAGGACGTTTTCTGAAGGCCACTAGACTTTCATCTCCATTCCAAGCAGCTTTGGTTGAGTGCTCGAGTGGCATCGTGCTGATTTCGAGAGCAAATTCCTATCACAGTCACGCTCAAGCCGTGAAGCATTCCAGATGATCGTCCCGACCTCAGACACTTGATGATTTGAGTCACCCTGCGGAGTTGAAAGTGAAGCTTCGGAAACTTGAACCGATCCGTCTCGGAGGGAGCAGCGCCACTTCTGGTTAAAGCTCAACTGTCTGATCCCATTGAATTCGAGCCCTTTATGCAAGAGATGCGGCAACTGACTCACGAGGTAGGTATCGTCTGTCGGAGGCGAGTTCGAGCAGAACGCATCAATCCGGGAAGGGTGACGATGGAAGTGTGCGAGGTAGTAAGACTGCGTTCTAGTTTTCATGCCCAAGTTTGAGTATATCAGTAGTGATAAAGCTGAACCATAAACAAGCACTTCCTGTTGTTCCTGGAAAAAAATTCATACGGTTCGATCTGATTCGATCTCTTTCCCTAAAGAGGATAGAATGTTTTTTACAAGGGTGAGGCGGTCGATAAAGAGCTTTCCTGACACCAATTCGACTCAGAGACGGAACTTTGAACTAGGAGCCTGACGTTAGAACCTAATCCCTCATCTCGGAGATCGCGAAATCAGAGTAGAACGCTACGCATCCGACAGCAGCTTCGCCGCGAATCAGAATACTCATCGGAAAAAATCTTCCCGAGAAACAAGGCCACAGACCTTACGATTCGGAAGATTCCGCGCGACGCTGGGAATAACACCGGTGATGTTTTGGTATACTTCTCAAGTGTGAATGACGATGATAACAGAGACGTCATCGTAAAAATAGTGCTGGAATGCCGTTTCCTCGTAGTCGGAATTTGCATGCCTCGCGTGACTGTAAGATCATACGGAGTCTTCTCTCTGGCGGGTTCAACGTCGAAACCTTGGCTCGTGTGCTCCGCTTGGACTTTGTTTGTTTCCACTGGAAATTCCCAAATCACTCCCTATTCGAGGCCGTTTCCATTTTGTGCAGCGTCATCCTTCGTTTTTAACCCAATCGCTTCGGAACCTGGCAACAGCGTTGATGTACGGCACCCCGCACTCCGGGTGAAGTTTTCCCATCAGTGATGCTCAAATCAAAGGATGTATTTCTTATTCCTCTGCCGAGGCCAGCTATATTCAGCTATATATACGATATTCTCAGCCGGGAGGCTCGCGAATGCTGTCCACTCTTTTCCGACCCTCTTTGATCATTCATGGAGCGTGGCCGGGGAGAGCCTCGGATTTCCACAGATCTTAAATTGGGAGGAACTTTGCCGATGCGATGGTGGAACTTATCAAAAATTAGATCGTCCGTGAGGCAAAAATCATCTCGAGGCTATGCACCTGGTTTGGTGCCGGATCCCCGACTCCCAGATGCTCGATTCCCTGTTGCCCGCCGCGGAAAGATACTCTCTGCGACTCGAACCTCGGCATGGATGCGCACGCTCAAGATCGGTTACGAAAATCAGCTGCATCCGCAGAGAGGGTACAACTACAAAGTTGTATCCGAGTGAATCTGAAAACTCGAAATCCACCTAGTGAAATATTAAGACGTTATTGAATGAGGTCTCCTTCGTGGGTTGTATCTCACAAGGAGTGCGAAGTGCACATTCCAAATGCTGCAATCGTAAGATCGCAGACCCCGTTGAACTTTGACGTGGGCAAAAAGTAAGTGAATATTTTCGAAATGATCAGACACCCAGAGGATCAAGAGAAAAAATTCGGGGCAATGATGCTGTCGCGAGAGGCACGACCCACCAGGAGGAGACAAAGAATACGAGGAACTTGGTCAAAATCTGATGCAGTTCACGGGGCGGCACGAGTCTTCATTTATCGACCGTAGCAGATACCTTCTTTCCGTGGCCATTCTTCAACATGTAGCGCGTGATACGTGAAAACTTTTGAACGTTTGTAAATCAAATCGAGTGCAAATAATTTCATGAGGATTGCGAGTGCTATCGATCGGCGCGGGAGAGGATTCCTTTTGGCGGCGGACAATTGGGAATCGGGCATTTCAGAGTCGGGCATTCGGGGCAGTGCCATGCACCTAAGGTCTGAATGCGGAAAAACCATAGACATCACAGCCTACCACACACGCGAGCAAGAGGGATGCCGCCTATCGAGAACTTCGAGTATAAAGAACGTCTGTCGCAAAGGAAAGGAAGAACTTTGCTTGATAAGAACTTCTCATACAAAAACATTGTCATCCATAAACAGGGTTCGTTTTTGGAGCTATCCCTTTCTAGAATTCACAGTGATAACGATCTCATCATAATTTTTATTCATGAATATTATAATGTCAGGACACGGAATCCGAATCTTGGTGGGATGGTTCCTTAATAGATAGTTGGCACGAGAGATGTTTCCCTTGAGATATCTTGCTCCTTGGCTCTGAATCGTTTACGACTGAACGAGGAGCGAACGAGCAAAGCATCGTGAACTTCGGCTCACAAGAATTCCGGAAGCCAACATCATCTCACATTTAAGTCCCGGAGTTCAGATCACACGAGCTGCTGTACGTTTGTCGTCTTTTTGATATCGTCATCGCCCCAAAACCGCGAAGCAGTTTTCGGGGCCGGCATTCTGATTCAAAAACGTATCGAAGTCAAATTGTTTGCTTCAATGATTTTTTCATCGCCTGTTCGATCCTCATCGTCGTCAGCTGTCAATTTCTTCTGTCTTGAGACCAATCCCCACTCTTGCACTTCTGCGCTTCCGAAAATTTGGAATATTAAGCCTGTCGTGATCCCGACTGCTCCAGCCGTGTAGAACGCGCGAGCCCAAGCAGTTGTGGTTTGCTGTAAAACATTTTACAGCGGTTACAGACCGAAGTGCCGACTCGTAAAGTATGAGTCGATTACGAGTCTTGAATGACAGCACAAACTCGATAACTTGGCAGCTCGAGATCCCTCACCTCTTTGTGGATAAACATTGCAGTAATCCAGGGGACAATGAATCCAGTCGTGTTCCCTATCGTCATGCACAAACCGAATATGGTTCCGGCGTAGTCTGGAGCGAGGTCAACCGGCACTGTGATGTAGCCCGCCTCAGATATTCCTCGAACTGTCCCGGCGATGACGAACAATATCAAGGAGGTCGTGCCATCACAGCCCGCGACGTGCGTAACAATTATCAGGAGAATCGATGGGACGAACATTGCTTTCGGATGAAAACAATATTTTGAGTTAGAAGTCAGGTCTCCATAAGATCAACATTTCTGATTCAAATCAATCCCCGGAGCTTTGACACTGACTGGAATCTACGATATTTGGATCAGTCCAGACACAGACTAAGATTGGTGAGTTGACTTCAAGAGATTTCGAAGAAATGTTCGATACTATGGTAGCGCTTACAGATTCCATTGAACACTTTCCGAGTGTTCGTCGCTGAGAGCCATCGTCGACTCCTCACGTAGTCGGCACAGGGGCCGGCCAGAGCTCCTACGATCGAGGCGCCAATGTAAGGTAAGGCAGTGTAGAGTCCGCCCTGAGTGAGAAGATAAAGGCTTGAGTCGAGTTGAAGAGGACGAATAATAGTTCAGATTTGTTCTTTTTCATTCATCAACAAATCGGAAAATGAAACCCGTGGATAGAACTGATTCCTCACAATTCTACGAGGTTCGATAGAGGTTGTGGATAGGAGAGATCTTGGACCTGGCTCCTGATACCTTTTCCACGTTGAAATGTAGAACGCGGGCTAAATACGTTGGGAGTTCGGATATGAGCATGTAGTGGAGCCAATGGACTCCGAAATGCGCGCAGATAAGTGCCCACACACCCTTCGATGTGAGGATTCGCTTCCACGGCGTCTTCGCCGCCTGAAAAAATTTGGCACAGTCTGAGCACGTGAACTCAATTCATGACTTGAGACATGTGGATCTTCCCGATTGGTAAACACTTGCATGAACAGGTCTGTTGTCTCCGAGATTTTTGTGAATGTAATCCAACTCCTCTTGAGATATGAATGGGTGGTTTTCCGGTCTGTCTGAAGCTAAGATCGTCCAGAAGAAGAACCAAATCAGCGCGATTGTTCCCGAAAAATAGAAAACCGATGGCCATCCACCGAGAATTGTTGACCCCGCGAGTAGACCAGAGATCGACAAGCCCGCGGTGGCGCCAAGGAAACCACCTGCATGCATGAACGCGATGCCTGATGTGCGCTCGTTGACGGGAAACCAATGAGCGCATTGGGCTTCAGAGGCGGGATAGGTTACACCCTCGCAGAAACCTTGCACAGCTCTCACGGCGATCAAAGCGGGAGCACCTCCGTGATGTGCGGCCAAAGGAATAACAAAATTGAGCAGAGCTGTGATCAGCGTTCCAAGCCCGAAGAGCCACTTTGCACCGTAGCGTTCGGCGAGCCTTCCGCCGGGTATGCCAGTTATGATGTAACCGTAGTAAAACGCACCAAGGATAAGACCTTGCGTGTATGTGTCCCAATCGAAGGGGCCTTTCTGTAACGATTATCATCAGATCTGATTGGGCTGAGATATTTGTATGCACTGTTCATGGTATCGCGATTTACAGATTACCTTCATTGCATCATGATGTTCGGATGAGCCGTTTTTGTGCGGAAAAGGACAACTCCCGGCTGTCAAGGCACCTTCTGATGAAGTGTCCGGAGGCTTATGAACCATAGCCACGAGAGCCACATTGATGTTCACTCGGTTGACGTACATACAGAACAGACCGAAGAACCCCAATATCGAAAGGATGTAGCGATATTGCACACATGCTGAAAGAAGTCAAGTCGTCTCACTCCAATGTTGGCTCAAAGTGAAAAAACAGTGAGATATTCGATGCAGACTTCATTGATTACTGGGGCCAATGCTCTTTAGAGCTTGGAAGTTTGAGCACTCGAATTCAAGCATGCAAGGTAACTTTGATCTGGCATCTTGGGCAACCAGATTCAGGCAAAAAAACAAGTGGTGCGAGACGTTGGTAGAACGCAGCCATATCAGAGTTAGGCAACCAAATTCATGCACAGTTCAGGCATGTCAGCCTAAACCTGGGTCACGTGAAATCTAGGCGACTTGGGCATCTCGGCGATTCAGGCATTTCGGGCAGATCAGACAACCTGTCCAGCTCCCGGGCTCTACGCAACAGATATCGCACATGTGGAATGTGCGCAAGTTCAGAAAAAACAAATGAAATATGAGTTGTTTCGCCATGAGGTCAGCTGTTCCCAGCCACGGAGCCATTGTGTTGATGAGTTTGAGCGCGGATTCTGAGATTCGCTCAAAATTAAGAAAAACATAGTTTTCAGCATGTGGTTGGACAAGAGACAAGGTTCTGCAGCAGTTTCACGCTCAGTTTGTCAAAGTTGTCACGAACGTAACCTGTCGAGCTTGGGCAGCGGAATCCTTGAAACTCGCTGATCTCAGAACTCCCCTACACGTGGTGGATTCACGGCGGGGAGTTTGTCATCTCCATGACCATGGAAGACACATATTCGGAGAATACTACCAGCCACGTCGGGCAAGTGAGATTTGCGCGCGGATGTCCGATTTGAACAAACCTGCTCAGTTTCAGTAGTTAATTCGCATTCGATGATATTTTCTGATTGTAAGAACTTACATTTCGTTCTCAAGTTTGTCGGCACTTCCAACATCGAGTTCATTGTGTCAGCCGTGAGACCAGCCGACAGAGTCGTCTAACCGAACTAGCAGCACTTTGACAGAAAGCACTTCCCGTAGGATTTAATCACAATGATGTGTTTCGGCGTATTCGTCTATGGTGAGCAGTAACATGGAGTTGCTTCACGAAACGAGTGACGACCGAACACTTCTTGAGAGAGAACGCAGATTGCCGACAGTAATATCGTTTCAAAGTTCGCTCGAATATAAGTCGCAGCCTTTCAAATACTTTAGCAGGTCTCGTGAGCCGAGTTCATGGAGTACATTTGTCGCGAAACTCTGTTATCACCACATTCTCCGACATTTAGCCAAAAAGCGAAAAAATTGTCAGTTGGCAACACCGCAAGCACAGCGAAAAACCATAGCTCAGCGCCAATGCAAGCTCTTTCCCTAAACAGTCTTCTACGGCTCAGCATACGTTTAGACCTTCTATTGCGGAAGGGTGAGGGAATGTTTACAATTTGCGAAAGCATTTCAATTCTGCAATTGGGATTTTTGGGTGGAATGGCTCTACATGCTGCATTACGGTGGACAAGTTTCCGGTGCCGAAAACGAATTCCACTCATTACTTCGGGCGAACAAAAACCCTCTGTTCCGGCCGGTTTGGACAGCTCGAAGTTCCGGAGCCCCAGAACGAACTGGTTCTGGAATGGAACACTCGGTGATCATTCCTCAAGAATGATTTGGCAAAACTCCTCTTTTTCGATCTCTCAATCTGGCGGCTTTTATTGCAAAGACTCTTCTCGGAAAAATCTGTTTGATCTGCTCCGATCTCATTCTCCTCCTTGACCCCATTCCCATCTTGGCCGAAGGTGCGAGTCCGTGATTACGGACTGAATGTGATGTAGGTTTGTCGAGGTTTCCTTATGACGGGTCGTCAGCTGATCGTCCTTCCAAGGTCGCTGACTCAGGCGTATACAGACAAGACCGAGACTGAATTCCGGAGCAACTTCATTTTGAAAGTGTGTATCTCGAATTTCGATCTCTCAGAGCCGATGTTTCTCGTAATGGTCAGTGGTGGAGCTTTCATCGAGAGCCGAGAGGACAATTGAGAGTCGATGAAACCGAAGAGCAACCTCTACCACCATGTTAGCACCAGAACGTTTGCTTTTATTCTCGCGACTCCCATGGTGATCGACATCGAAGTCACAAACGGTTGTTGTATTTGTGCGGAGAAGCAACGTCCTCTATGCGAGCCCAGAGAAGATTCCAGTGCGACGGAACAGATGACGTTCCGAGTGGAGCCACTGCGTGTGATACAAAGCCTCAGAGCCTTTAAAATTCCTTCGAATCAATTCTCTCCTCAGCATGAACTTTCATCTCGCTTCATGTAGAGAACGATTGCAATGACTGCGAGCACAGTGATGATGAAAACTTGAGTCACCAGAATCACAACGACAACTCGATTTGTCTCTTGCGGACCTTGAGTAAATCTTACGATTAGGTGTATAGGGTCGAATACGTTTATGTCCAAGCGGGAAGTCCTGACGGAGCTGTGCGGACGGGTGCGTCTGAGACCGAAAATGCTCCAGCCGGTGGCACTTGTATTCGACCGTTTCGAATTGGAGAAGGTTGCCTCCTTCTTCGCATTCGAATCAAAAGATGACACAACGATTGGCGTCCGTTCGAGATCGACCATGTTCGGAAATTGAGGGACCCAGAATAGTCCTCGCCATGCTTCGTTGTTGAGCTGTTAATTTCGTTGTTGGAAGCTGACTGCTGGGACCATGCATCGATTTCAGTGAACCTGATCATGATCCACAGCAGACGTCCCGGTTTTGGTCTGGGTTCATCTCCACAAATTTCTGGAATATTCGACTGTCGTTTTCGGAATGCATCTGAGCCATGCGTCCTGGAATCGTAGCTTCCCTCCATCGATTAGGGGAATCTTCGCCGTCTGTTCTTTCTCAATTTCAATCCCGTTCTTGTGCTGATCGCTAGGATTCGGATAAATACGTCGAGTTTCAGACTCTAGATCGATATGCAATCCCTCACAGCGGCTGGAGCCATCTGTAACTAACGTCGTCCAGTATTCATGGTTGATCTAGCTGACTGCATGCATAATTGATGGAGTCGTTTCATGATGAATGCATGAAGGATCTAGCCCGCTAGCGAAGGCAAGAGACGGACCTGCCAGCCTTGCAGCGTCTTCAGATTCGAACGCGCCCTGGTTTCCCTCCTTGGCCAACTGGTGACTTTTCACCAAGCCCCCGGAAATGCTGGATGTTGTCAGTGCCGCTGTCGGGTTCTGCTGTCTCGGACTGAACTTTGTTCGAAATAGGCCGTTACGTTTATGTTTACATTCCTTGGATTTCATCATGCTTTTGACAACGTTCGCTTATTTGGTACGTAGCACGTTCTCCGGCCCCGTGTACTTGAGTTCATTCATAATTTTCAGCGCGTACTTTTCTCAAATTGCCGCCAGTGTTGCAGCTTCTCGATGGGTTTCGAAAAGAGCAGAAGTTCTGATGAACCTCAGCCGAAACTCAGCGCACGTTACGAGGAAGAGCGTCAATCGCATCGCCCTTGTGCTTGGTTTGATCTGGACCATGAGCTTTGTGGATGTTATGGTTTACCTCCTAGAGGCTCCTCTGCTCATACTGTACCTCGAACTGCAATTCGTTTCGTTAGTCGTTGGTCGTACGATCGCTTGTTGTTTTTTGATTTTTGTCGTCCTCATCAATCTAAATCATGAGTTGCGGCTTTTGCGATCGAACATTGAAACACAAGCTGCAAACGTTCTCAAAACTCATCGAAACTGTGTACAGAAAATCAATGAGACGAATGCGCTACTCGGTCATGTCCTTGACTGGATAATACTCTCGGGCTTCATGATCTTGTCTACGGGACACACGTTAGCCCTCATCTCTTCTTGTCCGTTGTTACGGTATGTGATTTTGTCCACTCTCTCGAATCTAGGACCTATCATCATAACAGTTATCTGGGCGGAGAAAGTTGCGCAGTCGATGAGCAGCATCCGAAAGGTGCTCCGGAATAGAGGTATGGGCAGCGACAACCTTGATATAATGGAGGCGCTATGCAACAGAAACGACTCGGGAGTTCAATGGATTGCAAAATCTGAAGTCATGGGCTTCGCATCTGCTCTCCTCATCTTATCAACAATCGTTTCCTACGCGAGCTTGATCATCACGACACCGCTATTCAAGAACAATGACACCTTCTGCTTCGTTTGTGAGCTGAATTGAATGTAGTGATGCGCGAGCGACAGACCGAGAACTCGAAATGTCGACCTCAATTTCTCAAAAGTCGTCACCTGCGACACTGTGATATTCCGGAAGCTGCCATCTCCAATACCGGACCTCCCGAAAACCTCTCCCTCAAGAAACCGGACCCTTCGACTGGATGTGAATTCTCATGAGTCATTGTAGGGTGAGTTTCCTTGGTTCACATTACTTGTGCAGTTTTTGAATGTTTGTGGAATCTTTTAGCGCAACCATCCCTGACCTCAACTTCTATTCCACAAAACTGTGTGAAACGCGTAGATCCTTGTTGCATCAAGTTCAGCGGAACAAAACTGAGCCTTGGCCTTACAAACTCACCATGCTGGCGAAGAAGCGACCTCAATTGCTTCGCAACACATCCCTCTATAGCCTTGGAGAGCGATCGTTTGCTCCACGGAAGTGCATCAGCACGAAGCTGATCTCACATTCTACTTCTCCGTCAAGCCGATATTTCCGAAGCTCAGAATCCTGATCCGAGCAGTTCTTTGGGAGAACATTGGACAGAGTAGGGTAAATGTACCAGTTATGGACCCCTGACCAGTTATGGACCCCCATCAGTTTTGGACCGGGTCCATAACTGGTCAGGAGGTCCATAACTAGTCAGGGGGTCCATCTGGTACATTTACCCGAGGTGCACGGTGGAACCGAAGATCGAGATCCGGACAGGGCCGCAGGTGCATTTTTCGACGAGAAATGATCAGATCCAGGATCGATATTATTGAGGCGGGGACAATCGAGGTTGCTTTATATTCAGAATCCCTGCTCAACAAAACGTGGTGGCCAAAGATCAAGATGATGGAACAGGGTCGTGGAATGACATTAAGAAGTTGATTCCAGAGAGGTTCTCGATTCTCCGACAACGAAGCCGGTTTCACGTTCCCTTCCTGCAGTTCTCGTGCAGGAGGGGTTTAGATACTGTTGATGAATGACGAGACAACTTTATCGATTGGTATTCGATCATGGCCGTGGAGATTCTTAAATATGGAACAATGATCGTGGCTGACGGATCACATACTCGAGGCTGACTTGGAACGTTTTCGTCCTATTCGTAGTGAAGAATCTTCCCACCTCGCAGAACCGAAAGTGTGAAAATAAAATGTACCGCTGGTTGCTATTGGAACAAAGATCTTCCGAGCTTTCAAAACGGCTGAATGTTGTCGATGTTGCAGTGTTTTTCTGCTGTCTTGGATTGAATTCGGTTCAGAGCCGAATGTTGCGGCTCATTCTACATTTTCTGGATTTCCTCATGGTTACTACAGCGTTTGCTTACCTGGCACACCCCATGTTCACCGGTGCCGTTGATTTGAGTGGGCTCATTGTTTTCTCAGCCAACTCGTGTTTGATCTCCGCCAGTGTGGTAGCTGCTCGATGGGTGTTAAATCAAGCGGAACTGCTAACGAACCTTAGCAGAAGTCCTGACGCAGCCACCAGGACAATCATCAACCGCGTTGGCTGGGTTCATGCTATGATTTGGATCTTATACATTTTGGATATCATCACTTTCTTCCTGGAAGCTCCTTTACTCATACTCTACCTCGAACTGCAGTTCGTTTCGTTCGTCGTTGGTCGCACGATCGCGAGTTGTTTTCTAATTTCCGTCATTCTCATCAATCTCAATCATGAGCTGCGGCTTCTGACTTCAAAGGTCGGACTTCTCACCGCAAACGTGGTCAAAACCCACCGAGACTGTGCTCAGAGAATCAGTGAAACGAATAAGCTTTTAGGCAATGTACTCGACTGGATTATTGTCTCGGGCTTGATGGTTCTATCGATGGGGCAGACTTTGGCCCTGATATCCTCTTGTCCTCTGATACGATACGTGATTGTATCAACTCTTTCGACTTTAGGGCCCATGACAGTTATGGTTATTTGGGCGGAGAAAGTTGCCCAGTCCATGAACCTCGCTCGGAAAACACTCCGGAAGGCCGGGGGATGCGACGACTCCCTCGACATCTACGAGGGGCTTTACAACACTACCGACTTGGGAGTTCGATGGATCGCGAAATCTGAGGTTATGGGATTTTCATCTGCTCTCGCCGTCGTGTCAACGATTGTCTCCTATGCGAGTTTGATGATCACGACTCCGCTCTTCCAGAACAATGATACGTACGATGCCAACTGTGAGCTCGATTGAGCACAACAGATTTCAACTTCCGCTGCTGCTGACCCGGAACCTCAGATTTCCTTCCATATTCGACGACGAATCTTCGATCGACATTTTCGAATTCAGGCGAGTCTCACTTGTTCGTCTCTCGCAGACATCTGACCTCACATTGGTTTCGAACGAAGACGACAATGAATAAATGAGACAGAACATTCTGACTGAGTGGCAGCAATAATGAGATTACAATATTTATTATATTATTAGATAGGCTAGTTGTTTATGAGCGTGGGTCATCTATGTTTCGCTATAACTACTGTATTTACATGTTGCAACTGACCCCGTCCCGAGCGCCAATCACATGCGCGGAAACCTTTCAAACCATTTCAGATACTGGATTCGTCATAAATGAGAGCTGTCGGTGAACATCACCAGTAACTTGATAGGACTTCACCGGTTTCCGGGCTTTCGTCTTCTCCAGAATCGTTCTCCTCACATCCGTATCAACTTCTTTGCGTTCAGACACAAAGGCGATCAGCATCATCAGGATGGCCTGAATCAAGAAACATCAACTCAATCTTTGAAACCATGTTTTCTCGCATGAACCGAGGAGAATCTAGTAGTTTTGTTTTGAAGTCAGTATGAAGGAACGTTGGAACTCACCGCTGAGAACAATGATGCCGATATCAACATCGTGGCATCCCTGAAGTCTGAAGATGTTTGGAACATTGCAATCACGGGTCCGAACGTTTCGCCGAAACCGTTACAGAAGTTCCAGAGCCCCGAGATCGGTCCGTACGTTGCAGGACTTTTGAGGAATCCGAGGTCCGTGACGGCAGTATCAACCAGGTAATCGAGAGTCGGAACGTAAGCGAGGGCAAAACCGAATCCAATGAGTATGACTCCTACCATCGTCATGTGATCGTTGGGATCCTGCAAGAAGTACTTGCAGGGTCCAATGACGAGGAATGCCACGGCCAGGATGATCGTTCCCGTGATCATGGTGCCCACCTTGGTCCTGTTCCGCAAATAATAATGTTTTATTATTGAGACATGCCTGGGTATTGGTTTCCGTGAGAATCTGAAGCTGGATGAATTCCATTGATAAAAGTAGCGATTCGATCGCGTACCTTGCAGCGAGAAAAGGTGCGACGATGAGGGCGGCTGTGGCAAACGATGCTGCCTGCGCGAAGTAGTAAGCGATGCTGTATTCGTTGTGCAGGATGTTCTCGAGGAAAAGTTCGAGTGTCGGCTCGATAAAGCTGTAAGCTGTAGTTGTCACGAGCATACAAAGAATGACGAATATGCCGTTCCAAGTGCACGCGATCCTGAGTGGCAAAAAGCCTTGACTACCAGTTGATGAGATGTCAACGTATCGCATCGATCCGTAATTTGAAAAAGTCCACACCGACAACGGAATCGTGGCGAGGACTACTGTTCCGAAGATTGAGAAAGCCCAGAACCAGCCGAAGCCCGTAACCAAGAAACTACCGATGACAGGTCCTAAAGAGAAACTGATGGCGACAGCGGCTTCAACGGCGGCGAAAGCCTCGTCTATGTGTCGAGAGAAAACTCTCATAATGATGCTGTGTGAAGAAGTGTTGAAGGCCGCTGCTCCCACACCTTCTAACGTTCGAACCTGGAAAGACCACGAGCAGAGTGAGCTCAGCCGTATTGTGGGGGAGGGGAATGAGGTAATTTTTGGGATTTTGGGAGTCTTCCGATTGCCGTGTCCCTAACTTTGAGAATCAATCGTCATCCATCGTCAGTGGGGAGCTTTCCTCGAAAAGATATGTTCAGCACAAAGCAGTGTGCGAACTGCGTACTTGGAGACGTAGCACGTGTGTAGCGGACCTCGACGAATCAACGGAGTCAACGGACTGACACAGATTGTAGATAAAAAGAGAAGAGAAGAGAATATCATCCAGAAGAGATTTTCATTTCGAAATCGAGACTAGCATCGGGAACTCACCACGCATTGCGCGAATATGTACGTCCGGTAACTCGGCATCGGAAAGAGATCGAGAGCACCAAGGGCGATGTTTGTGAGCGCAACCAATGTCAAACCGAAGAAATAGAAGAAGTTTATCCCGAATCGTGGAATCAATGGGCCGAAGACCAAAGAGAAAATCATGGACGTACCGGCGTAGAGTACGAACGCGATCGAAACATCGACCTCGCTAGCGGTACCTGCGGCGATGAGAAACCATTGAAGTTATAAAGCATGTTCCCGCAAAACTCCGTCCAGGATGAAGAGCGAGAACGGATCATTCGTCCTCAAGGCTCCCCCAGAAGAGTCGTTCTCCGACTCACCGCGGATTCTTCCTTCAACACTCATTCAGTACAGGGGAATGTTAAAATTTCGATTTGCCCACCTTCCATCCCGAATTGGGCCATCTTCATTGCCAGATGTTGGGGCAGCACCGGCGCCAGCATGCTCCCCGCGCAGAACGATAAGAAGTTCACGCCGACTACCAAGGCTAGCAGCAGTGTTTCGGGTCCTGTGATGGATTCGGATAGTTTCCCGAGGAGCCATCTTCCAATACACGCTGAGAACGCTCTGCAGCACGTCCAGCCTTCTTCTGTCGAGCATTCTGATGATTCGTACGAAGAGGACTCCGATTTCACCGGCCATTCGCTCGACGAGAATTTTTCCGAGCTACAGCCGGAGCTCGAAACTGAGTTGTCATCCGCTTTAATGTCGAGCAAAGGTTCTGCGAGGGTGCCGACCATGTTTCTCCTGAGGCTTCCGATAGAACACTGACGATGAACTGAAGAGATTCGCTAATTTTCGCTGGAATAGAAAAACGAGTGCTTTGTAATCGACTGCAGAGTTATCATTTCAAGAGGATAAACTCATTGGAATTGGAAATCATTTCGGAATCCGCACACTTTCTCGGGAAGTTATGAGAAAAAGCTCGTGAAAACGAAAGGATTTCAGGAGGGGAAAATGTGATTCTTGCTGAGTCAGGGCCAGCTTCGATCATCAGACTACAAAATCATCCCTCGTAGGGATTGAGACTTTGGAAATTTCCGTCGGATGTGTGTCCTTACAGAGACTAAGATCGCTTGCGAAAGTCATTATCTGTTAAAACGGTAACGACCCTCGGGATCATTTTGGAGCGCTCCCGGCTTGCTAATGCTGCGTTTGTTCGAGAATCTCCGGGCTTGAGGTCGGGATCTTTCGGGAAAACTCCTCAGTTTTCATCGTTTCGTTCTTTCGAAATCTTGAATCATTCTCCGCATGTACAATTGAACGTTTGATGAGCCGTGGCAACCTGCGACGCTTTATTTTTATCAGACTCAGCGTGACGTGAAGGTCATTTTCTGTTTATTTTCCTCGCGGAATTTCCTCAGTTGTGTGATCAATCCTCGAGGGGTGCCCTTGGAGTTCATGAGGCATGAGAGAAGCATCCGATCCAAATGAGAATGAGCTTGTATTACGTAAGCGCAGCGATGCGATCGTCATAGTACATTCGGAAACGCCGCCGAGACTCTCGCGTGGCGGAAGTTTTCCAGAGAGAAGTTTTCCCGTTTTCCTCCTCTCGTGTTCACGAGCTGGCGCTACATGCATTCGAAATTTTTCTCATCTCAGCTGCACTCACCTTTTCTCTTCGATCTCCTGGAACTCCTGCTGCAGCTGTTCCGACTCCTCCTGACTCGCTTCAGACCTTTCTTTCTAGTGCCAAATGGCAGTGCAGACCAGGTTCTGTGAGGTACCATCAATCAGTCGCGTGGAGTCACGAAGTATCCGAGGAAGACCACTCGAGAGTCCATTCTACACAGTGCCGCACACAATAAAAGTCAGTTGAGTCGCACAGATGTCAAAACGCGAACGTGATTCTCAGGTCGAGTTGAAGAAGTGAGCTTAAAAGATTTGATTATCAATTGGTTTCCAGTGCAGTGGATCCTCGGCACAAAGACACGGTTTTTGGGGAACGTTTCGATGCGAGGCGTTCTGTCACAACTCTCGAGGTATCTAGGGAATCGTCACCGTCTCGCTTTAAAAGATAATGCAACAGCGGAGTGAGAAAGGATGGATAGAAATCAACTGAGAGAGAGAGAACTCGTTGTAGGGTGTCCCATCTCAACAAGCATCCCTCCCCAACGTTGATGCTTCGTCAAATATTTGAATGATAAGAGAATCTATGCCCCAAAAGTGGAAGATAATCAGATTCGATTCTTCCACAATGTTTTCATTGATTGTAATCAGCCGTAAAAGTGGATCTTTTTCATTCATACAGCGAGACTCTAGCGTTATCTATTTGGAGGCCTTTCCGCAAAGATGTGGATTCCAAGGCATGACAACGGCCGGCATCCAAAGAAAGCTCCGTAGCAGAAACAGTTTCGGTCACTCGGCGGTGCTCCGAAAAGATGCCTACGAGAGGGAGCTCAATGCGAATTATCGGAATTCCAAAGTGTTCTCCCAAAGGGAAAACCTGTTGGGAATGTCAGGCTCCGCCCGGTGTGACTTCGTGAGAAGGAGGCCCTGCGCTCCAAAGAGTTTGTCCGATGCGCACCTCAGACCGTTGACGCCATCGTTGGTTTCTGGCGAACTGAAGGAAAGATGTTCTCCCCGGTTCGAGACCGAGTTTGAATTGTCCGCTGTGTATGAATTCAAAGCGCAGAGAAAGCCTCCAAAAATGGAACGTGAATCGCGAGTTACGGAATTAGATTCGAAAGGATCTTGTTTCCAGCTTCGATTGTGGAAAGGATTTCCCAAACACATTGAGGAGGATGTGAGTTGCATGATACGGTGCGGCTCATCAACCTACGTCACAGACACCATCCTTTGCGGTGTAATTACGAGAGATTGATAGAACCGTGTATCCATTGTTCTTTCGCTATTCGAGTTGGAGATTTCGATGCCCGCCAAACCACAATGGTGGCAGAAATCTACAATCTTACATTAGCTACAACTGAAAACTCGCTTGCATGGGGTCACTCACCATAAAACACTTCCGTACATTCAACACAGTAAAACCATTGAATTTCAAGAATTTTTTCTCCACGGGTGGAGCGCCAGAGAGGTGCAGCTGACCGGGACCTCCGGTCAGCTGTTCAATCGTTTCATACTGCTTCTTAGATGGACATTCAAACGTGCATCGTGTAGAGGCTGTTCCTCCTCGAGCCTATGGATTGTAACATTCTGGTCGCGCTGCCGAGTTCTAGAAAATTCAGGAAACTCGTAGTGTGTGGAACTTCGAAGGGAAAAATAGAGTCGTTCAAGCTTTCCCTTCCTCTGAGATATGATCGATATACGCGGAGTCAGGCCGTTCGCGCTCTACAAGTTGTTTACAATTAGATCCTTCGTCGGTTGTTGTCGAGGGCTGTTTTGAAGTTTGGATCCAACCGATGATGGGGAGCAGTTGGCTGCGACTATCATTTAGGAAAACAGCGAAGGAAGTCATAATGTCGAGAGTTGTGTGTGTCATCGGCAGCTTTCTCAGAAATCTGAATAATTATTCCCATTCTGTGTCTGTATGGATCATTCTATGGAGGCTGATGACCGCTTGGCCTTAATTTGCACTTACTTTCGAGTCATTTCGCCGCGTTGATCAGAACTCTGGACGCTGTCTGATTATAGTATGATGCCCCGGGACCAACGTCCAGCTTGGAAAGATTACACTTACAATTAGAGGAACGATTCGCGTGTAGTGTACGAGAGCAGCCCAAGTTCCCCGCCAAACGTGAACGAAATTCATGAATGTACTCGTCGCTCACTTAAAGATCATATTTTCACCGTTTCGCAGGAGTTATGACATCGGTCAAAGTCCAGCCACTCCCTCCACGCATTGCTCACCCGCAAGGCACTTGGGGCGTTCAATCCAGCGGGAGCGATTGCAATACGGAGGTCTGATCGAATCTGAATTGAAAGCCGGAACTCGAGGCTTGTTCGAAGAATGTGAGAATTGAGTTGCTCAGTTGATACGGAGATGACAAGAGCGATTCGCTCATTCGAATCTTATCACGCAGGCATGGGTATCGACCCAATCTGTGGCATGCCTCGAGGATTATGAATCGTCGATACATTTTCACAATTCAGCTCGCTCGGATCAGTGTTAGACACCCATTTTCAGCCGAGACCACAATTCATGCACTCAGAGCTGACATCCGAGTTTTCGATCCAACCCTTGAACCAGACCAGTACAGTCAAACATAATCATGAATGCGAAGACGTGCTGTGATCTCCTCACATATACAAGGGGATTCATAAACGATTCCTTCCCGCATTGCTCATTCGCTGTAGGTGTTTTCATGCTTCTTTCGGGCCCTTAGTCTCTCATTCAAAGCCGCTCAGAGCGGCTTCTGTATATTTGAATGTGGTTCAATATGGGCATTCGGGACCTCTTGCGATGGGTCGAATCATCTTATCCGTCAGATCTCAACTCAAGAATGTGGAGACCTCCGCTCGGCCAGGTTTGCGGAACATATGTACATACTGCGAATATGGAGTACTCTCGACGCATGAGATCGAAAACGGAAGCAAAAACATGTTCAGGAATTGACAGTGTGCAGATTCGCAATCCGTCAGACAAAGATGGAAAGGGTGACTCACGTGATCGATCAGACAGGGGTAGTTGGCAGAATCATAAGTGGTATCGAACAAACTGTCCCGAATGCTGAGAGCTATCGGGGTTTCGAACACCTCGCTTTCCAACTCTTGACGAAACGATCCTCATCCCGTGGCAAGTCGCGCCCACTCTTGCAGATCCTCAAAATCAGATGCACTCGCTGAAATGATCGGATCGGTTCAGTGCTAATATTCGAGCTCAATCTGGGTGCGTTCCGTTTGCAGGCAAGGTTGACTGGCTAAACTGAACTTTTATAGGTCTGTTTCGGGAATCAATATCCTCCGTGTGCTCATCTTTGTGTGCGACGGCGGCGAACAGAAGAAGTCTCGAAACAGAATGATCCGAACCCTGATGAGCTCCATAAATCCGGTTCTTGAAGTGTTTTGCCTTGCATATTTTATATACACGAACTTCTTGTCAGCTATGTCGCTCCAGACTGTTACGAGTTCAAGTTACTTGGCCCTCCTGAGTTTCACGATCGCTCGAATTCGCCAATGGACCACAGAGCATGCCCATCCTCTGGAAAACTTGCGTCTAGAGGATTGGTTTCTGGGTTGTTTTCGATGTGGCCAATGTTGACCATCCACGAAATCAATGCATACTACATTCCCCAGACTGTTAACATTGAAGTGTCGGTGAGCTACATGATGATAACTCGAAATATTTGTGGGAGATTCCTCTGTGCCTTATTTCTCTGTGATAGGCGCTGTCGGTTGCAGCGTCAGCATCAAGCGAGCGAAATTCTGAACTCTTACCGAGTATGCTGCTCGCTTCTTAGAGACGTGATGAACATCATGGGCGACGTCTTTGACATGATTCTCTACATTACGTGTCAATGGGAACATTCGTATCTATCGCCCAAATAGGCATCTTTATGAGGCTTGGAGATCGGATAGCTGATTAAATGATTTCAGAACGATCCAAGTGCGAACCATTCTACCTCGAAAGTCCCCCTGTAGACTGGAACGCCATCTGACACGATGAATCGGAGCACGGCTCTGAGTTCGCTCGGAACGGTAGTATCTTACCTCATGCTAATCTACACGACAGGTAGTTTCAGCGGCAACGAATCTCAGAGTTTCGCCTTTAAATCAGATGTCCAGTGAGGAGGATATCGAAGAAAACGACACCCTGATCGGTGTCGTAGTTCCGTGGAATTGCCTGCCATGTTCAATTGCATGTTTTGGTTCATTCTGTCGACATTAGCGAATCATGGCACGGTTCTAGTCAAGTGTGGTGCATGTTGGAACATAACAGTACTCTCATCGACGGTCCACTGCATCATCAGCGGAAGGTTTCGTTTAGAAACTTCCCAACTTCTTGGCATCCGCTCCCAATAAACCAAAGAGCCGTTAAAAGTTAGTGACTAAACTTACTCGTGGATCACCAAGTGAAAGCTTTCGACGTTGCGATCATTTTCATCTGCGCCACTTCAGAAACTGGCTTCGACTCGAGTTTCCAAATAGCTCAAGCCTTCTCCCTCGCAAGTTAGGCGCGACAGAATCTATGCCGGCGTGCCTCTACTGGCTTCAGAATTACCAGTTTCGCGGGTTCCTCCGAAGAAGCCAGACGGAGCGAACCGTAGAAAACCTCCGGACAACGGCTCTAAAGTGAAAATAACTATAGAATTGATCACCTTCAGGAATGTGAGGGAGCTGAGCAATGTTTTTCTCGACAACATTCAACAAAATCGTTTCGATCCCAAGGAAATCCGAGATGAGGAAATCGAGTCCTACCAGGATAGTTTGCTCTCGCACGCCTAAGATTAATTACGATTGATGGAGTGACCGAATTCTGATATTGATCTGAATCATTCAAAAATTACTAGATATAGACCAGTTTTCATCCGAGTGCGCGATTTCATTTCTCAGCGGCGGCGGCAACGAGGCAAAACGAGATCGAGTTCTGAATTCTCTCAATCAATTCCATTCCCAGTGGAGCATAATGCTAAATAGTAACGATTCATGTAACGAAGCACTGACGGGACAAATGATGAATTTTGAACAAGCAGTTACTTTCAAAACAGACGTCGCCAAGTCCCGGAATAAGACGTTATCGCCCATATCCTCATGGATATATTGACAACAGTTCGTGCGGCTGGGCTTGGCTCAAACTTTCCGTTTTCGAAATTGAGAATCGATTGCGCTCAGCCTCGCCCGCAGGTCACTCCCTTCAACATAAGAGCGAACCCCAAGTCTAATAATTCCGTCGCGATGACGTACGACACAACTCTGACTGACGAAGAGCGGTAACTACACCCATCGCTAATAGCTCGCTCTCATTTCTCAACTCTTCAGTGCGAATAAGACGGAACCAACTGATTCGAAAATTCATCCATGAGGGTTTTGACTCTCTACCGCCTCGTGTATGGAGGCAGATGCTACATCATTGAAGTCATTGTGTGCCCCATGGTCGAACTCTTCGTTTTATGCTACATTTTCACCGACTTTCTGGAGCCGTCCCAGCAGAACTTCAGCGGCATCTTGTTCACCATTGATAACATCATCACAATTGTTGTAGGAATCATGTCGCGACAGTGGGCGTCCCGCAACTACCTTGCTTTGGAAAACCATTTTCGCGCAACGAATCGAAGCGTTTCGGCGGCGGAGTTTGGACTGGGGATCGTTTATTGTGGATTGTTCACATTACATCTATATTACAGTGCGCTCGGCTTTGACTATCCCATTTCGACGCGGATATTAGAGACTCCCATCATTTTCATCACGTGTTTCCGTTTTTTCTGGATCTACTACATTCTCACCTTATGGCTCTCTGACATATATAGCCAGTTGAGAAGACAACCTTCTCTGGGAAATATTCAAGCATATAAGAAATGTTGCCAGATCTTGGATTCCGTGAATTTTTCTCTCGATGGACTACAAGACCGTTTGTTACTCTCTGCTATAACAACGTTGGGTATATCGAAATCACTAGCTATTCTTGCAAAATGCGACCTAGTGCTCCAGGTTCTCATCTCGGTTTCGTGTATCGTGGCACCCCTGGTAGTTCTCGTTTCTTTGGGTGAGCAAATCAGTAATCACATGCATCAAAGACGAAAGTGCGTTCGGACGGCTCTTATTAAGATGCGCTGCACAAATAAGAGCATGGTCGTCGGAGGACAGAGAAAAGCTCAGGGTATCAAGTGGATGGCTGGGACCGAAAACATGAACTATTGCAGTGCACTCTCCGTCGTCGCCAATGTGGTATCTTACGGCAGCCTGATCCTGACCACGCCCTTGTTTAAAGACAATTCTTCGCATGAGTTCATTTGCGGAAATCTCGACTTCAGTACATCCCTCTATTATCTCTGAAGTTTTCGACAGTCAGGGACTTCTTGCGACGAGATCGAACTTCTACTCTGTCGACGAGCGCTCGCGTCACTCCGATCAGGCTCGGAAACAGTGTCTCTGATCGCTGTGTCAAATCTTGGTCATTCAAAAATTGCGACCGAAAGGTGGGAGTTCTGTATCCCTCCTGATTTTTTTGGCATGGAACACTCCAATAGGGGGAGAGATATTATACAGGAAGACACAAGGAGCATGGCGGTTCCTATAACCTACTTCAGTCTCCTCATGTCCTAGCTACACGGTGCAGATTTTGTTTCAATCTCCTGTACACTCAAATGCCTGCCAATATTGCCCCGAATCGACATTGTTCCGGTCGTTTTGGGACATGAAAGGTTTCCGGCCAGAAATGCGGAGCCCGTGATGTTCTGCATAGGATAGGCCTCAATACTCACTCACACATATCTTTGATCACACAACTCGTGTCAACATTCCATCATTTAATGATTATGCTCAGAACCACATAAATTACTGTAAAACACATGTGAAGGAGGATCGCGTCCTGGTAGTGATCATCAGAAGCCTCCCCTTCCATGACCTCTTGCAGAAACCCTGCTGCTCTCAACACAACAAGGATGACGAGGACAGTAGCGACGATCATGACGAGATATTCCAACCACGGATATCTCTTAGATAGAGGGACTAAGATCATGAGGACGATAATGATTACGCATGTTGCGAAATCTGTCATTGTGCCTCCCCAGTCTAAGAGCTGGGTGTTCTCGTTTGTGACCCAAACAATCAGTCCCACGAAAATAAGAGCGCTGAGTCCGAACGCCTTACAGTCCGCTTCAAACTTGCCAGGCATGACTTTTAGTCCCACGAAAATAGACAATACTATAGGCAAAGTCCACTTGAGAGGTGAATCTTTCCGGACGATTCGGTGCATTAGGAGGACAACGTGGTAGAACGCTCTGGAAAGGAAACTCATCGAAGGTTTTATTCCTCCTTTTTACTCTACATCGCGCTTGGAAGAAGTGGCCAGACAGTTGTTGTCCTCTCCATGGGCCACGGAGGCCGATTAAGAAATGAAGTTGTCGAAGATCATTTCATCAGGCATCGCATCAGACGGAGGCAGCCCATTATTGGCCGCCCCCGGTTGATTACTCACATGTCACCGTTGCTTAAATCCTCATTGGAAACGAAGTTGAACCAATTCGGATAGAGACGTTTCAAGATGTGAGAAGCTACCGTGCCTAGGAGCATCAGGAAGCAAGTTTGAAGCACGTCTGGCGCGGCCCCCGAAGCGGAGTCCTCTGTATTCGAGAAGATCGCAAAGCGAATTTACTCGTCAGCTCGAAGAAGTCCAGTATATCAGCGTGAATGTGGACCAACTCGCACAACACGAGAATCATTCCGCCCAAGGATGAATAAAACGGTTTCATTATGATGATTCCGAGACGTCAACTTTCGCTTGTAGGAAATGGATAGAGATATGCACTAGAGCTTTGGATCGTGTTTGTAAACGATATTCTTCAAAACATACCCATGATCCATCCAATGGAGGCGCTTGTCAATTATCGGAGAATCTTCGTTATCCGCATTGATAAGAGAACACTGGACGCTTCACAGAAAACGTCAGATAATTCCATCATTCGTGATTGGTACAGGGAAAGTAGGGAAACCTGAAGCTACATGTAATCCTAATCATCGATCTGTTCCATGAACCTTGCTTTGTTATTGCGTTCGGGGATTTCTTTCCTTGGTTATGTTCAAACGGGACAGCTCGAATGAGTACGCAGAATCCTGATTTCAGCCTTACAGTCTCTCTTGAGGCTCTGATTTTTTCCATCGGCGGTGATCCTGATGTTAATTTGTTTTCCACACATCTTAGTGATAGAGGCTAGGGATATTAGACCGCACACGACTTCAAGCAGGTCATTCGCGGAATCCCAGACCTGCGGGTTAATTTTCGTTGCGCATAAGCGAATCAATTCCTCGAAGCATATCGGGTTTTCCACGCAAGCTCATCCTTCCTGAAACCATCTCTGATATTTTCCGCCTAAACGCACTCAGTTTCTGGACTGTCGAGGAGAATCACGAGAGGATGTACAGGGGTGTCTATTGCTCACAAAATCTTTACGCGTGCTACGACCAGACTCATCGTGGACAAAATCTGTCGTCTAGTAATTTTCAAAAAGTCAACTCAGGGGTCTCATTCGACTTCAGAAGGAAACTCCAACCATTCACGGGGGATAATTTCGCAATTTCTATGGGAATCGCCAAGGAACACTAGGGCCATGATCTTCGAAGAATCCGTTCGGCTCCAGGTTCCTGACTTTCTGGATTCTGTGCGAAAGAGATGTCAATATGATTCCGATGCTCTCCTGAAAGGTCGGATTGAGGCATAAGTCAGCTTCGAAAATTGCAGCTTTCGATCATTCCGTCAGGGAGACTCGGAAAGGACTCAGAGGAGCGATGGGTCGCGTGATAGATCTACCGAGCTGAAGAAAGAGTGTTCGATTATATCGACTCGCTGTCGTTAGGAATGTATCAAGCCCTGAAGGGCACGTACACAACGACGAGAGAGATCATAGAAGATCACCCAATGTGAAAAAGTTCCATGGAGATCCTCCGAAAGTGTTGCGCTCGTGGAGTTTAGTTAAGAGCGGTAGTGTGAAGACGGTCATTTTCAATGAAAGTGTTAAGATTATTTCATGTGATTTGCGGGCCCGAATGGCGTTTGATTGACCTCTTCATCTGTCCTGCGTTGGAAATTTACGCCGTGTGTTTCATGATTTATACCTTGTCGGAAACGCGCAGCCAAACCTTCGGCGGAATCATCTTTTTCATTGGGTTCAACTCCGTCGTCATTTCCGGAGCAATCTCGAGAAGATGGGTGATGCGCAACAAGAGAATTCTCGAGGAATTTTTCAGCGTTTCGAATCGAAACGTCACAGCCACCGAGGTCTTTATCGGCTTAGGCAACATTTTGTTACTGTTATGGGAAATGTATGACTCCGTCAACTTAGTCTGGGATCATACTCTCCTGACTCAGTGCAATGAGTGTATTTGGACGTGTGTTTTCAGTTTCCGCTACCTGTGGATCTGGTACATTTTGTTATTGCTCTTCAACGACGTCAACTGCCAGCTGACGCACCGTCTGAGTGGAGGAGGCTTGAAAGCATACAAACAGAGCTGCTCGCTCCTCGAGTCCCTGGATCTGTTGCTGGATGGTCTTCACGATTACCTACTCTTTTCGGCTATCTGTGTGCTAGTCAATCTTGGATCTACAGCGACTTTCTCTCATTGCAGCGTTGTGGTGAACATGATTACGTGGGTTTCGCATATCGTCATGCCTATTTTCATTCTCGTGGCTGTGGCGGAACAAATCTTCAAAGTCATGTACGCGAACCGAGCTCGATTACGCAGGACTTGGCCAAAGCATCCGCAAATCATAGAACTCTATGCCATCAGTGGGCATCAAAACTGCCTGGGGCTCAAATGGATAGCGAAGTCCCAATATATGAACCGCTCAAGTGCACTCCCATTGCTCTCGAACGTTTTCGCTTACGCCGCCCTATTCTTGACCACCCCGATATTCCTGAAAAACGGAAAGCATGACATTTTTTGCGCTAATTTTGAATCGTCGGAGTGAGTCGACGTCAGGCACAACGAATCTTCTCTGGTTGTTTCCGGATTTCTGTTTGCTACTATTGAGCTTTAGAGAATGGGAAAGGAGAACTTATCTTTTATCCTCTTCATTTATAAAAAGCGAGGATGTGCTTTTTTTTGTTTCTTTGTCCTGAATGATCTTCCGCACGATGGCTCGAATAGGTTCTCGACCACCTTGACGTCTAGCCACGGAGTTCTGTACACACGCGAATGAACGTCATTATGTGTATTATGAGAACATTCGTTAACCGGAACGCTCTCCAACAGCGCTCTGTATTGGAAGCAAAGCAATCGGGTCACTATTATCGAGAACGAACTTTTCTTCATATATTTACATTTACTTGAGCGATTTCTGTAAACTGTTTACAATGCAACAACATGAATCTATGGAATGTTATTGAAAGAATTGAAGAAGAAGGAGAAGAAGGTTTGTAGGGATCGGAATCTAAACCTATAATCCTTCAACGTTCATTGTTAGAGGTCTGACGATGGAGAGACTTCTTGAGGTTTTCGAGCCGGTTTCGTAAATCACTCAGATGGCTCATCTAGACGCTTACTCTAAAAGGATTGTCAGAAATACAGCCGTAAAGTGTTTCACTCGACCCGATTTACATTTCAAGCTCGTGACGAAAATCATGCCTGAAAATCATTCAAAATCTTCGAGAGCCGAACGGACGTAGACGATGGCTGCATAGGATCGCTTCGAGACCCCTTGTTTCGATTCTCCCAAGGTTGTGCGGGACAATTGTTCGCTTGAACACCACGACGGAATTCATCCAGCCTTTTGAAGCCACTTCACGTTGAACTCGAGTCGATTTACGAATCGATTTTCCATCGAATTTCTCGTAACGAATGATGTTGCTCATCGGGATAGTGTCTTTAGCTGTGACTGGAATCGTCTCCAGGAGATGGGTCTCGCGTAATATGAAAGCCATAGAGGATCATTTTAAAGCAACGTGCCGTCCCCTGACCTCAGCTGAGTACATGATTGGCGTCGTGTATATATCTCTGCTTCTCTGGACCACTTTCAACAACGTGACAGCAGGATGGAACCTTCCACTTTTATATCCAATCACCCGCGTGGTTATTCTGTATGTGTGTTTTTTCCGCTCACTGTGGATATACTACATCCTCACTTTGTTGATCCTGAACACGAATTGTCAGTTGAGAAGCCGTTACTGTCGAGGAGATTTAGAAACTTACAAGCAGTGCTGTCGATTGCTCGAATCGGTGAATTTACTCCTGAACGGCCTCCATGACCTCATACTGTCAAGCTCTGCATTCACGCTGCTCGTTCTGGCGTCAGTGGCTGCCCTCTCTCGTTGCGACAAGGTCCTCAACCTGTTCACCTGGGTATCACTGTGCGGTACACCTGTCATTGTTCTAGTATCCCTTACAGAACAAACAAATGAGCTCATGTGCGAAAAACGTGCTCGAATTCGGAGACAATGGGCCACAGACCGGTGCCCTCATGAGATTTACGCCGTAGGTGGTCACAGAAATTCCCTCGGAATTCGATGGCTGGTCGAATCAACGACCATGAACTTCTCGAGCGCGCTTCCCGTATTCGCGAACGTATTCATATACGCGGGTCTCATCTTGACGACTCCAGTGTTCCTCGAGAACAAATCACTTGACGTATTCTGCCGGTTCAGGATTAGGATTGCACTCAACTTTTCATTTTCAAAGACGCAGACTAAGATTTTCACATCACTCATTCAGAACAAAAACGTTCAGCCTCAAACATTTCGCCCTAGTCTTCAGGAAACAGATTTCCAAGGGAATCGTAGGTCTCTGAGGGAGAAAACGAGTTCTCGTGATGGTGGTTCCAGATGGCTGTTGAGCTATGCCGTGTCGGCATAGATTGGCGTGAGATGTCTGAGGCTGATGCGACATGGCAACGAATCAGAAATGACTGAATTCCTCCTCATAGGCGTCCTATTCCAATCGCTGAGTGGAGAACTGAATTCAGGATTCACGATCATTGTTAATCTAACCTACCCGCTCCCAATTATTGACTAACGTCCTCGGTTGACGGGAGATACGAACACTCGTCCAAACCAAATCAATCACGGGAGCAGACCCACCATACCGGCTAACAGGAATGTTGCGTATGCGACTATCATGACGTTCGTTCTCGAACATGGAATTGTGTCACGATTGTTCTTTCACAAACCCACAAAATAAAAGGATCCGAATGAGAAGATGTGTCGTGATCAACTCATTTTTGACTTTGTTCACACAAGGTGAACGACTAGAGTTTTGTACGTGATTCGAACCGCTTCGTAAAGAAGGAAGCGAAATGTTCTTGAATATCTCTACCACTCAGTAACGTAGGAAAAGTTTCGACGGCCAAACGAAGGCATTTTGATGGATTTGTAAGAAAACTAAACTGAGCTGCGATACACAGGTGTGTCCATGAACATTCGTCACAAAGACACTGGATCCATTTTCTTCGGTCAGAGAGTTGGCATGCTGAAATAAGAGGTCATTACTGCAGCGTTAGAAATGCAAAAAGGGATCTTCGATGGTCTATACCAGTGATTATCAAAAAAAGAATTCTTGTGCTCCCAGTGATCTCTCAGGGGTGTTTGGATGGTCTCGATGCCAGATGAATGAGAATGCGTGGCACGATATGCCCTAGACCGTTTCCGACTCTATTAAAGTGCAGAGTACGAAGAGTCCCCGAGAGCAGGGCGGCCTCATTTCAATGTCCACTACTTCTCAAGGCGGCCCTCTGGAATATCTACCAGTTGAATCGATCATCACAGAAGGTATGACACAGAATCTCCGCCCCGTACTGCGGCCATCGATCGGAAGCTGTCAAATCTCTGATAACCCAAATCGATATCCATAAAAGATGTGTATTCGGAATTAGCAATCGATCGGAACTATGTGGAACGAAAACCCCGGCGACGAGTGCTACCCTTGTGTTTGTGACATTTCGATTTACAACGCCTCAGAGAGTGGCAATCCCCGCCAGAGATCGACTTGCGAGCTGTGGAAGGATTCCGACCGTATGAAAGTGCTAACTTTGTTTCGTGCGTTGTGTGGACCAAAATGGCGCCCAATCGATCTGGTTTTCTGGCCGCTCTTGGAAATAATCGACGTTTGTTTTTGTTTGGCTGCATTGACCCATCCTTCACGTTGGAATTTCGGCAGCGTCGCCCAAATTTCCATGAACATAATGACAGTCTTTACCGGATCCATTTCCCGGAGGTGGGTTTCGCGGAACCAGGATGAGCTCGAGAGATATTTCAACAAATCGCAAAGAGAGGCTGCGTCGACGGAACTATTAATCGGCGTGTTTTATCTCTTCCTATATCTGGGACTGATTGGCTTCTATACGATCTCGCATTACGGAAGGATGACCGCTCTCGGATGGGTCTCTACATACATCCACTCGTTCCTCGGATGTTTTCGTTTTCTGTGGATTTATTTCATCCTCACTCTCTTTCTCGGAGACGTACTCATCTATCTGAGGGAAATCCCCGCGCAGGGAGCTGTGGAGACTTTCAAGCAGTGCTGCTTGCTTCTCGAATCGACGAACTTACTTTTGGACAAACAGCAAGATTGGCTTCTATTCACTTCGGCCTATCTCTCGGTCAACTTGGGATCTGTGGCCTCGTTCTCCAAGTGCGAAGTCACCCTCAATTTGATGTCCCGAGGATCGATCGTGGTTATTCCTTTCACGGTATTAGTGTGCCTCGGACAACGCATCAGCAACGTTATGTACGAGAAAAGAGTTCAAATTCGCAGACTGAGAGTTCAGAAAACCGATGAGATCGATGAAATCTTCTTGATTCTAGAACATCGAAACGCTCTCGGGATCAGATGGATGGCGGACACTGAGTACATGAATTTTCAAAGCGCACTTTTCGTGATTGCAAATGTCGTTGCCTACTCTAGTCTCATTCTCACCACACCCTTGTTGATCGAAGCTGGGTTCCATGATTTTTTCTGTTGAGGCCATGACCGACCCGAATTCAGGAAATGCGAGCACCTCATTTCAATCCAGCTTGCGGCGGGTGCCCAATGCTTGCGATAGCGGAGAATTTTGTGAAAGAGATTTGGGAAGATTTCCCGGATTGACGGAGATCTTGTTGAATAGAATCTAGACAAATAAAATGGGTGGCTTCAGAGTGGACAAACGAGGAGACTTCTGGAATGTGAAGGAAAGGAAATACTACAACTTCCAGGCCTACTTTTCGCTGATGACCTGATACAAATGGGAAGAAACTTCTAGGAGTTGCGCAAACTCTTAGAAATCATATCCCACTTCGGCGATGAGATGAAACTAACCTTCAGTCCAACAAAAAGTGCGATAGTGACGTTCTCTGACGCCGAGCTCGGCACAGATGCACTACTGCGCATCCAAGGTAGGATGATACCTAGATCCACGCACTACAAATACTTGGGCATCACTATATCAGACTCCGACAACTACCTGGACTACCAGGAGGAAATATGGGCGGAAAAATCTCGGGAAGTCTTAAACCAAATGCGGGCGAGAGCGCTGTGGGGCTTCAACAGTTTTGAAATCTCCAGGTTGCTTTGGAAAGCAGTTGCGGTTCCATCACTCACTTATGCCAACGAGGTTACAGTCATGTCTAAGGCCCTAAATAAGAAAATATCAACAGCCCAGAACGAGGCGGGAAGGTATGCTCTTGGTATTCCCAACCACAAAGTGGAAAACGAATTCGTCACAAGCGAGCTGGGCTGGTCTTTCTTTCAGGGCCAGAGAAGCCAGAGTAAGAAAAGATATCAACAGGGTAAGATCCATGACCGAAAATCGATGGCCGAAAGCCATCGTGGGTATGATGGACATAGTCGGAGTGAAAACAAAGGCATATTGCAGAGAACAGGAGCTACGCCAGGAATTCGGTAGTGAAGACATCACGCTGGAAACCACGGAACAAGGCACTCCTATGATAGAGAGTTTCAACAAGGCGATCAAGAAAAAGATCCACGAAAAAGAAACGGCTGACTGGATAGACGCGATGAGTCAGAAGGACAGCATTTCCGTTTACAGAACCCACGCCACGGTCATGTCATTTGCGAGTGCAACGAAGCACATTATGAAGAGGAAGAGATACTGAATCGATTGGGACTCGGCGAGGATCCCTCCCCAGAGATGACAGCCTACACCAAGAGACTCCTACAGAAGTGGGAGAGAGAAACATGTAATATCCGCTGAGTACACTCGCCACTGAAACGAAAGTGTCATCATAGATGAGGATAATAAATACCATTACCATACAAACGCCGACCGCACGCTGGGCGCCGCATGAAGATCAAACCTCGGCCCGGATTTTCTTGAGAGGTAGAGAAGGTACGCATTGTTCTTCCACACTCTGCTATCCAACCCAAAGGGCCGCAGCACGCCAAACAGGGGAGAAATGCTGTGTATCGGTCATCTACGACGAAGCCGGCGAAACTGCCAAGTACCACATAATCCTTAGACATCAGCTTCCGTACTACGGAGTACGGAAACTGCCTTCGTACTCCGTAGTACGGAGTACGGAGTCAATTTCACGAAGGCAGTTTCCGTACTCCGTAGTACGGAAGCTGATGTCTAATAATCCTTTGAAGCTTGATTGGAACCTCTCCCGATTCTTCGCTTCGTTGCCCTGTGCACGAATACGACACCTTGTCATTTAACGCGTCGGAGTTCGGGTCAGGGGTACGGCCGCGGCGTAGGAGCCTCCAGAACAGCTAGAAGGGCAGTATCCATTCAGGACCAGAGACTGAATACCCTCCCGCAAAACGCTGACCGTGGTTTTCGTTCGGAGTCAGATTCTCACTTTAGATATCGAGACGTTCACAGCGTATGACACAGTTGATCGCAAGAAATGCTCGAATTGGTAGCCCTCACTATCGAGACGAATTCGTCCTTGTGGCGCGAGGCTTTTCGAATCTCCTAGGATTCAATGCTGGACACCAATGATCGTACTAAAGTTTTCAAGTCTTGAATCATCGCGAATATCCAATGGCGTAGAATGGGGAAGAAGTCCCTCTGTCAATGATTACTTCAAGTAGAGAATCGCACAAGGAACTTCAGCTGGTCGAATACCTCCGTTGATATTCGCTCATCAAAAAAAAAACTCATTCCCAATTTGGAATTCAAACTAGAACTGAACGTGTGAATTCAAAGTACGACGCTTGACAAGTGCTCCAACTCGTTGATGAGACGTCTCGGTCTCCACCAGCCAGAGCGAATGTCGACACTGAGATTGAGTATTGATTCTCTCCGAACATCCATAAGAACAAGAGTCCTGTCTCATTATAGACGGCCCGATGAACAACACAACATGAATACACAGGCGGTCACGGTGAGGTGCGGTCCGCTGCGGCTTCATTGTTTTTCAACAGAACGACAATCTCAACGAAAGAGCTCACGTCGGCATCGTGAGCTCTGAACTTAATCTCACCGTATGAGAGTACGAACTTTATTCCGCTTGTTGTGTGGGCCGAGATGGAGCCCTATGGGTCGGCTTCTTTTGCCCGTGTTGGAAGTATGTGGAATTTCTTTCTTCCTGGCTAAACTAGCCAGTTCCTCTCATCGAAGTTTCAGTGGGTGGATCTCTGTTTTTGCAAATGTGGCGGCTATTTTGACGGGAGCCAAAGCAAGGAGATGGGTCTCACGGAACCAGGATGCGCTCGAGAGGTTTTTCGACGAAACAGGGCGCCATACCTCCGTTTTTGATTTGTTACTTGGCATGATTTACCTCCTCGCATTTTTGGGAACATTCACGTTCCGAATTCGTCACTGGCTACTTCAACTAAAATTTCTTCAAGCTGCCGCAGCTTCGATGACAGTTTACCTTTCTGTCTTCCGTTACCTGTGGATTCATTTCATTCTCACGTTGCTACTCAAAGACGTGATCTTCTATCTGAGACAACCGCCGGTAAAGGAACACCTGGACACGTATAAACAGTGTTGCCATCTGCTTGATGTAATTAACGTTCTTCTCAACGCGCTCCAAGACTGGCTCTTGTTCTTGTCATCATTCTACATGACTCAGGTGGGATCTACAGCCACGTTTCAGAATTGTAACGACACGCCGAAATTGATTTACTTCGGATCCATCATTCTTACACCTCAAATCATTGTCGTTTACTTCGGAGATCGAATCAGCGCCTTTATGTGCGATAAAAGGGTCGAAATTCGTCGGAGGTGGGTTGAGACAACAAGTACCAACCCTGAGGTTTTTATGATAATGGGACACAGGAACGCTCTTGGACTCAGATGGATGGCAAACTCGAGATACATGAATGTGTCGAGTTATCTCTTTGTCATCTCCAACATTGCTACCTATGCCAGCCTCATATTGACAACTCCAATGTTCGTCACATCGGGTTCCCGTGATATGCTCTGTTAAGTTCCCACGTTTGGCATCGGTTCCCAAGATCACCTCTTGGGAACGGATGCCACCGGTTGCTCACGACGGAATGTAAGCGACAGCATCGAGATCTTCTCTGATATGTATGTGTTATCACAACGTGACCGGAGCCACAGCGAGTTGGTTCGGTGTTCCGAGTAACAGTCCACATCAATGGACCTCAACTGGAATTGCTGTAATGAAGATGATCGCTCACACCGGCGGCCTCCGTTCCTTGTGAGTTCAATATCCATTGGCGTCCTCGCAAAATCGAGAGGCAGCCCGTACACAAACTGTTACGGCTCACTACAATCTGCAGCGCTTGGGTTTTGCATGGGAGCGATAACCACCATCGAAGGATACAACTCGAGAGGTAAGGGTCTGTTCCGTGAGCATGAAAGCACTCCTATTATACTTTCTGTGATGTGGGCGGAGACCTTACCGCCCGAAATGCCTGCCGCGATGCGCTATGCGCAATCTCTCTTTACATTTTGGGAAACTATCTCTACGAAGTTGAGAAGGATAGAAAAGACACCGTGTACAGTCGGTGTACACGAAGAAGAGTTGATTATTCACAGGTGGCATTACTTTGAGCAAGGTGGGTTGCGATTGGGCCTAATCGTGAATAGGCAATCATTCCTGAATTCTAGCTCGAAAACTTACTTTAGTTCATTCCCCGATTGGATCTCCTCGGGAATGTCGCTGACGTAGAATTAATTCTTTTTCAGAATCTGGCCCTTGAGGGACAATGCGACAGTTCTCAGAAACATCCTTCCCTGAGGCAGCACCTCAGAAAGGCGTAACGAAGTGATGACATCCACCGTTAACCGGCTGCGAGTATATCATGAAGATGAGCAAATCGGCTACGCATTGCCTGCATTCGATTCCTGCGACGTGATGGTATATAAGACAGAATTTTCGGATTTTCATCAAACGAGATGATAGGCACAATGCTTCTGTGATGCTCCGATTATTTTTATGGACGGAAAATTTCCCGTCGCATCTCGTCTCTTCCCGCACTTATACACGCTCCATGCTTCCTGCAGAGGTCAGATGCTCCCGCAGGTTGCTTCCTCTTG
This sequence comes from Neoseiulus cucumeris, assembly GCA_021527715.1. Taxonomy (NCBI): domain Eukaryota; kingdom Metazoa; phylum Arthropoda; class Arachnida; order Mesostigmata; family Phytoseiidae; genus Neoseiulus; species Neoseiulus cucumeris. The sequence continues at coordinate 1,130,019 of JAJSRV010000035.1, read as the reverse complement.
CCGAACAAGAAAGCGGAAACTTCGAATGTTTCGCATCTTGCGTTTATATACCAGGAAGCTCGGAATGTCTTTCTGTCCTCGGTTGACTTTCAACTTGCGACATTGATCGTGAGAGCTATTGAGCTATTGTACTTCAAACACTATGAATAACATTGACCGGAGCAACAAGATTGTTCTCATTCCTAGGACCAGACTATGTTGGAGAATTTTTCTGGGAACAGGTGTTTCGGGCGAATGGTTTTCGAGCCAGCAAGTTTCGGGCGAGTGAAGCTAATTCGGGGCGGAGATGGAAACCGACCAGTAGCGTAGCGAGGGGGGGGGGCGGGTAGTGCGGTCCGCACCGGGCGGCACCGGGTCGCGCTACGCAACTGCACCCGACCTATCGCTCCATTTGTCCTGAGCAGGGAACTCTCGGCACTTGTTCGTGTTTGGCTCTCTTCGCAGACTCCTTCGGTCCGAGTTTCGGCGATTTTGCTCGAGCTCTCCTCACAAACAATGCTCGCTTTGTTGCTGCGTTGCAACCGGACGTGCGCCCGTCGATTTCGATTACGTTTAGAAATGCGCTCTCTTTTGAGCAACGCTCCTGTTTGCCGATGCTTTATTTGGATGGGGTCGAAAGGTGAAAGCCAATACAGGATTCCTGATCGTCGATCGTAAGATCTTGCTGTGAATATTTCCTCTGCGCAACGTGTCACTTGTGAGCTCTCAATGGAGCATAATGAAAGGGAATGTCATCGACGGATATCGTGAGAACCTGGAAACAACAGGGTTTGAGATTCGAAAATTGATTTCGGAATGGAAGCACGACTGATATCACTTTGTACGTTATCGATTTCGTGCGAAGAATAGAGAATATGAGGTAAGCATATTGGGATCAGGACACTTTTCGGACATTTGTACCCATTATTCTGAGAATCCGTACACTAGTAAACAACGCTCATAAGTAGAGCTTGGAAGTTCAGGCATTAATCATTTTTGAACCTCCATCAATCAATATGAATTGATGGATATTTGATCGAATAGTGCCTGATTATGGCAGCCCATGACTTTTTTGGGCAAATATCATCGAAGTGATCGACCTCCGATCATTCTATCCATGGATTGATGTAGGGTGATTAATGAATAATGCCTGAACTTCCAAGCTCTACTCATAAGCAACAAATCTTCTCGGCCCTGGAATATCTCGAACTTCGATGGACAAGGACGTTTCTCCAACGAATGAGAAGGACGACAGCTGGCGGAACTGATCGGAATAGACAATAAGACGTCCATGTACCCATACGTCAGAGCGAGTTTCGATCTCCAAATAGAGTATTGATCTCCTCTGAACATCCATCTATCGAAGCAGAGTCTAATCTCAGTAGACGCGCAGTTGAATACACAAGCGGTCACGACAGGCTGCTGGTTGCAGCTATTCCATCTTACCAACCATCTTTACGATAGAGCTCACGTCGTGAGATCTGAAGTTGATTTCACCGTTTGAGAGCACGAACTTTATTCCGCATGTTGTGCGGGCTGAAATTGAACCCGATCGATCGGTTTCTTTGGCCGGTGGTGGAAGTATTTTTTCGTGGCCCAACTAGCCAGTCCCTCTTATCGGAGTTTCAGTGGTTGCGTCCCTGTGTCCATAAATGTGGCGATGATTTCCATAGGAGCGAAAGGGAGAAGATGGGTTCTACGAAACCAGGATGCCCTTGAAAAAAATTTCGACGGAACAGGACGCCGCGCCACCGCTGCTGACTTTTTTCCAGGCATACTTTACCTCCCCTTTTACCTGGGAGCAATCACGGTCCCAATTTATCGCTGGCTAGGAGAACCGAACTTTCTTCGGGCTTCCCCAATGTCGCTGATAATTTACCTCATTGGTTTCCGTTTTTTGTGGATTAATTTCGTTCCCACTTTGTTCTTCGAAGACGTGATATTCCATCTGAGAACATCGCCCGCACGGGGGACACCTGGACACGTATAGACAGTCTTGCTACCTGCTTGACGCAATTAACGGTCTTCTGAACGATCTTCAAGACTGGCTCTTGTTCTTGTCATCATTTCTCATGACGCACTTGGTATCCACAGGCACGTTCCAGAAGTGTAATGACAATCCGAAACTGACTCATATTGACAACTCCACTGTTTGTCGAAGCGAGTTCCGCGATGCCTTCTGTTGAGATCCCACATCGGCATCGGTTTTCGTTTGCTGAATTTCACCGGACTATCAGTAACAGCTTTCAAAGTTTCTTATGTTCTCACAACGTATCCGGAGCGACAGCGAGTTGGCTCGGCATTGCGAGGAGTGTTGCTGTTCCGTATGGCAAGCAGTACAGATGAATGGACTCCATCTCAAATGGCAGTAATCGACATAATCATTCACGCCGCGCCGGCGGCCTCTGTTCCTTATGGGCTCACTCTATTTCGACCTCATTGTTTGCAGATGAATATCCCTCTGGAAAGGTTTGACGCGCGAAGAAATAGGATATTCGAACGATTGTCCGCTTTCTTTGTCGCTCCTGCCCATTGAGAATGTTCCCCCATCAGAAACATCCGAAAAGCCGAGTCCGATTCAAATGAATGTTTGAAGCGAGATCGGCAGTCAAGCCCAATGACCTAATGACCAGAATGGGTCGAGTATCCCTTCCCGATGGTATATCCTTCGAAAGATGCCGCTTGAATGAGAGAACCAGATGCGCGGGTTTCTGAATAACTCCTACCTCGAATCTATCACCCGCGTCGCATTCGATCTTCAGCGCCTCTGCTGCTTTTGTTGACGAACACAGCCCATCAATTCTGCTAGAAGCCGCTATTCTCGATTACAAGCACCACTCACAGCTGTGAACGAGGCATCTGCGTTTGAAAATCCAATAAACATGTCAACTTCGAGATTGCATATTGATTTTCGGCGCCACGCCTTGAGGGAACACGACCACGGCACAAGAGAGGCGTCTTCATGAAATTGAGGGGCAGCCAAGTACACAAACGGTCACGGCTTGTCGGCGGTCGTGGCGACGTGCAAACGTGCCCGACTCAAGACATGTAGGTCCCGGGTTAGATCCCCGCCCGGGGCATTTGGATCTTCCTAGGGGTCCGTCGACTGAAGCAATACCCAAGGGTGATACCGGCGACGTTAAATAAAATTGGCTGAGTGGTTCAGCCAGGAAGAATTTATTTAAACGGTCACGGCTTATCGCAATCTGCAGCATTCGCAATTTTCCAACGGAGAGACCGCCCCCCTTCGAGTTCATCTTGAGGGAAGAAGAATCGCTCCGCGAGAATGAAGGCACTCACGTACAGGGGCGTAACTAGCACATGTGCCGCCCGGGGCGGAAACTCTAAAGTTTCAGAAAATGCCGCCCCTGCGCTTGCTCCCAGGAGAGGACGGTACCAAAAAAACAGAAGAAGAATCAAAACGCCGGCCCTGAGGCCTCCAGACACGTACCGCCCTGGGCTGACCGCCCCCCCCCCCCCACCCCATCTCTTTTCAGTTAAATCACGGGACTCACATAATCCCGTCTGGACCGAGATGACACCCGGTGGACAGCTTCATCTATCCGGCCATGCAGCGAACTTGGTCAGTCGAAGTTGGAAGTTGGTTTTTCACAACGTCCACAGAAGTACACCGAGCAGCGCTGCGAGAAGTGCCTATGATGCTCGCAGTTTTTTTCGACGGATGGGCACTTGAATTGGTCATCAACGGGTTTCATAGTAATTTGAGTCTCTTGTGTCGCTCTCGGTCAACCTTCAACCTCACTCGTAATGGTTCTGTTTCTACCAATCGATTTCGGTGTCTCCATTCAAGATCGGCCTTTAGTCGTGATTTCCGTTGTTCTGCCATTTCTAAAGCCTATTTCCAAACAAACCACTCTCGGTTCGCTTTTAGCATCCGTTCCATCCGACATGATACTACCCATCTGCTTCCGTTGTGGAGCCATCATCAGGGGTTCCATTCTGCACTTGGGTTTCCTAGAGTGGCACGTTGGCTCCGCGCAGAGTGTCCTATCACAAGTTTCCCCGAAGGGAATCGCGTCATCGTGATGCAGATTCACCATGATTTCTTTCATCGCTCTCCTTGTAATTCACATGTCAACTCTCCAATGCCCAGGAAGCGCGCGTTCCCGGTGCGAATTAGTATCCACACCATTCCGTGTAGACGCCGAACGAGCCGCAGTAATCAGGCGCACTCGCGGCCCTAGGTAACCGGGAGCCGCCCCAGGAGGCCTCGACTCAGGAGCGACGCCCGCTCCAGCCACGCGCCAATCCGCCGGAACAGGGAGCGTCGGAAGAGCACTTCCGTGCGACAGGACAGTCTCGCTTGACGGATATGGGGTCGAAACCCTCATTCGATATCTTAAAGGCTCATCTTCATCTTCAGATTCCTCAATGACTGCCGTCACGTGTACCCGCGCTGTATGACGCTCTTTCTCTATATTGGAAGCTTGAGGAGTCGACCTTTCTGATTCTTGGATTACGTCCATACCCAATCCTTTCCAATGTTCGGAGATCCATTTCAATCTTAGTCGACGAACACCACCCCTGGACACAGACGGGCACGGAGAGCTGCGATCCGGCGCGATTCCATCGTTCCAACAGAACTACAATTCCAACGTTAGAGCTCACGTTGCGAGAGTTCGTGAGGGCACGAACTCTGTTGCGCGTGTTGTGTGGGCCGAAATGGAGCGTAGTGGATCAATTTTTACGGCCCATAGTGGAAATCTGTGGAATTTCATTTTACGTGGCCCAACTAGCTATTCCCTCTCATCAGAATTTTAGTGGTTGCGTTCTTGTGTTCTCATATGTGATGGCCATTTTCACGGGGGCGAAAGCGAGAAGATGGGTTTCTCGAAACCAGGATGCACTCGAGAGGTTTTCCGACGCGAGCGGGCGCCATGTCACAGCTCTTGACTTTTTACTTGGCATTGTTTACCTCCTCTTGTACCTACGAGCAATAACGTTCCGGATCACTCGCTGGCCGGGAAAAGTGGACTTTCTTCGGGCAGCGGCGATGCCGATAATAGTTCACCTCTGTACTTTCCGTTTCATGTGGATCCATCTAATTCTCACAATGGTTTTCGAAGACGTGATTTTCCATCTGCGGAGAATGCCTAATCGGGGACATCTGGACTCGTATGAACAATGTTGCTACCAGCTTGACGCGGTGAACGTTCGTCTTGAGGCAATTCAAGACTGGCTCTTGTTCTTGTCATCGTTTCTCTTGACCCATATAGGTTCCACAGCCACGTTCCAGGAGTGTAATCACCAACTGAAATTAATCCACTTCGAATTCGTCTTCGCTATGCCTCACATCATTTTGGTTTATCTCGGAGATCGCATCTGCGCTTTCATGTACGAGAAGAGGGTCCAAACTCGAATGACATGGGTGGAGGCAACACATCCCAACCATGAGGTTTTCACGATAATGGGACACAGGAACGCTCTTGGACTCAGATGGATGGCAAACTCGAGATACATGAATGTGTCGAGTTATCTCTTTGTCATCTCCAACATTGCTGTCTATGCAAGCCTAATATTGACAACTCCACTGTTCGTCGAAACGAGCTCCCGCGAAGTTTTCTGTTGAAATACCTCGTTCTACATCGGTTTGCAATTGGTGAATTCCACCAATCGATCACGTCGAGATCTCATTGGAATCAACTTCGATATGTGTTATAACTAAAGTGAGGACGTTTATGCACTAAGAGTATACGGAATACGCATGCAAATATTAGTGTAGGGCATATTCATAATCATGATCATGATTCTGAATACCATGATTATGATTGTCAGTTATTCCAGAGATCCTTCCTAATAATTGTGATACATTCTCCAATCGCGGTCTATACCGCGGCGATCTCGACGTATAACGCTCTCTCTCCGCAGATGCGCATCGATCGCGTCTGAATATCAATAAACAGTCAGTCGAAAGTTGCCCTCGGTTGAAGTAGCGTGTTTTTCATTTGTGTGTTTGAGTGTCGTTGCATGCAGGATCCCGATTGACCGAATTCGGAGTCACCCCAGAAGCCGATAGATCACCCGAAGTTCTGTCGCCAAAATTCACAATGATTATGCTCAGCAGTGGCAAATACGCGCTAGAAACAAGGGGAATATGTACAGCTGATATACTTCTTATATGAATCATAGAAATTTCTTCAGTTCGGGCAGTTCTACGTTACAACGTTCCAGTCGAAGGCAGCAGCTCGGCTGCAGGGGTATACATATGTATGATGATAGGTTGAGCAAAGTTGGCCGCATGGTCGGCATCCGCATCTCTCGTCGACATCGTGGGTGAAGTGATGATAGCCGTTCATGGCTCCTCTCGTTGTAAGAAGTCTGACGATGATGAGCGTGATAAGAGAAGCTGAGAAAAGAGCCAAAAATTTCGACGCTAAAAGAGAAATTCCATCCTTGCCTACTAACTGTCAAGGTGAAGAACGGCGTGACTGAGAAAAGATTCGGGAAGGAAAGGTTGTTTTCCGTGTTAGCTGTGGATGAAACTGGCGAGATTCGTACAGAAGGATTCACCGAGTTCGTTGTCCGGTTTGCCAGTTGTTCCAAGATTGGGGAAGTTGCCGACGTGACATTGCTCAATTGTAATCGTCGGTTGTCATCCGTTGAAGAATTGTCTCGAAGAGTTTGGTTTCTTCTGAATCCATGGCTTGGATGTCAAAGTCTATTCAAGGCAAGACGTCAATCCGCGCGCGAGCATCTTGGAGTTTACGAGCGTTGCCGATGGTTTGATTCGGTGAACTAGCTCTTGGACGATCCCCAAGATTGGCTACTTTGTTTGACGGCGTTTTCGCTGGTGGCTACCACATCTCACACCGAACGTCGTTCTGGTGTACTTAGCGCATGAAAGCGGTCATATGCGAGAAGACAGTTCGAATGGGGGCATGTTGGTTGAGAAGACCAGCCGATTCGATGGAGTTTTCGCAGCGCCAGACCACGAGAGTGCTCTCAAGATCATATTGGTGCGATACCAGAATACTTGCATTTCGCCGGCGCACTCGTCAACCGTTTTCGTTATTATACACCAAATGATCTCTCTTATGCCTTGCGCTCGTCGAAACAGGCTTCCACGACATCTTTCCTCGACATCGAATTCGTATGTTGATTTGACTCCTTCGGACCATATGACAGTTGCAGCATTATCTACAGAGTGTTCATTATCCTACTACGCGACAATTTTTCACCGCTGTCAAATTTTCAATATGGTGACGCCAACGAAGGCCGTTGCCCACCAAGGGGGCTCTTTGCTCGACTCGACATAAACCTGCTGAAGACACTGCAGGAGCGAATTTCTATTATCGCGGTTTTGGCATGATAGAATAGTAATTCCTGCATCGCATAATCTCCCTCCACTCGTCAAATTCAAACCTTCAAGAATAACAACGAGCTCCAGGTATCGTATAGTATACTGACGCACGCGATCCGTTACTTGTGTCAACTGCAGGATTGGATATTGATTTTGTCTCTCTCATGCGGACGAGGAACGAGGTCTCATACCAGTAGAAACTGCTCGATGGAATAGACGGACAGGCGGGCACGTTTCTGCCTGAACTCGCCTTTAGAGATAGTTCCAGGATCAAACCCTTGCGCATGGAAGTACTAACTTTGTTCCGCCTGCTATGCGGTCCGCGATGGCGCCCGTTAGACTTGGTGATTTGGCCTTTACTGGAGATCTGCGCTGTGATCTCCTTTTCGGCACTTCTGGTCGAACCCTCTCGTCAGAATGTCGGTGGTTTAGCGCTAGTTTCCCTGAATGTGTTAGGAATTGTCACCGGAGCGATTGCGAGGAGGTGGGTTTACCGGAATCGGGATGAGCTTGAAAATACTTTCAGCACGTCAATCAGACGTCAAGTCAGTGTTGCTGAATTGGCACTTGGTGTTGGATATTTCACAATTTATCTGGTGATACTCTGCCGCAATATGGCGCTCGATTATTATCTATCGGAGTTCATCTGGCTGGCCATTTTACCATTATACTACCACTTGATAACATTCCGTTTCCTGTGGATTCAGTTCATTCTCGCGCTACTTCTTCACGACGTGAACGCCCGATTGCGAAATTCCCACGAGCGAGGGCATCTGGAAGATTACAAGCAGAACTGCCTGTTGCTCGACTCGACGAACTCACGTTTGAACTCTCTTCTGGACTGGCTCCTGGCTTTTTCCGCATTTTGCCTGGTTAACTTGGGATCCTTCGCCACCTTTTCGGAATGTGATCCCGCCTTCAACCTCGTTTTTTGGGGATCAGTGTTAGTTATCCCAAACCTCATTCTGGTGTATGAGGGAGAGCGCATTAGAGCGGCCATGTACGGAAAGAGGGCACGAATACGCAGGATGTGGACCAAGAAAACCGATTCAAAAGACGAAGTATTTGCAGTGCTAAAACACCCCAACGCTCTCGGAATCAGATGGATGGCGAACTTGGAAATCATGAACTTTTCGAGCTTACTTTTTGTATCCGGAAATATAGTTGCATACTCCAGTCTCATTCTCACTACACCTTTGCTTGTTGAAGCTGGCTTCCATGACTTCTTTTGTTAAAATCTCATCGGAATAGCCATCAGACACTATTCGGTTAGAATTCACTCGTACTATGGCGTTCCTGACAAGAGCGCGACGCTCAATACGATAACTGATGCAGGGACCGGCTTTAAAACTTTTACCGTGTCAGGCAACAAAAACGCTCTCAGGATCAGATGGATGGCGAAATCAGAATTCAAACGGTGTTGGCATGGGGCGATGACCGTTCGGTTTATTCCCCCACGTGTTTCGTTGTGTCCGTTAGGGCCATTCCCTCATCTAGGCACCGTTGGTTGGAAATGTAACACCCTTTTTGCCTGACAAAGGAATCAAAGGGTCAATTGTCTTGTGGTTTCATGGCTAATTTTGTCACCGCAACGCGATGGCGGCGGTTCGAATCTCGACAGCCACCGAGATGCACTTCATGTGTGCATCGATTGAGACTCGACGAGGGGCAGTCGAGAGTAGGTTCAAGGATGTCTAGTCTCTCAAAAACTGTGAGCGAATCTGCTGAGAAGAACTGTTTTGTTCGCGGGCGGACAGTAATGACGAAGCCGAAAGGTGTTTCTTCGAACAGTTGGCTTTGTTGTGCCTTATGAGTACAAGGCAAACTCGACCACGGAACTCGTAGAAAGAAGGAAGTGAAAAATGCGTGTGATAAATAAAAAAAACGGTGTGACAGCACAGACGGTCCTAATATAAGAGGGTGCCGTTGGACAGGTTTCACTCTGCATGAATTTCCCACGCATATTTTCTGTGTCCATCAATGTTGTTTTATGCACCAGTCCTACCCTCACGCTATCTATGTCCTCAAGAACAGGCTTCCATGACTTTTTCGTCGACATCAAATTCGTATGTTGGTTTGACCTATTTAGACCATTGATACAGGGCACCGTATCAACATAATTTGCAGCAGCAGTTTCCGATTTCACGTTTCCGATTGCACCGAAGATCTATGTATTCGTCATTGATTTTCTTAAAGAAGAACGGCCTGACCGGCGAGACCGATGGAAACGAGCGCGTTGGTAAAGGAATCCCGTGTGTCTTGAAAACGAAACAAACTTCGTCCTTTCAAGACTAGAATCGGCCTTGAATGATAAAAGTTAGAAGAATGGAATTGAGGCCGAATTTTGTGGACAACGTGTTCAAAATCGCCTTTTCTCTCTCCGTCTCCAACTTCATCGTTTCCAGTCCGATTTCGGCGTTTTTCACGTCCAAATCATGGAGAATTCATCAGCTATACGCTCGTTCTTATGGAACTGGACGGTGCACAGTGGTCAAAAATCCCATCAAAGGTGGTCAAGAATATTTGAGAACTGTTTCAGCCTAATTCGAGGTCTAGGATTCCGATTCCACCATCAGCATTGCTCAGATATTGCTCATTCCCCGAGTTTTAGGCATTTTTGAGGAAAATACCGAGTTTCTGGAGACGAAAAAGCATCGACTTCGAAGATGTCGCTCGATAGCCACAAAGACGCTGGAGAGCTTAATCTGGTGCAATTTTGGAGGTCTCCCTCAGGGCTACAAAAAGGACCAGAACGAGATCCCTAGCTGTCTTCTTCAAGATTTCGAGGTATCTTCGAAATATCGGCCAAATGAGACCAGAAAACGCTAGCATCCACTGAAACTGAGATAATCACCGTACCTGAGCAGAGAAGCAAGTGTTTCAAATATCGATTCCTCTTTATTCATTCGGTAAGTAATCAAAATACAGCAAGAGAGCTGATCATTCCATTCGACTTCCTTGTTCCGCGGTCATGTCATCTTCACCATTACTTAATTCCACCCAGCTGTCGTCATCCAAAGATTCAGTAAATTCGGAGACAACAGAGCACTCAGAAACCGTGTGCGGTACGGAGTGTCTTTTTGTCGCTGCCCTGAGCTCTGAATTCCGGTTCAATACATCTTTGGCGGCCGCTTCGAGCTGTTCAGGGTAGTCTTTGCGGCGACTAGCCGTCGCCTGAAGCTTCCTATACGATCACGGCATGATCGGTATCACCCCTTGGAAATCCGATATCCGGAAAAAACCGAATAAAAACGAATTTACGTGAGCTTCCGTGGTCAGACTACACTCACGCGTAGACAGGGAAGGGCGCCTCAGCGGGTACGAATTCTGAAGCTCTCCGCGTAAGGGTGAAGGATTTCTAGGGGACACTTTCAGGCATTTTCAGTTTTCTTGAACATACCTCGCTTTTCTAGAATTTTCTGAGAAAAAACCCACTCGTGATATTGGAGGCTTGCCATGCACTCCGTTATAGTGGAGAGTTGAAGATCGCAAAATCATATTCGTGAACTCCCGCTTGACGTTTTCACATCTGTAGGGCAGAGATTCCGTCTGCGGGCTGTTACGATCGGTATCACCCCATTGGATCGGTATCACCCGGAGTGACGGTATCACAAATCGATGTTTCGATCAACAATTTTGGCACGATTCCTTGATATGCACATTGCCTCTGACCTCCCTCCGTGGTAACTCGACAATCGAACGAAACCGCTTATTTCCTTTTGACACTTCAGCGGAATCCAAAACGCTTTATTACGCGTGCTCACCGCTCATGCAGGTGCCCGATTAGGTTATAACTAGTGCTCTCAAAATCCCGGGATTTCTCGCGAATCGGCTCTATCTTGGGAAACCGGTTCTCCACGGTTCCGGGCCACGGGAGCGCGGGCCAGAGACCGGCTTCCAACCCAACGGCAACAACGTCCTTAGCCAGATCATTTGACAGCCCCGGAACCTGACCAGGACGGCGAGAATTCCCGACAAAAATCCCGGTTTCCGGCACTGCCAATTTTTTCCGGGATTTCCCGGGACGGTTCGGGATCTTCCGGGACAGTTTTTCCGTGAAAATCCCGGTTCCCGGCACCGGTACTTTTTCTCGGGATTTCCCGGGACGGTTCGGGATCTTCCGGGACGGTTTTTCCGTGAAAATCCCGGTTCCCGGCACTGCCAATTTTTTCCGGGATTTCCCGGGACGGTTCGGGATCTCCCGGGACGGTTTTCCCAATACCAATTATTGGCACCGGATGGGACCCTTCGAGTTACAACGCGCCGCGGTGGAGCGCGGCCGGGTCGCTAGTACATCTATGCTCATAAACGAGGCTCGGACGATTCTACGATATTTACCACATTGGTCGGCGCTCAATCCAGATGCTCGCTTTGTTAATGCGCGCCGATCGGGCGTGCGCCCTATTTCGATTGCGTTTTGCGCCCTCTCAAAAATTCGCTCTCATCCAACCAACGCTCTCGTTGTTTTTTACCCCATCTCACCCCATCCTCTCATGAGGTGAAATTTTCTGGAGGGACGGTTTTCGAACCTTTGTATCCATCATCCGGAGAATCCGTAAACTGAGAAACAACGCTCAGAAGCCAGAAAACTCTTGAGCCCGAAAGCTCTTGGATTCCGATATTTACGCGCCTATCAACCAGAGCGACTGAAGATTTTGAAATTGANACACAGGAACGCTCTTGGACTCAGATGGATGGCAAACTCGAGATACATGAATGTGTCGAGTTATCTCTTTGTCATCTCCAACATTGCTGTCTATGCAAGCCTAATATTGACAACTCCACTGTTCGTCGAAACGAGCTCCCGCGAAGTTTTCTGTTGAAATACCTCGTTCTACATCGGTTTGCAATTGGTGAATTCCACCAATCGATCACGTCGAGATCTCATTGGAATCAACTTCGATATGTGTTATAACTAAAGTGAGGACGTTTATGCACTAAGAGTATACGGAATACGCATGCAAATATTAGTGTAGGGCATATTCATAATCATGATCATGATTCTGAATACCATGATTATGATTGTCAGTTATTCCAGAGATCCTTCCTAATAATTGTGATACATTCTCCAATCGCGGTCTATACCGCGGCGATCTCGACGTATAACGCTCTCTCTCCGCAGATGCGCATCGATCGCGTCTGAATATCAATAAACAGTCAGTCGAAAGTTGCCCTCGGTTGAAGTAGCGTGTTTTTCATTTGTGTGTTTGAGTGTCGTTGCATGCAGGATCCCGATTGACCGAATTCGGAGTCACCCCAGAAGCCGATAGATCACCCGAAGTTCTGTCGCCAAAATTCACAATGATTATGCTCAGCAGTGGCAAATACGCGCTAGAAACAAGGGGAATATGTACAGCTGATATACTTCTTATATGAATCATAGAAATTTCTTCAGTTCGGGCAGTTCTACGTTACAACGTTCCAGTCGAAGGCAGCAGCTCGGCTGCAGGGGTATACATATGTATGATGATAGGTTGAGCAAAGTTGGCCGCATGGTCGGCATCCGCATCTCTCGTCGACATCGTGGGTGAAGTGATGATAGCCGTTCATGGCTCCTCTCGTTGTAAGAAGTCTGACGATGATGAGCGTGATAAGAGAAGCTGAGAAAAGAGCCAAAAATTTCGACGCTAAAAGAGAAATTCCATCCTTGCCTACTAACTGTCAAGGTGAAGAACGGCGTGACTGAGAAAAGATTCGGGAAGGAAAGGTTGTTTTCCGTGTTAGCTGTGGATGAAACTGGCGAGATTCGTACAGAAGGATTCACCGAGTTCGTTGTCCGGTTTGCCAGTTGTTCCAAGATTGGGGAAGTTGCCGACGTGACATTGCTCAATTGTAATCGTCGGTTGTCATCCGTTGAAGAATTGTCTCGAAGAGTTTGGTTTCTTCTGAATCCATGGCTTGGATGTCAAAGTCTATTCAAGGCAAGACGTCAATCCGCGCGCGAGCATCTTGGAGTTTACGAGCGTTGCCGATGGTTTGATTCGGTGAACTAGCTCTTGGACGATCCCCAAGATTGGCTACTTTGTTTGACGGCGTTTTCGCTGGTGGCTACCACATCTCACACCGAACGTCGTTCTGGTGTACTTAGCGCATGAAAGCGGTCATATGCGAGAAGACAGTTCGAATGGGGGCATGTTGGTTGAGAAGACCAGCCGATTCGATGGAGTTTTCGCAGCGCCAGACCACGAGAGTGCTCTCAAGATCATATTGGTGCGATACCAGAATACTTGCATTTCGCCGGCGCACTCGTCAACCGTTTTCGTTATTATACACCAAATGATCTCTCTTATGCCTTGCGCTCGTCGAAACAGGCTTCCATGACATCTTTCCTCGACATCAAATTCGTATGTTGATTTGACTCCTTCGGACCATATGACAGTTGCAGCATTATCTACAGAGTGTTCATTATCCTACTACGCGACAATTTTTCACCGCTGTCAAATTTTCAATATGGTGACGCCAACGAAGGCCGTTGCCCACCAAGGGGGCTCTTTGCTCGACTCGACATAAACCTGCTGAAGACACTGCAGGAGCGAATTTCTATTATCGCGGTTTTGGCATGATAGAATAGTAATTCCTGCATCGCATAATCTCCCTCCACTCGTCAAATTCAAACCTTCAAGAATAACAACGAGCTCCAGGTATCGTATAGTATACTGACGCACGCGATCCGTTACTTGTGTCAACTGCAGGATTGGATATTGATTTTGTCTCTCTCATGCGGACGAGGAACGAGGTCTCATACCAGTAGAAACTGCTCGATGGAATAGACGGACAGGCGGGCACGTTTCTGCCTGAACTCGCCTTTAGAGATAGTTCCAGGATCAAACCCTTGCGCATGGAAGTACTAACTTTGTTCCGCCTGCTATGCGGTCCGCGATGGCGCCCGTTAGACTTGGTGATTTGGCCTTTACTGGAGATCTGCGCTGTGATCTCCTTTTCGGCACTTCTGGTCGAACCCTCTCGTCAGAATGTCGGTGGTTTAGCGCTAGTTTCCCTGAATGTGTTAGGAATTGTCACCGGAGCGATTGCGAGGAGGTGGGTTTACCGGAATCGGGATGAGCTTGAAAATACTTTCAGCACGTCAATCAGACGTCAAGTCAGTGTTGCTGAATTGGCACTTGGTGTTGGATATTTCACAATTTATCTGGTGATACTCTGCCGCAATATGGCGCTCGATTATTATCTATCGGAGTTCATCTGGCTGGCCATTTTACCATTATACTACCACTTGATAACATTCCGTTTCCTGTGGATTCAGTTCATTCTCGCGCTACTTCTTCACGACGTGAACGCCCGATTGCGAAATTCCCACGAGCGAGGGCATCTGGAAGATTACAAGCAGAACTGCCTGTTGCTCGACTCGACGAACTCACGTTTGAACTCTCTTCTGGACTGGCTCCTGGCTTTTTCCGCATTTTGCCTGGTTAACTTGGGATCCTTCGCCACCTTTTCGGAATGTGATCCCGCCTTCAACCTCGTTTTTTGGGGATCAGTGTTAGTTATCCCAAACCTCATTCTGGTGTATGAGGGAGAGCGCATTAGAGCGGCCATGTACGGAAAGAGGGCACGAATACGCAGGATGTGGACCAAGAAAACCGATTCAAAAGACGAAGTATTTGCAGTGCTAAAACACCCCAACGCTCTCGGAATCAGATGGATGGCGAACTTGGAAATCATGAACTTTTCGAGCTTACTTTTTGTATCCGGAAATATAGTTGCATACTCCAGTCTCATTCTCACTACACCTTTGCTTGTTGAAGCTGGCTTCCATGACTTCTTTTGTTAAAATCTCATCGGAATAGCCATCAGACACTATTCGGTTAGAATTCACTCGTACTATGGCGTTCCTGACAAGAGCGCGACGCTCAATACGATAACTGATGCAGGGACCGGCTTTAAAACTTTTACCGTGTCAGGCAACAAAAACGCTCTCAGGATCAGATGGATGGCGAAATCAGAATTCAAACGGTGTTGGCATGGGGCGATGACCGTTCGGTTTATTCCCCCACGTGTTTCGTTGTGTCCGTTAGGGCCATTCCCTCATCTAGGCACCGTTGGTTGGAAATGTAACACCCTTTTTGCCTGACAAAGGAATCAAAGGGTCAATTGTCTTGTGGTTTCATGGCTAATTTTGTTACCGCAACGCGATGGCGGCGGTTCGAATCTCGACAGCCACCGAGATGCACTTCATGTTTGCATCGATTGAGACTCGACGAGGGGCAGTCGAGAGTAGGTTCAAGGATGTCTAGTCTCTCAAAAACTGTGAGCGAATCTGCTGAGAAGAACTGTTTTGTTCGCGGGCGGACAGTAATGACGAAGCCGAAAGGTGTTTCTTCGAACAGTTGGCTTTGTTGTGCCTTATGAGTACAAGGCAAACTCGACCACGGAACTCGTAGAAAGAAGGAAGTGAAAAATGCGTGTGATAAATAAAAAAAACGGTGTGACAGCACAGACGGTCCTAATATAAGAGGGTGCCGTTGGACAGGTTTCACTCTGCATGAATTTCCCACGCATATTTTCTGTGTCCATCAATGTTGTTTTATGCACCAGTCCTACCCTCACTCTATCTATGTCCTCAAGAACAGGCTTCCATGACTTTTTCGTCGACATTAAATTCGTATGTTGGTTTGACCTATTTAGACCATTGATACAGGGCACCGTATCATCATAATTTGCAGCAGCAGTTTCCGATTTCATGTTTCCTATTGCACCGAAGATCTATTTATTCGTCATTGATTTTCTTAAAGAAGAACGGCCTGACCGGCTAGACCGATGGAAACGAGCGCGTTGGTAAAGGAATCCCGTGTGTCTTGAAAACGAAACAAACTTCGTCCTTTTTAGACTAGAATCGGCCTTGAATGATAAAAGTTAGATGAATGGAATTGAGGCCGAATTTTGTGGACAACGTGTTCTAAATCGTCTTTTCTCTCTCTGTCTCCAACTTCATCGTTTCCAGTCCGATTTCGTCGTTTTTCACGTCCTAATCATGGAGAATTCTTCAGCTATACGCTCGTTCTTATGGAACTGGACGGTGCACAGTGGTCAAAAATCCCATCAAAGGTGGTCAATAATATTTGAGAACTGTTTCTGCCTAATTCGAGGTCTAGGATTCCGATTCCACCATCAGCATTGCTCATATATTGCTCATTCCCCGAGTTTTAGGCTTTTTTGAGGAAAATTCCGAGTTTCTGGAGACGAAAAAGCATCGACTTCGAAGATGTCGCTCGATAGCCACAAAGACGCTGGAGAGCTTAATCTGGTGCAATTTTGGAGGTCTCCTTCAGGGCTACAAAATGGACCAGAACGAGATCCCTAGCTGTCTTCTTCAAGATTTCGAGGTATCTTCGAAATATCGGCCAAATGAGACCAGAAAACGCTAGCATCCACTGAATTTGAGATAATCACCGTACCTGAGCAGAGAAGCAAGTGTTTCAAATATCGATTCCTCTTTATTCATTCGGTAAGTAATCAAAATACAGCAAGAGAGCTGATCATTCCATTCTACTTCCTTGTTCCGCGGTCATGTCATCTTCACCATTACTTAATTCCACCCAGCTGTCGTCATCCAAAGATTCAGTAAATTCGGAGACAACAGAGCACTCAGAAACCGTGTTCGGTACGGAGTGTCTTTTTGTCGCTGCCCTGAGCTCTGAATTCCGGTTCTATACATCTTTGGCGGCCGCTTCGAGCTGTTCAGGGTAGTCTTTGCGGCGACTAGCCGTCGCCTGAAGCTTCCTATACGATCACGGCATGATCGGTATCACCCCTTGGAAATCCGATATCCGGAAAAAACCGAATAAAACGAATTTACGTGAGCTTCCGTGGTCAGACTACACCCACGCGTAGACAGGGAAGGGGGCCTCAGCGGGTACGAATTCCGAAGCTCTCCGCGTAAGGGTGAAGGATTTCTAGGGAACACTTTCAGGCATTTTCAGTTTTCTTGAAAATACCTCGCTTTTCTAGAATTTTCTGAGAAAACACCCACTCGTGATATTGGAGGCTTGCCATGCACTCCGTTATAGTGGAGAGTTGAAGATCGCAAAATCATATTCGTGAACTCCCGCTTGACGTTTCCACATCTGTAGGGCAGAGATTCCGTCTGCGGGCTGTTACGATCGGTATCACCCCGAGTGACGGTATCACAAATCGATGTTTCGATCAACAATTTTGGCCCGATTCCTTGATATGCACATTGCCTCTGCCCTCCCTCCGTAGTAACTCGACAATCGAACGAAACCGCACGAACAGACGGCTTATTTCCTTTTGACACTTCGACGGAATCCAAAACGCTTTATTACGCGTGCTCACCGCTCATACAGGTGCCCGATTCGGTTATAAGTAGGGCTCCCAAAATCCCGGGATTTCTCGGGAATCGGCTCTATCTTGGGAAACCGGTTCTCCACGGTTCCGGGCCACGGGAGCGCGGGCCAGAGACCGGCTTCCAACCCAACGGCAACACAGACGGCCAAGGAGAGCGGCCATCCGTCGCGATTCCATCGTTCCAACAGAACGACAATCTCAACGGTAGAGCTCAAGTCGCGTCGGGAGCTCTGAAGTCGATTCCATCGTATGAGGGCACGAACTCTGTTGCGCGTGTTGTGCGGGCCGAAATGGAGCGTAGTGGATAGATTTCTATGGCCCATAGTGGAAATCTGTGGAATTTCCCTTTCCGTGGCCCAACTAGTCATTCCCTCTCATCAGAATTTCAGTGGTTGTGTTGTTGTTTCCGCATATGTGGTGGCCATTTTCACGGGAGCGAAAGCAAGAAGATGGGTTTTTCGAAACCAAGATGCACCCTCATCTCATTCTGGAGTCGCCGGCGAATATTACTGAAACCTTTCGACGTATGTGGGCACAATTATGTACAGTGAACTCCCGTTTTATGCGGTTTTCGAATCCGCATAAAACGGAGTTTACCGCATAAAACGGGGGTCGGCTAGAAAATGCAGAAATCGTTCCTAAATGTATCAAAAATCGTTCGGAGGAGATATCTCGGCCATTATTTTGAGATCTGCAAGGATCTAGACTTTTTCCGGAATCGAACCGGATCGAGTCGATTGACAATGTTTGCGGTATCTCCTAGCATGCGTCGGAGTGATTCTGTGAAGCTCAATAAATGAGTTTGATTTGAGGCTTGGTATTTTATCAGATATATGCTCTTCTTCCGACTGACATGCGATACTGAACTATTTCTAGACTCGCCAGTCAAGTGTTCTAATCATATGTCGAAATTAGAACATGCTCGTCTTCATTCCAATCGGGAGTGTCGACGATTGCTTTCAAAGCTTCCGAGGCTCGATCAACTGTGTCTCGCGGGAAGACGTCAAATCGCTTCGATTCCAATCAAAATGTCAACGAGAAAGAGGCTCGCTTCTTGTAGCCAACCGCAACAACACCAACGGAAATTTAAGAAGGGTTGACGATTCAAATGATGTCATTCGAAAGTCGATCATCTCATCTTTCATGAGCCGCAATGTTTCGCTCCCGCGTTCTCGATTACTCCGAACATTTGCGAAATTTGCAGTCCCGAATCCCACCAATTCGGAACGGAAAACATTCGCAATCGACTTTGAGCAAATCCAGACCCCTGCAGATCACAAAATGGTGGCCGAGATATCTCTTCCGACCTCTTTTGACACATTTGAAAACGATTTCTGCATTCTCTAGCCGACCCCGAATCCGCATAAAGCGGGGGTTTACTGTAGTTATACATTGTCAAAAGATGGTGCCCGAGGGTGAGAATCTGACGCGAACCGTCGATTGAGGGGATGGAATAATTTTTAATCAGATCTTGACCTTCGGATCAAGCCAGCGCACTTCAACTGGCGGAAACTGGCGTACAGAACAGACTGATTGCGAAGTGGTAGAACCCAGGTTCCGATGATTCCATCAGCCGACAGCAACCTTCGATGCGGAACACTCGTTCGTTTTGTCCTCGAATTAAAATTTTCGGAAACTCAGCTGCGCTGGCGAAGTAGCGCTTCTCCCTGAGAACTCTCTGATCTTCTTGTCGCTTACTAAACCCATTCCTTCGGGGAACGCAAGGGTCCACCAGCAGTATTCTAAGAGTTTTATTCAGCCGGAAATGTCGATGGCCCTGAAGTCTTTGAACAAGACACTTGGTGATTTTGCAGGAGATTCGATTACGAACTGAACTTTCTGTGTATCTGATTTCTTCAGTCAATCATCCGCGTCGTATTCGGTATTCAGAGTATCCGCTGTTTTTTTCGACCGAGACAGACCATCCATTCTACCGGACACCACGACTTTGAGATCGCATATCGATTTTACGCACCACGCCTCAAAGAAACACGACCATCGCACGGAGCTGACGTCTTCACGGAATCGGGGCGCAGCCGAATACACAAACTGTCACGGCTTACCGCGATCTGCAGCACAGTTTCTGCCCGAGTTCAACCTGAGACGTGAAGAATTGATCCGCGAGTACGAAAGCACTCAAATAATTTCGTCTGGACCGCGATGACATCCGATTGACCGCTACATCCGGCATTGGAAATTCTCGGCGTTTGTTTTTTTTTTCATCTTGTCAGATTCCTCCGATCCGGGTGTTTTGCTCTTGCATCCCTAAATGTCCAAGCAATCGCGAGGGAATGAGTTTCACGCAACCAGAATTCGCTCACAAAGTATTTCAACATGACACGTCAACAGGTCAACGGTGTTGAGCTGATCGCCAAGCTTGGACGATCTCCAAGATTGCCTCTTCTTTTTGACGGCGTTCTCGACTGTGAACCTGACATCCGTGGCTACACTTTCGAACTGTGGCCTCACATTCAATTTGATCTTTCGGGGCGCACTAAATATCTCACCAAACGTCGGTCTGGTTTACTTGGCGCATGAGCGCGGTCATAAACGAGAAGACAGTTCGAATCAGGGACATGTGGGTTGAGAAGATCAGCCACTTCGATAGAGTCTCTCCAGAGCCAGGCCGCGACAGCGCTTGAGAGAGACATGAATTTCGCAGGCGCACTCTTAGTGTCAACCGGTTTCGTTATCTACGACAATTTAATCCTCATTTCGCCACCGCTCGTCGAAACAGGCTTCCATGACATCGTTTCGCTGACATGGAATTCGTATCTTGATTTTGACTGCGAGGTGGGCCGAGGATGATAGAATAGTATTCCTGCATCAAATCATCTCCCCCGACTCGTCAAATTCAAACCTTCAAGAATCTCAACAAGCGCTCTTAAGTGCGTTCTTCAATTTTACATCGAATACAAAGGTAATCTAGCTGCTGTATAGTACATTGACGCACGCGATCGGAGACCCGTGTCAACTGTGGGATTCGATATCGATTTTGTCTCTCTCATGCGGACGAAAAACAATGTCACATCCCAGTGGACGCTGCTCGAAGGAATAGACAAGCAGGCGAACACGTTTCCGCCTGAACTCGCCTTTAGAGATAGTTCCAGGATCATTCCCTCGCGCATGGAAGTACTAACTTTGTTCCGCCTGCTATGCGGTCCGCGATGGCGCCCGTTAGACTTGGTGATTTGGCCTTTCCTGGAGATCTGCGCTGTGATCTCCTATTTGGCACTTTTGGTCGAACCGTCTTATCAGAATGTCGGTGGTTTAGCGCTGGTTTCCCTGAATGTGTTAGGATTTGTCACCGGAGCGATTGCAAGGAGGTGGGTTTACCGGAATCGGGATGAGCTTGAAAATACTTTCAGCACGTCAGTCAGGCATCAAGTCAGTGTTGCTGAATTGGCACTTGGTGTTGGATATTTCACAATTTATCTCGTGATACTCGGCTTTAATGTGACAATCGATTACCATAAATCGAGATTCATCTGGGTGGCCGTTGCACCTCTATACTTCTACTTGATAGGACTCCGTTTTCTGTGGATTCAGTTCATTCTCATGCTACTTTTTGTCCACGTGAACGTCCGATTGCGACGGTTCTCTGAGCGAGGGCATCTGGAAGATTACAAGCAGAACTGCCTGTTGCTCGACTCGACGAACTCACGTTTGAACTCTCTCCTGGACTGGCTCCTGGCTTTCTCCGCATTTTTCCTAGTTAACTTGGGATCCTTCGCCACCTTTTCGGAATGTGATCCCGTCTTCAACCTCGTTATTTGGGGATCAGTGATTGTTATCCCAAACCTCATTTTGGTGTACCTGGGAGAGCGCATTAGAGCGGCCATGTACGGAAAGAGGGCACGAATACGCAGGATGTGGACCAAGAAAACCGATTCAAAAGACGAAGTCTTTGCAGTGCTAAAACACCACAACGCTCTCGGAATCAGATGGATGGCGAACTTGGAAAACATGAACTTTTCGAGCTTACTTTTTGTATCCGGAAATATAGCTGCGTACTCCAGTCTCATTCTCACTACACCTTTGCTTGTTAAAGCTGGCTTCCATGACTTCTTTTGTTGAAATCTCATCGGAATAGCGATCGGACACGATTCGGTTAGAATTCACTCGTACTATAGCGTTCGCGACAAGAGCTCGAAGCTTCATAAGATAACTGATGCAGGGATCGGCTGCAAAATTTCCAAAGTGCCAGACAAAAAAAACGCTCTCCAAATCAGATGGATGGCGTTTCGTTGTGTCCGTGAGGACCTCATCTAGGCACCGTTGGTTGGAAATGTAACACCCTTTTTGCCTGACAAAGGAATCAAAGGGTCAATTGTCTTGTGGTTTCATGGCTAATTTTGTTACCGCAACGCGATGGCGGCGGTTCGAATCTCGACAGCCACCGAGATGCACTTCATGTGTGCATCGATTGAGACTCGACGAGGGGCAGTCGAGAGTAGGTTCAAGGATCTCTAGTCTCTCAAAAACTGTGAGCGAATCTGCTGAGAAGAACTGTTTGTTCGCGGGCGGACAGTAATGACGAAGTCGGGGAAACGATTGCTTTATCCGAGCGGTCGTCAGCTATGTAAAGGATGCGCGGGGAAGGCTTTGTTGTGCGCTATGAGTACACAGCAAACTCGATCCTGAAATAGGTATCACAGGTGGTCCCATTGTGAGAGGGTACCATGAGACAGGTTTCACTGTACATGAACTTTTCCCGCGCACTCTTCGTGTCAACTAAGCCCCATCTTCTATCAGTCGGAAAACGGAGATTCCCCCATTTTCCCTGTTATTCCCCGATTTGTCTTTGTATCTTATATGTCCCCCATGGGACTGGACGATGCTCCGCCGATAGGCTTTTCCGCTCTACTCGGTGTAAACCTTCTAGGACCAGAGCTGGAAAGCTTTGTGTCTGTGCGAATTCCGATCATTGCAGTTTGAGCCTGATACAATAGTGTTTCTGCATCCAATCATGTCCGCTGAGTCGTCCAACTACAATCTGCAAGGATGTGAACGAGTGCTCTCAATCAGTCATTTCACAATAATTCCACATCGAATACAAAAGCAATCGAGTTGGGTATTGTATAGTATATTGACGCACGCGATCCGATACTTGTGTCAACTGCGGGATTGGATATTGATTTTGTCTCTCTAATGCGGACGAGGAACAAGCTTCAATCCGAGTATAGGCTGTTCGATGGCATAAGAGGGCAGGCGAACACGTTTCTGCCTGAACGTTTCCCATCGAGAGATAGTTCAAAGATAATTTCCTCGAGAATGGAAGTACCGACTTTGTTTCGTTTGATGTGTGGTCCCCAATAGCGCCCGTTGTAATCGGTTATTCGGCCTTCCCTGGAGATCGACGGCATTTGTTTCTATTCGGCACTTTTGGTGGAGCCGTCTCGACGAAGTGTCGGCGGTATATCTCAGAATTCCCTCAATATATTAGCGATCGTCACCGAAGCGATTTCGAGGAGGTGGGTTTGCCGGGATCTGGATGAGCTCGCGGTCAACTTCCTTTCTTGGGCAGTACTGATTATTATGCTCTGCAGCGGTTATTTAACCGCGGCAATAACCGCAAGAAATTCGCGGTTATTAACCGCAATAACCGCGAGAAAATTGCGGTTATAACCGCATTTAGCCGCAAATCAATGAGACTATAACGATATCAAAATGTATTTGTGAAACCACGAATTTGTTAGATATGTTTTGTGGTCTCGTGATGTCCATCTATAAATTATTAGGCATTCGGGAACAAGGCATGTTCCTGGAACCAATACATAGTTCTCTCATTTCACTGCAAAGTTTTTTGGAAAGTTTTCATTGGAATTATGGTCGGGATATTGGGTATGAAAACCAGGGTATCACCGCAGTTTACTTTTCGTTTTCGGAAACGTAATTGCGTACTCCAGCCTCATTCTCACTACACCTTAGCTTGTCCAAGCAGGTTTCCAAGACTTTTTCTGTTAAGATCTAATCAGAAGAACGATTCGACACGATACAGATTCAAATAATTCGGTTTTCAATGAACCGAGATCATCCGCTTCGCTTTCTTAATTCTGAACGCGAGAAGCCTCTCGCGATTCAAACATTCGATTTGACGGAATAAAATAAATGAAATTCCGACAGCCGATTTCGTCATTCACGCGCTGCTGATTGAAATCGCTGCCACAACGGTCCATGAACATAGCTAGCATTGTGAGAATAGCTTGTCACTTTCGCTGATTTCGAGGATGGACGCCCAGCGGCTGAATGAAGCGAACAACTTCCGAATCAGCTATGGCACCGAATTAGCATAGTGGGCCAGTGCCGAGTGGAGGCGGACTTCACCGTCTATCGGCGACTCGCATTACAATCACAACAGACATCGATAAGATCTAGCTTTGAGCTGTTTGACCAGGGCTCAGATATAAATATGAGCTCGAAAGTGAGCAGACATCGAAGCATCGTTCCAGCACACCAACATGAAGTTTTCAGTGGTGATCCTCGCGTTGTCGGGACTCGTCCTCCAGTCAATCGGTAAGCCGCATGCTGCTCAAGTTAGCCAACGCCATCCGCTTTGCAGATATGGCGTGCTTCGCAACTCACCAGGTAGCAGGAAGAGTCGAGCCTTGAACGACACTCGTTTCGCAGATGCCCAGCTCTACCACCTCACTCCCGCCGGGATGATAAGACGGCCGCCGCCACCGTTGGCGTACATGCTTCACCAACAGCATATGCAGGCAATGCAATCGCTGTGGCATTCTCCCGTGACCGGCACAACTTACATGCGGGTGCCATTCGGGATCCGCAAAGGTCATGTCGGCGTGTTGCCTCCGGGTCAGGCGTTCTCCCCGATCTCGATGCTCTCTGTGACACAAACGCATTTCCAAGATCCGAGAACTCGACCGTCAGCGACTGTCCCGCAGAATCTCGATGTTGTGAAAATGTCGGAAGCTCCAACAGAACCGTCGATCACCACTACGGTCTCAGGATCTCCGGTGGTCGTGACAACGGAAAACGTCCCGATGATGGATCCGTCGGATGAAGAAACAGACAAGGAGCTCAGTGACGAGCAAGGATTCGTTGAAAATAACGCGACGACCATGACACCGACAACGGTGGTCCAGGAGGAAACGAATCGCGCGGCGCTGGGAACTCGCAGGAAATTCAACAAGAAAAAAATCACGTTCTGATCTGGAGAACGAAATCAACGGAGACACTTTTTTCGGATGGAGGACCGGGATAGATTTCGCACCCCTTAGCTTCCTTTTTTTCGCAAACTTCGGCTCTTTAGAAGCCGTCTTGTAATTTTATTATAGGTGAGGAGTTTGGCGAGCAAACTCGTTGCCTTAGACATGGGAATCTGCTGTGACCCTATTCGTATTCTCGAAGTTCGGAGCATGCTCCAGCGACTATCGACTACGTACTAATTCTTCTGATTCTTGTAGCACTAGGCGACAACAAACCACCGGCCGAGGCGCGGGAACCGGATTTGAAACAGCTGGATTTGTTACAAGAGATTTTCTCCAATCCCAACGTTGATGACAACAAAATCATCGCAGCTATGAAGAACTTCGATAAAGCCCCTGTCGATCGATCCATCAAAGACCTCTCGAACGTCCTCAAACTTCTCGTCACCGAACAGCAACTTTCGCATCAGTCTCTGCGAATAATCTCGATCGCCATGGACAAGGTAACCTTTCCCTGCTCCGCTTTGCCCTGAATATCGTTTTTCTTCATAACTGGCGCCTGATGAATGCGTTCTGCTCTTTAAGCTTGCTCAAAGAACGAATGGCGGTGTACAACAAGCGAAACCAGCGAGAACTCGAAGAGATGCGCTGCCTGAACCAGCTGGAAAGCGAACTGCCATCGAGGAGCTCGGAAGCTATGAATCGTTCGGAGACCTCACTCGGCCCCGACAGAAGAGGTGAGGCCAAGAATCTTCTGAATATCGCATCTCCTCAATGAGTGGTCACGAGTTCCTCAGAATGTTAATTCTCGCTCGTTGAAACTCAGATACTCGTACCACGCTGTCGGAGCCTTGGCCCTGTTGGCGCTGGCGTCATCACCTTATCTATGGGGAGGTCCATGGGGCTTCGGAGGACCTTGGGCGTACCGCTACGGGTACCCCGGCTACGGCTACCCTGGCTACGTTCCCGTTGCCGGAACGCCAGCTGCAGCTGCCGCCAAAAAATGATTCAATGTTGGAATCGGATATCTGATATCAATTGTTGTTGTTTAGATAAAAGCAGAAACTTGATGACTAATAAAGGTGTTGCCGAGACCTCATTAAACGCTCCATTTGTGGAAGATTTCATTTGTTTCTATATTCTGTCTCGCTCCTCCGCTACACCTCAACCTCGTTCCGGAACATTCCTCAGCTCATCGCCAGTCGTCTCGCAAGAATGAATCACTTCGAATGGGTTGTCTGGCAAGGACACATCTCTCCGCTCCTTCTTCCAAAAATAATTAGAATTGACGGAGAAATGATTTGCTTTCTCTTCAAGTTGGCCGTTGGATTGATCGAGTAGTGCATGAGCTTCGTGTTGTATCTTCTTGGCTTCAACGTCTAACTCAATTCGGCGCTCCGAAATGAGGCTCTCCGTGGAGGTTACCCTCTGATGCCTGAATCAGACATAACGAATCACTTTGTAGGAATTATCTTAGTGGATTAATTCGCGGATTGATCTCTTCCGAGTATTAGTCAAGCCTGTCTGCAAGAAAGCTTTCTTTCTCCAGCATCTGCTATGAACGGAACGAGACACCCGAAGAATCTTGATCTTCGGCAGAGAGTCCACGAAGGAATTCCTGTTGCCTTCTCTGGTACAGCTATACCCACGAGAGGTCTAGAGGAGTGGTGCCGATACCCCACCCGTTGCTGTTCGAAAAAAAGCAGAAACATACACTCCGATGCTGGATTTTCTGAAAAGGCATGGCTTGTATTTTGGTCGACTAACATCGGCGGAGCATCGTTCGCAAACAAGTTATGATACTCGCCGTCTGACGGATCTCTATCCTTGTAGGGATAACCTCACGTCAGCCTCCTCGAGAATTGTTATTCCATATCTTGAACACAGCAAATGAAACCACCGACAGCGCTCGGTGCTTTCGAGGGATAGTAGAAAGGAGAAGAGACAACTTCGCGTCAACACTCGAGAGAGTTGATGATTCAACCCCGATGAGAGAATGTCACACCATGATTCAATGAAAACAACGATCTCCTCAACGTTCTTGAGAGACTCTTGTCAAGGTGAGGTTGCTCGGGATCGGCTCACTTCCGGGACGGTTGCCTGCACGGAATCACTGGTCTACGGTCCGTTTGGCTAAATCGTAACTTTCTTCCATGGTTCGATGAAAGTTCGGAGAGTCGTTCACCATGCCATCTCGTGCCTGTAAGTTTATCAACCTTGAACTCACTATTTTGAAAGTCCCTGATGAAGCCGAAAAACTGTCATGGAACCGTCCCCTCGTCCATGCATGTCGCAAGGAGGGGGGTTATGTACTCGACTGCGGAATTGCACTTTTCAAGCGTTATCGATGAAATTCCGAATTCTAATGCAAAGAATATCATCAGCTAAGGGAAAAAAGAAAAAATCCAAAACGGGTCGCAAAAAACGTCGACGGACGAGCAACAAATCGAACTTGGGAAGAAAACAGAAACCAAGAGGCTCGATTCTCTCGACGAAATCTCTGTTGGACCGAGCCGGGAAAGGACGGAGGGATATCGGCGGCAGCCGACTATTGGGCAATACGAAGCCGGGACAGTTGAAAAAATCGATTCTGGTTCAGAAACCCATGTTGGAAGGCCCGAAAAGACAAAAAGCCCCGCCAATGCTTCGCCCCTCAAAACAGCAGCCAGCGCAGTCGACGTCATCATCGAAACCACAACATTATTCACAATCTCAGCAGGAACTATACGCACAACAGCAACAGCAATACGCGCAACAACAGCAATACGCGCAGCAACAACAATATCCCCAGCAGCAATATGACCAGCAGGCACAATATGAGCAGCAACGGAAACAGCTTCAGCAACAGCAGCAGCTCCAACAGCAGTACCAGCGGCAGTTGTTACAACAACAACAGCAGCAGCAACAAATGTTGCAGCAACAACAACAGCAGCGGCAAGCGCAACAGCCGTATCCCCCGCAAGGGTATCCTCCGTACTCATACCCACCCGCTGCTACACCGGGCTATCCGGATCCGCAGCAAATGCCACCTGGGTACCCGCCACAAGCGGTGCCGCAAGCAGTGCCGCCAGAATGGGGCGCCGGCGCGGATCCCCAACAGCAGTATCCTGCTCAAGTGCCCGAAGATTACGGGAATTACAATCCTTACGAGAGTCAACCAGAAGCCTATCCAGCGGCAGATCCGAGCTACAATAACGCCTACGCCGAAAGCTCCTACGATCAAGGCGGCTATGACCCAAACGCGGCCGCCGAGTTACCGCCAGACGCAGTTGCTCCTGAGCCCGAATGGGATCCCTATAACGTTTATCAATGAACTCCTTGGGAGAGTATCCTATCACGGGTTGAACTTTGTAGCTCAGCAGAAATGAATTATTTTGATGCTAAATCTCAAGTCGTTCGGACTGAGTGAAGCTTGCAATGGGACTCTATGAATAATCGAATATTGATGGCAAACGCAAAGACTCTTCAATTCATCGTACAACAAAATGATGAGAAGATGAGGTTAGACATGAGGAATTCGTATACCAGTTCTCGCTCTTGATAACGACTCTGATATTTCTCCGTGAGTTTATTGAACATGACTTACAGCTGAACGACTTGGACTTGAAACGTTCAATGTTCTGATCGGAAACTTCTCCTTCTTAATTTGTTTAAATCAAAACTACTAAGACAATTTAGTTTTAAAAATTCAACCGCTGGAAAGCGTACGCACTAAAAGAGCGATTCGACGAAGTTAAAAGCTCGTTGTTCGCGTTTCCTGAACTGAGTGAGAGAGACTCTATCTTCGAATATTTTTGGTTTCAGATGTTTCTCGCTATTGATGAGCCGTATTCCAAGCGGTACTTGCATTCGTAGTGCTCTCTTCGGAAATCGATCTTGATCTCGATATCGTACGAGTGGAATTCGTTCGCCAGAAGTTTGCAGGTACCCTTGATTGTCTCAGCAGCCCTGGCAGAGAGTGTTTTATGCAGAAGGCAGAACACGTTTTGCCATCGAGTAGGCTCACCATCGTATTCTGCGTTTAGGGTATCTTGAGACTCGGTGCCGTTGAACGAAAGCCTGAAGGTGAATGTGAATGCTTTTACAATACCGGGTTTTAAGAAAGTGCAGGAGAAGGGGAATTCGATTTGCTGCAGTTTTTCGGGCGTCAATGACGCGAAATCGAACACCTGTTCGTGACAAGTGGCGAATGCGCGATCCTCGGTGTTTGTTCTGAGCACAGGACGGTAGAGACGTTCCTCTACGGCTTCGTGACAAATTTGTGCACTGAACAAGCCGCGCTTCGGCTCACTCCGGGCCCAGTTCCAAATGTCTCCCCGAATCATCGCTTCATAGTCCGAGACGTTGGAGGGTCGCAGAATCAGGGTGCCGGTCGCTGGGTACATTTTGCCGTCGCGTTTGAGGAATCGCTGTTTAGCAATGAGAAAGCTCTTCAGCATTTGTCCTTTTAGGAGCATTTCCCCGAAGTTGTCGCTGATAATGACATCGACCTTCGAGGGAAGTTCGACGGATTCCACCCGTGAATGGAAAATTTTTATCTTGCCGAGTCTATGATTCTCCATCACAACGTTCTCGGCGATGAGCGCGGCCCTGGATGGTTCCACGGCATAAATGATTCGGGGCGAGGCTCTTACAGCAAAGAGTGAAAGCATTCCAAGGCCACAACCGACATCAAGGACGACCTTGTCCTCGAAGTCTTTGGAGTTTTTTTGAAAAATTTCCTTGTACACCTCCAAGCGCCTCTTATCTTTAAGGAGAATTCGTTGATTGAACAGAAAAGTGCGGTGTTCGAACGGCAGAAACTCTCCAGATGATTCTGCACGAGCTCTCTGCGCAATATCCACTGCTAGCTCACAATCTACCATTCTGTTGAAGTGGAGCACATATTTCTTCGCTGATTGTACACCTTCGCCCTGCACCATCAGAGCGGTGTAGCCGAGCTTTCTCAGCGAGAACAGGTCAACGAGCATAGACTCGATTTCAGAATCGACAGCTGGCCTCTCCTCAAAATCGTATCGATCCTCATGGATCCCACCTGACTCGACTCCGTTCCTGAACGGATTCAGGCTCCTGTATGACGGCATGGTCGAGCGGACACAATCCACCCACGCATCCTGGAGCGTGTGCAGTGTTAGAGACAGTTTTCCCTTGAACCCGTGGAAGTTCGCGTAAATCATCAACTTGGTCTGGAGGAAGTCGGGGTCCTGATTATCTAAGCTGGTGAGGCGAACCACAAAGCCTCTCGTTCGGTCTTGACTTCGGAAGGGATCCATGTCGAGGAGTTAACACACACAAAACTATTTTCACGAAACTGACCCGAGTCGGGATCGCTATTCTGTTGCCTGCACACGCATCTTGGCTCAGCTGACGACACGGAAGGCGGAGACGTCGGCGACAACAGTTCCGCGTGCACTTGGCAGTGCTTGGTCGATTTCGATGCTCGCTCCACGAATGTTAAGGCACGTGGACGCAATCCGCAGAGTCCGTGCTCAGCTTAGCCAGCCAGGAGCGCAAAGTTCGAGTGTGGCAGGAATTCCTCGCAGCCGATGCTTGTTTTAGAGCCCAGAGTTCCAAGTGATTGGAAGCGAATGTGTCTCCATAATAAACCTCTTTCATGGCGTTTCTTGAGTTGAGACAATAAAAGAAATGAAATCATAGACCTTCATGCTCGATCGAAACCTCCTCTCCAGCCCCTGCCTTGTCAGCGAGCCCCAAGATCCGAGGCGGTGAACCCTCGAATCCCCTTCGGAATCCACGTCGGAGATTTTCCCGACCGAAACTGCACGTTGTTTACAAGCACGCGCGCGCAGAGATATCTTGTTTTCTTTCGTCAGTTGTCTCTCGGTGGCCCTGGTTGTGGGAGCGTTGAGTTAGTGCATTGAAATGGCTTCATCATCCCGACGTATTCTGGGCTTCGAGTCAGAAAAACCCGGATCCGGCTGCTTGTGCGTACTCTGCATCGACGCAAACGGCCAATCTCGCATTGTTCAGGTGGCGAATGTGTCTGACTGCCCAGGATTGTGGATAAGCCTCGCGGAGAATGAGAGCAGACTCTCGATCACCGTCTGCGAGAAATTCTCGCATGGAGACGGATGCGGAGAACAACCGACGTATAATTTCTACAGAAACGCGAATGTTCAAGTGATCGACAATGAGTGCGTGTTGATCTCCGACCCGTGTTCGTCTTCATGCTTTTTATTCTTCGAATCCCCCGAGAAATGCAACTCGTTCTATGAGGATCTCTGTATCCTTCTTCCGGAGCCTGGATGGCGCAACGATCTTGAAATCGAAAGAAAGTCGCTGTGGCAAGACGAGAACGCTGAGTACGAGGAACCTTTCGCTGTCGCCATTGGTCGATTGAGAAACCTGCCAGGGAGGGGAAATAAGATAATTGAGCTCGACGCGGGCCTCGGAATTGTATCTGAGGCTATATCAAACGCCACAAATGCCGACGTTGTAGCAGTCTCTCGACCAGGCTTGGTCGAACATTTGGAGAGGTATTTCTCGAGGCACTGCTGTAGAACGTACGCGGCGAGTAACATCAGAACCTGCCAGCTGTCAAACGTCCGGGCTTCGGCACTCGTTAGTAGACGACTCACTCATGTTCTTTTCGACTGCGACATTCTCAAGAGGTTCGTGAAGTTGCGCGATACGAAATTGTCCGAGGGCGCTCGTTTGCTGCCCTCTGAACTCATCATTAGGGCGGGCTTGATCCGTGATCAGGAACTTTGGGCGAAGAAACAACAGCGGGCGACATTTTGGCTCACGAACCCTTGCGGCTCAAAACTGTCATGTCTCCACAATCAGGCTCTGGACGAGGAATTCACAGTTCCAGAGATTGACTCTGTCTCCGAGCGATCTTTCGTGAGCAACATCAAGGAATCCACGATCCCGTTGAGGACAACGGATCTAACTGAAGAAAGCATCGAGAACTTCAACTTGCGATTCGAATTCCAAACAACAACCGAAACGGATGTTCATGGCGTTGCTTTTTGGTGCAGCGCGGTCATCGACGGACAGGAGGTGAGGCACCGGGATGCCTTTCCCAAACTTCCACGAATGCTTACAATGAATCCGAGTCCTCACAAAAAGCTGCCCGAGGCCAGCGTGGCCTGCATTTTGAAAAAGTTCTGGCGAAACGTACCCTCGTATTGCACAGTGGTGGTCGACTGTAAATTCAGTGAAAATCGTGCTAGAAGCTATGATATCGTATTGGAGTACACATTGTCAGAGCCTTTCGGTCAAAACTCAATCACAAAGTACAGTATGATGCTCGCCATGCCGCATCCTTACGGTAAGACCGTTCACCGTGAGCCCGACGAAGAGAGAAAAGATTGTTACGGTTCCAAAAGACCATATCAGAGTGAGAGGGAAGAAGATCGAGACAAAGACCTCTCCTTTTCTCATGGCTTACCTATCTCCAAAGGATATGTTCGTTGATGTCATGGAGTTCTTCCTGATTTTGAGTGTTTTTAAATTAAAGTTTTAAATACGAGATTTGTACGCAGAATTTCCATTGAGCTGCACTAATGAGTGCAGGAATCTCTCTAAGGTTGCCGTTGTAGTGCGCCGAGAGAGAGAGAGAGAGACTGTCTCGTTTCGAATAAATGTATTGTGTAAGAAAAATCGGTCATCTTTGGATTTCACGAAAGTTCTGCGACACACGTCAGTAGTTCGCCTCGGGAATGGAGAGCTCGCCAGCCGGGATCCAAGGATTACGATTCCAGAAGTTTATTTACAGAATCAAGTCATGTTCGCAAAACGATGACACCATCGATTACGACAGAGAACAGTCTGGATTTCCCTAGACGTGAAGTCGACCGCGATCTCCGACTAACCCCGAGGCTCTACGGAAGACTCAAGTTCTCAAGAGATGTCTGCCGTGAACTTCCGAGCGGAAGAGCTGACCTTCAACTTTTCCTGACTCTCGAGAGCTGCCTGCTCCTCAAGGTAAGACCGTCAAGCTATTCTTTGTTATCGACCTCGGACTATGAGATTCCTTTCCATTTTCCGCGGAGTATCGCTTCACTAGATTCTGGGAGCCCATCGAGACTTGAGTCGACGAGCCCGTAATCCATAGAAGCTAAGGAGAAATAGGCATGCCTCCAAACTTTCGTGTCTGTCTGTAAACTCATAGGACTGCCAACCGATCGGGTTCGACAGACGACTCTCGCTATCAGTCTGCTCAGCCTTCGAATAGAAAATTCGGGACCAGTCAGCTCTCGATGTAGTAAACCTCAGTTTGGTAAACATTTCGATCTAGTAAACATAAGCGGCGAAACGCGCATGTGCATGTGGTAATATCTGCCGCGCCCCGTCAACTAACAGTCATTGATGCTCTTTGAGCCGAGAGTTCCTCATTGGACACAGCCATGGCCGGAAAACGGCATCGGATCCAACTGAGCGAGAAAGTGTCAATTATTCAGCTGATCGAGAGCAAAGTGTCATCGGAGGAAGTAATGCGGAAGTTCGGATTAAAAAACCGTTGCAACATCACGAGGATCATGCAGAATAAGGAGAAAATCTTGTCGGCATTCCATGGTGGTGTTCTGAGCTACAAGAAAGCCATCAAATTTGGTGAGCATCCCGATCTGGAGAAGCGTCTCGTTGAATGGGTGCTTGATTTCGAGCAAAAAGGCGGTCGCCTGTCTCGAATGCTTCTGCGAGAGAAGGCTAAGGAAGTGGCTGCCCATCTGATGTGCGAGAACCCAGGAAACTCTGTGTCTCTGAGGGACTTCCGCGCGAGTGATGGCTGGTGCACGAACTTCATGCGAAGAAACGCGGTGGGTGCCATCAAGTACCATGAACCAGCTTCGAGTGTGTCGGCCTCCATCGCAAGCGACCGTAAAGGAAACTTGCAAACTACAGTCAGTCCCATGGACGTTTTCATAGCTCAGAAGATACGACTCAAGTACAGAGGTCTCCAATTCCCAACCCATACGATTCAAGGAGAAGGCATGGATCCTGGTATTGAACTCTTGTCCTTGCTAGGGAATACAAACTCTGGGCGTCCGTTCATGGACAGCGAAATCAGTGATTCCCTGAACAGTCGTCGCTGGCAGAGGTCGGCGAAACATCTCGTACATGAAATGGGTGCAGATACAGCAGAGCAGATGAAGAACGCGAACATCAATCTGCAGCCTGCGATGCTTTGAACCAAAGCTGCGCTGGAAGAAATCGTTAGCTCGATTATCAGCGGGAAATGCCGGTGTCGCCTCCTAAATGATCCTCCGACAGAAGAGCAGCAGCCATCATTGTTGACAGGAGCCGGACGCTTGAAAGACCACAGCGATGCACCTGCTTCGGTCGATGTTGGAATACGCGTTCACGGAAAAGGCAGCGACGGAAGACCGGCGAATGATGATTCAAACATGATGCAGGAAATCCATGAATGTGATTCACCGCCGACCTTCTCGTCTGTATTCGAGGCTCTGGAAGTTCTGAAACGGTATGCTCTGTTCGAGGATTGTCACCCAGATATGTCACACGCAGTTTCAGTGCTCGACACTTTTACGACGACAGTACTGACGAATCAGCTAAGAGTCAGGCGTCAGTCTAAATGTCAGGCGTGAGCTACTCAACAATAAACGATCGTATCAGTGCATGGTCCCATATTCTCACTGAAATTCTATTGTGTAAGCCTCCTCACAATTTAGTAAAAGCTTGAGATACTCAGGAGATTTTTTGGTGATAGCTTGAATCGTCTTTACGAAATTGGGAACTGATTGTGTACCTGTGAAAATCCATGGAGCTGGTTTCCAAGAGAACTCGTCTACTTATGGAGCGCTCGTCTGATTTCCAATGTTTTCCTACCCGTCCATTGGTGAACTTTAGGGGCCAGAAAACGATGTCTAACTGCCGTGGAACTGCGAGATTTCCAGTTTCGCTAACTCGACTGAGAAATCATCCCTCGGAGAAGAGTTTAGCGTCATCCCTCTCATCGGCATTGACAAACCCGCGAGGGATTCAAGCTCTCCTACGGAAGAGTTGTTTCTCGCTGAGCAAGAATGAAGCTCGTTATGAGAACTTTAAACTTAGGTGCATGAGCAGAGTATGAGTGAATACTTCAGATGTCCGAGAACCGAAATTCTGAGGAATTCTTCGAACTTTCGTGTTCTGTAGAAGGCGCTTTCCCCTTGAGCCCGACGGGAATTCGCATCCTCAAGTGTTTGTTGCGTGGTGATTCTCTTTTGTCATCGATTTTCAAGACAATATCGGAATGAGAACGATAGAAAACGAACCCGATAGAGAAACAATTCTTGGAGCAGGCTGCTCAAAAGGCGCCTTCTGTCGCTGTTTTGCCCGCTCTGAACCATCACTCCTCGCTGAGAGAGCGCGAATGGTTCAAGAGCACGGCTCCTCTCGCCGAGCCGCCGAAACGAGCGAGAGCCGTGATCTGTATCTATTCTCAACCGAAGCTCCTGTGTTTTTCGTAGGAAAAACTATTTTGTTCGCTCTAAACAAGCAGGAAACGTTTATGTCAATGTCATAGTCGGCTCTGTAACGGTGGAAGGGTCCAAGTCACCAAGTTGGATCCTCTCAGGACCGCATCAGGTGAGTAGAATAGCGCATCGGTTGACTCCAAACCATGTTTAGTTTTCGCCTCGCCTCCCAGGCGCAACGATATTCCGAGAGCAAATATTCTTCTTGACATTTCGCGGGAAGCAGAAACCAGATAGAACTCTCACTTGGATGAGATCCGAGATTGGCAGTCCTCCGAGACCATTTCTGCGTCCGAATCATTTGAGAATATTGACTGAAATGAACGGAGCTGGAGTTGATCTTTGAATCGATTCGAAAACTTTCTTTTGTGTTTCTTGAAGCTGTCAGAATGTCGAAATATGGAACTACATACCACTCAAAACTTTCACTAATGGCAATTTACTGGGATGGAACGAGTGAGGGCTTCATGGAAATCCACATAGATTGGATAGTCCATAATTATTTCACTATAGGATCACTGAAATAACAAACAGTCGATACATGGACTGATTCCGCTCAAATTTTTCGTTGCTCGAGACTTTTTCCGTGGTGGCCAATGAAAAGAGAATTCCAACGCCCGAATTATTCAGAATCCTCGGTAGAACTGATCTTGAGTGTAAAGATTTGTCTGATCACTTGAGTGAAGACAGGACAAGCTGCTACGAGCCAGCTCATAGTCGACTAGAGAAGAATGTGGCTCTCGAGATCTCATATGTATCATCTTCGAATTCCAGAATGACTTCGACAGGAATACCGGACGGGACCGCGGAGTTCGCTCCGCTAGAAGTCCAACAAAACGGATTGTACTTTAACGTACTGAACGTCGAGGGAGTTGGAACGTACCTTATAGATACATCACAACTCAATATCCAACAGGTAGGTTTGATTCCAGGAAATGGATTTAGACCTTGCTTTTTGACATTTGAGCTGTTCGTTGTAGAGCCATTCGACGGAACCTGAA
The DNA here is from genome assembly GCA_021527715.1 of Neoseiulus cucumeris. Classification (NCBI taxonomy): domain Eukaryota; kingdom Metazoa; phylum Arthropoda; class Arachnida; order Mesostigmata; family Phytoseiidae; genus Neoseiulus; species Neoseiulus cucumeris. The sequence goes on along the minus strand of JAJSRV010000035.1, from coordinate 1,093,784 downwards.
ATCCCCAATAACTGAAATTTGCAGGGAGAAGAAGGCTTGTGGGAAATCACTCCAGTAGCTTCTCGTGCATTCGGCCAGAATGAAGTCATTGTTTCTCAGGCGCTACCCGAAGCTTCCGAGGAACCCGCGGGCGAAGATTCGCCTCGAGAGGTTTGTGTAAAAAGTTCAAAACCGCCCCGCTCCGTCATTGAGGACAGCTTCGAAGTTAACAGTGGGGGAATGAGGATAATTTGTCATTTCTTGAAGGTGCTGGAGACGTTTCGGTGTCAAGTCTGTGAACTTGAATTCCCTTCAGAATGTCGCCTCTCACTCCACGCGAAATCTCATTTTTTGGAGAAACCTTTCAAATGCCAAAGCTGTGAACAGACCTTCAACCATGAGGTAAGATTATTTCGAATGAAGTGTCGTGATTCTTCACTGTCATTTCGCGATCTAGTCTGATGAAGTGTATTTCTCCGCAAATCAGTTCACCTCATCTGAACTACTTGCAGGTCAATTTACAACTGCACGTCGCCGTGCTCCACGCACCAGCAGAAACACCTTCTACCTGCCCGGTCTGCAAGAAAACATTTCTGAGACTGGCATCTTTGAAATCGCACGTAAATGTTCATTTGGTGGACGAGCACTTCGTGTGCCAACTTTGCGAAGCTGAATGCGAAACTCAGGTCAGTGAAAATCGAATCGAGAGTCTCTAAGATTTCTACTCAGAAGCGAGATCCTTTTTATTCGTATTCTCTCTTCGGACGTTGACACATGACACCAATCTGACCTTTCCAGGAAGAGCTTGATTATCATGAAAATACTCTTCATCCGGCTAGAACAACAGGGCAGAGCTCTGTCGAAGGTCTCACCAAAGTTCGGTTGCTGCGCTGTTTCCCTTGCAAGAAATCGTTCAACAGCAAAGAAGAGTTTCAAGCGCACCGATCTCATCATCAAAAACTGAAAAGCGCGCTGCGATTCTCCCGCAAGTCGAAGTCACGGAGGGGGAAAACAGTACCGAAGAGAAAATGGCACGAGTGCTCCACCTGCAAGAAAACCTTCGATAAAGCATCCTTGCTCGCCAGACACATGACACTTCACACTGGTAAATATCGACTCGCTTGATAGCCACTCCGGAATTCCAAACGACAGACATCTCAATAGACCTTGGACGATTGCATGACTTCGAATTTAAACTTTTTCCTGCTCCAGGCGAGAAGAGATTCTCTTGTGGCGAGTGCGGGAAACGCTTCAGTCAACACGTTTCCGTGCGAGTTCACATGCTCACCCATTCGGGTTCAAAACCGAACTCCTGTCCTTTCTGCGATGCGACCTTCGCCCAAAAGAGTAATCTGAGAGCTCACATCAATCGACTTCATCCGATGAGCGGCGATCGGAAGTTGAGGGTCAGTTTATCGTCGTCAAGAATGTTCGATGTCAAGGAGTTCGCTTCCGAAAATGTGCTCTTTCATCCACTTCATTTCTCCATTCCAGTGCCCCGTATGCCCGTGTGTCTTTGCGACGACTACCTCCCTGGGATGTCACATCTCCTACCGCCATCAAGAGATCGGTGCGAAAGATTCCATCGTCGCAGAAGCGGAAGAACTTTCAGCAGAAAATCAGAATGCGGACGAGGTAATTTTACATCAGGAACTGCGACAGATGGCACCGAACTTTCGTAAATTCCCTAGGTCGAGCCGTGACCTTCATTCGATGATCACTGTCGGAACATAATTATCACTCGGTTCTAGGTCTTAAAATGGGATTCTTTTAACTTCTCCTTCCAGAGCGAGCCTGGAAACCATCCTGTCGATCAGGAGGAAGATTCCAATCCAGAAACTGTGAAGAAGGATACAACAGCCGAGAAGGAGTCAACTGTCGCCGAGGAAGAACCCGCCGAGGACCTAAAAGCGAGTGTCACAGAAGAAAAGTACCCAGAAACAATCGAGGAAGCCCCTAAGGAGAATAAATCTGTGAGTATTCGAGGGATGCCGGGTGAAACGATAGTTGCACGGAACATGAATCGATCGGTGGGTGAGAAACTCCTCAATCTCGCTCTATCAAGATTCATTCCTTCAATTGAAGGGATCGAGTTGCAAAAACGAAGTTGCCATTAACTTATTCTACGTATCATAGCGGGAAATGATTTCCAAAGAATATTCTCACGTTTCGCAGGAAAACGAGGTTCAGTTACGGTATGCTCCTCTGGCTGACTCGCACACGGGGGAAGTTTACACACACACCGTGCGGATAATTGGCAAATTGACTTACCATCAATGCATGTACTGCACCAAAGAATTCCGACGACCTTGCGACCTCATCCGTCACATTCGAGTACACACAAATGTCCGCCCCTTCAAGTGAGTAGATCCCCGGGATAATGCAGAACCAAGACGCTACAGCTCATGTCCTCATGTCTATTGTGATGATTTTAGGTGTCACATCTGTTATCGAGACTTCACTTTGAGATCATCGCTCCGTGATCATCTGAAACAACATACTGAGGCCGATGCAACGGAAACCCAGAACCCGATTTCGTGTCCGCTTTGCTCGAAATCTTTTCGTTCAACTCAGGCCTGTAAATCTCACATGACGGTTCACGGCTTAGAAGCGACCGATATCTACACACAGTACAGGTACCAGCGAACTACGATGCTTTCCCTGGATGATTTTCAACAAATATCTTCCAGAACTCTCGGTTTTCTTTCTGTTCGGGCTTGGTGGAAAAATTCTGCACGGTATAACATTCATCATCGTATTTTTTCCAGGTGTCGGCAATGTGAAGCTGTGTTCGATACCAAAGAAGTTCTGGCAAGTCATGTAGAAGAAGCTCATAGAGACCTTATGGTAGAGACAGAGATGCCAATTCAGGATCCGATCATGATTTCCGAAACAGGTGAGGGACACCTCGATTGCTTGGAAGATGAATTCGATTCGATCCACAATTCATTCTCACGTCGACTTTCACTCTATTCGACAGTGATAACTCAGTCAACTGGCGCAGCCAACCAAGAATTCGAGGGCGTGATGCAGGAAGGTCAGGAAAACGCTGAAAAAGAAGAGCGTCGTCCTTTCCTGTGTAATGTCTGCGGCTTCAAATTCAAGAAATCTTCACATTTGAAACAGCATCACCGATCCCACACAGGTGAATATACGATCGGTCCTGGCGAAGTTCCCATCCAAGGCATTGATGGCAACAGAACACTGTTATAGAGGGAGGTAGCGCGTCCTGTGAGGGGTATCACTCACGGAGAAATCGACTTTCAGGAGAAAAACCGTTCCCTTGTTTGACTTGCAAAAAGTACTTTGCGTCGAAGTCGGTGCTCAACGCTCACATAAAAACACACAGCAATATCAAAGCATTCCACTGCCAGTTCTGTACAGCAGCGTTCACCACGAAGGGTTCATTGAGGCGACATCAGGACACCCACGACAAAGAATCCTCAAACCAGCAGCTCGAGACGGATGGCGTCGCCAAAAGCGGAGCTACAAGGTGAGTAATCTATAAGTGGAAAAACTGAAAAGAGAGAAAAAGTTGAGTTGGGTAATTCTTTGTACTCTTTTCTTCCTGCGAAGATTTCCCATGAGACAACGTTCCACGTGTTTTTCAGGAGCGATCACAACGAAGCTGTTCCTGTACAGAACGTTTTCATGTGTCCTTACTGCGAGAAAAAGTTTCGTACCAAGGTTTCAGCCAAGAAACACATTTCGACCAACCACGTGAGTTCGGAATCGCATCAACAATATTCCCACGGAGACGAACGCCCGCGAGGATTACAAATTTCCATCCGACCTTCAATGTTTCGATATTTCTTCCCAGGCCGCTGAGTCGACGATCCAGATCCTTCGCGAAGACACAGGTCGAGATGCAGTGGAGGAAGCAATGGCGACCATGGAAGAAGTCGACGTCGAAGAACAAATGGAGGTTACCGGGGATCTTCAGAATTTGCCTGATCAGGTGAGGAGAAAAAAAAGTATTTCTAAAATTTCCCGAGCTCTGTGCGAGCTCGGGGAATCCATTGACGTGGTTCCTGCGATCAAACTGCTTGACGATACGCTCCACGGTTTCCAGCAGACTGCACAAATTCAAGCCGCCGCGGAGTCGATCATGCGGGAACCTAGAGCAGAAGAAAACGAAGTCATGGAGGTCCAAATACTCGAAGAAGAGGTGAGTTTCTCTTATCGATCTTGGAATCCAGAATTTTCAAGAGCTGATTCCGCCTCACGTGGAAGTCGGTGTACTCTTTCTAAGTACGTTCCCATATTCGTTTCTCAGGAACCGGCTGTGACGGAGGTGAACCCGGGAGTGATTCCGATCGAAAGCTCGAACGTGTTGAGCCAGGCTGTGGCGGAAACGTTCATCATTCCTCCCGAAGGAATCAATGTTTCTGATTTGGCCTCGCATCTCGGGACAACAGAAGAAGCGATCACCCTCCTCCTGCAGGAAAACGAAGGAGAACAGTTACAAGGCGCTGTCGAAATCGATGCTCCACAGGATCCAACGGGTAATTTGTCACTCCGAAGGTGTTGTTGTTTCGATTGAATGAGGTTCCGCTCAACATTTGCGGGGGTGACATGAATTTAGAGCCCTCATGGGGCGTTTTGTGTTGTTTTTGATATTTGAAGGGTTCATTTTCAAAACGCGATAAGTCCATTTTCCCGATTTTGAGAAAATCGCGTTCTTATTCCCTGAGGATCCGGGATCAGATAAGGGATGGGATTCTGAATATAATATGATCATCATCAAAAATCAGTAAGCTACTTGGGACAAGCCAGGGTAGTAAGCTCATCTGGACCTAATGTGTTTTGAAACTGAACAGTCGAAGTATCTGCCAAAACTATTGTTTCTCATTTCTGAGATAATGAACAACTCAAAGGTGCTTGAGTGCGATAGTGTCGAGCCTTCGGGAATCGAAAATTCAATCTTTCCAATGGAAAAGCGTGGATGACGGAGGATTTGCTTCAAGATTGGTTCCTGAACTACTTCTACCCCGCGACCGAACAATATTGTCAACAAAAAGGACTCTACTTCAATGTTTTATTGCATCTGGATAATGCCCCAGGACATCCGATCGGATTGTCTGACATGAATGAGCATGTTCGAATCGAGCTTCTTCCTCCAAACACCACCTCCCTGATCCAACCGATGGACCAGGGAGTGATTTCGAGCGATTTCGGACCCGAGAACCGCACTATGCTCCCTGTACACAGCTCGAGTATCTGTTCCCCGTTCGTGGTCATTCGTTCATGCCGGCCGATCGTGCTTTCGGTCGAGTCGAGAGGATGCTCCGTCGTCGAGAGACCAACTTGGTGCCGAACGAATGCATCGAGGAGTTTCGGAAAGTTGTAGAAGTTCTCGAGAATCCAACCCATTGGCCGACACACGACTTGAAAAAATTCGCGACAGATGTTCTGAAAGCCAAACAAGGTTTCTTGATATCCAAGCAGCAGAGGATTCAAATCCCAAATGTCATCAAGGTTTCAACAGACTTCCACAGCCTCTTGACGGAATTCACCGTACTCAAGCGGGGCCGAAAATTCTCTTTTTTCTCCCCTACTGATTTCGCCTCAGAGTAGAATGAAGGCTGCCAAGAAATGTGACGTAATGCGATTGCTGACAATTATCGGAGTCGATGAACGGCACCCGGCGTACCTCTTCTACGAGAACTCTTGCGGCTCAAGGCGAGTCGATGACGAGCAGTCGTCGAAAGAGAATTTCTCATCTGAAACTCAAGATTGAGACTTCCCTCAATGTGTTAATGAAACCCTCGATTGAGCATGCACTGATGATTACAATCATCACTTCAGGCGATCACTTTTTAATAACAGACTCCGTTCTTGGGGAGAAACGTCGAATCTGTGTCACACATTACTCGAACATTTGCATTGTTGGGCACGGAGAAACGATGCTCACCAAGCACACATCACACCGCTATGCAATTCATCAAAAGTAGATTCGGGGCGAAATTCTGAGTCGAAATCCGGAAATCGAGAAAAGTGAATTATCGTGTTTCGCAATTGAACCTTTCATTTATGGGTTGAAATGATCAAGGTTTGATATGGTTGAGCTTATTCCTCGACGGAGTCCGCCTCCTTTCCCAGGAACAGTACCCTTGATCCAACACCTACCCGACACACAGGATTTGGACGGCAACAACGTCTCTAGCATCATAAACTATCGGTAAGTTTACGTGACAGGAATAGTATGCATTCCGAGACGCGTTTCCGATCTCGAGTCGAAACGTGCTGTCTCGACTGCCATCGAATTCAGAAGAGGCAACAAGTTGAGTTAATGAGGTAATATCGACCTTGACTCCACAGGTGTAGCGAATGCGGATCCGTTTTCCAAACCTCTGGAGCGCTCGTCAATCATTTGACCGAGTGCAAGAGTCAGGAAACGAACAACGCGGCCGAATTCCAATTCCCAGCCTGTCCCGAGTGCGGAGTCCTCGCCGAAACGGAGGCGGTACTGCGCGACCACGTCAAGGTGATGCGGCATTTTGAGTTTCTGATGTTTATTCTCGATGCATTATTAGTTCCATATCTCTCGAACCGGAACCTTCCTCGAGGAAAACTCAAAATTTTTTTGCTCGCTCCCACAGCAAGATCACGGCCCTGCAGCTTTACGCAACATTCAAAAAGTCCAAAGGAAGCATAACAAAACGCGATATACGACGGATCATATTCAGATTCAAACGTCAGAGGAGCTGGCTCTCAAGAATCCAAAAGACACAAACTCATTATTCGAGAAAGCTTTGATCGCCAGTGCCAACGACATGAAAAGGTCAGCGACGTACTTTGTGTCACAACGAATCTTCATGAGATTCAAAGCAGGGAGAGAGGATTGGTTTTCACGGGTGAGTGTTTTCAGAACACACCGGGTCGGCGAAGAGAAGGCAAGAATCAATCAATCGTTCGCGCACAAATGTCAAGACTGTCCAAAGTCGTTCCGGAAGAACTCAGACTTGATCCGACACGTGAGAACCCACACCGGCGAAAGGCCATTCGTGTGCCAAACCTGTCAGCGAGCGTTTGCGGGTAAGCCTTCAGATTCTCCGACTGCAGTTGAGCTTATCGAGCAGCAGATCTGAGCCGAAATCGAGAGAATATCCCTCAAATGTACACAATTCCAGTGAAATCTTCCTTGGATATCCACCTCAAAACGCATTCTGGCGTGAAGAACTTCCCGTGTGAAGTGTGCTCCCGGGACTTTGCCACTATGGGATCCTTGGTAGTCCACATGCGATTGCACACGGGAGCTCGCCCCTATGTCTGCTCATATTGTCCGGCAAAGTAAGTTTTTGTGAAAAAAAATCCGCGAGCAACACGAGACTCCGGACGGCACTTTGCATGGAATGTTTATTATGTTTCAATTTTCGAGCCCGTTCTGCATATTCACAGATTCAGAACTTCCGGGAACCGCAAGATCCACGAACGTCAGCACAGTCGGAACCTGTCAACGCTGGAACAAGAGGCGGCGAGAGGATCACAGCAGATCATCGCGACTCATTCTTCCGCGGTACCAGTCCAGTTCCACGCGCAACCCGGAGACGCCGCGGATCAGAGTCTGACCGGTTGGCTCGTCGATGAATACGAGACGACACAACGTTGAGTCTCCTGGTCGACGGATCCGCCGTGCTGTTAATAATTGTAGTAAAGCTGTATTTTTGAAAACTTGTATGATGAATCAAACTGTAGATAATTTGTATGATGACGACAGCTCAATTTGGAAGCCTTGTTCACTCGTGGTCGAATAAAAACCCGTGGTCGGAAGAGCAATCTTCTCGCGATCAGACATCTTTTGCCGCATTTCTTTACATCCTCGTGGCGCGACGCTCGTTTCAAGCTGAGTTCGTGACCTGATTTCAAAGCCCATCTGTTCGGGAACCTGAGGGAGTTGCGGACGAAACAAGTTATCAATGATACACGTGTTTCCAGGGAAACATTCGGTACCATGACTATTTTAAACTGAGGCTCAGGACAGCGGCGCCGGACAGCTGTTTGATTCGACGCCTCTGCGTATTACCTTCTACGGAGTCAGAAATATTCTTAAGAGATTTCGGAGATCGGATTTCGAATTTCGAAATGAAAGGTTATTCGAGGCTATTTCGTGAGCAGGATCAAAAAGTCGAACTCAAGTCAATCCTGACTCCGATCGAATTTATAGGCCGAAATCATCGTGCGTCAGTCATATTTCTCCTCGAAATGATCGGCTTCTTTCGACTCCGACCATATGCTCTGAGATTGATGTCGAATAAGTCGTCGTCGCCGTCTGTCCCATTCATCCAAGCCACTAGTGAATGGTGCAATTAAACAAAGACCTATACGGCTCTCGGCTGATGAAGTGATTTCCTCTCTTCTGCGTCACCCGTGGGTTCCATCCACGAGGGTTCGAATTACCCACAAACCCGGACACTATCGAGGTGAGTGAGCAGCCCATTATGAAAGAGACAGAAAGCCATCTGGACGGAGTTCCTTCGCGTCAATCTCATTTTTGAGAATTCATCATTCTGAGTCCGTTGACTGAAAAGCTCCAAGGATCAGGAGTTGATGAAGTTCAGAAGCCGCGCGATGTCCGGATTTTCAGTCGCCGACGGGAGCAAAGTTTCCTTGATCGAAAACAGGTGGTCTCATAATGTATTGGAACTTCCTCATCTGCGATCACTCAAGTTGAGTGCATTCAGACGACGGGAACGCGACACTCTCCCTGCTCACCGATTTTCCGGTTTGATGAGAAGAATCCCTGGAGACTTATTCTTCGTGTCACCGATACGGCGCGCCGTTGTCATCTTCGAAGGGAGTTTCTCATGATTTTCTCTCGATAATGTCACAATCAATCTGTAACACCATCTAAATTAGTGAATAACGAACTTTTCCGCCATGAAACGCAATGTTGAGGACGACAGCGGGAGTGACTCTTCAGGTCCTGAGGACGCCGAAGTTGAGGCCACCGGAACAACGACTTCTGGGGATGGTCCGAACGACGAGTCTGAAAATGATTCGAAACCGGGCGGCAAAGGATCCAAGGCTTCCAGTGCAAAGAAAAGTTCATCATCACAGAAAGCTCAAACTTCCGGGACGAGTAAAGAGCCACACAGAAAAAAACCCAAAACCCCACCGCCGCACATGAAGCCGTTTGCTGCTCTCAAAAAGTCCGGGAGCGCAGCGAAGGGCAACAATGCGGGTGAAACTACGCAGTCGACTAAGAAATCGTCGGCCGGATCGGGCACGGCGGGCTTGAAACCTTTTCCGAAGAAAGCTGAAGCGCTCGATCGGGCGATAAAGAAACCCGCCGGAGACCACGCGTCCTTGTCTATGAGGTATGCTTGTCTCGCCGAAGGTTCATTAGCTAAGGACAACGCACCGTATCGGTATACGAGGAAAGAGTATTTCGCTGAAAACGGCCTTCGCCAAGATGATGATGATGATGATGAACAGAACTTGAATGAACAGTCAGGCTCCCGTATCAAGGATGCAGCCAACCGTGAGGCCACCCGCGCCAATACGTTCCTCTTCAATCCGGATGCAATGATGTACTTCACTGAGAGCGATTTGAAGGATGAAGGAGACCTCGAAAAGGTGATAGAGAAGTATTTCGAAACTTCTAAAGTTCCGCCGACGATCGCCGACAAGAAATCCAGGGCAAGCAAGTCTCAAGTGACTAATCAGAGCTCCTCCGTTGAGGCTGGATCCAAGTGAAGCAGTCGGGCGCATTTTTGGAAACCAACAAGAAGTTCTACACCGTTCGCTGCTCTGTGCGTTGGCTTGAGTGATGAGCGTGCCCAAGAGAATAAAATTCTTTCTGAAAAGGCCAGGTCATCAAGATCTATTCTTGTTGCATCGAAATTTTCATAATTTCACAATTTTACAAAACTACGATACTCATTTCCGGTCTGGGTCAGAACGATCGATTTCAATAAATACGATAATAGATCCTTGAACATGATATCGATGCAGATTGCAAAGGTCAAGATTCGTAAGACCTATCAGATTACAAAAGATTCAGCATGCATTTCGCCATAATTTCATTCATCGTTGCGATTGCTACGTGAACGTCTCGCGGCGGCACCTTAAGTAGCTACTTATCATATTACATCCGAGCTGACTCTTGTGAAAACGCCTAATAATTTCCTCGAATTCAATTTTCTGTTGATTCCGCAGTGTCTCACGAGAAACGGACAGGAGAGGGATCTCCCAGCTTCTCGTTCACCCGACCTTCGTAAACTCGAATCATGAGGACCCTCATTGGTAAGTCCAAGAAAAATTGATCTTTCATTGCTTGTGGGTGAATTCGGATGGTCTCCTACCGCAGCGAGTGATCCTCAAGCTCGAAAGCCTAATTCCGTCGCGTGAGTTGAGTTAACAGAAGTACCGGAAAGTCGCCTCATGGAAATTCTCATAATACTTACAGGCTCTATCGTCCTTTGTGGATTCGCGTTCACGGCTGTGAACCTCGAAGGAAGTGAAATTGCATCCGATTCTATCAGCGAACGATCCGGTGAGCTGAGCTGCCATTCTCTCCTAGGGGTTCCATAGCAAAGCCTTGTTTTCCAGACTTCTATCCGAGGACGAGCACCGTTGTTTAGCTTTTGGGAGCTGTAAGCGCCCGAATTCCCCGCACATCTGCTTTGTTGGAACCCTGTGTGCTGTGCAGCGTTCATCCCGGCCCCTCCCGCGTATGCACGTGATGCTCCCCAGTAATGCACCCTAACGTCCAGTGCTTGTCATGGGTGTCTTTCCTTAGGCAAATCAGCGACAGAGACGATCCGATCACGATCTGCTCCACACAGTGAAGTTGCAAACCGTTTAATGGGTCCCCATTCTGAGCACGAACCCCCGCCCTCGGTTCTCAGGAAGGTTAATGCTGATAGAGCCACGACTGCCTCTCCCGAAAGCGAGCATTCTAGCGAAACAACAACTGCACATCCCGCGGTAGGGTCGACATCTTCGGCGCCAGGAAATGCCATTTCAACAACACCAACAACGGTGACGGCGGCGGCCGACTCGGGTACGAATTCATCCGCTGAAACGACAACGGCTTCTCCAGAGGCTGGAGAATCGCACGAATCCACAACGGTTGCTCCGGGGGACACCACGACCGCTCATCCCGCTGGTGGAACTACGACCGGTGGACCTGAACACCACTCCACATCTGCGAAGCCCGAAGACGGTCACGGGGCTTCCACAACCGTTGACCCGGGTGAGACGACGACTCATTCCGCCGAGGGATCGAGCACGAAATCCCCAACGCACACAACGACAGTCCGACCAAACGGAACTACTGCTGCTCCTCACCAATCTCATCAGAGTACCACGGCTCATCCCCAGGGACGAAATGGACTCACGACGGCTCATCCTGCCGGAGGCAAGGGCTCTGCAGCGGCTCACCCACCACCTCATCGAGGAGCGTCAACGCATCCTCACGCGCAAGGTGTACATCTAAGGGCACCTGGTAAGGCAACATCCACGTTCACTGAAATCGAGAGCTCACCTGGAAGAACTTTGACCGCATCCTCAGATGGCGTGTCCGCCATCGTGACCGTTTCGAACGGGACAGTAATCATTCACAGTGCTATCAATAAAAGTTCGGCCGCAATCCACGCCCAGAAAACTCCCGGGGCGATAAGCGCCCTCATCTCAAATGGAGTTAATACGATCCTTATCTCTTCCGATAATGCACCGTCCGCAAAGGTAATTCTTCACGCGGAAATTTTCACCACGCCAAATCCTGGGAGCAAACCCAGCTCCGCCGCTCACAGTTCCCACCACCCACACGCTGGAAGGACTCCCAGTTCCACCGCTCACGGTTCCCACCACCCACACTCTGGAAGGATCCCCAGCTCCACCGCTCACAGTTCCCACCACCCAAATGCTGGAAGACCCACCGGACCACACGCTGGAAGGACTCCCATCTCCACGGCTCACAGTTCCCACCACCCACACGCTGGAAAGACTCCCAGCTCGCACGCCGAAAGTACGACCAGCTCTCACTCTGAAAGTACGACCAGCTCTCACACTGAAAGTACGACCAGCTCCCCTACTGAAAATACGACCAGCTCACATGCTGAAAATACGACCAGCTCACACGCTGAAGCTACCTCCTGTCAACCTCCTGAAGGCGCTCAAGGCGAATCCGGCGGAATTAACTTCTGTCTGACCACCGTTGACAGTACACCCGCGCCAACGGGATCCAGCACCCATCCGCCCCACGTGGCTACGCCCCATCCAGCTCCTGGACGCCTGCATGGCCCGACTCATGGACATTCGCACGGTCATTCTCCTGCCGGTTTGCGATCTCCTCCTGTTGGCAGTTCGCTCGGTCCGGCCCCTGTGAGCAAACCAACTCCGATATCGGGGCCGCCAACCCTGGACAACGCCGTTCCAGGAGGACAATTCGATCTGGTAGTTCGGCCCACATTATTCTCAAGTACAGCTTTCATTTCGTCCAAGGCGGGAGCTCCATTTTCCTATCCGAAAGCCGCCGTCACGCCGTGGCCGGATTATCAGCGACCAACTCTTAGACCCTATAGCAACTTGTACCTCCAAGGTCTCAAGCTCAAGGGCCGCACCCTAACCACGAATTCGCCGCGACGCAACTTTTTCATCGATAGGAGTGGGAAATCGATCCAAGATTCCGGTGATTCCCGCGATGATCCTAACGGGAATCTCAAACGCTCATCTGGTGCAGTCGGTAATTCTTCCCCTGGTGCAGCCCTTTCTCCCAATGCAAACGATAACCTCCCCCCTAGTTCAGCTGACAGCACACCCGCAGGTGTTAGCAATGACCGACCCGCTGGTGTCCAACCCACAGGCGCAGAGACGGCGAGATCCGCTAATTCTGGCAAAGGAAGCGCAGGTGCTGGTGGTCGAGTCGACAACGATACAGACTCGTCCACTTTCATCCGCAATAATACTTCCGAGGACGCCGAGGCCAACTCCACAGTGGAAGCCATCGTTGCCAAAAACAAGACCGGGACTGAAGCCTGCGACAAGGCGATGGATGGTGATCTCGCAAAGAAGATCGAGAAATACCAGAGCACCGTGGACAAAATCTTCAAGCACGTCACCCAAAAAAGTGAGTAGTTCTCCCGGATCTCATATCCGATTCATCACTAACGATCAGGTGATGACTTCGGGTTCAAATCGCGCCTGATACGATCCTTTTCGATTTTCTGAGACGTCCGTGACTCCGTACTGGGATGAACCGTGGTTCTTATTTCTGCAGAGAAGGGAGAAACTTGGCGACAATTGGCCGAATTCGTCGACGATCACGGACCGCGCTTTACGGGAACTATGGCACTGGAGCATGCGATCGACAATCGTTTGCACTATTTCATGGACATTGCAGGCTCCGAAAATGTTCGTTCGACCTCTCGTCTGGCTCTCATTCGGGCTCATGGTTCGAACCAATAATCAAATATCGCTTTCTGGAGACTGATACATAAGAGAAAACTTGCATTCCACCTTGTTACAGGTCAACCAAGAACCGGTCCAAGTTCCCATCTGGCTACGTGGGGAAACCGAGGTTAAACTCCTGAACGCCTGGGCAGGAAGCAGAAACAAAACTTTGAAAGTCCTGACCCTCGGCTTCTCGGTCGGCACTCCTTCACCGGAAGGCCTCACTGCAGAAGCTGTGGTGGTGAAAAGCTTCGACGAACTGGAGTCGGACAAAAATGTAAATCCCGATCAGGCGGTGCCATTTGAAGTAGGGAATCCAAGACACAGGCTTGAACTAGAGTTGAGCAAAAGACAGAAACAGAGAAAAGCCTGGAGCATCGTGTTTTATATGTCGATCCTCGCCCGTAGAGAACTGTGCGAACTCGGTTGACTTTCCAGATTTCCGGCAAAATTGTGGTATTCAACCAAGATTTTGTTTCGTATGACGAAACCGTGATATATCGGGAAGAAGGAGCTTCGAGGGCAGCTGCGAAAGGAGCTGTGGCCGCTCTCATTCGGTCCGTCACAGATTATTCGCTGTACACTCCGCATACCGGTATGATGACCTATACCGGCAACGGCTCGCGAATACCGGCAATCAGTATCACCGTTGAAGACGCCGAGCTTCTTTGGAGGAAACAACAACGAGGTAATAGTTCAATATATGTACAGCATCGATCAAGACGGAACACCTTCATGTTCGTGGCTCGTCGGAACTCCCTTCTTCCTCCTTGGTTCTTGGTTCCAGGTGAAACATTGGAGATTTTCATCAGATCAACGGCTGGCAGAGCTGGAACAGCTGATTCGAGAAACCTCATCGCCGAACTTCCGGGCAAAGAAAACCCGGACGAGTTCGTGCTGATCAGCGGGCACATCGATTCTTGGGACGTCGGCCAGGGTTAGATCACGCTTGCCACCGGAACGATGAGTTTTTATGACGAGCTCGAAGATGGGAGCGATGTGTTCTCGAGAAAAGGCTTCCCCTAACGCTTTCCACTTTTCGGCTCTCGCAGGAGCCATGGATGACGGTGGAGGCGCGGCGATCACCTGGAGAACACTCGAAGTCTTGAAGGAGTTAAGCCTCAAACCTCGGCGCACCGTGAAGGCCGTGCTTTTTACGGCCGAAGAGTTGGGATCGATCGGCGGCAAAGCCTTTTATGAGAAACATAGACCGAACGCGAGCTACGCCCAGTTCATCCTTGAGTCTGATCTTGGGGCGTTCAGTCCTCTGGGCCTTTCGAGCGGCGTCCGAAACGAAGGGGTTCGTATCAAGTTTTGCAGCTGTCTAAAAATTCATGTTACGGAGGTAATGTGCCCTGCTGGACGTTTCTCAGTGTGACCACAGTTTTCTTTCCCAGGCCAAATGTATCATCAAGAAGGTGCTACAACTATTTCAAGGTTTGAACGCGACAGCACTCGATCCCCAGAATGACGGACCAGATATCGAAGGCTGGTGAGCGATCGTTGAAGTCGCAGTTTTGTTTTGAATGATTGAGTCAAGGACAGGTGTTCGTGAATTTCTGAGCCTCTCCAATTTTCCTTTAGGTTCGGGCTCGGGGTTCCAGGAGCTTCTTTGCTCACCAAAAGCGATAATTACTTCCGATACCACCACACCGAAGCGGACACTATGAGCATGATGGATCCCGCCGCATTGGACAACGCCACGGCCATGTGGGCTAGCGTGGCCTTCGTGTTGGCCGATCTGGATGCGAAAATCCCGCACGATCCAATTCCTGGTTCGAATAATCAGACGACCACGTACTGAGTTCATCCATCCGGACAAAACTGGTAAAGTTTGAACTTTATTCGATCTAATTTTCGAGCATACGTTTCGCCGTGGTTTTACCGATTCTTGTCCTCTCGAATCCAGAGTGGGAAATCAAGAGGGGATCGTGGGAGCTCTTCAAAGATGATCTTTCTCCACCGAAAAGATTTCCCATTGCCAGACGGAAGCGGGCTCGGGGAGCGTCGAAATAAACTTATCTTTCGGATCCGTCTTGTGTTCAGTTCTCAGGAATAATGATCACGTTCGAGTTCATGGCCACTCTTAAGGTGCATTACAGCTCAAAGAAGCGATTTTACGGGACACCAATCGCAAACTTGGAAATAGCACGCAAATCCCGAAGTTAGCTGACTGTGAAGCTTCGGATTCGTTTCCTTGACAATATTCAGGAAGAGCTTTCGGGAACCAACATCAATTCTTTCTCGAAATTCACGCAAGAGTTGCTCGGACATTTCAAGGTTCGAATGACGTTGCTCACATGGTTGATCTAAATATCGCGCTCACATCAGTAGATACCCAAGTATAACGAATAGTGCCTTATGAGGCGCAAGGTCAAGTGATTACACTCAATGCGCTAGTTTAGAGTGCTCTTCCTGACCTGAGACCTTATACTGCTGCGGCAACGATCGTGCTTGTCTTTCTCGCAACACAAATGAGAAAGTTTCTGCTGGAAACGAAGCTCCGGAGTATTTATTCTCCCGCTTGGGAAGCCTTTCATTGAGGTGCCTCGCCAACGAATCTTCCCTGGTGCCTTCGCAGCGTCTTGTCAAGGATCTGGTTATCTCCGGCGATCTTCACATCCAGGAGGGTAGGTGAATCATCGGCCGACCATCGGCGTGACGGATGATCGATTAATTTGAGGAGCCGTCGGGCCGCTCCGTGGAGCGCCGACAAGAATTCGTCAGCAGATATGTTCGTCACATCTTGAGCGAAAATCGAGAATAAATCTCCAGGGGCATATGTATCTAATGAAGAGGCGAGATCGATGGCCGAAGCTCTCAACTATCGTCTTCCGCCGATCATAGAATTCCAAAAAGTGGCGAAGTCACACTTCAAGATGTACGAGATCCCCCGTAGTACCGGTTCAGGAATCATCGTGATGATCTCTCTCTCTCTCTCTCTGAATCACGAATCTCGATTCCCCCGAAGACCAGGGAAGGATGCCAATCTGTACAGTGAAGCATGAGAAAGGTGAAAAATATAAAGAAACAGTCCAGTGAAATACTAGCGTGGAGAGATTTGATTGTTCCCGCCACTTGTGCCGGCTCCACTTCACGCAGCCCTCGCCGGTTCATTTGTAAACATTGGATTTCCATTTGACGGCTGAATAGGAGCACCATGAAAACTCTACGCTTCGAAAAAGTGAGCCGGCACGCAAATCGTGTCTATCCTCATTTTGCCCTATATGTACCATAGCAGATAGAAGGTCGCAGGACATGATTAGATTAGACGACTACTGGCGGCGGTGTGCGCTGCGACCTAGCAGACGACTTCGATTCGAAACAGAGGCACGGGAAATTACTCTGATTGAGATGCTCCACAGCTCTTCTTCATTTCTCTTTCGACGCCGTAGACTGATGTCTCGTCACGCGGTGACACGTATGCCGCGCGGGAAGTTAATTCTATTCGACCAATTCCTATACGTGGAAGTGGGATCCTCACGCTAGAGAAAGAAACTCCCCCTAGCTTGTCTTCCACTGTCAAACCGCACGCGGGCGATGACTGCTGTTTAGAATTCACCGATTTGGTCACTACTTCTGTCTTCACAATCGAGTTATCATAATGACATATCGAATATAGCATAATGTCCCTAGATGGGAAGCGATTTTTCGAGTTCCGAAAACGAGTTCGTCGAAGCGGTGGCGCTCTAATGCTGCCGATGTGACACAGTGTGGAAAATTTTGCCTTTCGCGTTTTGGAGGAGGAGCTCGGGAGAATAAAAGCTGACAAACCTCGAAAATGATCGACATTGAGATGGAACACAATTTTTTTGGAAAGCTTTCTCCTCTGCCAAATATCTCCAAGGTTTTCCAGGACTGTAGAACAGAATGAGAGGCGATCGTCACTGATATTTTTTTGCTCTCATTCTCTTGAAAAGCGGTCGGTAAACCCCGTTCCTGTGACGTCTTTTAGCCAAGTGCTGGCGATTTTCCTCGTGAAATTTCCTGAGTTCCTCGTCGCGACAAGAATCGTGGCGTATCAGTGCGTTAAAGTCGAAAACCACCAACCTATGCATTGGAAAGAAATGAAACGGCGGCGTAATTGGTCAGACGCGTGTAGTGGAAACGAAAGTAAGATCGAAAAGCTGCCTCGAAGTTGGGTCAACCTTTACGTGAGCCGTTGATGACACTTCCGGGGTTACCGACTCAAACGCACGAGTGTTCCAATTCATTTCGCGTCATCATCGAGATTGGGATCGAATCGTTCGGAATGGCAGAAGAATCCTCTCATAGTCACCTGGTCAAGTGGCAAGGACCAACAACTTCCATATTCAGCGAGATTAATCGATACGCATTTTAGAACCAGAAATCGAAGGCTGAGCCATCCAAAAATTCCAGTTTCTAATACTGCTTTGATGACTGTTAAATTAGGCAGAACATGTGATCGATCCATTTTGAGAAACACGCTGAGTGACTTGGGTGGATAAAAAGTCTCCTAAAATTCTGTCTTCCACGCAGTGGCAAACGAACTACGACGAGAAGAGGGAACTCTTGGTTTCTCCTCCGGCTCGATCTCGTCGGAAACTCCCAATCATGAAGATTCTTCTCGGTGAGTTAACGAATCACAGTCGGATCAGGAGAGACTCTCAACAAAGCCTCTTCTCTTTGGCGTGAGATGCTTTTGTGATTGATCCCTTCGAGTCGTCAGGTGTTCGGCGTAGATAACTCCGAGTGGAGCGAGTTATGTTCAGTGAAACCTGTAATATCTGCAGGTATGCTCGTCCTTTGTGCATTTGCCTTCACAGTCGTAACGCTCAGCAGGAGCGAGAGTCCCGCCAAGCCTCTGGCAGCCGATTTCAAATCTCATCATCAGAGGCCAACGGGGGAATCTGCTGTCGGCAAACGCTCTGGTGAGTTCATCCGTCTTTCCGTTCTGGGAGCATTGTGAAACTCACCTCTTCCGGAAATCGAGGAAACCAATTTCGACGATGAAAATCCAAGCCTTTTACTGCATCCGACGGTTCGATGCGATCCAGAATTATCAGTGCTCCCTTCACCTTAAACATAACCTTCAATAGTCCCGCTCGAATCGTCTTACGTCTGAACGAGTGTCTCAGAATGAAGGAAAACACGTTCCGATTCAGGGCGTTTAGTCTTCTGCCGAATCTCCTGCCAAAACTCGTTCCGAAGTCACCAAGACTCGTCACTGATCACGCTCTGATCCTCAAATTCAAGGTCTACGGATCACACCTTGGGATTCCATTTGTGATGTTTCCACTTCATTGTAAGAGGAGATCTGCAAATACCAATTTACTGGGGTACAAACTACGGGCGCTAAGAGGTCGGGATCAGGTGACTCTGCCAGGTACAGTGTAAGGGGCAGTGCCCAGGAAGATCATTGAAGACGACTCGCACGATTACAGGAACTACTCGGAAGATCGAAGAGATCTCACATGAAGACGCCTGCGAGGAGGCTTTGGACGCGGGGCTCGCTCAGAAAATTGAAGAGTACCAATCAACAGTGGAAAAGATCATCAAACACGTCACCGAAGACCGTGAGTACTCGTACCTGTTCCCGATTCAAAAGGAAGACTTGGATCAGCGAATCTGATACGGTCGTCTGAGCGATGCAGTATTTTCAAGTACTGACGAAGAGGGAGGAGATGTTCTACTTATGTCATTTGGGGACTTCATGCTTCGATCACGATTCTCCCGTCGATTTCGAATCACCAAACTCCGATCAGTTGTTTTTTGAGGAGCGTTTTGACCGATTTCAGTATGCAGGGAAAACTTATGACTCTCGTTTTCCCAGACAAGGGCGAAACTTGGCAACAGTTGGCCGACTTCGTTGATGAACATGGACCACGGTTCACTGGAACCAAGGGGCTTGAGCTCGCTATCGACGATAGATTGGCGTATCTCAGGAGGGTTGCAGGATCCGAAAATGTTCGTCTGTCCTCTGTTCTTATCGTGATCTCCGCTCCTCGCGATTCATCTCAATGGCTTGATCTATGACTATCAAGGATCCAAGCATGAATTCGACGAGATCACGAATTCGACATCATATTGTTACAGGTTGTTGAAGAACCGGTGGAAATACCCATATGGCTTCGTGGTGAAACCGAAGTCGTGCTCGTGAACGCCTGGTCTGGAAACAGGAATAAAACTCTTGATGTTTTGACTTTGGGCTACTCCGTCGGTACCCCGACACCCGAAGGCTTCATCGCAGAAGCCGTTGTGGTGAAGTCTTTCGAAGAACTGGAATCGTTATCGAATGTAATCCTCCTTCAAAGAACTAAATAGGCTCTGCTTCGTTGAATTGGTGAACTAAAAGCGGGTTCCGAGCTCAGTAAAAATGAACCGACTCGTTTCCTAGGTTTCAGGGAAAATTGTTGTATACAACCAGGACTACGTCTCCTACGGCCAAACTGTGATCTATCGCAGTCAAGGAGCTTCAAGTGCAGCTGCCAAAGGAGGCGTGGCGGCGCTCATTCGGTCTGTCACCGATTATTCGCTGTACACTCCTCACACGGGTATGATGAGCTACACAGGCAACGCGACGCAGGTACCGGCCATAAGTATCACAGTCGAAGACGCTGAACTTTTGTGGAGGAAACAGCAACGCGGTGAGTACCGGCTCCGTGTTCTCCAATGGCTGTTTTCCTCCTTGAATTTTCATAATCGGACACGATCGGAAAGTTTCATTCTTGCCATTCCGCATGCTTCTCATTCCGCGATGGTATTTCAGGAGAAAAACTTGAAATTTTCGTGAGATCGACGGCCAAAAATGCCGGCTCTGCGACTTCAAGGAACCTTATCGCTGAAATCCCTGGGACTGATCACCCTGAAGATTTCGTATTGATCAGCGGCCACATTGATTCCTGGGACGTCGGCCAAGGTGAGCTTTCATCTAGATTTGATGCGACAAGTTTCCTTAATCGCTGCTATTATGAAGATCCCCTTTGTATCTCCTTCCTAACAGGTGCTATGGATGACGGTGGCGGCGCTGCAATCTCCTGGAGAGCTCTTGAAGTCTTGAAGCAACTGAACCTCACACCCCGACGAACCGTGAAAACTGTTCTCTGGACCGCGGAAGAATTAGGAACGATAGGCGGTCTGTCCTATTTCGAGAGACACAATGGGAACGCAAGTCATGCCCAGCTTATCTTGGAGTCTGATATTGGGACATTCACTCCGCTTGGTCTTTCAAGCGGCATCAAAAACAAGAAGGTCCGTATGAGCCTCTGCGATAGTTGAGAGATGAAGCACATTTTTCCTTGGAATTCTTCCTCTGATTCTCCCTTGACTTCCGCTCCCACTTCCAGGCCGTATGTATCATCAAGAAAGTGCTACAACTATTCGGAGCTATCAACGCGACAGCTCTTGATCCGCAAAATGACGGACCAGACATCGGAAGTTGGTGAGCGAACCACGTAAAATAGATTCGAGACAATTTTATTCATTTCGGTTTCAGAACCGATTTTAATGAGTGTCCTTCCTCTCTGATTTCCTTCCAGGTTCAAACTCGGAGTTCCAGGTGGCTCCTTGTACAACAAGAATGAAAATTACTTCCGGTATCACCACACGAATGCCGATACCATGCACATGATGGAGCCAGCGTCATTGGACAAGGCCACAGCTTTTTGGGCTAGCATTGCTTTCGTGTTCGCCGACCTGGACGCGAGAGTTCCTCATGATACACCTCTTCGTTTGAAGCCGTGGATGTTTTATGTTTTCACGGTTTCTCACGCTAGATAGACTCAATATATGTTGCATCTGTTACCAAACAGTCCCACCGGAGATCCAGAATGCGGACGAAATGATCCGCATCCTCTTCTGAGTTCAGAGTTGAGCATCGAGATGTCATCGCGGAAGGACACTTCAGAAACAGAATCACTCATCGGAGAATGTTATACTCAGTTTCTGGCGAGAATCAGTCAGAAGGAAAGTTTTATCCAGAACCCAGTTGACGATTTCGAGGCAAAATAAAATTTGTTTCCCTCCATTTTCCATTCTGAGAGGCGAGTTGCTCTTGACAGCGTAGGTGACCGGGACCATAGCTTCATTGGTTGAGCCGATGCGATGACTGATTCAACGCAACCCTACAGATTCAGCCTTGGTTTGACTTCTCAACGAAGTTGCAATTTTATGTTAACATTCAATTCGGGGTTTTCGAGAATTCGAACATTTGGCTTGCGGAGGATCAGGAGATTCTTGTGTTGCTGAAGAGAATTCATTGTCGGATGACTTGCGGTTTAGTAACAATGAAAACTTCGAATTCTACTTGAAACTGCGATACTCGGAGTTACGAATGGGAATGGTTTCATTGATATTGGGAGATTGACGGTGATCCGAGCATACTCCCTAGCGATGAACCATCGAATTGTATCAGCGGGACGTTCCTTACCCGCTGACGGTCTTTGATCAATCATAACGATACTGCACGCCAACTCCGTCTGAGTTTCCACGGCACGATGTTCTTTCTTGACAGGATCAGTAAGCATTGGTCCTTACCTTCAATCGGGAGGATTTTATTTTGTTTGGTGTCAATCATTCCTTGTCGCTGATCACTAATCTTTGTCACGTTCACGAGATTCTCATTTCCGAGCAGCCCCTATCGCTGATCACTTGTCATCCGCATCAAAGTTCGAGTTGGAAATTTCGAAATGACTGACGTTATTCCGTTTGAGCTTTATTTCACAAACGTTGAGCAGTTTTCCACGGAGAATCCTCTTTTTAGGAATTGGCTTGGGTCTTCGTCTTGGGAAATTCCAAAGCGCCTTGCGGACTATTTCCCAGATTTTCGAGAAATTTTTTCTTTCCTTGAAAGAAAGTCTTGGGGAAGCTGAGAGAACTCGTTGCGATTTGATTTTGTCGTTCCCAGGAACGAAAGTATGTCAATACTTCGCACTCACACGAAGTTGATCATTTGCCTTAGATTTGTGAAGCACATACCGAATCACACAGCGTCTTAGTCGCTGATGCAATCGATTACGAAAGATTTGAGTGTCCTTAATGGCAGAAGTGTTCTTGAATCAAATGATATTCAGTGAATAACTGAGAATCCGCTTCACCATCAACCCCATGCTAAGGAACCCGATTGCCAAGTACATTCCCTTGAGAATCAATCCTCTTGTCCGAGTTCTCAGCAACATTGCTTCAACTCTTTCACACTTTCTCGAACGACAGCCGCGCGTGGATTCCGATCAGACGCCACTCGAACGCGGTGACATCTTGTTTCACCCTTACCGATCAACTCTCTCCAAAACCTTCCTCATAAAGGATTCGGAACCTGTCCCACGAGGACAAAAGTCTTGTCGCGCGAGCTCAGCAAAGGGACAGATTTGATAACAGATAGTTGCTCCTTTGTATGGCGACCGAACAGTAACAGGCAGGAGCTTCGGAACGTTTCTTGTGGTTACCGAAGTAAGCTGTGAGCCCATCTTGTGTCTTCTAGGCAGTCAAGTCTCCCTCGCCGGAGCACCCAGGAAAAGTATGGTTCGATGAAGCAGATGGTGTGTTATAAATATTGGAAAAGTTTTTTCGTATGGAAGCATGATCCAATGGGTGATTCTGCTTCGAACTTCCGATGTTTTGGCTTCCTGACTTGTTCCTTGATCTCTTACTGGAAGCAGAGACTGATCGTCTCGAGGGATCCTCTCCTACGATTCTTGAAGTTTTGATTTTCAGATGAAGAACATGCCTTCCCTGAAAGTTCTCGTGACACTCGTCGTTGCTTTCTCCGACCTAAATCTACTCACCTCGGCTTCGAGATCGAGATCGAGACACTCCTCTCATAGAACACATGAGAGAATACACCATAGATATGGTCCGGAATTATTCTCCGCTTTGGGACATCGATCGCTGAAACACACGGAACCGAGCTGCGACGATCTGCTGAGTGATCAGCTGAAATCCGAAATTGACGGTTATCGTGATGTAGTCGAGCGCATAATTCACCACATCAAAAAAAAAGGTCAGTTTGGAGTCGAAGTCGATTGAACCCGAGGAAGAGTTCGAGAAGACAACTAGGGACCGAATGTGTTTTCCGAGTTTCAGAACCAGGCGAGACTTATCGGCAAGTTTCCGAGTTTGTTGAAACGTTTGGCCCCCGATACATCGATACAACGCCGCTGTTGGATGCCATCAAGGATCGAATGTCCTTCCTGAAAGAGCTCGTACCTAGCGTAGGTTTTGTCGGGGAAGAGAGAGTTCGAGTTGAGAATTCGACGAGAGTGATTGATGATGGCAGTCATTTCGTTTCCACAGGACGTAGCGCTGCAAGCATCTGAGGCTACACTGAGAGAACGTGGCTGGAGTAAGGTGAAACTACTCAACGCGCTTTATAACGGAGCCAATCGGACTGTGTTCGACAAGGAAGGAAGAATAGGCGTGGCTCCTCACACTACCAAGGTCGGAAACTTCACCGCGCTTCTCCTATACGTCAAATCCCTCTCGGATCTGGAATCTGTGTCGGCAAAGGTGGGTTCGCCGGTTCGAGAGATCGAACAAGAGTGCCGGGCGTCGGTATTGAGGCCTTCTCAACAAAGTGTGAAGATAAAGCCTCTGAAGGGTTGTCAGCAGAAGATGCTGAGACGCCGAACGGATGTAGCTCGACTTGCGCGCTGGTCTCTCTCTAGGTTCCAGGAACAGTTGTCCTGTTCGATGTGGATGTCGGCTCCCGCGAGGAATTCTTGGCCTTCGCACACGAAGCAGCTCCCGTGGCTGAGGAAATGGGGGCCGTCGCGGTTCTGGTGAAGACCATCAATATTCCCGAGCACCATGAGCAGAGAATAACACCTTACCTCAGTAACGAGAACATGGCCAAAATCCCGGTATTCGAAATCACCGTGCCGGACGCCGACTTTATCAGCCGCAAACATAAACCCGGTAAACAACATTGATCCCTTTTAGAATTCTGTTTTCGGCGCCGTCGGATCGCCCATCTTCGTGACACAGAATCTCATTCCAATCTTCCAGAGGGGTGGATGGAGGTTTATGTCGAATCGGAGGTATACGAAAACGCTGATACACCTTCGAGCAACATTATCGCCGAGATCCGAGGCCACACACTGCCAGATGAGGCGTTAGTTGTCACCGGACACATCGATACTTGGGACATCGGTCAGGGTAAGGCGACTTGGTATGACATGTAGGATGAACGCTAACTGCCACGGTTCGGAATTTCCAAGAAAGTTGTTACAAAGTGACGGATTGGACGAATTGCAGAATATATCGACGATGCGTGCGGCGCTGGGATCACTTGGAGAGTCCTCGAAGTTTTGAAACATCTACACCTGACGGCTCGACGTTCGATCAGGATCGCGCTCTACACTGACGAAAGATTAGGTTTCCGAGAGTACGACAAGAGGCTGAATGACTTCAGATTTGCCGCTCGCGCGACGCAATTCGTCCTGAAAAGTGATGCAAGATCATGCAACCGCGGCGTCTTGGGACTCTCAACAAGTGTCAAGAACCCTGAGGTGTGTGCGAGCGTTGCGTAGGAGAGAAGGAGCAAGCGGGAGAACAATCTTGAATGGAGACATTCCGAGTATGATTATTTCATTTCACAACTTGACTGCTTTCGCTTCCAGACACTCTGCATCATCAACAGAACACTTCAGCTCTTCGATTCTATCGGTGCAACGGAACTCGATGTGACGTATTTTACAAGCGATCCCGAACAATGGTGAGTTGCACTCAATCGCAGGTGCTATACGTCTCCGTGTCGGGACTACTCACAGGAATCGCTTGTCATGATTCCACGACGGCAGCAAAAGGACCGTCTCTCCGTGTCAGATTCGGTCGGGCTAAGCCATGGAGTTCTGTGAGGCATTCTCTTGGGCTTCACTCGACACAAGAATCGAATATCGATTCGCCGAGGTTCGGAATTGAATGTTGAAATCGTATCTGTTCTCTCGACCATTAGCGTGCAGCTGATACGGATCCAACCCGACTGAGCTGATACCAGTCCACTCGGATATTCCCTGGATGACAGAGTTGATGGAATTTTGCATCGATCGCTCTTTTATCGTCTCAAGTCTTTTGCGCCGATTCTAATCTTCCCTCGAGGTTTCTTTCATGAATGCATTTCAAAACATCATGACCATGGGCCATGTAATACAAAACGTATGAGTTGCGGGTCATATCGCTCGCCGTAACTGTAACCTGGCTCCCCGTCCTGCCACCAACACTCCATGCTATTGAACTTAATTTATTCCTACAATTCGACCTGCGATCCCATACGGTGACGAATTATTGAAGACTTCTATCGAGATCTGTGCTTCGGTGTGAATTTCTCTCACGTGATCCTCAACGAATTTCAGGAAATCATATGGAGTGCCAACCGGCTCGATAATAGACAGAATTATGCAGGCGCCGGGGCCGCAGCTCTTTTCCCAGCAGTTGTACGATTTAACGCTGCCCAACGAAGTGTTATCGAGAATGATGTCCATGGACGATATGACAGCCTTGTGGACTGGGCTCGCTTACGTTCTCGCCGATTTGGAGGTGAAACTACCGCACAGTATGGACTAGTTTTGTTCCTGGTCATCAAGAGATATATCATCACATACACCAGTTATGATTAGTATTTGGTAAATGACGACATCTGTGCTGGCATTGTGTCTCATGTAACAGGAGTTTCTCGCAACTTGAGTCAGTTCGGGTTCGAATGTAAACGAATAAACGAATAGATGGTGTGTACTACCTACATTACTTTTCCTTTGCCGAGCTGATTCCGATAGGTTGACTCTTCACGATTTCTCGGGTCAACTTTCTGAGAAACGCAAGAACTATAAGCCTGGAATTCTTTTCTTTCATTTCTTTGTCTGAGCAGGGCCGTTATAATCTGCTCAGTCAGATCAGGCGAATTCAGAGTCCAATAGACGGAATCAATCGAGTGCTTCTTGAAACTCCATGGACAGCGAGTTATGGGCAATACGAGAGAATCTTTGGAGGAACAGGAAGAGACGAAAGCTCACGTTTGAATCGACGTCACGTGTTTTCCGACCGAATGAAGACTCCTCTCGTCTAGAACAAGAATCACAATCTCGTGTTAAAATCCGTGGCGTAATCGTATGAGCAACACCGTGCTCCGAAAATTTTGGAACGCGACACAGAAACGCGGAATCGGCTAGCTTTTCTGCGGAGCGGCAACGACATTTATGGGAGCAATGACCTGGAGTTCGGTAACTATTCCTCAGAAACAACGCGACCTCACTTTCAGGTATCACGGAGCGAATGCATTACGCCGATTGCAGGATCAATCAATCACTGAGAGAGCGTCCTTCGGCGTCTGCAGCTATCGCAGACCGATGAATAACAAAAAAATCATTTTCACAGTACTCGCCATAGGTGTGTTCTCGTGAAGCGATAAGTCGCCGGGAATGTATCCAAAGAGAACCGAATGTCCGAATCTGCATCTCCACGTCACCCATACGTTGAATCCGCGTTCATCCAGTGTCAGTTTGTATCCTCACTTGGCACGCAAGACTTCGAATGCCACAGCGAAGCGCGGCCGGGTACGCCAGTCTCTATTTCTTCTTCTCTTTCTCTTCTCCTACTAAATGAAAGACGGAACTCGGTCGCATCGCTCGAACCTCATCCTGCGTGAACAATCGTAAATGCTGAATAAACGTCATACGCCTACTTTGAAAAACTTTTCCAGGACCTCCTCCAGACGTCGCAATCTCAAGAAAGTCTCGTTCTCCTTTCACCTTGACTAATGTCTTTCAAACTGCGCGCCACCAGGTGCCGGTGCTGCTGCCGGAGAGTTTGCAGTTTGGATCTTGTACGCGCCACTGATCGGCGAAACGGTACTTCGGTTTTCTTTCCTTCGCGCAGCCCACGTGTGTTCTCCGGAGAAATCTGTCCTGTGAATGCTTGTGTTCAAATGTGCTCATCCGAGTATCGCAAATTGGCCATGCTTCGTAACTTCTGTCGTGCGCTGCCGTTCCAAACATAATCTTCAGGTATCTGCTGCGCGAAGGCCGAAAGGAATGATGAACCTGTCACGGGACTTCTTCGTCTTCCATCCTCCTCCGTTGGTACCGCGCGCAACCGGGAGTTGCTCGGTTCACTCAAGAAACCTTCCTTCTGAGCCTTACATGTTGGTCTGCCATAACTGCAAGAGATTTCCATGAGCTCTCATCAAATACGAGACTACTTTCCTAAAAGAATAATTGAACCCACCGGATTGGATTCATGGGAGCGGGGTTTGGTGCGACGGAGAGAACAACACGTTGACAGTGTTCAGCTTCGTAATTCAAGACGAAACAGCGAAGATAAACGTCACGAATGTTTCGACTCACACCTACGCAGTAGCGTACCCAGAGAGGGGAGGGGGGTCAAAATTTTCAGCTAGCCCATAGGACTCTATGGTAATGATGAGGATGATCAGCTCTTAGCCCCCCCCCCTCCCCCAAAGAAAAATCCTGGGTACGCCCCTGCCTACGATTTCATTAAGGTTGGAGACTGCATAGAGTTTCACTCTGGTTCGGGTCAAGGACAACTGCATTGCGAAGCAACAATCCATAACCATATCCATCCATGATCAATTGTCGGGATGGCAAGGCGAGAACGAAACGAAACGTTACCTTCATCGATGACACCTGCAAAATGGTGACTCTTGGTCTCTGGCTAGAGTTCACAGAGCTCCTTGGCGTCCGAGAGGGTGAAGCAGTGATGTTCCAGAACGTACAGGTCCGAGAATATAATAACCGAAATATGCTTTCTGCGACGACAAATACAATCATTATCTGCGACTGCCAACATCCAACTGCCCTGCAACTTCAGACTCGGTTCCAACAAGATAGTGGGAACCACACTTACGAGGAGCTCAACTGACAACAGAAACAGGTACGTAGTCATCTATTGCAATCCGTTTGTCTTTTCGTCCTATCATGAAGTGTCTAGCATGACCTGCAAAGTCACAGCCCCGCTTCCTTCTTGATGCATGACGATGACGTGCCATTCTCATCCGATTACTGTCCTGCCATGACTAGGCTTTGCAAATGACTGCGTTTCGAAATAACCGCGGTTACGGTTTACCGATGCTGCTGCTGTTTTTCGTAAATTTTCGATGGAAAACCGCGGTTATGTGGTTTAGATGTAATGTCGGGATCTGCATTGACACGATTATTTTCATACCCCATACTCTGGTCATAACATATTCCACAAATTCATCGTTTCACAAATACATTATTATATCATTATACGCTCATTATTTTGCGATTATTGCGGTTAATAACCGCAATTTTCTCACGGTTGATTATTATCGCGATTTAATAACCGTTGCAAAGCCTAGTCATGACGTGTCCAGTAAGCTCAGCTGGCTTCGTTCAAGGTTTGAGCAAACAGCGAGCCAGATAACGACACTTGAAACGATGTCAGTTCGAAGAAGTGTATGACCGAACAACAGCTGAGCAACACCTCGGACTGTCAGCGGTTCCGCAAAGTGCAAGACTCAGGTCCTGTATTATGTCACTTACTTCTGACATGTCGTCAAACCGGCACGCCACCGAAACGTACGCGGAATTCATCATCAAGAACATGAACGAGATTCGAGGAGTCTAGAGCTTGATCCCGTGTATCAAAGGTCTTTTATATGAAGGCTCCTCCGAACGTCTGTCATTTCTTCTCTTTCAATCTCCAAGGAGGCACAAACCCTACTCTCTTCTCCTGTATATCCCAACGAAGGTTACAGCTGGCTGAAGTCAAAATAGCTAGCCTCGAAAGTGACAGAGAACGCGTTTAATTGCTTACAATTAGTTGACGAAAGCTACCGAGATCCGAATTAGCATCACTGGACATTCGACATCAAGAGATAACATCATCCGACGATGGAGACCGCGATCATATTTCAAATCGGCTCCGTTGACGTCAACGCTCTCGGTACGACCGCTCAGTTTGCCACCGAAGCAGCGAAAAACCGGGAATCAACAACGAGAGACCATTTATTGTAATCTAGGTATTCCAAACACAGTTCTTCCCTTTTATCAACGGATAATGTCTACGCCTCCAGAGGGGCTGTTGCGACTCGATTTGCCAGCACTCGATCGAGTCTTCATGAAAAGATTCTGGAGACTTCGAACAGAGCTTATGCTCAGCTAACTGGCATTCATCAACAATATTCAGAAGTAAACCACAAAGACAGTGAACCCTATGGGAGTACAAAAGCAGGCTCTAATATACACTGTTTCACCTGAATCTAGAGACAACTCTATTGCTCATCCGATCCGTGCAACTGAAGCTCCTGCCAGTCGGAATCCTCAGCTAGTGTGCATACGCCTAGACCTGCAAGCCGTATCACTCTCATCAATGAATGTTCCATAAATCCCGAAATAAATCGAGTTAATCCACTGTTGAGCATCATAGTCGTACGTCTGCTACCTGTCACTTAGCCTGCAAGTCTAATGCGCGGTGGCCACCTACGAGACGAGCCGGGTACCGTCGTCGGGGGCCCAGAGCCTGCCTCAAAAGCGTCCTCCAGGTGGTGAGGGAAAGAATGAACGGTGATGAGGCCCCATATGGGTGGACCCGGCGACCGGAAACAGGAATAGTTCAGTCACTAATATACCGAGTTTCCTACATTGTCGCATCTTTCCGACACTAATCTGTTCTTCTGAAGGGATTGCAACTGACAGGAATGTGAGGACAGCCCGAGGTGGGCTCTAGGCCATGCAGCAGTTTTTCACTGCGGCTTCGGAATCGCGGACACCGCTTTTTTCGGCGCGGTGAACCGCGGTTTTCGGATTCCGGAAAAGCCCTGGGACGTCACTGGAAAATCGAACGCAGCTTCCGGAATTCCGGACCCGACCTGTTCTTTGTTTGTTTGACAGGAATCGCGCAATTTCGTGCCTCCGTTCATGGAGTCGGACACCTTCGTCTGCATATAAAATTCTCAGGCAATCAGATGCACGACTCTAAGATAGAGTCGCTGCTTGGACAGGGCTAGCTCTCGAAGACAGCGATTTTGCAAACTCTTGGTGACGAGTTAGGAGCCGATCGAACCTCCAGCGCGGAAGTTTGCAGCGGGGAAACCGCATCATACGACGTAACCGCGGATTCTGCATTTTGACGCCTAGTCGGCTCTTGTGACGCGCGGGGGGCTCGTCCGCCCAGAAGGTTGGGAACCGTATTACATCTGTACAATATCACCACGGTTTTTGGTCGAAAATTGGCGGTTAACCGCAGCTTCGGCTATGGATTTGCGGTTATCGGTTCATCGTAACCACGGTTATTTCGAAAATCGGTTATTCGCAAAACCTAGTGCCAGCTCCGCCGCGCGCGCCGCCGGACACCTGCCTCTACCGTTCGTTGCTTATTTCGTCAAAGATTTTGCAGCTGCATGGTGTTATGAGCAGTGGCGTGGCCGGGGGGGGGGGGCAGAGGGGCCATGCCCCCTCCCCCGACAGATGTTGGTTCATACTATCTCGGTCGATTCTTAGAATCGTGTCCCGGTTTCTTAAGCTCCAATAAGATATGGGAGCTCCCCCCCCCTCCCCCCGA
Organism: Neoseiulus cucumeris; assembly: GCA_021527715.1. Lineage (NCBI taxonomy): Eukaryota > Metazoa > Arthropoda > Arachnida > Mesostigmata > Phytoseiidae > Neoseiulus > Neoseiulus cucumeris. Next base: position 1,062,914 of record JAJSRV010000035.1, on the reverse strand, counting down.
GAGGGAATTCTGGGCACGCCTGTCTGCCCAATTCGGGGTCATAAGACGGTAGTTTCCTCCCGCGCGGCTTACGAGATGCACCGGGGAAGCACCGGGCTCTCTGTGTTCGAAAATCTCACCCGCTCTCCGCGCGAGCCATCGATTCGCGGTTTGCAAAATGGATGTCTAGGCCGGCGTCTCACCCAAATTTTGAATTTTCGCGCCGCCTCCGTCGCGCCCCTCTCCTTCTCGATTGGCTGAGAAAACCGGTGTTCATAAACGCGACGACGATCTCTGTTTACACTGTGCAGAAGTTTCAGAACACATCGTGAACGAAAAATCGTAGTGATCAGATTTCTCCGTCGAGTCATCGATTTCCAGAAATGTTCTACCATATATCGCTTGAGCATGAAATTCTGCTGCATCCAAGGTATTTCGGACCGCAGCTCATGGAGACCGTGAAACAGAAGCTTTTCACCGAAGTTGAGGGAACCTGCACCGGAAAGTGAGTACTGAAGCAACGAAGTCCATTTACTCTTGACGGTGTCTTCTGTTGACTCTTGACGAAACTAATCACTCTCTTCCTCAAGATACGGCTTCGTGATCGCCGTGACTGCCATCGACTCCATTGGCGATGGTTTGATCCAACCCAACCGCGGTTTCGTTGTGTATCCCGTGAAGTACAAGGCGATCGTCTTCCGACCGTTCAAGGGAGAAGTGCTCGATGCGGTCGTCACGCAAGTGAACAAAGTCGGAATATTCACTGAAATTGGTACGTGTTCGCTTTCCTCTCTGAGAAATGTCTCATTCAGGACCGTCGTCCGTGCCCTGCTTCAATAACGACTCTTCGCTTCATTCAGGTCCGCTGTCATGCTTCATTTCGAGACATTCCATCCCTCCGGACATGCAATTCGATCCGAACTCATCGCCAGCCTGTTATAAAAACGCTGACGATGATTGTATCCAACAGGACGACGACATACGGTTAGTTTCTCAAAGGCTTCCGTCTTCCTTGCCGGTGTTGTGAGGAAATCTCCTCGAATCTGTTCCAAAGTTATCGACTACCTCGACACTGACTCACTTATTTTCAAACTCTAGGCTCAAGATCGTCGGTACCCGAGTGGACGCCACGGACATCTTCGCCATCGGAACATTGATGGATGATTATCTCGGAGCGATTGGAAGTTCTGGTTAAATATCTGATGTGATAAATTCTGTAAAGTTGATTGTGTACATAAAAAACTGAATCATGACGACAACGTGAGCGAACGAATCAGCCTTGATGGTAATCATGAATTAGGTCGAGATTTGAGCTGCGAGGCTTTAGAGTTTCCTCCACATCGAGGGGTCCGCTGAGTAGATCCGCAGATTGTGATGAAACTCGCGTTGAAAAAGAATCCTCCATGATGGATCATCTTCTAAATATCTATTTGAATTCGGGAAACGCTCCCGAGTCTCTTTGAGGTGGGCTCAAACGCCATGGATTTTCGAGCAGCGGTCGCACAAATAACCGCAATCTGCGCTAACCGCGCTGCGCGATTAACCGAGAATTGAAACTTGGAACCCGCGGTCGGAAACCGCAGTGGCTCAGATCAGAGTGTTCAAGCTCAAACGGGCTGTTTTGCGGTACTTCAAGTGGAGGAATCACCTTTATGGACATGAACTGAATCTCAAAGCTTTGTTGAGTGCGACTTGGGCTTTCATAAGCCGCACAATATATAATCATGTTTTCATTTTTGATGTTTTGGGCTCATATTCCATCTGGTCTCATGAAGGAAACATCGTTGGGGGCACACAAATAGCACTCAAATCAACATTATAAGTTACTTGTTTTCATTTGATTTATATCAGCAAGAAAATCGCATTCTCTCTTAATAAAGGTGGATTTCCACCGAGGAAACGACCAACAACGCTTGGATTGTGCTCTGTTTTCGCAAAAGTTGGCGATTCCGACAGGATGACAACTCGATAAATTTCAAGAAGAGGTCTGCATCCTCTCCTGCTTCCGAATCCATTGGCGCTTGACAGATCTTGAATTCCGCTTACACCAATTTACTCGGTCCTAGCTAAAAACCAACACGCGACAGCCGCCAGAGCAGATGAGCCTTCAAGAACTTCGAGATGGTCGACCGTTCTCTCTTTTGTTCCCAGTACCGTTAACAAATGAGTTAGCTCCCAAACTATCGGCACCCACTACGCTCGTATTATTACTGAACATTTTGGTGGCGATTATTCTCTTGGCTTCGAGAATCGCCAGATCAATCTCGAAAAGTAAGAAAAGGAAATTTCGGGCGCGGACGGAAAGTCCGACGGGTCTTCGCCTGACGACTCGGACGGTGGCGTTTTGTTTCGTCGAACTGTCGCTTCCAACGGAGGGACCACTCATTCAAATCAAATCTCTAGTTGGCAAGTTCAGATTTTTAGTATGAGTGCATGTGAAACCCGGTGATTCGCAAACGATGAATGGTGGAAATTCCTAGTTCCTTCTGGCGAACACAAACGTGTTACTCTTTCCCACGAAACCCTTTCCAAGACCCTTCCCATATCGGACTCGAAACCCTGTCTCGGAGAGTTAGGAGTCCGACCGCGCGATACCGCAAACCAACAGATTCGATTGATGGAAGTCGACTTTGAGGAGGCGTCGGATTTTGTTGAGTGATTTAAACCCAATTGTTCGGTTCATGGTGGTTGACTCCAGGATCAGGATTTTTCTGTGACTTCAAGCTAAAGTGATCCGAGTGTGTTGATCGGCAAGTTCCACTCTACACATTTTTCATAGCTTGAGTTCCAATTGTTTTGTGAGCTCGATCTCTGTCAGTATGCGTCGGCCTCGAGTTCCGGTCATCGAATATCTTCTGATTGAATCCTCCGAATTGAGATGGCACTGTATCCATCGGTTGAGATTGACACTTCGAACGAGCGCAGACGAATCAAAAAAGAAAGTACGAATACTTTCAAGGAATTCATTCAAACTCTATCGAATCCTGAAAACGGCTCCGCAACGAAATACGTAAATTGCCCGAACGCCCTTTTCCCGGCGCGGGTCGACTGTTTGCTCCTCAAGTGTGGTCTGGTATCGAGGCGATAAACGCGAACTCGCTCAAAGCACTGATTGTGAGACCCTAAAATGTCATCCGTAGGTGAGAATGAGCTCGACTCCCCTCGGTTTCCTCTTCTCCAGCATCACAAAATACGCCTGTGACAAAATACGCAATATGACCGGAGAAAAAATGTCCCCTCCTTCTAGAGATAAATTTCCTTGTATATTCCACCCAGAAAGTTAGTTCGAAGCTTCACGACATATTGTTCCTGAATGTCGTCAAGTTCTCTTCTCAATTCGATGACGAATTTGGTGAGAAATAGTCGAGATCCGCGACTAGCCAAAATCGTGAGTGCCCGCTCGACAACTGTTGCTTTTTTTGGACACGATCTCGTATTTCCCCATTCCTGTCGCCTGATCCTGATATTTCGTCCCGAGAAATCCTTGGATGTCGAGTAGAGTAGTGAAGTTCAGCCTGATCGGGATGGTCTTTGTTTCATGATAGGCCGGTGGATTTCAGCTTTTTGTACGCTGCAGCCCCTTCGACTTTGAAGAAGAGGAATCTCGGCCTCTGCGTTGCCGGGGATGTAGGATCGTGATCCAAGAAAGTCTCGAGTAAAGAGACATTGATGATCGTTAGCGAAAATGTCCGATAGCAACCGAGAATCCGCTGTGTCTCCAGGTTGAGAATCATCCTATCGGAGCAGAGCGTCGACCCTTGAAGGGTTTCAAGTTTCCTTGGAAGAAAGTGCGCGGAAGGCTCCAGATGAGAACAATGATCCTAAATGGAGTTCTCGCGCGAGTTTGCAAACCTTTCTATTGTCTGACTCATCTTGAAAAGAGCCATTCGTCGCTATGCTACTTATCTCATTCCGATCACGTCAAATCGCGAGGCGGATTATTTGTCTTGCAGCCCATGCCAGAATGTCGCTCATAAGGACTCCGTTCGGGCCATTGGTTCGAAAACGGCTCATTCCGATGTCCATGCTACTATGAACACGAACAAAACTCAATGAGTCGCCCTAGAGTCTCGTCGACAACAACAGACTGGAATGAAGACGAAAATATGTTCCCATATCGACTCGCCAATGGCTCGATCGACGACGTGTCTTCTTCCCATCATGAACCGAATAGAAACATTGCATTTTTGTCTGCGATCTCTTCTTTCCTGGATGGAATGCTCGATTCTCGGAACAAATGGTTTTCGTCATCGTTCAATGGTATAATGCCTCAAACTCCAAACGTTCTCGCGCACCGTTCAAGGTGTCCGTGAGGGGAAGCACAAAACTGCAATGCTGACAAATCAAAGACTTCCCTCTGCGTTTGCTTACGTTAAGGCTTTTAAGAATCGTCGGCTACAGGTTCACTCAGGCTCTGGTCAGTGTTTTGAGCAAGTGAACAGATTCGAATAGCGGTCTCGTCATAAGCAACTAACATTGCAATCTCTATATTTACCGTTCTACCATTCGATCGGAACCGGATAGTTGGGGTTGCTTCTCATCGGTATCGAATTTCCACGGTTTCGAGGAAGAAAGTTTCAAGTACCATTACCGGCGCAGATACTGAGAAACTGAGAAAACGGGGGAATCTCAACACTAGAATCGTTTCCAGAGTCAGAAATCTTAGTTTGTAACAAAAAGGTGCAGACGGAATGGCTCGAAAACGCAAACTATCCGGGAAATAAAAAGATTGTCTTTTCGTTACAGGAATATTTCCACCGATGTTGAGCGGCGCTCGCCCTGTTGTGCGATAGCGTCAGGGTCAACGATGAGGAGCAGAACACGATCGACGGAAATGACATCACGTTACGCAGGACGCTGAACTACTCCTCCTTCGAACCTTTTTCGGGTCACCTTCTTTCGACACTCGAAGAATGGATGATGCAAAGTCCGAAGTGTCTTTGCGAGTGGAAAATAGGGTCGCTGACGGGAAGTCGCGCGGCGCTAGATTCCGGCAATGCGTGAAGGTCTTCTTGACTCATCTTCTGTCCCAACTTGGACTCTGTCTCTTGGTTGTAGCCTATGCCATAGGCGGTGCGTTTCTGTTCAGATCGATCGAGGCCGAAAAAGAAACGACGAACCGGCAACAGGTCCGAGTGTCTCGATTTCATTGCCTCGATGAGATGTTCAACATCACTGAACGCCTCAACGTCTTCGAAAGAGCTCGCTGGATACGTGCCGTTGAAAGCCGATTGAGAAAGTACGTCCTCGAACCGATATTGATTCGATTCTGTAAAATTATCAACTTCTTTCTCGATGACGATCCAGTTGTGCTCCTTGCATTGCTGAATTGGAATTGGAGCTTCGTTTGAGATCAACTTTTTGAATTTCTCGACGCTGTAGTAGCAAAGCACGGATGTTTTGTCTGGTTCGTGAATAAATAATTCGAATCATTCCATGGTAGGTATGAGGAAGAAGTTGTGAAAGCTGTTCGTGACAACGGCTTCGATGGGAACGACAGCGACCAACCCGTACAATGGACATTCTCTGGAGCCCTGCTCTATTGCATCACCGTCATAACGACCATCGGTAAGTCTCATACTCAGTTCGCATTCCCTTCCACAGGATCTCCATGAACTTTTCGGCCACTGTGGCGGCCTCAAGGCACGTGTGAACTTCAAATGAGGCTTCTGAATCGCGCCTCCGACCGATTTTTTAGGAACTCCTCTCGAACTTTCATTTTTTCTGCTCCACCAGAACCACGCGGTAGGATCGTAGAGCCCCAAATGTGGTCGAACTTTCAGTGGCCGGAATGCGTATGTTCACTGTTGGAGGCTCCGGAGCTTTTCGGGGACGTTCTCCTTTTCACGAGAAGAAGCAAGCGCAAAGAAAATGGATGCGAGATGAAATCGGAAATGTTCAGAAGTTTCACGTTTCAAAGAGAGACATGTTTCTCGACAAAGACTCGACATTTCCTACTAGATCCCTTGAACGTTATGCGCGGGCCGCGTTGACGGCAAGGCCGATCTCCAGTGCCAGAGGAAGTGCACTGCGAACCAGAATGACATACGTTTTATAACCGCGTTCCATTTTCCGACAAGATTGTCCTGAAACCGGAAGATTTTCCTTCTGCTTTGGCTCAAATGCGGTGCGGGGTCAAGGCTGATATCGACAGATCGCCTTTGCGTTGTTCAAAAACGTGGTTATTCGGAAATCGAGGTCGACAATGGTGATGTTCAGCTGGTGCCACTGACAAATCTCTCCACCGAAGTGACACCAACCAGACTACGCGGTTTCCTGCAGCAGAAGCGCAGAAGAATACGCAACGGATATTTTGTAGCGAATCGGGCTTTGGCTCGGAGCCAACGACGAGTCTCGTTCGCTTCCAATGTCTTTAAAGCTCCAGGCTTTTTCCGTTTTTCTCCTCTCTCAAAAGTTACCGTAGCTTCTTTCGGCGACTGATGTTGCCGCCTTGACCGGAGGCTGCTCGCGAAACATCGGGAGGTCACGAACAATTATCCGTGATCGCCAGTCCGTTTAGATTGCCGACGACTCCGGTCTTTGGCTCGACTTAATTGAACTTGATCGGGATTCCCGGAGGATATTTAGAATCATCCTATTTTCCGCTCCGACTGTTGTTCCTACGCCGTGTGGAACGATCGACCGACGTTTCAAGGTTCTCTCAGATGTTTTGTTGTTTGCGATATTTCCGCAGACAACAAGCGTTTCTTGGAAACGCGTAAAAAATATGACCGAAATGCCGCTTCGAGATTTACGACAACCAACGAGCCTTGCCTAAACTCTCAATCGTTCGAAAGGGGGTTCTGCTTTCAGCGGAATCTATTCTTGAAGATTCGAAACGTTCAGGCCTTTTAGGATCGTTTTGCTGATCGACTCTTATAAATGTCCTCCCCCGATTTGCCCCAACTCCTTTGGCACCCCGGAGTGCGACGCCATTTCTCTTCGGTGGATACCATCAACTTAATTGATAGAGTCATGAGCTCATTAATCATATTTCGTTAGAGATGAAGACGTAATAGTTGGCGGAGATCTCTTGTTGATGATGATGCCATCAATTGCGATCATTTGCCAAGTCTGGAGCGAGGCTTGGCACGAGGCTCCGCATCGAGAAAAGATGAGGCAACGTCTCGTGTTGGATCGAGGCGTCGCGACGGAATGTGCTCGGACTCGCTCATTTGGAAAACTCGAATGCATTGTTTTTCGGACCAACAGCTTCGGCCGAATCTGTTCCTGCTCCAGATTCGTATGTTCATCGAGAGACAATTCATGGTCGTTTCCTCGAATGGTCGAAACAGAGGTCTTGCAGAATGATCAACTTCTGAGGACTCTGAACCATCGGAGCAGGTTACCGGTGCCACGGCTGCGATTCGGTACTTTGTAATTGTTTCGGCTAGCTTTTATCTCGAACAAGAGAACGCCTTCAGAGTGTTTTGTTGGAAAGCAGGTACCACAAGCTGGCCAGAATCCGGGCAAGCTGTTCCGATCGTTCCGACTCGAAGTTTCGGACGAATCTCTGAGCAAGCAGAGATACGGACAAACGCTTGAATGGATGAACAAAAGCATTTCTCTTAGAAACAAGTGATGCGGTAAAGTTAAGAAGAGACAAAGCACCCTTTGCTTCGCTTCAAACGGAGTGCCGCCCCCTCTGGAAAACGCTCGGCCTACTCGTACGAGGCAGGCGGCCTGTTCTCTAACGAAGCGCCCGGACGGTATTCTCATTGGCTGCTCGGCGAACATTCAACTGAGTTCGAGCACGCGCGGTGTGAACGACCTTCTGGAAATGTCACAACAATGCCGATCAAGTCGAACGTTTGACGAGATTCTCGCGAACTTTGTGTGCAGAGCAACCGTTTACTCGTCAGACGAAATCAAGGGAAAGGTCCTCGAAGGTAGTGACAACGAGAAAAGTCTGAAATGCTTCCAATGGATCATGAATTCTTCTGGAAACAGAATTTTTCTCTGCTGGGTTCCGACAATTTTAACGAAATCCAAGGGATGACTCTGTTCTCGGTTGTCTGCATCGATCGACTCACGGCCCAGGCTCCGAGAAGATGTCGCGACAGGAACTTGCGGTTCTGCTTCCGTGCACATTACTCTCAAGAGCGCCGCGCGTCTTTGGAGTGAGGCCGAGCTCGCTTCCTTCGTTGCTATGCAAGCATCAGGAATGTCAAGTCGCGAGTAGAATTCCGCATTTGTATAAAGCTTGCATGAGCTACTGCGCAAGCTTCAGTGTTTGCGAGCTTTTGTTCCGAACACTTCTGGCGTGTTCCTGCTCTGTACGTTTCAATATTACCATGGTGATGGTGATTGTCATCATCGCCGTCCTCGTTGTTGTTATTGTTGTAGTCGCGGTCGTGTCAGCGGTGTCGGTCGCTCCTTCCTTCCTTCTTTCCTTCTGGCATCACTCCCTGTTGAAGGGCATCGGCCCTCGAGACCTCTTCGCCATTGAGAGGTTCCTTGTTCTGGCGTGGCTCCCGGAAACGAGTGTTCGTCTCCATCCCGAACACCATTTTCGTCAAAAGGGAGACGAAACGCTCGAGGAATTCCGACAGTCGGCAACGGAGAAAAATGTAGCACCGCTCGAACCGAAGTAAATTGTCTCGAAATGTCGAGCAAGGTGCATCGAAGCGAGCTCATCCGTCTCCTGATGAGGCATAACATCTCGTTTTGAGAAGAAGCGTGGCAACAGGGTCGGCCTCCCTTGTTTTTTAAGCGAGTGTTGCTAAAGAGGACCTACTCTGTTTCTAAACTGCTCTCGGAGCACTTTGCGGAGCCAGCTTTGATGTGCTTTGATTGACTTATCTTCCAGAGGTCCGCAACTTCCATCGTTTCGATGATTTCGCAGCTGTGAATGAACGTTCAGAGTTTATTGTCGAATCCCCACTGGGAAATATTGAGAAAGTCGTTTGACGAACGGTCTCGCCTTGTAAATACATTTATTCGAGTGACCCCGCATCCGCGTTTATCGAAGGTGGCTGCCTCAAACAATAATATTAGAGGCGGGCTCCCTGAGCGGCTTGATCTCATTTGAAGTGACAACAATGTGTCACTGTGCGCCTCCCGCTCTTCTGCTGCCGCGGCAGCCGCGCCCGTGTGTCACCAACAAGACAAATAGGTGAGCACACACCACATACGCTCTCGCAAACGAAAGAGACAAACATCCGATCAGATCAAGGAAGCCTCCCGAAAGCACATCTCGGAGACTACTGAACGTCTACTATGGCTAAACACCTTCTTCCGGTTAGTTCTCGGATTCGAGTGCTGACGACACTTTCCTTCCCTTTCGGTTCATGTTTCCAACTCGACGATGGAGGCTCTGAATGACTTTTGATACGACCGACCTGAAATATCAAACTCAGCCGATACGAGTTGTGATAAATCAGGGAGGCTTGAAACTTCTCGAGTTCGTCAATCGTCTACGTGATATTTATAGGTTTTCAAAGTTTTTTATGACCGTGCTTGAAGTATACTTTTCACCGCTCACTAAAATAAGCATCGAGTCGACGAATCATAGAGGCAAAACGAGCCTCATTTTCCTTTTTACAATGCCCACAAGCTGTGTGTGCCATGTTGGCATCGAATGCGATCTGATACGCGTCCAACAGGAAAAGTCGGGCACTGATTATTTATTTTCCTCTGATTTGAACGGAGGAACGATCCTCCTTCATCCGATGTCTGCTTTTCTCGAAGTTGAGGTGCCCGACTCGCCACCAAAACATGGGGACCCCGAAACTTCTTCCAGCTCGGAGAAACGCAGCCGAGAAAGGGTTTATAGCCAAGATCGACATTATTCGTCATATTAAAACTGAAGAACTCTCTTTCCACCACGTGGCTCTGCTTCCAAAGCCATTCCAAGAGTTTCCAGAGCAATCACCCTTGAGAGCATAAATCCGTTCACTGAACGCCCGCAAAGAAAAAGAATACATAATTGTCTTTCTAATCTCCGAAGAATGAGTTGCTAGTCATTCGCCCGAGAAAGCAATTTGGATGGTAACATCAAAATCATTCCCCATCCCGATCCCCCATCAAGTTCACTTCTAATAAAGTCCATATTTAGCCCTTTCAATTTGACTTCATGTGAGCAGAGGCGTAACTAGGGTGGAGGGGGCGGGAGGTCGGTCCGCCCCGGGCGGCACATTTCTGAAGGCCTCAGGGGCGGCGTTTTGGCTCCTTTTCCTGTTTTTTTGGTACCTTTTCTCCTGGGAGAAGGCACAGGGGCGGCATTTTCCGAAACTGGGTTTCCGCCCCGGGCGGCTTATAGCCTATTTACGCCCCTGCGTGTGAGATCATCAATCGATGCGTCAGTGAAGCATCAGGAGGAATTCAGGATTGGATGGGAAAATTACGTTCCAAGGAGAGATTGTCGACAGACCTCGATGTTCTCCTTAGTCGGTCTCTTGGCCGGAATCTTCGGAAACCAAACGAGATTTCCATTTCCAATAAAGCCGGATCATCCATTAGCTAGCCTGAAATCAATATCGCTACTGTCGTGCTCGATGGAAGGACATCGATGTGAAGGTCTCAGGAGGGAGAGGGAAATCTGAGATTAGGACTCACGGAGCGCAATCTGCTGAGGTCTCGCTTATTAACAGACTGAGTTGAGATTTAGGGTTTGCATTCTCCTTGTGACCTCCAAACTCCTCGAGCGACCATTCGGACATGACCAGAGAAAACTTCTGTTCGGATAGAATGACATCCATCCGCTCCGCTCTGGAAAGCCTGATCAATGGTCTTCTTGGGGAGCTTTCAGAAAAAGCGCAGAAATAGACTTATTGTCTCAACTCCGGATTTTTTCTTCGGCTCGAGCGGTTTCCCAGCTTTCTTCGAATCGCCGAGAAGCTACGAACCTCAAATTGTTCGGGACGGAATGTTGTTTAACAACATCGACGATTATGTTGACAGTGATTGTCTGTGCGTAATTGTGAGCGCAACACACTGTAAACATTCAGTGAAGCTATCTATCTCCATTTGTATACGAGTTATTTTCAAAGTTTCGACTCGCAACTCCGGTGGCTCAGAAGCACTGTCCACAGGCTGATGGCATCTAGTTCAAGCTGACATAGAGTCAACGTCTCGACTAAATTTTAGAGCAAAGAAGAAACTCTATAAAAACTGTTCCCGGCGCATCTAATGATCGTCGTGATTTTAGGTCGGCCTACGGTGTTTACTCCCGCAGTTTTTCTAGAGGCGAACCTCTCCATCATTTGCCTTGGAAAACTCGCTTCCTCGAGGGAGTTTCTTTCATGCGCGTGAGATCTCAACAATGCATGCGGAGGGATCCGGTAAAATGTTACTTGGACCTTCACCGAGCAATTCATTTACTTGATGATAACTGTTGAGTTCTTCCTCTGGTTTTTTCCCGAAAATGTCGAGTCTTCGTAGATCCTGGACGATGATTCATAGAGACGAAAGGATTCCTTGTTTTCCGTGAATTCACCAAGTAAACCCTTTCCGCAAGCTCGAGAGGAGAGAAGTATTCCCTTGTTTTCGTTCATGATGAGCTGTGTTAGAAGCTTAGGTGACGACACACGGGCAAAAAACGAGAACATTCAACATTCTCGCTCAGGCTTGTCTCGAGCAAAAATTTGGAACTGTTGGGAGGATTTATGGCGTTCACCAAGTGTCCTCCCTTATGTATTTGTTAGCTTTACACGACACAGGAGTTCTGTATCTGAGAGCGCCACAGGCAACGCAATCAAAATAAGAGAAAGCTTTTCAAAACATCACCGCATCTAAGGGTCGCCACGAAAAATTCTGCCGCGCCCACCGGCGCGAAACTCGGAACCGATCTACGACTATGAACTTCTTTAGTTCACTCGGCGTTCTTCTTCTTCTTCTGAGATGTTCGATAGTAGTCGACTCAGCAGGTTTACTGCGAAATTCCTCGATTGAAAAGAGTTCAACAAGAGTCGTTCGGCGAGATTCTCCTTTCCCCCATGCATTTTCGTCACCGACAGAGTTGTCTCCACCGGTTTTCAAACCTTTTTCCCAACATCGGGAAGATCATGCTACCAATCATGAATCGATAAGAACTGCATCGAACTCACGCAAGGAGTTGCGTCCTGGAAATGGATGCAGTGAGGAGTGAAGTCCGCAAAACCACCTCGAGACCGAAAGAAGAGACATTTTCCGGGTCAGTCGTCTAGATCGTGTTCGGAGTCATCTGAATATGAGGAGGCGACATGCAGAAACGTTTCAGCTGTCGCTCGCCGCAAAAACGGCGCGGGCGCTAGTCTTGAGTTATTCCCATCGGTCGACAGATTCTTTCGGTCGAGAGAACCCTCACAAACGAGCCTTGCGGTCCGTCTCGTCAACAGGCGCCCGGGATAGATGCGTTCCTTATACGCCCTGCTGGATTTGTTGTCCGCGCTTCCATGATGAGGCCAAAGTCCTGAACCCTTCATTAGGGCTGCTGGTCTGTGTCGTCAGTTTGTGGAGTCTTTCATCTGCATCGACGAAGAAAAGTGACAAAGGACTGTGACCTCAATACAGTGACTGATTCGCTTTGAAATTGTCGATGTCCTCGGTGGCACGGCCAAGGCCGCCGCTCCACATGGATACTTCTGATCCAAGGTCACGCACGCGGAACAGCCGCAACCATGAAAAAGGTCTGAATACCGGTCCTTGAATCGAGCGCTTTTTTACACGATCATAGCCGAGGACGATTTGGCTCTCTGCAGAACGATACGTGCCGAGGCCGTGTAGTCCTAGCAGTCAAACCAAAGCCGTCTTACTCTGCGGCCAAGCACTTTATACGCGGCTTACGACGACTTTCAAGCCGGCGATATTGTGTTCCGTCCCCGTGGTTTTTCGCGTCCCTGAGCAACAAGTCCAACGAAGGGATTCGCGTTTCCAGTCAGAGAGGCAGCGTTGCCTCGACGCGGATTGCGCCGAGTTTTGCGGACCACTTTTCGGTCTGGATCCGTCGGCGACAGTGAATTTGTAGGATGGAAACGAGTCATGGTGCCGAATCGGGATGCAGACGGCTGGTCTACCTTCTAGGAACGAAAATACTTTCATCGTACGGCCTCAGAGCCTTTCTCCTGAACGAACGAGCGCTCCATCACGGGAGAGACACTCAACTACGAACAATCAGCAGCGATCGGCATCGTAAACGACCCGTCTATCAAACTTGTTTCAAGAAAGACAATAAAGACTCGCGCGATCATGATGAAGATGCCTCATCGATTTTTCTGCTTGCCTGCTCACAGAATTATCTGAGTTTGTACTTTTAAGGTTGACCTGTTTCCGAGCCAAAATCGAATTCTTGCCGAAAACAACGTTAGCCCGCAGCAGCTGCTTCTCTCTGCTCGAATCGGAAGACGATGAGATGCATTGATTCGAACTATATGAGGTTTATTCCTTCGACAGGATACGGACACATCGCACCGAAAACGAACGAGGGAAAAGTAGTGACGATTCTCTACGCTCTCGTCGGAATTCCACTGATGCTTCTCTGTCTCTCAAATATCGGAAACGTCCTCGCCGGTTCTTTCAGATTTGCTTACTCGAAGATGTGCTGCTTGTGCATCATCCCACCGCAGCCGAGATCAATGCTTCCAAACGGTTTTGAAGGGTAAGTCGTCGAATTTCATTTCCTACTCATCATCCTGCTTTGGCATCAAGGGTAGTTCAGCCTCCGGCGCCACACGGCGTAGATGGCAAGTGGCCGCATCGGAGCCAACGCGAACTTTCGGACTTGTAACCGGACAGAGCGTCGATTCGTCTTCATTACCAGATGCAAACCTACGACTCACGGCGAGAATATGATGGACTTCGCTCACCCGATTTCGTTTCATCTCGTCATATGATGTTCCCATGGGGCAAAATCCACAGTGTGTCTATGCGTGCTGGATAATGTACAAACTGCTCTCGTCGCATATGTTGCTCATCTACGAAACCTGCGCTCAGGCTTTTGATTTGGTTTTGTTTCCTTCCTCACGAACATAAATGGAGTCACCCGGAAACGCCGTCCGGCTTGAATCGTTGTCGTTCTCGCGTTTTCCACGAACCCAGCGTTGCGGTGGTTTACGACGAGCAAAATAGAGAGATAAGCAAAAAAGCTTAGTCCACATAAGTTTTATGATGCATTGTTGTTACTTTTTAATGACGATTCTCGACGCTCTGGTCAAGCTCTTTCTTTCTCCGAAGTAGCTTTCGAGTTTCTGTCTCTCCTCCGAGACAATGAACTCCGCCTGTTCCCTATTCCTAAACATAGTTTGAAACTGGGCGGTCGCAAAGACGGTCTCATTAGGAACGTGAGAATCGAGCTGAGTCAAGAAAGATTTAATGGGGCAGGAAAAAATAAACATCGTAAGCGAACGTTTGACGACCTTTGATGCTTCTGATTGATCGCTTCTTGTTGCAGTTGATATCCGTCCCCTTCACCATTCCCTTGCATTTCAATCAATTTTGTGTTAAATTCATCCAGTCAACGGCTGATCACTCAAAAGTTGGGTAGTTTCGATGAGCTGACGAATGGCAGACGTGAGTCATCCTGAGAGTCGTTCCGCTTCGAAAGAAACAGCTTTTCCGCAAGGTCATGACAAACGGGTCATGTCAGCGTTGACTTAACATTGTGTTGTACGCGAGCGAATACACTGTGTCGTTCTCCGTCGAGCCTCTTCAAGTAACCTCTTTCGCATCGCTGCAGCCATTTGTTTCGTTGGCAACGTTGGGGACTAAACGGATGAAAATCTTCGCGGTCTGCGGTCCCTCTATCACTTGCCGTCATTTTCTTCCCCACTCCTCATCGTTTATTATTATTCTCAACGAATCCGTTTCGCGTTTCCACAAGCGGCCTTCATCGATCGAATTCGGGAATCGCTCGGTTTTCGTTTTCATAAACTTGGAGAACTTATGTATGCGACAATGTTAGCGGATGCTTTCAAGGCTTGTCGGGGAACAGCAATCTCGGATATTGAGTCGAGATTGTTCCATCATTTCAGCACAGCATTCATTCTTGCAGAAGCTCTCCGAACTCAGCTTCCGTGGCCCCTGCGAGGATTCCGGTATGTTTGGTAATGTTGTTCGTCGCGTCCTACATCTGCGTCGGCGCCGTGATCTTCTCAAAATGGGAAGGCTGGACAATCTTGAATGGTGCGTACTTCTGCTTCATTACGCTGAGTACGATCGGCTTCGGAGATTATGTGCCCGGACAGAGTACGTTCGGCTTCGATCCCACCAAGAACACGCTTCAGGTGAGTTGTGTGATACAGAACTTTCCCTCTCTGAACGACTCTGCGCAGAGAAGCTATTTGTTGATGTTTGGCAACGCTCCAGAGTCTATCAGGATGTAGGTTGATTCTGGCGTTGACCTTTGACAATGAAATATCTTGTCTCCAGGACAGAGACGCTCAGTTGAAGCTGATAATATGCTGTCTTTACCTGATTATGGGTCTCGCCATCATTGCCATGTCGTTCAATCTCGTCCAGGAAGAGGTTAGTAGTGATAAAACTAGAGCCGACTAGAACTCTGAAGGTGGAGTTTCGATGTTTTGCTTCCTGGTTTGTCGTATAGAGTCTCGCGACCTTTCCGCAAGATTACAAGTTTTGACGCAGGGAGGGATGAAGTCGCAGTGGAATTGAGGAGCTTGTCGCTGCAGGTGATCCTGAAATGCAAGGACGTCGCGCGCCATCTGCGGCTCCTGGCTCACGTCGATGATTAGGCGACGCATGCTTCGGTCACGCCAGTCACACCGGTCTCTCTCTGTCGAAACGCTCACTCCACTCCGACGAGTTCAGCGGATCAACTGCTCACGGTTGTCATAACCGATGAGCGATCAGCCCGAAGACCTCGTGTGGAGATTCTCACCGAAGGATGCTCTCCACCTGCGGACATTGCAGACTCTCGCACGCTCAGAGTCGAGCAACCGAAGCCAGGAAGGAGGATGACCATGTGGAACATCAGATCGAATTCTTCCCGGAGAAAATCCAAACGTCCCAGCATGTGAGCTTCTCACCCAGGGATGTTAAAAACTATGTGACTAGAATTCGAAACTTCAAAAACATGGAAACACTTTCGCTGTTCGCCTGTACATTTCTTGATGCAACGAAAGCAGTTTCCGCTGTGATCTCGAAGAGCAATCCAGGATGGGAATCGTGTGAATCTCCGGGGTGTTCGGTTTTTATTTTCAGCACAGAAGAAGATGGAACGTTTCCACTTTTTCGCGAGAGAATCCGGGTGCCTGGAGTTGCTTCATGTTGTCGGTGAATTGGCTGGAAGCTTGCGGGCCATTTGGGTGGGCGCGACCTCAAGACAGATTTGAACTTCTAGCGTTGTTGTGTCTCCTCTTTCCAAACACTTGCATTTCTCAAAATTCATCGTAGCTCCATTCGATCCGCGAATATGTTTTTGTGATGTCTGAATTGAAAAGTGTATACCTGACGCTCTCGATCAGAATACCTCAGTTTCATCGTTTATGGTGGTACTTGAAATAACTCAAATCTGTTTTGCTATATGAGCCCAATGGCCCAGAGAATCTGCAACAGATTCTGAGTCAATGTTGGAAATTTTTGTTGTCATCGTCCGTGTCAACCATCGGCTCATGGTTGGTCTCGCTAACTGCAAGCAGAGCAGAAGTTGATGTGAGCGAAAGAAAAGCTGCCAGAAAGAGAGGAATGATGAGGAAACAAAAACTCCACAATTCGGAGGCAAGGGAAGCTGTGCTTGAGAAGGCTTGGGGAGCGCTCTTTTGAGAGCATATCCTGCTTCTCAACGGAAGCCACTGTAACAAAACTACATCTTCGGTTCGGAAGAGTTCCTCTAGATTATCCGTTGTAGATTATCGAGCAATTAGAGAGGAGAAGAAGCGGCAGACCTTGACAGTACTAGGACTGGCTGCGTCACCTTTTCCTTTCCCGTTTCCTTCCATCCAAAATTCGCCTCCAAGGCTGAGTTTCCGTCCAATTTGCATTTGATGACTCTGAAAGTTGAAATGCTCGGGACATCGATGCCCCAAAACTAACTCCCAATAACTCGTCTAGTCACTAGTCACTTATTGTGAGCTATTAACTGTCCGAGACCGAATGGTTGTTCCCAAAGTTCGAGTAGGAATGTGATTCTCTGCACCAGGGATTTTTTTCCCTCGAAGATGGCAGTGGATAGCTCAGGTTGGATATTTTCACATTAATTTACGATTCGTTGCACTCTCAGGCTTTCCATAGAAAAATGTTATTTACCAACCATCGAGAATGGAGGCGTAGAGTAACGAAGCACTGACAACAACGCTGATCGAATGTCAGACAACGTTCGGTTACTGGAAAAACCCAATCTGTCAATATAGGGAAGAGATTCATCTTGTTGTCTAGATTGCTTGATAAGTTGTGAAAAATGAGCTCCATGTCAGAGGCGGACATTCTCATCAATATGAACCCACTCACGGTGATCGTTCACTGAATGAGAATCGAATAACTCACAAGAATAAAAGCAGCTATTCAAACGGGAAATCATCAAATTTTTCTTCCATTCTCCCCCCACGGAAGACTCGAAAACTCTGATTATTATCAGCGAGAGTTGTGGTGAGTTTGTTATAGACCCAAGTGTGCTTCACATGAGTTGGAAGTATTGAACAGATATCATGAGCAATCAGGCTTCGCACGAAAGGGAGCTCCCTGACGGAGGGAATAGTTGCAGAGAAATCGATCCTTCCTCGGATTGGATTGTGTACTGACTCACTCTTCCCGAAAAAAGGTTTCGACTGGGCAGACGCAGTCGCGATGTTCACACACGGTTTAACATCGGCCATGCCATGATTCTTCAACAAATATTTCTCATAGCTCCATTCAGAATTGCTTTCAGTTCGCTTCTGAATATCGCCATTCATTGTCGGGCTCAGCAGGACCACAAGGGCTATATCTACATATACTCTGAGAATGTCCGAATTAGTGCATCCTCGGAACCGCGCACTTGGATCCTGTCCAAAAAATTGTTTGATATTTTGATTTTCTGGTATTCCGTTATGTAGAGACGTGGATTTGCCTCAAGGTTGCTTGAACTTTTGAGGGATCGTGCTCCACTTCGCCATCATCACTCTCAAGGCTCAGGTAGCACCTCGTCCATTCTTCTTTGTGTTTGTTGCCGCAGTCGCGCATCAACTGCGATCGTTCACGATGTTTCATTTGTTATCATCAGGCCCAATAGGCCGACAAGGCCACTGGTTGGATTATCTGAAGTCTAACACGAACAAGAGAACGAGACGTTCCGGTGAGACTGCGACTTGTATGGAAGACTAATGCACTTCCGCGGGACCATGCATGTTCTGAGTGTGGGCACGCCATCGAGGGGACAAGAGGTCTCAACAGACCACAGTTTCGTATAGCAAAGGAAACATAGTAACTGAATCTACGATCACATCTAAATTGATTCGGTCCTTTCCGAGAGCGCCGACAAGTCGGGTGAGGAAGCTGTACTCCTATCGCCGGAACCGTTTCAGAAGTAACAACCTCTGCCAGGGAACCCTACCGAGAACCAAATTAGAGGATCAATGGAGGACCACAGTCGATGTTCACTTCCAGACCTCGAATATAACAGTCGCGTCTCCTTGATTCATCCCGAAATGTTGCTAATCAAGTGATGTGTCTTTCAGCAAAAGATCACCTCCGTCAGCATCCCTCGGTTCTCCCACTATCAGAATATGGTTTATCAACGACGAGCGGTTTTTGTGCTGTGTCGTAGGGCGGATGACAGGTTCACGTATGCACGAACACGACTCTCTAGCAGCGAGATTCCATGGCCCACCTTCTGGCAAGCTTGTCTTTCATAGCTCAGTGATAAAGAGGTGACCACGCTTCCTCGACAGTTTGCGATTTGGAATCACTGGTCTTGCTGAGGTCGTTCCAAGATTCTCGGTCGTGCGACAAGAATGACCTTGAATCCGACTGGGTATGCAGTGGCAAGCTTAAAAATGGCGATGAGAGGGAAGAAATCTCAATTATTCATTCATAATTGCTCTTGCGAAAACGACTTCTATTAAGGGGCCGGAAACTTGGCTTCCGTACAGTCCGCGCGCCATAAATGAAGTCCAAATAGCTCGATTCAAGGTCAGACGACCGAGTATGTTCCAACCACGGGGGACCATACGGAGCTCCGCAGACATTCAGGAGACGAAGAGACGCCGCCGCCGTCTAGGAAATCGCTCTTGGGGCAACAAGTCTAGCAGCCGGAAAAACCCGACTGAGTCGGATTCATTGAGACGCCGAGCCGAACAGGTTGACTTACGACGAAGTCAGAGACTTCTCTTCCTTGCGAGAGTCCCGCTTAACCCCAAGAGTCTGTTAATGACCAAGAGTTCTAAAGATTCATTATTTTCAAGGGTACTCTCGCTGACAATGTCTGCACCGGAATTCGGAAAAGCAAAATCAGAGCTCACAGGTCATCAGTGATTCTGGCAGAAGTATTTCTCAGCGTTAGGAAAGTTTCGGCGGTTTTTGGAAAACGGGAAAGCGAAGACTGGGAGACGAGGAGAACGATTCCAGTGAAAATCTGCGGAAATCAACAAGAGTCGACCGGAATCGATAGTTTCAACCATCAATCTGTCGGTGTCTACGTCAGGAACAGAAGAATCTTCCTTCAGCGGCAAGAATAATTTAGTATCTTCTGAGAAGTTTCGTTTGATAGGAAATTTAATGATGTCCGCCGTGCGGTTTCACAAAGTTCAGTGCAAGGTAAATGTTTGCAGCCGAATATCATTAACAAAAATAAGACAATATTCACAAGTAGAGCGTAAAAGAAAAAAACAATCAGACGATGGCGGGACGATTTTTCCCTGCTCGGCTCCGGCTCAAGAACAGTCGACATATTCGTCAAGGGTGAATACTCCATGGTTTTGAGCTGCTTTTCCAGTTCTGAATCTTGCACGAGACTCATTCGAACCTCCGTAGTGTCGATGATTTCGTCGATGCCCGATGGCCACACCAAGCTCTCCCCGCTGGCGGTCGTGCTTGAGGGGCTGGTACCGTCCCTGCCTGATCTGAGGGGCCTGGGAAGTTTCTTTCTTATGCGACGAGAGAACGCTCTGTCGATTGCCATTGTTCGATTTGTTCCACGGCTCTTCGTTCTTGTGGTGGAATCAATTAAATCGCCGAATTTCACAAAAATCAGCTGAAGGCATCGATTGGAATTTGCTTCGCCGTGACTGAACAAGGAAGAAAGACTTCGGAAGGGTCCGAAGATCAATCAAAATATCGATTTTTACAACGATGCGTACAACTACGTCCGCGTGAGTGATTTCAGCCTAGTGTCCATTCGGCTTCTCCGTTCAGGGGAGATGGATCGCTCCAGGCACCGATTGAGTTCTCAGTGATACCTACTAGTGACACGGAAGCATATTTGACTTTCGGCTCATATCGTATTGGTTGGCGTACCGGTTGGTTTATCCGAAACATTTCTCGTCTTGTCCCATGGAACTTTTTCGATAGTCTAACACAGATGTTCATGCGTGTTTGGTGACTTCCGTGGACGTAGCGATTCATTAAGGCGGACTCGGAGCGATATTTGTCGTGAGCATGCTGATGGCGTGTATTGTGATACAGGATATGGAGGAAGCGAATATGATAACACAACAGAACTGCCCTGGCTGCTCTCACCGTTCCGTCTCTGCTCAGCGTTTGCGTAGCTCTGGGTCAAGGGGATCAGGACTAGGCCTTCCGCATTTTTGAAAACCGCGGTTTGCGGTTATTCGGAAACCGCAGAGGCGAAACCGCGGTTATTATCCGCAAAAAAATAACCATGTTCTGAAAAAGGTTTTCTTGAAGCAACACCAAAGCGATCGTTGATCGGGGAACGGTCCGCGAAGGATATCTCCGAGACCGTCTGTAATCCATCTCTACGTGGGGGAAGAGCTGTACACAATCCCAAACAAAACGGTGATCGCCTGCTGTTCATGTGCCGCATCGATTGGAGAAACCACGTTCTCCGGAGATGCAGTCGCTCATCTTCAGCCAATTCCAACATTCGGCTTTTCGGCCGATGTTTTATGTTGCTATCGTTTGGCTGGGTTTAAAGTACCCGAGAATCCTTCTAGAGACTGTCGGAGATGTTGCTCTCCTTCAATGAGGATTGTTCAGCTTCTGAGTGCTCCATCCGATGTATAACTGCGCTAAAGTTCTGTGCGCGAGTTCTGTTTCTTCATCAATTATCAATTTTGTAAAGTCAGGGTTCCATCCACCCCCTGGTGGTGCACCATTCTCCCCCAAGGGTACATATGAACCGTGGTTTTCTACTTACACTTTAAGAGTGTGTAAATAAAGCTAATGAATATGAACCGTTTTGGGAACCACTTCGGTAGGGTTTTGACGAATACGCCGCTCCACACCCCAGTTGTGAGATGCGACAAACACTTTGTTTTCGCTGTGCAATACCAGCTCCGAGCGTGCTCGTTCTTTTGAGAGAATACGCATGGCGAATGAAGCGTTGACACCACAATTTTCTCCACTCTTTTTTTCCAACTTCGAAACTCGCACCAGAATACGATTGATGATTCGCAAGTGGTTTATCTCTGGTGTAATTCCCCAAAACTTCCCTACAGTGTACGATTGAAATCAGGATCGACTCGCTGGCTCAGCTCATTGCGACTTTAGAAACCATTTCACTGAAAAACGGCTATTCTGCATCGAAAATCCCTTACTGGCGTGGCGGGACAAAAATTCGGAGCAAGGCCCAGCTGGACGCGAGCTTTTTGCGGTTATCCGCGGTTAGTAACCGCGGTTAAAAACCGCTGGAGGGCCTAGTCAGGACGCCATCGATTACACGGAGTTCTGCGGATCGTAGCTGAATTAACCCGAAACCTACAAAGAATCCTACAGACCTACTACTCGAAACGAAAATCGAAAGTCGATCAGTGAAATCGCGTCGTATGGGCTCCTCCGAACATCGTCAGGAGTTCTCCAAGCTCGCCATAATGTTTGAACGAAACAATTGAGCATGTGCTTACATATTTCCGACCGACAAAGAACAAGATAGAGGTCTTAGAGAGGGAAACCCGCCGGATCGCATTGATAGGTTTCTGAAGGTGAGGGACGAACTCCGTTCCTATAGTATAGGGTGTTGCGTTCTCGGATTATCGCATTAAAAGTTGTGAGAGTCATCTACAGAGACTTGTCAGAGTCGAATAAATACAAGACCCGATGAATTTTCTCTTTTTGGTGCTCATTTCCTGACGTATCACTTGTTTTCAAACGTAAAGCGCCCCTCCCGTGGACAGTGCATTAGCGCGGACCGCCGAAACAACTTTCTGCTCGCGTGTGTGTGGTGGTGGTAAGGATGGGAAAGGATGAGGCAGGCAGCATGACTCTTCCACCGTTATCCTCAAGTCAGATTGAGCACAGCTGTTCGCGCGTGTCGCCTATAGTAAATATTGTTGACTGTCCGGTGTGAAGTTTTGCCGGATTGATTCAGGTTAGTTGCCGTCTCCATCATTGAGGAACTTTTTCTCTGTACCTCATCGTGTGAGCGCGCTCACTAATTTAACATGTGCGCGGATAACTCTTCGATTCGCTAAGGTGTTCGAACCCGGCCATGAGTCGACTTCATAGCTATCATGCGGCAACGCTGATATCTTGCTGACAAACTGAGAAATTCGAACACGAACTCCATACGGGTTCTCTATTCTGGCGTTGATTCTTCCCGTCGATAGAGAGAGACGCATGGTCGAGAGACATGAAAACATTGCGAACCCGTGTAAGAGAGTTTGGTTTCAGGATGGAGTTGTCGATCTGGACAGGAGAATGGGGTTTGGGTTCTATAAGCGTGGAATGCCTGGAAGCCTTGGTCTACTCTAAAATAGTTCAAGCCGTCCAGAAGATCCACGTGAGAAAATATGTATTTTCTTCCGATATGTCCCCTTCGCTCTGGGTGAGCTCGTCGGGTAGAACTGCCGTGGGAGCGCAATCGATAATCTCTTGTCTGAAGAGTGAGAAGTTGGACGCTGATAGCAACCTCACACAGAAGGACCGAGCCGATATTCTAGCTTACAAGAACATGATTCAGTACAAAATGGCTCCGGCGCTCAAGTACGCAATGTGGTGAGTCCGATTTCTTTACGGTATAAAACGTAACGAGAAGAGTCACCTCATGGCTTAAAATTCACAAAAATCCTCGACCATTGTGTAATTCAAATCCATGGAAACTTCAGAGAAACAGAGTTTGACAAATCGCGATGGCCTTTTCTCTGAGTGAATGTTCTTTCCTGTGCCTCCAGGTGCGACGAACGTAACTATTGCGAACTGATCCGACCAACCTTTGCCAAAATCTACACTTTTCCAACAAATTACACCATGCCCGGAAGATTGCAGAGAGCAGCTCTGGTTGAAATGTGGGCACGTTTCGGCGAAGCGGCGACACCGAATGAGATGGAAAACAAACTGAATAGACAAGCGAGGGAGTGTATGTTGGCATTGTCTGAGAGATTAGGTGAGTAGATTCCCGGTTCACTGATCTTCATTCTGAACCATGAAATTTTCGGGAATTTCTTCGCGAAATCATCATCCAGGACTGAGTATCTTGTTTCGCCAATTATCTGAGCACTATGACCCGACCAGATGACTTCAGGGCTGGAGTCCGCTGAATTTCCGAGCTCATGATAGGTTCTTCTACACAGGAACTTCTTCATATTTTTTCGGAGCGAAACCAACTTCTTTTGATGCCTACGTCTTCGCATACCTATCGCTCATGATGAGGATCCCTCTACCGAATTCGACCCTTAATGGACACCTCAAAACTTTCTCGAACCTCGTGGAATTCGAAAGTCGAGTTCACAAACGGGTGAGTTCTCTCTGCTCGGCCATAGAACCTCGGAGATCATGAGCTACCTATAAGCGAACTTCTTGTTTTTTCTCGGATTTGGTGGCGACCGATTGTGAGTAATCCACTCATAGGGAGAGTATTCAGTGAGTTCCTCTGCCGATTTCAGTTTGTTGCCAGTGAGCTCCGACGTAGATCCAGCACCAGAACGACGCCTGAGTGGGTTGGAGTAGCCTTATCACTATCATTCGCAGCAACCGTGATGTTCTCCTATGCGATATATATAGAAATTCTTCACATAGATTTCAGAACTGATTTAACTCATCGGTTCGAATCAAAAGTTTAGGCCACTTCGAGCTTGAGCGACATCGGTTATTGCAATGGAGCGTGATGTCGAGCTTCCGATGGTGTTACGAATGTCTTCTCTTACTGTTCGTACTGTTTGCTGAATAAAAGAGAGAATTATATCTTGGGAAAGATGTTTTGATTCTACGAAATATGTCGACGCGAAATCGGATGTTCGGAATTCCGAATCGAAATCAGAACTCCGGAATCCGAAATTTTCCTTCGACCCCATCCATGCAGATCTTCCAAGAGCCAAGTTCGACAATAAACGTATTTATTTGTACAGCATTGCTTTCAATGAGAACTCGTTTTTACAAGTTAGTTTTTCGATGGTGGTCGGTAGATGCCGACTACGACTGCGTGGTCCCTCTCGTAAGGTTCGAGGGTGATCTGTTCTTGAGGTTTGAATTTTTCGCTTTTCAGCTTCTCCACCTCTCCGGCGAATACAGCTTCTGGTTCAGCTGTAGAATCGATACAGTTGGCTTTGATAGAAATAACAAAGTGTCCTCCGTTCTTGAGGAAGTTGTGGGCGTTGATTGCCACGATACGAGCCTGGTCAGGCTGCGCTACGTCTGCGAAAATGCAGTCAACCATTCCGACGAGCATTCTGTATTTGTGAGGATGACGAGCGTCTTCGATGATGGGGATTACGTTGGTCCGTTTCTGTGCCACACCTGTAAGGAAATCAGGGAGAATTGAAATCAGGACAGACTCTGGAAACTAGAAATTAGAACATCGGCTCCATTCAATCTATCAATTAGTCACAAATATCCGGAAGTCTCAACCCACCGATGAGATCGCGTCCTGATCTGTGAGAGAACTCGACGGCGTAAACGAGCCCCTCAGGACCAACGACGTCCGCGACGTGAGAGACTGTGGTTCCCGAAGCTGCCCCAAGGTAGAGGACCTTTGATCCGGGTGGCATGTGGATCTTGTCAACTCCGCCGAGGATAGCGGCAGCCAGCTTGGAACGGAAAGGATTCCAAACACGGTACTCAATCTTTTGTTCGCCATCTTCAACACTGATGCGTTTCTCGTTGTACACTGATTCTCCAGGTACGATGTTCTTGGTGACCAATACGTCTTCTTTGCCGCGGGCAATGAAAACTCCTGCGTGACGGTGGGGCTCAACGATGACCTTCTTTCCACCCTTGAAACCACCACGTCCTCCTGCGGCTCCTCCGCGTCCGCCGCGTCCACCACGGCCTCCAGGTCCGCCGCGTCCACCGAATCCTCCTCCGCCGCCTCCGCGACCACCGAATCCTCCACGGCCTCCACCTCTGTCGCCACCTCCACCTCGGCCTCCACCACGACCTCCGAATCCTCCTCGGCCACCTCCAGCTCCACCACGGCCGCCGAAT
Source organism: Neoseiulus cucumeris (assembly GCA_021527715.1). NCBI lineage: Eukaryota > Metazoa > Arthropoda > Arachnida > Mesostigmata > Phytoseiidae > Neoseiulus > Neoseiulus cucumeris. The sequence continues at coordinate 1,037,489 of JAJSRV010000035.1, read as the reverse complement.
CCGCCGCGGCCACCACCTCGGTCCCCACCTCCTCCTCGACCGCCTCTAAAGCCCCCACCACCGCCTCCTGAAAGGTGAGAATTCGTTTTACATATCGACTCAAGAACGGCGGTTGTGACTCTTAAAGCTTTCGGAGGTAGGCAAGTCGATCAAATGCATGACGAGCTGCGTAGGCAGTATGTGAGTTATGGGATGAGAGACTAATTGCCCATCCGAAATGGATACTGATAAGGGGAAAATGCCGCGTGTTTTAGAATAACTTCTCGCGAAACGCAGAACAATGCTCAGGGTTGGAATTTCACACAACCTCCGCATCGTGAATGGATTCAAACGAATTCTTATGGGGAGATGATGCGGCGAAGAAAGACTTATTCGAAAACTCGAGACAACTCTGAGAGCTCGACGAAGAACAAAACGACTCATTTCAGAGAAGAAACAAAACAAACGCAAAACTCCAGCTCCGTGCCTCGCTGCCGCTACTCTACGCGTCGAGGAACCCACGTGTTTGTTGCCGGCCGCATCGACGCGCTGTTGGGTTCGGTCCTCGTGTCACAAACGCGGAATTTCAGCGCACAATGAGAAACTACGGGAACTTAAACGTATTCCTCGCATTGTAGACTCTCACGTTACTGTTGACAGAGTTGTTGAAGCGAATAAAACTCCAACTCTCCGAGTAAACTCGATACCCGGATCGAGCGACAGCGACACCGGAGTTTCCTGATCACTTGAAATCGCATCGAGCTCCGATCTGCACGTTATAACTTACCTCGTCCGCCGCCTCCTCCTCGGGGGAAACCCATCGTTCACGGTGGATTTCGTGTCCGGTGAATCCGCGAAAAACTCAAACACTCAAAGACCCAGCGCGCGCCCGACAGTAGCCCACGCAGCTCGCGATGCTTTGAGAAAAACAAGAACAGCAGAAACGCAACACGTGCTCCGATTCAGAGGGTGTCCGCTAGGGGCGCTGCGATCGTGGCGGCAAATTCGAATATGACTTTTCAGAAAACCGCCCAACGGGATTTCACGCGGATTCCTCAGTTGGGGTTTTCGGATCCACTCGAGGGCTTACTCCCATTCCTGGCTAGAGTCCAAGGCTCGAAGTGGTCCGCGAATTCTCGTGAACTCTTTTGGCGGTGCGCGAATTCCTGAAATCGAGCTCACCCCGCTGAGCGAAAGATGGCTGGCTGGTTGGCTGAGGAGAAGACTCCTCGCGGAGAGACACTCTTGAAAACAAACCAGGCTCCGATGGAGCTCTCTCGCGGCGGTTCCCATGAGAATCCTTAAGCTTTGCAGTTCGTGGGCGTGATCCGCTCCGATGGAGTTTGAGAACCATTTTGAGTTTTCTCGAGGACGTCTTGACGTCCTGGAGCTATAGTGCGTGCACTCGGGTGTAGGGTTTTCGAGAATGCACTTCGAACAGCTGGTCATGACGTTACTGCACCTAGGACAGCGGTATTCGTGGCGGAATCTGCTGCTACTGCTGATTTCCATGAACTTTCTAGCGATCGTGTTCATGTTCTTTTCACTAGAGAGACGTTGCACCACCGAGACTCCGTTAGATGGTCCCGCACCCCCGGCGAAACTGAACAAGGCTCTGTTATTCGAAAGAGCGTTCGACCTTCCGAATAGCATGGTGACGGCTATTTTCCGTGAGTTCGAACCCTACGAAAACGACCTTGACGACACGCTCCTGTCGTTCGGTTCAGTGTTTTCGAGGATGCGGATCCTCGTCGTTTCGGACGACAACCTCTATCCGCCCCTACAGTGGACATCGCCCACGGTTGAGCTCGTCCGGCTGCAAAAGTACATTTCCGACTCTACGAATCAGAGCCTGGCGGCTCGCTTACGAACAAAGTTTGTTCTTCTCGCTCCGGATAACATTCGACTCACTCAGCCTGTCATCCTTACCGAGATGGTGAAATTCCTCATCAACAACCCGGACCGCATCGCCGCCGTTCCCGTCAACGACGTTGACTGTCTCCAGTTGGACATCAGTAGTCGGACGTGGACTCTTTCCTACAGAACTTTGCCGAAAGGTGCTTCTCTATGCGACGCCATCTCAGGAGAACACGTCGTTCTACTGTCAACAAAGCTGCTCCTGAGTCTGCCTTTTCCCGTTGAGAGACCGTTGCCGGACTCACTGTACATTCAGACGACGTTGAGGAACGTGAAGACTCAGATCATTCAGGACGTTCACATAACCAAACCGCTCAAAAAATTGTTCAAAAGCACTCACCTGAAGGCGAAGAAAGCTCGCTACGATGCGTTCAACAAACAGATGCTATACCAAAAGTTCGGCATCAAGAAAGTCGTTCGTGATGAAACGGCTGTTGAGTGGTATGGATGCCACAAGAATAGCGAGCGATGCTTTGGCACTGTGATCGACGAGACCCCCGACTACCTTTTCAAGGTGGGTGATTCAAGCAACATTATATTATGAATACTGTTTGATTATATCACGTATATCAACCGCTCTCAAGAGGCAATGACATCTCGGTCGCATTAGATCGTCAGATCGCAGGCGGTCATCTGTGGGTTTCCCTTGAAGTTCTTGATTGTTTTATAGGGCCGTTGGACTCCGCCGTGTTGCTTGGAAAATATACGAGTCACGGCTCGTCACGTCTTCGATGTTTTGGAAAAAGCAGAAGTAAGGTACTGGCTCGAGGGAGGATCGCTCCTGGGGGCCGCGAGATCCGGGGACATCATTCCTTGGGACTACGACGTGGATATCGGTGAGGACTCCGACGTGTATACTTTATTCACAACGAAATTATCGGAGTTTTCCAAAAATATACCGTTTCCCCTCGCCTCCTAAATCGCCCCTCGATTTCTACAGGAATCTACGAAGAAGATCTCCCTCGGTGCATATGGCTCAAGCTTGCCAAAGAGAATAAACGGCCTCTGGATCCCCAGGGTTTCCTATGGGAGAAAGCAGCTGAAGGCGATTTCTACAGGGTACAGTTTTCACCCAGGAACAGACTCCACGTGGACATTTTCCCGTTTAGATCCAAGGACGGAACGATGACCAAAGATACATGGTTCGAGACGCATCGCCAGGATCGAGAATTCCCGGAAGCGTTTTTGAGGCCTTTGGCTCGCATGCGATTCGTCGGAGTTTTCGCGTCGGTGCCTAATAACGTCACAAAGTTCCTGGAGTATAAGTTTGGCAAAGGGGTCATTGAGAATCCCGAGTATCCCAATCCGCAGATCTTGTCATACGAGGAGAAGCCGCGGTAGCAGAGCATATTCTGCACCTTCTTGCCAAGGTGCGAATGATCTCGTGAAGCATGCAAGGTGAAACCCTCGTCGAAAGCTCATGCAAAGAATGCGCGTGAGACTGGGCCACGTTTGGGAGGGGTTCGACGAGAAACTCGAAGATTTCGATAGGGTAGACGCCTCCCAGCCCGAGATCCTTCGGGTCTTCGAACATCCAAGGCAGCTCTCGTTCTCGGTTCGGTAGTGAAAGCTAACGAGTTAATCGAGAGAGTTCGATTCTTCGAAAATGAGGTTTTTCATTCCTCACCGCAAACGACTCTGTACAAATGTGAATAAATGATACCTGGTAACGACTTACGGTGAAACCGGTATGGTAGGAAATCCCTTGTGTTTCATTGGAAATGCATCGTTCATATTCATCATCAGACGGCCGAAAGATATTTGCATCTCTTTCCTGAACAACGAACATTTGAAAGTTTATTTACAGATATATAGATGATTAAATGACAGCCACTTCCCTTCTAAGAGGTCAAATGTATGTAATGAATCAACAGCAAAGATCAGAACAGGCGATTGGCTCCATAAAACACTCATGTTCAAAACCCTCGTCACGTTCACCGAAGGTTCGGAATAATATTGCCTTGTCTAGTCCAACTTCCACTCCGCTTCGTCTCAAATAACCAATCGAGAGCTCCGATACGTCAAGGACAGACCGGTGAAGCAGAAAACAACAAGGGGGAGACTGGCCGCCAAAGGAGGGACTCCATCACCAATATTACATAACGTCGTGTTGCAGCACGACGTGCATAAATGAAGTTTGTGGCGTTCACCGACGACCACGCAATCGGGTTTACACGTATCGACGCACTTCCGTTCTATCGAATGAGTCCGAATCCCCGTGGCTTGTTCTGATGTATCGAATCTGAACACCTGAAACAGAAATTCCGTCAGAGAGCTCAAAATTTTCCAATTCATGCCCGATCGAACCCCCGTGCACTAGAGCTGAACCAATGAGTTTCGACGGCACGCGAAACCTTCACCAGCAGCGTGCCCTGGGAATAGAAAGTTTGGCTGGATGGTTTCTAGGTTTCCCCCTTCACTTCAAACGAGACTTCAAAGAGCGTAGCAGCCCATTAAAGAGCGCATCGCCTTTGAGAGGCGAAACCCTGACTCTTTCCTCATCGCGAAGACAGAGCTCACTCAAGCAAGCGCCCGAGTTTTGAATTCAAATGGTCGTCTCACAGCCAGATCCAAGAGAATCGATTCCGCGAGACGCAACACAGAGCCGACATTTGTTCGGAATCAATAGAGCTCACGTGCACCGTATCGATCTGCGACACATGGCTTCTTTGTGGAATGATCTCTGATGTTTGTCGGGAAGGAGACCGGTCAACGTAGGGTGAAGGAATCGAGGATTCGAGGAAAGCAAATCACGGAAGAATTTGACACCCACGACTCGATGTACGTCGTCTTCCTTGCAAAATGGAATTTTAGTAAAAAAATATTCGAAAAGGGACGGTCGCACTCACCGCGCACCCTCCTCCCTTGACTATGCTCTGGGTACAAGTTTTCGCTTCTGACGTGAACTGTGATTGATTATAGCACATGGGTCCATCGAATTCTGAATGGCATTTATAACAACTTATGTTCTTCATTGTTGGAAACAATGGCTCAACTTTTCGTCCAGCCGAAGTCGACTCTGGAAAGAGAAAACACAAAGGTTGTCGATGAACACGAATTAAGCCCGGCAGCGGATGAAATCTCTCCTGTCGTTCTCGTTCTCACGATTTTTGTATGCTATCCATGCAGCAAACTCCATGCAATCGCGCACCGACCGCGGTTGAAGATGAATTGAACGATTGATGACAAAGCTGCATGCGCGCAAGCTCCTGGCGGTCCGTTGCACAGCGACTTCAATTCTGCTCTTTGGGTTCCCTTGCGGATTCCCTTCTTTTGAATGACGCGAGAAAGCGTGAACAAACTTTGTGGCACTTCATGATTTGCATGATGACGGGAATGCACGCGCGTGAAAGCATGACTAAACATGACAAGTGCTTGCAATCTCGTATCTCGTAATCGGTTATCTCTGTTGGAAGCTTCCATGTTCTAATATCATCCAAGCTGAGTGACATGAAGCAGCATACCGCAAACGGCGCCGAGCATCGACAGAACTGAGATGACTTTTGTGAACTGAGGGAAATGCATGATCAGTGGAAGATGCCCTGGATTCTCGTCCGTCTGCTCCTGAGCGACGACCAACAGATGTCCCAGGGAGTGGAAGAGCAGGAAAGAGGATGTTTATACACAAGAAGGGGAAAGGGACTCCTTGGTGAAACCGAGCCCAGCTCGTCGAGAACTCAACCCCGTGTTCCCGCCAATTTCCTTCTCACCTCAGATGTCTCAAACTGGAATCGCGCAATGAAAATCGTCGACGACCAGTCCCGATTATATTCATGGTACTCGACTTCAGCCTCATCTTCGGCCGTTTCCCTCGAAGTTGAGGAAAGTGAAGATCACGGCAACTCCTATGCAGGAAAGCTTAGACGTCAATCGAATCTCAATGTTGATTGAATGCTCATCCATAGACGCCAAGTTGAGAATAATGTCATGAATGTTCGCCATCGAGCATTCTGACAATGAGCTAGTTTTCCACGATGATGTCTCTTTGTCATGGCAGAAAATGGTGCCAAGAATTCGTCCTTTTCGAGAAAGTCCCAATACTCTCATAGCGCCCTGCAGAGGAGGCGTAAGTGTTCGAAAGCGTCCCGTGTTCGCTTATGCGAGGAGCACGCTCGAACGCTGCTTGGGTTGAAAACCGAGTTATCTACTGGAAAAGCGCCAGTAGCTCCCATGTTGCTTGCCGAGGCGAAGATTCACGGTTTCGGTCAAACGGAGAAGAGCCATCTGATCATGCTGCAAATACCAAAAAAGGAATGGTACGGATGTTCCCGTCCGGGTTTGGCAATAAGCGGAAATTCAAAGTTGATTAGGAGACAAACGTTCAAAGAATGGAAAATCGCGTCAAGCTTGGCCGAAGGTGTGCCACTTCAGAAGATTTCAGGTCCATGAATCCATCCAAAGACTGGCGCTCTAGTCTTAGCGTCCAGCGCTAGACCATACCCAACAACTTGCGATGCTAACTAGAGCATTTTTGCAGATTCACTCAATCGGTCTCGTGGATCGGAATCTGTCCACCAGACCGGAGCAGAATCATGAGCGAACCTCCCTCACTTCCATCAAAATTACTGACGGGAGAGCCTGGAGAACTCATGGAAACCACTTGCTCGTGACTGCCCTCTCCCTCGATTTCGCGGAATTCGGACTCTATGCGCAACCCGTGTGTCAAGAACGAATCGAAAAACTCGCTGGCTGGCGTACTATGAGCTGTACTAGCGCCCCTGCTAAAGGCCTCCGCGCGCTGCAAGTTTTCGGTGGTGCTTTGTGTGTGTTTTAGCGCTCAATCGTGAGTGGCGGCAGTGGCCGCGCCAGAGAGCCCGCCAGCCAGCCAAGAGGATCGTGCGTCGGTCCGTCGGTCCGTCCTTCCTCCGGTGGCTGACTGCCTCGTTCGCTCACTCGTCGGCTCGCCTGTTCCTGTTGTTTAGGCTCCGCCATCTTGTGCGTGATGGATGATGATCGCGTACCGCGCCGCTCTGTCCGCGTCCCGCACGTTGCGATTCGTTTGGTCTCAAAGACGGTTCTGTCCAAGAGATTCGAGTCTGACAGTTTGGAGGGAGTCCGATCACTTGTCGTGAGTGTCGTTGCTGGCGATGTACGAGTGCACCGCGCGTTTCAAACGTTGCGCTATTTCGCATGTTACGCAAAACAGTTCTCGCCGGTCTGACACACTCCGCCAACTCGTTCTGGACGACGTACACGTAACGGTGCGGAGTTGTCGCGGTCCTGTGGATGAACACTCTCTAAGGATATCGTGAACCTGTGCAGCTCAACTCTGTCGTCACGACAACAACAACTGGTTCGCGCAACGGTGTGTGGAGAAACAACGGTTGAGAAGGGCCGTTGCGGGAGCTGTTCTCACCGGAGCACTAGCATGTTCGATGCGGCGCTTCAATTCCGAACGAGTTTCTGCTTCGATCGGAGTGTGGAATCGTGTGCGGAGCGGTGCATGTTCCTTGTGCGCGAAGCAGTGTCGGAATGAAGTGAACTCCTTGGTTTTGATTATGTTTGATACAAGCTGATTCGAATTGTGTGATGTTGGACTCGAGTTCTTTTCGAAGGGTATTTGATCATTTTCAGACGATACTCAAACAAGTATAGTGGTGGGATTTCGAGGAAACATGGTTGTGGTAAGATCATTGGGAACCGAGTGTTTGTGGAAAATGAATCAAGCCTGACAAGTTGATGTTTCTTCGATATTCGAATGCAGCGTCTCGGATCTTGGGCAGAGTCTTCCTGCTCCGTGATTTTGCGGAGCGATGAGAGGGTACTAGAACCCCTGAAGTTACCTCAGTTGATCGAAGTGAGGAAAACGATGATATTCCGTCAGCTCACATGTCGCTTTGTGCATCCATAGTCGATCAAATGAAAAAGTATGTCTAGTTCATCCGAGTTTTTTTATTTCAGACTTGGCTTCTCGACGAAGGCAATCGCATGAAATTCGGAGATGGATCCGGGAACGCTTAAAAGAAATAAAGATCAAGATTTGACGTCGTGTTCTTGTCTCGTATCATTGTAATGATCTTCATTGGTGTGAATTTTAGTCAATATCGACTGAGACACCGAATGGATTCACCGTCAGAATTGGATAGAGATGGCCAGGGACTTCTCCCGAACCTCGGAGGTTGAGAAAAGCTTGTCCCTAAACGTATCGTATGGTTTCAGGTGGCAATGGAAACAGTAACGGATTCGTTCCTGTCTCGCTATACATGTCTCTGGTTCAAACAGAAGAGCGACCGAACTCTGAAAGACCTTTCAAATGCCCCCTGTGCGACTACTCTGCCAAGACCAAATATCGGATCAAAGAACATATCATCGATCATAGCAAATCATTCGTGTGCACAGTTTGCCAGAGAGGGTGAGTCTGTTTGCATTTTTTTTTTCTGCAGAGAACTAGCGGGTGCCTCTACTGGTCCCCGGTGAGGCGCAGACCGCGACTAGCTAAGATCCAGGATTTCATCGTGAGCTTGATGGAAAATACGCGCGTTTCGATGGCGAAATATTGTTTCGGAGAGTCTACAGTTGCGGTAGATAGGAAGAGGACAAACGAGAATCGCGAAAAGTTCGATCGGACCGGCTCCAAGCGTGTCGGTAGATGAGTCTGCCACTGACTGAGTTCGTGAGAATCGTGACCAACGCTCAGAGTGGTCCAGCTGGAGCTGAGCTGTCGAGAGCAGCCGCGAAAAGCTGTCTGCTGAATTCAGCCCATACGCTGGAAAATTCTCGGCTCATGCATCCATTACATATTTTAAGGGATTGAAAATTCCACCGAGAAATCCTCTGCTCATTACGGCATGCAGTCTATCGAATGCGCGAAACCATTAACAACCTGAATGAATTCACCAGTTTCGATTTTTTTTCTTCAACAGATTCGGGAGAAAGTCTTCGTTACACCAACACATGGTTTCACAGCACGGCCTACATCGCTCGCTAGCCATAAAAGCCAATGAAAAACGATGAATTCGAGCGAGTCTAGAGAATTGTCGTCTCCAAATTCTTCATATGCGCAGCGACAGTTGCGCTATCCGGTGCCTTGGAAAGTGAACCCGGTATATTTGATGAACGTGCCCACCACTGAGCCATCTCGCCGATTGGGAAACGTTTTGTTCCTTCTCACGGATCCACTCATGGTCGAGGAAGATTCGAGAAACCGTCTAACAATCTGACTGCAGAACCGGGCCAAAAATCGGGACCTCGCTTCAGCTAGACTGAGAATTCGAGTTGCGGAGAGGAGCACATGGAGTTATTGTCAAATTACTTGATGATAAGCGAGCACGTGAGAAATCGTCAGTGATGGATTCGATGTAAATACTTGAGACGGTTGTCCAGGAATTGCGGTATACTGCGAGTGATGTAGACAGAGGAACCGAGCAAGACTTTGAAAGTATTCCTGTTGGCGAATGCTTGAGACAGAGTAAATGCTGCTCAGGGTAGAAACCCTGAGTTTTCCGTCGACCGGCGGAAAAGTCAAGTTTTGCGTCGAGGCGCAACTCAGAGCGACCCAAAATCAAACAAAGTGCCTACGTAATCGTATTTGAGAGTCGAGCACCACCGACAGACACAAGAGTTTAGGTCGATAAAAAGTGTTCAGGTATTCTTTTAGTGTATGCATGCGTGTACTTTTGATCGAAGCGAACATTTCCAACAAAGGTCCAAACCTCTAGCATTCCGTTCAAATCTACCCAAAGCTCGATCCCATCATAATCCACTATCTATCTAGTTCTGTTATCGACGAATGTCTAGCAAGTAGCGGGGTACGAACCCGAAATGATTCATACATGAGAGGCACTTATTCGCTTCCGAAAACGACTGTTGGAGGTGCCGTCAAGAGATGAGTATCAGTTTTACGCACCAAGCTTATTAAGTTTTGCACGATGTGACTTTGGAAGAAACGAAATAGAGGTGCTTCCGATAGATTCCCATTGATCTCCGAACGAGATTATCAAACGTGCGTTGCACGAACCTGAGTACCCTTCGCACGACCCGTCGTCAGCTGAAAAACAAATTGCCTTCACCTTTCAACGAAATGAGCCTTCCGTGCTTGTTGTCTCAGTTTTTCGAGTGTCGTACGAGGCGGGTACCAAACCGAAAACGTCCGTCAACAGTTTCACGCGTGTACCATTGAGTGATGATGGCGATGTCGGCCGGGGATTCGCGAAAGCTGGAAAAGCCAGGAAACGTTCAACAGTACCAAAAAGAGATGAGCCGTGGCGTCGCATCGAGGGCGAGAGATCAGGAACTTACGACCTGGTATTCTCAAGAGGAATCGCCGACAAAACCATTTCGCTCTAGGAGCGGTCGCATCCTCAAGCGTTTGTAAGATTTTACCACACCGCTGCCTTATATTTTTTATCAGAAGTGGGCGAAGAGGGGCTACAAAAACGAAAAATACATGTGGTCTGTGTATAAATACGATAAGAGTCGATTTCATCCCTTATAATGTCATAGCTACGTTACCACGAGCTGAAATGATGAGAAAAGCTTATGGAGCCTCTGAGGAAATAGTTGATTGTAATGATTCAAAGAGAATTTTAGGTGAATGCGCTTCTTGGCATCCCCTGATAACGATCGAGAAAGGTCAAATAAAATGGAAAATGACGCTGTACATTAAGAAATGGAAGATTCATCTCCTGATTTGTCCGTGGACTGTTAGATGTACCCGATTGCGATTGGCTGCACTGCCTCTCAAAAGACTCGCGTCCGCAACTTCAGGCAGCTGTGGCGTCTGGCCACCTGCTTCAATTGGTGTTCTTCAGTTAAGAAACATTCTTTCCAGTATTCGTCGGCTTATATCAATCCCGCACAGGTCGTCTCTGTGAAGCAAATGACGTCACATCTCTGAAATTCTTAAAAATAATCTTCCCCGACCTTATCCTTCAACAGGGCAGCTTGAGGTTTGGGGCAGTCTGAAGGTTCCCTTTAATCGAATGAAGCCTCGGCCTTGAGCTCGAGGTCTCTCCGATCGATCGAAACGGCCCTTTCTGATCTCTCTCGAATTCGGTTGCGAATCCTCGCCAAGGAATACACACTTCCGCATTGAATACTCGGGTCCAATCTACCCGCAGACTTAGACAACAATCCCCATTCGAGTCGACGGTTGCAGTGTATATAGAGCTGGAGCTCGAGTCCTCACCTAGGGTTTTAGAATAATTCAGCATGAATCTTGACTGCGTTGAAACCCGGCTGATGGGTCGACACAGGGCGAAACCTCTAGATTCTCGACGGTTCTCGAAGTTCTCACATGAATCAGTCGTTACGTGGGAGCTATGTCAATTATGTGAGAAGATTCTCATTAGATCAGACAGGTCTCGGCTGCAGCGAGATTCCGCGAAAGTCTTGTCACTCGAGTGAACTTGCGCTCTCCTGGAATTTCAGGATGATGCAGCTAGAGGACTTTACCCCGGTCTCCTTCCCGAAGTGGAACTGAGGGAATGAGAGCTGCTGGAGATTGACCGAACTCAAACTCATTCCATGCTCCCCGACAGCTGTCGGAAGTTATCCCGAAATATCGCCGAGGACCGTTAAAAAGTGAACATAAAGCAGATGCGGGATGAAAACATGGGCTCCTGAAATCCGTCAGACTCGCAGTGTTCCTTGGTCACTGAAACTCGTGGCATCTAAATAGGTGAGCTCACTTTCGTGATCGCGCTCTCATCTGTAGCATTCAAGCAACCCTCGAAACCTTGACCTTGAATGTTTCGGTAAATCATCATTCGAGCAATATCTTTGCACGTTTCCATTTGAATCGTCCAGTTTCAAAAGGACCCAAGTCCATTTTGGTGGAAGGTCTCGAAGATTCTCTAGCATTGGCAAAATGAATCGAGGGAGGCTCGCGAAGGCATCATTAACAAGCCAAAATCGCTGTCTTCAAGAGAGTAGTCGTGAAAGTTTCCTACGACTCGAAATTGCGGTTCTAGAGATCCTTCGAGCCCGTCAACCAAAATGGACTTAGGCCCTTTTGAAACTGGACGATTCATTTGAAGAGTCCTCCCTCAGGATCTGATTTTGCTCAATCGTCCTAATTCTGTTCTTACGACCTCAGGCGTTCCCTCAAGAAAATGGGTCGACCAGTAAACATTGTGCTTTTTGATTGCCTGCAGCCATTCGCTCAATGAAGACGAGAGCAACCCGAAGCGGGCGGACACGCCGATTCGAGCAGAATCGTTGAGTTGATAAAGATTTCAATGAGCCAGTAGACAAACTCGTAGTGTGTGCTCAGCACCACCAGACCAGAATAATACGTCGAAAACAGACAAATGGAGATACGCCCTTGCACCGTAATGCCAAAGTATAACGCGCTTTCGTGGTGATCGAACACAACGTGCCAGGAAGTGACTGACTGCGCCCGTCGTGACAGTCTGTTTCGACAGACGACGGTCGGCAATCGAGAGGCCACCCAGTCGATTTCGAAAATATTTTAATCCTGGGCGCGTGTTCCGATACCGTTCCAAGTTCCATCTGGTGCTTCCTCCTTCCTAGATCAACTTCTTCGTCCACTGTGGAGACACCGAGCAGACTGGCATCCTTTGAAGATAAACCTCTTCTTATTCGTATCGGAGAGTCACGAGAAAAACCCACGCGAAAATCCTCCAAAACTGTCACTTGAAGACTCCAAGTTAAGGAAGTCTACGCGTTAGAGTGGAAATACTGGTCAATTGCGGACTAGGATCGGAAACTTTCCCTTGGAGGATTTCTAAAGGTGAAGGTTCGAGTGGAAAGACAGTCTCGAAACGGCAGTGGGAGTTCGACGTCGGCGGAAATGAATTGGTTTTGTGTTGGACAGGTAGGAAAAATAGGGATTGCCGATTCTGTGATGAAAGTCCAGAAAATCCTGGGAAGCCTCTCTTGTAAAGTCGATGATTTCCACAGGAATCGTTCCGCTCAGTTCAGTTCGAAAACCGAGTTATCTGCCTCAGAACTCACACCAGAGACCTCAATAATTGTCGATGGTGTGAATGTTACGAAGTTGTCGTTCGACGAGGCGTCTCCATCCAGCGGCGCTGATTGTGGGTGAGTGAACTGAATACCGAATCCAAATAGTTCCAAACGAGAAATCTGGTCACGAATCTCTGAGGTCGCCTTCCCACCGTGCCCATAGTGTGACATTGTCTTTTGTTGATGCCGTTGGTGATGGCTGGGGGCGGCTCGCGGGCCGAGTCGTGTCGTCTGCTTCTGTTTATTTATGTTTTGAAGAAGAGAGAGAGAGAGAACTCATCTGTGCAGCAGCTATAGAAATTCTTCTACCCGCACTTGGTAACTCACTCACTCATCCATTCATCCATACAGATACATCGGGTGTGAGTCGCGATGTTCCCAACAGAGTTTCTTCGTGAGCCGTGACTGAACCTGTGGTTGTGTTGCGAGTTTCGGGCTCCAAAACAATGATCTCGTGGTGTTCAGCTGCGGTTCGTGAATCGTCTCTTCGAGATCCACACGAAGTCTGTGAGCTAAACTTGTGAGCTGTCAGTCAGTCGGTCGACCGGTTAGCGTTGCGTTGACGGCGCTCGCTCGATCTCGTTCTCCAAGTCGGCCGCAGACAACCCGAATCTGAGCGAAATAATCCGGAGTATGTCCGAGTGAGGTTTGTCGTCGCGAGCATGAGAAAACCCGGCTGAACGCGACTCGCAGGCGTGAATTGGAGAACTGCTCGGTTTTCCGCGCTCCGGAAACCAGTGCGTCATGAACGTGGTGCACATTCCGCACAATGGCGAGCTCGCCCAACTCTACGCGCCCCCATCGTGCGGGAACAACCCCGACTTTCTCCGACACATCAATGCGAGGAACGCAAAAATCGTTGCCGCTTTGTTCGTCCTGTCATTGGGAATATACCACGGCGTGATCCACTTGTTCTACGGGATTGACACATGCCGTTGGATTCTGAGTGATGGCCGGTTCCAGGGTGATCATGTTTGGCAGCCTTACGGTTGCATGCTGCATAGCTACTCGAACGCTGAAACCCGGATGTGTCTTCGATACGTGTCTTACTGGGGCGGGAAAACCCATGTCGTGTTCATTGGAGACTCTCGTATCCGACAGTTGTACTACTCGTTCGTCCGGCAGTCGAAACCCTATGTCGACGAAGAAGCTGTAGAAACGCCCGCGCACCATGATCTAGTGTACGAAGAGCCCAAACTCCATACGAAGGTAAGTTCAACCACAAAATCTGAATTTCCTCACACGCATCAGTGTCCACTCAAGCGGAACAGTGCTTTCCAAGTCAGCATAGTGTATGCCTGCACTCCGCATTACTTTTAGGGTGGCCTTTCCGAAAAGCATAACGTCGAACGGTATCGCCAGAAGTAGATCGTCAACAACCACATAGGCTTTTTGGGCGAGCAGCCAGTTATCCGACCTCGCGAACATCTGACATTGACAAAAATCTCCGTTAAGAACCGCCCGGGCCAAAGCGGATCCGCCATCTGTAGATATAATAAGCTCTAATTCGGTGTTTGTTTGACGCTTGCGCGACCCTCGATGAAAGCTGTGAACTTTTCTCGCGAATCTTTCGCTGAGGATAGCTTTCAGTCCTGTTCTGAAATTCCGTCGCGAATCGAGCGCTCTTCTCAAAGCAAATTTCCTCGTCTCTCATGTCCCGCTTTCAGGGAAGGAAACCGGAATCGAATCAGTGATGGTCGAGTTCGTTTTGACGTTCGATACCTTTGATTCGCTCATGATCGTAGTCGTTTGCTCGTGTCTGGATCTGTCGGTTTCCACCCGGAGTTCTCTTGATTAGATCTCGAAGCGCCCGACCGTTCTTGAATCACGAAAGACATCTAATATATTTGACGAAGAATCAAGTAGCGTCTCCGAGACACGCTTTCCAAGCAAACGGAATCACGATTTTGAAATAAGTCCAAAGCTCTAACTTTTTCCTTGAAAGTCGATAGCTGATGTCGGTCCAAAAGATCAACGTTGTCTCTCATTCAGAGAGAACTCCATACTCTACGGCCTTCTGTGCCTTTGATCTTCCTCGCAGAGAAGAGGAGAGAAAAAAGGAGATATATTTAGATGACCACAGAGAATTCGCCAAGGAGCTGGTTGGGGCCTCGGGCGTGAGCCTGTGACTCGCGGTTTCGGCCTCTTTCGCTGTCCGTCCCCGACTGAGATTGCCCATTGGTTTGTTCCAGGCGGAATTTTTCTGGCAGCCTGTCGTCAATGGCAGCATGTATGCTGTCTACGATCGTTGGTTGGGTAACAGGAAAGAAAAGCCTCGGGAACGAAGTCCTACCATCCTGATTTCGGGGAGCGCTACGTGGACTCTCAAGCAGAGCAATGCTAGTATGGACGCTCTCGACGAGTATCGTCGAAACGTGTCGGGTGTGGCAGGCCTCATGGATCGACTCACAAAGCTGGGAACACAGGTAAAATATTTTCCATGGTTTTTCTTGATCAGCTCGAAGGACACTCAGGGGATTCACGCAACAATGTAATCCACCGCGATCGTTCAAGATCAAAGGTCCTCAGAGTCGGGGCAGGAGTCCGAATGAAGACACTCCCTGAGAACTTATCAGAATATTGAGCCTTCGAGGAAAAGAGTCCCAACATCGAATCTCATGAAGAGAAACAGGATTCATAATCGAGTTTGCAGGTTCTCTGGGTGCTGCAGGATCCCGTCGATAACGACAAATTCGATTCATCGCGGAAAATGATAACTAATCGCATGCTGGATCTCTACAACGAAGCAGCCCTGGAAGCATTCAGTTATTCCGATGTGCAAATATTCTCGGCTATCAAGCACATCGCGAGCGGCTACTACGACCGAGAGCAATACCGATTGTGAGTGTTTAGATAGTTCAGATAGAACATTTCGCTTCAGTTCGACGTGAGGGAACCGCGTACCCACGCCCACGAATCACAACATTTACAACTCTATCTGCAATCGAATTCAGCCAATGACCAGAAAAACCTCTACGGAAGGTGTGCCTGTAGCGCTTCCAGCGAGTATCTGATGGCTCTATTTCTCTCTGAACTGCTCTGCTTGCTGACTCTAACAGTTGCCATTCTAGCACGCCGCTCCTTGTCATACAGAAGTGCTCTCTGATTATTATCAGAGACGATTGAGCGAATCTTGTCATCAACTGATGTTTTTGTCAGCCAATCGATCTTTTTATCACGCAATGAATCCTCTCTGTGGCGAATGTTCCATGATTGAGTGTTGTGAACGGTTCGGGAGTAGTGAATGCCCGAATGCTCCTCCGGAAACCGAATCGCATTAACGCCTCGCGCTCTCTCTCTCTCTCTTTCTCTGCAGGTGGGACGGACTCCATACGAGCAACTTCACGGTCGACTACGCTATCCAGTTGATGTATAACATGTACTGTAATGACAAGATGCGTTGGGAAGACTGTACGTGTTGCGCCCAGCCGGAGGCGTTGACAGGTCTCCAGAAAGTGACGATGGCGACATTTGGTTTATTCTTTTTGGTGTCGCTGATACTCTTCATCAAAAATCAATCGTTATGTCATCGTCTGCACCGCGCCAACCGTTACCCACAGTATCAACGTTACGTGCCTTTGAATCACGCGAAGCCGAATGGAGAACTCACAAAGCTGTTCAACTCACTGAGCAAGCTTGGTCTCATAATGATGTACTTCCTGATCTGTGACCGCACGAACTTCTTTCTGAAAGAGAACAAATACTTCACACAGCTGAACTTTTTCCTCCCGATTTGTTACGTCTTCGCTCTGGGACTGTTCTTCACCGAGGACGTTAAGAAAGAGGAAAGACGGACCTCGGAGCCCGACTCCGAACAAAAAGACCGTCGTCCCAGCAATGGCCTCTTCACGGAAACCGAACAGCCGCGAGCAAACGGCATAGGCACCAGCGACGCGAACGGTGGGAGCACCGAGACGCTGCTCACGTCTCAGACGGATCGTCGAAGCGAGAGCACAATTTTGCACCGGAAGCAAACTCAGGAGTGGAAAGGCTGGATGCAGTTGGTTGTACTCATTTACCACATGACGGGTGCATCGAAAATCGTCCCTATTTATATGCACGTCCGCGTTTTGGTGACATCGTACCTTTTCCTCACCGGGTACAATCATTTCACACACTTCTGGATGGGCGGTGACGCGAGCATATTCCGGTTGGCGAAAGTTGTGTTTCGGTTGAATCTTCTCGTCTTCGTTCTCTGTTTGTCGATGAATCGGCCGTATCAATTCTATTACTTCGTGCCGTTGGTCACGTTTTGCACGCTGCTCGTTCATCTCACAATGGTGCTACCACCGAGGGTGACGGCAGCTAGCGCCGAACAGAACCCAATTCAGTATATGTACATGGTGCTCAAGTTCGTAGCCCTGTTCTCGGCGATCACGCTGCTGTACATGTCGCAAGTCCTGTTCGAGAAGATATTTTTGATGCCGCCTTGGAAGGCGCTGTTCGTCATCTCAGCATCTGAAAACGTCCGGGAGTGGTACTTCCGCTGGAAGATCGACCGCTACTCGACGCCTTGCGGAATGCTTTTCGCCTTCATTTTGCATTCGGCGAAGAAACACGGACTCATAATCGATTCGGTGTCGGACAACGTCGTCCGCTCCCGATTGTTTCTGTTTTTGATGAGCGCCTTGGCAATCATCAGCTTCATGATTTCCACGACGTTTGCGTTCTATTGCGGCGAGAAGCCCGACTGCAACGAGGTTCACCCATACATCTCTTGGCTTCCGATTCTCGCTTATATCACGCTCCGGAACATCTACGGACAGATACGGGCCAAGTTCAGCGCTTTTTTTGCTTGGTTCGGAGAGCTTTCTCTCGAGCTGTTTGTGTGTCAGTACCACGTGTGGCTCAGTGCCGGGACCCATGGAGTGCTGGTTCTCATACCGAAGTACCCGGTGCTGAATGTTTGTATAACTTCGTTTATTCTCGTGTCGATTGCACATGAAGTCAAGCTGCTGACTGCCTATCTTTCCAAATACGCCGTGCCTCAAGATGGCCGGAAACTGCTGAGAAACGTGATAATACTGTTGATAATCCTCCTACCCATCGGCATACATGACAAAATGTTGTGAATCAGCGATAGTTCAACGTGATTTACGATCTGCACAAGTATACTTAGCGACGGATGTGTATTATGGCGCTCTCGTAATTCTCTAGCATCATTCAGCAGACCGGCGGGCGGACCCCAAAGAGATCATCGCGCAACACAAACCACCGAAGATTGACTCATCGCGGATGGGAGACGAGTCAGACGGAGGATCTGCATGAGTACTGAATGTTGATAGGAGACGAGCACGATTTACTTCTATATTCAACTCTAGTGAGACTAGTTAGACGCGACGAGACTTGACGCAATCTCATGGGGAAACCCAATGTGGATGAGGGAATGAACCTTGGTGAAGAGATTGAGTGAGAAGAGATGAGTACTTACATCTATACATTATTTATGATGATTTCACGCCATGGATTGGCTAGCAGGTCACGTCTCTGTGTTTTTGTGTGAGAATGAGTCGAAGACTTCTCAAATTGAAAAACGTCAGGACGAGAATGCGAGTGAGTGAGTGAGCTTGCGTGCATGTGTATACCATCCTTCGAGTGAAGACCAAAGTATTCGATGCGACAGAGGTGAGAAGACGGGAACCTGAGATTGCACGAATATAGTCCTTTGTATAATCAAGCGCTAGGTTCTGTAAAAAGTGATGCAAGAGATGTCAATCAAATAGTTAATTTTCTCAATGAGCGTTATGGAGAAGCTTTCGAAGAATAAAGACGGAGCAGTTCCCACCAGGAAATCTTGCATTCCACATTTTTGAAACAAAAACGAACTGAGGGCGTGTTTAGAGAATCGCCTCGCTCGCCAAGTCCAGATTGACAGAACCACATCAGGACATAAGTTGCTAAAGTATTCCGACTTGTTTATTGTTGTTCCAGATTTCAGATCGCTCTCTTCCGCGTTAGTATTCGTATCGTTCTTTTGGTTCTTCACAGTGTATTCAGATATCCGTTCTCAACTAAATGTGGAATGTTGGTTCGGTCTTTAACAATAAGGCAACAAAAAATAGCATGTGTTCACTTGATGTCATATTTGATCACTCACGGGAATATATGTATATATATATGTACGTATGTCGACGTAACTATGAGATGACAGTATCACAAAATCATAATCCAAGGCCAAGGGTGGGCCGCTGTCGAGGATGTTTCGTACATTCCGAGATGTCTCGACTCGTTCCATTCTTGAATCAGGCGGTTTCGACGGGGGCGCGAAGCTCTCGAGGATTAGCGCCGTTCAGAATTGCACGTGGAAGTTGTCAAAGGTCGTCGCGGGACCCATTGACTGAATCCTATAATTCCAAGTACCAGACCAAGAAAGCAGCGAAAATCTTGTTCAGGTTCCGGATGGTGGGTCTGTGAAGGTTTTCCTTGGTGTCACTCGATTCATGCCACACCTTAGGGAATGGAGCATCGATGATATGGACGACGGGCACATCTGAAAACGGGGGGAAATTTCAGCTGATCGATATTCGACTGGGCGCTGAACCTGAATGAATCGTTCTCTGAATAATTTCATTTCAATAGAAGAGCTTGGAAACAGTGATCACCTCTCCGCAAGAAAGGAATATGATCGTCCTCTATAGAGCTGAAGACGCTTCGACCTGAAAAGTATTTTGTTCGCCCCTCGAACAGACCGAGTCGATTCAGCCGTCCCTCGAGAGTCGCAAGTTGACTGTACAGCTGGAAGGGTGACAAAGTCTCAATGTGTGGAAATCCGATCGATTCTGAGTCTCGGATGAATACTTGTCCCTCCTGCATTTTCGAATCGCTTACATCTCTCGTGTCGACGAAGTAATTCACGAAATTCGGGTTCTTCGCGCCGAGGAGATCGAGTAGGACCAAGACTTCGATTCTGTCGAGCTCGGACACGATGTTCTTGTTCGTTTTTTTGCAGTGGTTCTCATCCGAGTAGAGGAATCGAGTGTTATCCCAGGTTTCAGCGAGGCTCCGAGATCCGTACAAGGAATCTGTGCTCGACCACCTCTCGTAAGCTTCCTCTCCGTCGAAGAACACCAATTGCAGTGTGAGGCCGGTGCTCTATACAGAATAGAAGAGAATCAAGATATTTCGAATCCTGATTTCAGTCTCCCGGGGATCAAATCAACGATTCGTGGTGTCTGAAGTCAACTCACCCGGTCTTTGTGCGCTCGCAGGTCATTTGTGAGGGCCTTAGCTATGTTGATCATCTGACTACAAGGAACAGCGCTGTCTATAGCGCCCACGAAATCCTTCTGAACCTGAAAGATCGGAAGAGGACCCATGTTTTTGATTCACCGCATTCCATTCCAGTGCTCATCATGAGGACAAAATTAGTCACGATCGCATTTCGCCATCTGAACTAACCTTTGAATCATAGTGGCAAGCCAGCACCAAGCGATGGCAGGCTTGAGGATCGAACGTAGCGATTATATTCGTGAAGGGTTTCCGTCCGTGAGGAGTGTTGTCGCTAAACGAGTGTTCGTCGACAACCCATCCAAGAGATTTCATCTCCGAAACGATGAACTAATGGAGAAGCGAGAAATTATGACGCGATAGGTCTTGAATCATTGCCACAAGAGTTGGAAGAAACTCGTGCGTTTCAAATTCAGGGAACGAGAGACTCCTCAATTCTGCTGATTGGAAGGTTGTGGTTGGGAAGGACAAAAATACACGCGCGGCCCTTGTTGACCTAAGCTCGGGCTATGACCGCAAACAACAACCCGAAAACACGCTTCTTGCATTAGAATCTATTCGCGTATGGGACATAAAAGGCCTGACTCGCCGGTCTGGAGCTCAAAACAGATCAGACGGCGTTCTCAGCACGTTTCGCGACGGAGAATTTCCACGAACTTTTTTTCCCTAGTGTCGAAATCCGCACGAATTTCGTTTGCTTGCCTCATTATTCTCGAAATGAATGATGTCGCATTATTTCGTCATGAAGCCGGCTCCTGCACGGGAAGTTTCCTTACCTGACGAACTTTGCTGTGCGCTTGGGTTCCGGGTTGACGCACTACGCAAATCTTATCCAGAGTGTTGTTGAAATGCTGTTGCATCTCTTGGCCATCGAGAAGTTGAGCGATTCTCTTCAGGCTGTCATCGGTGAGCGGGCCGGGTTGCCGAGGCCACTGTAGAACAGACTGTGAACACGAGCAATCAAATACCACAACAGATAGTTAGACGGGGCACCATCACCTCCACATAGCACGGGACTAACGGGTTCCAACTACACACACGACAAATGTCTCCAGAGATCGCGTAAAACACAGACAGCCATCTCGTCGTCCAGTATTCAATCCCCTAGACATTGATAACGACTGACTTCACTTCAGTTTTCATCTCGTAATTCAAATCACCCCGAGAAAAAGTCCGGACTTTTGAGAAATCATTCAGAATCACAAAGTTCCCACTCTATGAGAGACATTGGGGATGTTTTTCGATTCATCCATTACTGTAGTAAACAAAGGACGGGAACTGCCTCTGAATGAAACCTACGTGCTGGTAGAAACCTGTCTTCGTATTAACGAGTAAAGGTCCCTCCCGATGACGTACACTGCGGTAATTTGACAAAGCCTCATCTAAGCCTCAATTTCCCCGTGTAGTTTATTAGATCTGCTGCAGGCAACTAGACTTCTTCAGCGGACAGAATGTTCACAGAGCGCACATTCGGGTGCTGAGGTTATACTGAACGTTGCCGGAATATCCATCGACTAGATACAGTTCAGTAAACAGAATACGTGGGATGAAAGGAATAGTAGCTGTGATCGACATAATCCCATATACCCGTGTACGATATCTACGATCAACATCAGAGAAGTCAATTACGGAGGTTTGGTGACGAAAACCTGACCCCTGAGGTTGTCAAGCCATCGTCTCCTGACACGCTGATAGTGGAATGCCACCCGGAACCTCATTTGGTGATAAGTGGACAGCGATTATCGAGACATCAGGCAGATGTTCACTTCGCAACAGAGACAAATAAGAGAGACAGTTTGTGCTGGACGTTTTCTAGTTGATGCTCGCCGACTTCGTAAGAGTTTCCCTAACTCACTTGTTTCGTTCGACATGCCGCGACTCGACAATATAACCGACGCTGTTTCGGACAGAAAAGAAGGTTGGGACAGTTTAGACTTTTGATGATCGAAAATTAATGCCTCTACCAATGATGTCAGCGGCCTGGAAACTCGAATCTGCGAAGCTCTAGAAGTTCCCCAACACGTAGATGTCATACCTAACGGTTATGGTTTCTGTCTTATCTATCAAGCCGGAGAAGAATTTGCCGTCACACGCTCGGTTGATTCGACTTAGAGCGAGGTAAGGAATGCCTGTTTTATGACAAACAGTCGAGAGCTTCTAGTGTCTCGGATTCATGTATGGCACAGTTGTTATGTGAAAGAGATGAATGACTCAGGACTCACGGACTTCTTTCGCAGCCGGCGATCGGGGCTGTTGGTTTTTGTTCGCGTCTCCGTTCCGAGAATCACAGGAAGAACAGAGCATGAAACACCAATGAGGAGTAGAATTCGACTCATAGTATTGGGCCGATGTCTGGAGTCCTTTTCCGATTCGGAGATTCGTGCAAAGTCGACACAGTCCAAGCTCGATCTTGAAAATATAGCAGCTGGTCAAGCACGCCGCTCGCCAACTGACTCAAAGAGAGAGTTTGCATAAGAGATTCGAGCCGGATCGGGAGTTGAGAACAGAAGCGTTTCAGGGACGATCCCGACTCATCTCCAGTGATGTGTCTCTCAGAATTGCATTCACGTTCGGCTCTCTGTCGACCGGAACGGGAGGACTCAGGTTTGCGTCCGTCTTTGAGCTTTAGTTTCACTCGAGAATGACGTGCGACGCCGAGTAGGTGCTTTATCCTCCCTCCCTCGTCGGAGTTGATATTCGTCTCTAAAAGCCGACGGCCGACTCACGAGCTCCAGGCGCATTTCAGCGAACGACAGTGCGTGGATCAAAACTCGAAAGGTCAAAGATTAGAGTTCCGACTGACACGTTCCCAGGGTGCAGGGGAAGAAGCTTTCCCCATTGGATGACATCCCGGAAGGTGAGTCTCGAAACCTTTGTTCAAAACAGTCAACATTCCGGATCCTGGAAGGGTCAATTTCATCTGATCAGCAGATGCACGGAATCACTCTAGCGAAACGGTGAACCGTCTCGGAATCTTTTTTCATTAGCGCATGTCCTGCGTTGCAGATCAAGACGGAGGATAACTTCCGCACGGCTTACTTCACAAGCAGTCTGCGACTTGCTCAGTTTATCATCCGCCATAGGTTTAACGTCACGGAGCGGGCGTGGGCGCCTATCTCGCGGCAGGATCAAAGCCTGGACGTTGGCGTTCATAAACAATGCGGAGCTTCATAAATAAACGGCTTGTTATGCTACGAGAGTTCATTCTCAGATTATCACGGGGCTCTTGAAGAACTCTTGCGGCTTTATTGTTTCATGAGAGCCTCCCGGATGAACTCATCACAGCCGAGAATCATCGCGCACGGCAGCGAAACGAAATTCCAAAGTTGGTTTCTCGCAGACGAAATGACGAGTGCTTCTTGTTTCTCATCGTTTTCCATCTGACCCTGATTATTCTGTCATCAGAACGACGCTTTCTCTCCTAGCTCAAATGAGGATCGTCGAGCCGACCTTGATCGAGAACTAGCATGCGGTTCCAAATATTCATGCCAGAAGATTTCGTAGAAGACCGGGAATCTCGCAGAGAAAATCGCTCCGTTACACCCACGACGAATGAGTGTTCGGAACTTCTTAAAGAGAAGAACAACTTTCTGTTCCAGTAAGCCCCAGTTTTGTAGCAAGGCCAGTCAGGTCGATTTCTTAGCGGCTCTGAGCTCCTGACCACATGAAAGTTTTCTTCCTCGAAATTCCGAATTCCCGACCCTAGATTCCATCACGTTCGGTTTATTTCCGCAGAATCCCGGAGTTAACTCGTATGCCGCCTGAACTTGCGATGGGAGAGAAACGCTACGATGAGATTTTTCATGGAACAAGGTTGAGCTCTCAGCACATTTTGTTGTTTGCTAATAGCTAAACAGCTGCATCGATCTCGACAGAATACGCTCCATAAGACCACATGACATCTTCATTGGCTCGATCGAGCTCGTAAGCTCGGATCGTTGCAGTTTGTGGAGCGTAAAGCTGATTCGCCGAAGCGTATGCCATAAAAATTGGACAGGTCTTTAATATTGTTAAAGCTGGAATCGATAAAGATGTCACCCAACAGAATGTGATGCTTGCGTTTCCCACAAATGATTCTCGAGCCCAAACTCTGTTGTGACGTATCTTCAGCGCGAATTCCAAGACAAAATCGAAATAGAGCAGAGTCTTTCGGGGGCACCCGTGAACCCTTATTCACACTTCGGTTTTATTCTCGGGATGATCTCCGCTGCGTTTGAGATCCAGTGGATGCGACGACGGATATTTCGGAGGCTGGGATTTGGTTCAACAATTATGAATCCAGAAATGGGGAATCGGAGAGGATCTATCAGGAAAACGAACCACCAGAGGACAATGCGGGGGATTCCAAAAAATCACAGCACAACACATACCCCTTCGTCGTTGACTTCCACGGGCTTCTTTGAGCCAACTTCGTCACCTGGAGGCCTGGACCGCTGCAGCTGGGTCGCATAATAGGTACAAAAAGCTGTCAAAACGACAGCGGCTGTGGTTCGGCCATGGGCCTGCAATGATTCACATAATCAATAACTCTTGAATTCGTCATATTTCATAGTTTTGACCGCGACGATCATGAGGGAAAGCCGAGCTTATTTCTCTGAATCATTCATTTGAAAATTCTAAAGCATAGCGACCAAAGCCAGCGTCTGAATTTCTGTGTATTGAGTGGAGAAGTTCGGGAAATTGCCCGTCCACCGAGCATAGTCCGTTCCACCGAACATCGAGCTTTATTCCATTTGGTTCCATAGAAGAATGAACAAAGGAAACATAAAGTTGGACACCGCGGGAGTCGGAACTTCTCTCAACACACAGGAGGACACAGCATGGGTCCCGTTATTCGTTCTGATCAAAGTTTTGATCAGGAATTCAAGGGATTCGGAGCAATTAGACGACTTTCTGCGAAACTGAGATGCTTGACCGCATGAAACCATACCGGATGGTTTCACACTTGAATTCTCTATAGTTGCTCTACAGTCCGCCTATTTCGTTTCATCTCCCCAATGAAATGGACCCTCGTGGACTCCGAAAATCTCAGTGGAGTTGCGTATGCGTTCTGGAATAGATGAATCCCAAAGAAAAAGCCCACCCAAAACGTTCGAAAGGAGCCGGAGTTCTGTTGGCACTGGGGAACTCCATTGACCCAAATCAGCTGGTTTTGAGTTATGCCGCGCTTTTTGATTGTGAAAACCGATTTCAGAGACTCAATGCTAAACTGAGATTACAATAACAATGACGTCGAAACTTTTTTGGAAAAAGATTCGCTCTGGGATCGCCTTGTGGTGGACACAGCTGCGCAATCGGAGTGGTTTCAGAATTCAAGAACACCTGTTCGGTGACAGTCACGGCGTTCGAAATTTCCGCAAATGTCCTTTTGGAACGTCAACGAGCAGCGCCACGTAATTCCCCGACCGGAAACGAACAAAGCATCAAAGGACTCACCCGAACATCATGCCAACTGAGGGCTTGGGCCGCCGAAGCGGCAGCCACCAGGAGAAACGCTTGCAGGAGCTTCATGTCAGGATCCGCACTGTGGTGAGAAACTCTTTTCAAAACACCCGACAGCCCATGCGAATCCTAGAGAGGGTAACTCTCGGTCGGGGGAAAGGGTGTTTTCTGTTCCTCAACGATGCGAAGTTATACAGCAGAAGCCTTGAGTTTCTCGCATAGAAGCTTCACTCAGGTTTGTTTCGAAAACACATGTTCTGCCGAACTTGTGGCGCGGTTCGAAAGCTACATTTTCATTCGACGGCCGAAAGCTTTGACTGTCAAGCTTGTTATCGGGAACTTCTGGAGGTGCTGGATATCAATCGAATTTCGTCGCCTTCGCGCTCATGTTGAACCACAAGGAACTCTCAACTGCTCCTTCCGGTAAGTTCACCGGTTGTAGAAGAGTGAAGTTGAACAACATGTCGAGAAAATGCTCGATGTCCACTCGAGACGCAACGAATCTTCTTCTTGGAATATCAGCTCTGAGGGAAAGGCGGGGACCCGTTCGCAAGCAGTTCTATCATCTTCTCCAAACTTTTTTCAGAAACTAAATATACGGAATGATGCCTCTGGGTATTCGACGGACCTATACGTCGAAGGCTGTCGTGAGCGATTCGAGTGCCGAAGACAGTGACGTATCGTCCGAAAAATCCACTCCGATCGAGGGGGACTCCTCGTCTTCTTACTCCAGAGAGCTCTATCGCAAGGCTCGAATTCCATCGCGACAATTTTGGATGGCAGTTTCTTCAACAAAACTATCCGATCTTCTAGGATTCTCTTTCAAGCATGGCCGACCATGGGCTGTGGCTCGAATTTCTAAGATGATGCATAACGAGTACGTGTTTTGTGGTTTCGTTGCACCGTTCAGGGGTCTGCTCTTCAGTGCCTTGCATCACAGATTGGACCGTAGACTTCTGTCTGATTTCACGGCATGCGCTCTATCAACGGAGCCGGTGGTACGGAATGTCGCGCTACTTGAGGCGCTCCTGATGATGTTGAACAGCGTAGAAGTGACGCACGAGCTGGAACCTTTGACAAACTACGCGGAAAACCATATGATCACCAAAGAGACCGGACTCAAAGCCGATCCAGTCCTTGCCATATTCTTGGGCTACATTGCGGCTCATCGCATTCGGGAACTCGGCAAACTCCTGCAATCAGAGAGCGATACGCCTGCCGAGCTCCAAGAAATCAGTTTGGAAAATCAGCGTTCAAAAATAAGGCAGACCCTGAAGTCGGCGCTCTGCGTACCTAACGTCGTTGGTGACGTTTTCCTGGATCTGGCGAGAACTTATTCGACTGTCGATGGAGAGTTCAACTTCGAGCCGGTCCTAAAGAGCTACATCAACAGAAATCCGGAGCACTTGACGGGATTCCTATTCTATCTCGAGGTAAGCTCATAACTCGAGGAGGGTTGACCTCGTAGATTGTGATTTCATCTTCAATCGAACGACAAACGAGTCCTGATGACCTTATTTCGGTTGTTTCGCATGAAATGTAATAGAAAGGACTTTCAGGTTCTCCGTCGTCGGGCTGACGCTGATGGCAAACTTCGGCAGTTGGCCACGATGCGGAAGATCATGGAAATTTCGCCGGCTGACGAGGTGGTACCAGACTACGCCGCGATCATTATCGGTTTGGGGCGAATTGCAGACTTGAGCGATGTCGCGTCACGTCTCGCTCGGTATCTTGAGCATTGGGACCGTAGACACTGCGTGAAGGGATGGACGTTGTTATGTTCTGCCCTGGTTTATGCTCGGTAAGCATTTTTAGCGTTTTCCGTGGATCCCGTGAAATTCTGTCAGAATTACTCGAATATCTCCCATCGTGACGATCTGTACTGAAATCTCATCGACCATTCGTGGCGAAAACTAGACACCAAAAAGGCCATCAACGCTCGAGGATTTCCTCGAAGTTCACGTTCCGTTGCTGTGGACAATCTTCTCGCAATTTGAATGAGTTTCCTCGAGAGTCTGCGCAAAATCTGGCCTGATTTGCTCGTTTTTATTTCAGGAAATACGGGAAACCAGTGGATGTGATGAAACAGAGAGATTTTTGGTGGCAGTATCATTTTGTTTGTGCAGATTCATATGCGACTGTTGATATTCTAAAAGCATTGTTTGTTGTGATTGTTGCGCCGAACGGGGTCGAGCAAGAGTACGTTCGTTCGGTCCGGGATAGCTCGATGAGAAGACAAGATTCCCGCTTCGAAGTGGCTTTTGGCATGTTGAATCATTTGGATGTATTTGAACATCGAAGATTGTTAGACTTGTTGAGGTGAATCCGAAAGGTACCGATGTGCATCTACCAACTGGTGGTAACTGTAACTTTGTGAATAAACGGATTCTGAGCACCGATACGGAAATTTGTTTGTTCCCACACGAATAAGGCTCTATATGCATTCTTGTTTATGGCGGAAGCGCCACCAGGGTGAAAGTCGCGATCGATAGTGGTCCCAAGTCCATCGAAGTCAAAAGTTCGAAAGCTTCAACAGGAATTTGGATGAGACTTCGGATTTCCAAATATATAGTTTTATTTGCATCATTTTCAAAAAATCCTCGGTGGTTCACAATAATTTAGGTGAGTTGTTTTTTTTATAATATTAATAATTTGTTCGCCCCTAATATTCAGTTACATATTTCTATGAACGCAATCTTTGTTTCGGTCACTCTCAACGTTCAAGGAGCTAGAATCACCAGAATTCCCAGCGAGTGAGTACGTTATTCAACGACCATGTCCGGTCGTCCACTATATCATTATGATTATTCATCATCAATGTGAACCTCAAGTTCATCGATGTATTCATAACTGCCGCAAAGATAATCAGCTTTATCGTCATCATCGGATTCATGACCTCTTTCATTATTAATATTAAATATAATAAATAATGTAACTTGACTAAACACCTCATTAATTCCGTCGGTCATGCATCTCGTCTAATTAGGGCTACAACAACGCATCTCCAAGACCTCAACTCTAATCTCCCTCGTCATCAAATCGATCATCGCATCTATCTTCCGTCATCATGGTTGTCATCGCAGTCGTGGTATGTACAGCAGAAGTTCGTGGATGTGTAACCCGGAGCGATTATTGTTAGAAACCTCTGCCTGGCTCCATGCCCGAATAGAATCGGAAATCTCAAAGCCGGTGTCTTGCGTTAGATTCCGAGGAAACTCCACAATCTTCTCGCGCTTGGCAAATAGCTACCAAATGACATTTGGAATCGGGCGTGGGCAGAAGCTCCCCGGGTACCTTCACAACAAAACTTCAAATGTCTCCAAAATTTCGAAAAATTGCAAAAACCCCTATTTGGCAGTTGATTTTCCGGACAAATGTTGCCACGCGTACATAGAGTAAAACATCGTTGACAGCCACTCAAACATCGTTTGTACAATAAACACTCTAAACCTCGATCATTTGAATGAATTCCTAGAGAAATGATTTGAAATCGAGAAGAGGATCACTGATCGTTGATTTCGTTTAGAAACGCATCCTTTTCACCGTCAACTATTATGGTATGTCGGAGCAGAGTGGGAACGGATTTTACGGAGGAGTCACACAAAGCTATATCTATGGTGGGTATTTCTACGATTCGATGAGGATAAGAAATCAAGCCGTCAGGTATTCTTGGGGCTTATTTGATGGAACGACATGTGATACAGTTCGAGGTAGCGAAGTTTCGAAAGTGTAGCGAGTGGAACACTATGCGATCCTCTATGAGGATCAGATGCCTGATTACCTACGGTCCCCGGATCGAGTCGCATAGGAGCTCGACGGAGAATGTTCGTTACTAAAAGTGTATGAGTGTCCTCGTAGATGGGAGTTATCACAGAATGCCATTACAAATTATGGATGTGGGATCAGGTTTCAACAACATGATTAAGTTTACGCTCATCGACAATCATTCGCGACTGTGTTCATAAATATATGTCTCCAACGTTCGATGTCGCACGTCCTTTTATGGGTATGTGCATAACTTCCTCGAACGCCATTATAATTGTTGTTCCCAACAGCGTTACACAGATCTCCCGAGGGAGCTTCTTCAACATCTTGTGACGATCCGATCCAGCGACTCTTCGGGGACGGAGAATCAGGATTCTCATCTCTCAACGAACCCCAAAGTACGAGACGAACCTCTCTTGCGACCGTAACTTCCTGGTTCATGGAAAATGTTAGAGTATTCATGTTGGATTTGTGTCGACTGAAGTGTGGGGGACGACTTGCCACCTCGAATTCAACGGGGACGACTTAGAATGCCAGCGGACCATCACCTGACTAACAATAAGAGCCGCGCTGAGACTCGGTCTACGCCGGCATTATCACTGGAACAATTGTTAACGGTGTTAGGTTGCGACAAGACTACAAATGACGCGGTGGCTCAATTATAATAGATATATTATGTACAATCCATCGCTGTCAACCCCTTCCATCAGCTCGGAGTATCTGCTGTCACCGTCGGAAGCTATCGACAACCCGTCGTGCTGGATTGTGATCCTGCACTGCTATCAAGGCTCCTTGTATTGTGTACGCAGTTCGTTCTCGACTCAGTTTGTCGTTACCGATTCTTCCGAATTTCGCATTTTTCTTCAAAGATCACGAATCTGCTCCCTGGAGAGGTGTTTTCTTGCGGAACTATCGGAGTCGAGGTTGATCGACGCGATATCGCCGAGAGTTGGGATTCGAGTGGAAATGTGCGAAAAAATGTCAACTTCTGCTTCAGGAAGTCGGTCCTTGCCAACGGCCAACAGCATCGACGTAAGCAATCCAACATCTAGGTAGCCCCGAGCTCAAATAGCAGCTCATGGAGTCGGAGCCTAAAACAGATTGAGCGTAGAACGAATCCACGGAGATTTGATTCAAAACAACGGTCGAAACAATGTCAACGTGCTGTAGCTGTACACTACGCTTGCGGGAGGGTGATGTCAAAGATTTCAGCGAACAACGGTTGAAGATGCGAGAGTTTCTCCCAACGGGATTTGAACCACTGGAGATGATCTGCATGCCGATTCCCTAGCTGTCGAAGTTCTGGCAGCTTGGCAATTATTTGACTGAAAAGCTGTTGGTCAGACGGATGATTCCGGATGATTTGTAGCTTTAGGGCCTCTACGAGTCGAGCTTGACACTGCTCCACGGTCCGAGCGTCGTAGAGTGTTGTTCGCTCCGAGAAAGCTACTAGGAGATGGAAGAAACTTAGTCGGCTATCATGATCGATCTCATAGGAATGAATCTGACTTCAAACTAATCAATTCACCGATCGAGGTGGAAAACTAACCGTTACTCAGGAGTGCTACTGCGCAGAATAAACCGATTTCCGTGTCGTTGAGACTAAGGCCGTTGAACGAAGAGAAGAAGTTGAACATGTTGTTTGTGAAGTCGATCTGTAATGGAGAGGGCTTTCAGTGACGATGTCTGTCCGCGTGACTTCAACTTTAATTTTCGGAAATCATTTGTTCCATTCTTCAATGAGCAAGTACTTACATCAAAAACGAACTCTAGTTGCTCCCGGGTAACATAGGCCCCATCGGCGAAAGTGACCGCACCTCGCGCTCCGTCTTCTTCTGCGAGGATGCTTCGCGATACGTGAATCAACCAGACTTCGAAGAATCCTAATTTGATTAAGATCAATTGATCGTCCTGAGCGAACTCGAGGAAACCAGGAATCCGTTTCGCGAACTCCACGATGTCTTGTATTGAAGGCGTCACGAGCCCAGCGAAATGCTGCCACATTGTCAATCGTTCCATCTCCATACCGTCGGCAGTGGACCCATTGTCGAGTCTGATCTCGTTCGCGGTCTGTAAGTCGCGAGCCGTCACTTCGATGTTCGGGAGAAACCATCTGAATCCAACCACTCCGAGAAGAAAATTGTTTTAGTTGGAGAGACGCTGGTTAGTACACGGAATCTACTCACGAGTAATGCCGGTTTCCTGATGAGACCTCGGGTTTTCTCCTCGGTGAATGCACAATGCGCGTGATGCGCTTGCGAAATCGTCAAGATGATGTCGTACATTGCCAACTGCTTCGTTTCCAGCTCCCGCGCCGCCTGGTCGTCCGATGAAGAGACGTGGGCCTCTTCTGCACGCTCTCGGGAACGTTTCGGAACCCGTCCGTAGCGCACGGCTGGAAAAGCTTCGGTTAGTGAGCCAACCACGGAAATATTCGGTCCAGGACTTTAGGTACAAGGTTAGACCAGAAATGTTTCAATGGAGTCAAATCGATCATCGAACTGAAATCATGATGCGATGGAGTTCATCGTTGAAAGCTCGTAGGAGGTACGTCCGTGTTCTGAAGCCAGGAAATCCTGGAATCTGTAACACCGCGCAACGTCGTACGGCATCGACTCACAGTCTCTTGACATGCCGACCGCCAGACACTTCTTGAATCTGCAGTATTGGCAGCGGTTCCGGTTCAGCCGGATCACGAGGCATTTTCCGTCACGGAGACACCGGTACTCGATCTGTTTCTGGATACTCCGTCGGAAGAATCCTTTGCATCCCTCGCACGAAGTCACGCCATAATGATATCCTGATGCTTTATCTCCGCAAACTTTACACGGAACGAACGGCTTGTTCTGATTCGATGGATCCGGGCTGGTCTCTGCTGAAAAATTTACTCCAATTAGTCTAGTGTTTGAGTCGGGATGCTATCCTCCCTAGAGCGAGTGTCTTCCCTCCTATGATTCCTCTCTTGATTTCCACGTTGGTGGTCATTCAAAAGGGATTCCAACAGAGCACTTCATCTTGAAGTGAAGTCCCTGAAGTTTTTTCAAACTCGAAGAATCGAGATGCATTCAATCCACTCATCATCCTTCAACTGAATACTAATCTGAGGCGAAGCGATGCCAAACTGAGCTCTGGTGATCGAAGCGGCAACCTTGTGCGTTTTCACTGAAATCCAGCCTTCTTTTGGGAGTCATTTATTCCGATTTTAACATTCACAGCTATTTATCGATCGAGCTAATGAAACTACTCGCTTGTGAATCAAAACTATTCTCAGAACGATCGGGTTTCTCTTCGTTCATCCGCTCTTGTGTGGCATTCGTGACGCGGCACGATCTTCTCCGGAATAATTGGTCGTGCATAAAAAAGAATTTTCGTTTTCGGTGGATGTGTTTTCTCTTTCTCCCGTTCTCAGTGAATGATTGAAAAGCGATTCGCCTTCGCTTCACCTTCTACATCAGATTGATGGCTGTATCCACTCCAATCACCGCAAGCTGCAACACCACGGGCTGCGGTCGGTCTGGAAGTTGGTTTTTCTTTTCATGGTGGGGTAATCGAAGAAACACTGATAACTGCTTACAGCGCGGTTTCTACCATCCGCGTAGAAGAGAATGGATGTCACAAACTCTACGGCTTGACGGGTCGAACACCCTAAACCACCGGGTCTGAACCTTTTTTGTCCCGTGGATCTCCATAGAAAATAGAATGTCCTCGCGCTTCCCTGCGAGAAGAACACCTTTTTTTCGTTCGAGTTTATTTGGGCTTAATTCATCAAAATCGCTCTTGCGAAGACCCAGCGCCAGGCTCTCCAGTGAGTTCCTGTCCGGAGAGGCTCAAGGAATTGTGGTGCCCTTCTATATTTTTACGAACTTCGAATGTGGGAGTCGATGCAGGGACACGAGTTGTCACACAAGATGTTCCAGATGTGGATCCAGTGAAGTTCGGACTCTTGACCTCTTCCATTTTCAATTCACGTTCGCGCATCAATATTTGCGCCGTAACTCTTTCTGCGTTTACTTGCTCTCCTGTCTAACTTCGGACGCAAAATAGACCGTCTTGTTCGTTGTAACTTCACACGAGATGAATAGTTCGGGGCCATACTGGAACTCTTGGAAGTGGTAATCGGACAGCCAAATAGAGAACTGAACGGTGGAAGGCCAGCAACAGAGAATGATGAATTCGAGAAAAAGTGTCAAACTGAGTCCATTGATGTGCATCTCGAAACAATCCGTCCTGCAGTTATTTCCTTGCGTGAGACAGCCAAGCATTGGCCTGGTTAAGACTCCGGGTATCCTGGAGTTATACTTCGCCTTCTTGGGAGAACAGTAGCTCCTATGTCTGCTTCCGACTGGTAGAAAGAGGAAGCTGTTCGATAATGGCTTAAAAAAATCGGTTGCCCAACCGAAAACGGAAGCATCGTGCGGAGCGACCTCACAACCAAACAAACCGTTTTTCAAACAGCGCGCAATTCAAGGCTGGCTGTTAACTAACCGTGTTTTGAATTGATTGTTGGTCTTGATGGATATCGAATGTTCAACGAAGTTATTTTTCAACCATGCTAAAATTCGCACTTCTTCGTGAATCGACAGTATGTTGAATGCTTCAATTCCTGCCATCGTACTAGGAACCTGATTGGAATATCTATTGAATGGCACACTTTTCGATAAGATTTGAACCACTCCATCATTGTTCATTTATTGTACGCTTTCAATACAAGTCTCATCGGTTTTGACAGCTTCGCTTCAATACTTTTCGCAGTGTCTCCATCTTCCGATTTCATTCCCTCCCAGCCCCTTTTCCAGTGGAAACCTCATGATTTCGTTCAACTTGCAGTCGAAGCTTGCGATATGAGGAGTGTGCACACCCAATGCTAGAAGATATCAAAACTTCTCAATACAGTGCCTAGGACGCCGGTGAGAGATGTCCGAAGTCCACGAGAACCTGACGCTCCATATCGTTTCTCTATGAATCTCATCGTTGCTTGTTGACTGCGGAACGGGGGGCGCAACTCATCCCTATGAATCTGTATGTACATCCATCAGCTGCTGTCAGGATCCTCCTGAACTGTGTCAGTGAAAACGTCGTTTATCTTCGATATCTTTGTCGCGTCCTCGGCTTTCTTGAGCCGCTTCACGGGATCTGCGGCTTCTTCCAGCTGGAGTTTGCGTTTCTCGGCCTCAGCCCCCGCTGCTTCGAGTTGCTGTCGCAGTTTCTTTTCGAGTTCAGCACGTCGATCAGTGAAACCTCGACTCGTTTTGCCATAACTATTCGGTCCTGCCGATGTGGGTGTGTCTTTGCCGATATTCCTCATTCGAATACGAGCTTCCGCCGGCATCTCCTCTTCTGATTCACTGTCATCGTTGAACACTTCGGCTACAGTGGGCTTTGGCTTGGCTTTGGAGTCGGCGCCGTCGTCTTTCTTGGCGCTCAGACTGATCTTGATTCCGGGTTTGAAGCCTGGCATCGTGCTGGGAATGGTGGACTTTTGTTCGATTGTTTGTTCTCGCTGCTCCGAAACGTTGGATCTCAAGCCGAGCAGATCAGGGGATGATCAATTAGGTTTGTCACAATATGCATCACACGTTTCGTAGTGATGCAGGAGCCACAGACTCGAATATTGTCGTTGACAGTGGTTCCGGCTCGATCAGACAGAAATCGACATTGAATGCGCTTCGGCGGAAGCGGGTGAGTTGAAGTCATTCAAAGTATCTGATCACTGGCGTGTGGAATCTCCAAACAACATCGTTTTTCACTGTAGAAAAAGACGACGATAAACCACGACAAAAATAGTGGCACCGGAAAGTTTGTTTACATTACATCAAGTTGTCATCCTCTCCAGATCGCT
The DNA here is from genome assembly GCA_021527715.1 of Neoseiulus cucumeris. NCBI lineage: Eukaryota > Metazoa > Arthropoda > Arachnida > Mesostigmata > Phytoseiidae > Neoseiulus > Neoseiulus cucumeris. The sequence continues at coordinate 1,002,391 of JAJSRV010000035.1, read as the reverse complement.
TGCAGACGACAAAAGAGCGCCAAAATTCAAAATCGTGTTTGCCGGGGGAAAGCAGCATAGCGAACCGGAAACTGCTTTTCGCTCCGAAAACACAGAGCTCGGCGAGATGCGCTATCGGAATGAGGAAAGACGGCCCAGTGGAAAGACGTCATTGTCATCGGAGTAAGGAATCCTGTCGCGACTTCGATGAGCTTGGATAGATGTTTAGTCTTTTGCAATCGTTGTAATCAGTGGATTTGTGTTGTTTTGAATTTCAATTATTGACTGATTTGCTCAAGCCGTGGTAACCAATTGATTCCATCATAGGAGTGCCTCATCTACGATTCGAAAACGACAGAAACGACCTATTGGAAAGATGCGCCGCGACTGGCAACCATCAGGGGATTCGTTTGAGAAAAACATGCGATGAATTAACGGCGCATCGGAAGCGGTTGAATTATGTTCATGTTGAAGTCGTTGATTGTTTTACGACGCGGACGGTTTCTAGAGTGATAAAGGGATGTGCCTGCGGCTTCAAAACGAGATCGGTTTTGTTGCGACGAAAGCCGCGCCCGCCTTGTTTGCGCACTGATTTGCGTTGTTCTTCTAACGAGAGTTTGGGGTTGCGAGGTTCGTTCCGTCGCTGAATCAGTTCCACGCGTGAATCGGTACATCTGTGGGACGCGACGAGACCGCTGTTCGTTATCGAAAACATTGCGCAATTTTAGGGTGGTCTACCGGGCGGGCGCGCGGCGGACGTAGTCAATGGAATACATTTAAGATAGCTCATCGAGAAAAAAAGCACCAATCGAACGAGAATACGATCAATGTTGTGAAAACTGCTGTCCGTATGCGCAACGCGCTTCCCGTCTGGATACGCAGAGCTTGAATTCCAGACATGATTGTTGTGTTCTAAAATTGGACTATATCCACTGCGACAGGAAGTCTGCCATGATGCGTTCGTTATCGCAAGTTCGCTGAGTGTGAAAGACCATGCAGTCACTCCGAGAGTCTGCTCCCTTGAGTTCAACGAGCTCAGTTTCGAGTGTATGTTCGAGAGATCTACGATTCAGACGAGTTTTTTCGATCAATCACGATCTATAACGGGTCTTCAATCAAGGTACTATGAGACAATTTGGTTTCAGGTGTGGCTATGTTGCGCCATCCGCATTTTTCTAAATCCGTTCTTTACGACGGCACAACAATCCGACCCGGAGCGGTCGACAAACGTTGTAAAATCCAACTTCCGATCCCCATCGTATCGTGAAATAATCGCTGATTGTTGCAGACGAAAACGGAAGGAATCCAGAGGAACCACGAACAGAGTCCACGCGTAAAGAATGTCCCCACATCGGTGACTCGCCATCGATAACATCGTTGAAGGAAGAAAGGAAGGACGAGCGAGCAGAAGAGCTTCCCGTAAGATAGGTATGGAATCACGAACTGTGATTATCAAAAGTATCGGATAAAGAAGGTCGGTTAGTATTCTGCTGACCCGCTCTCGAAGGACTTGCATGCCTCCGGGCCTAAATGTATCTTATCATACGTTTGTTTATCAGAGAGCGATGCCAGTGTTGTCAGTCGGCATACAATCGGAACCGTTCATGTCGTTGTGTGTACATATCTGAACGAGGTTTTTGCCATAAACACACGAGCCGGCGATATGCTTTTGATGGTAATTTTGTCTCCGGTCAATGATTCGCCACATTATCTCTTGTACGTAAACAAGGAACAAGAAGATTGGCAGACGAAGGGAGGAACCAGACGGAATGATAGACCGCTCACTGGGTCAAGTTCCAATCGATCAAAACGCGACGCCACCGTTACCAGGCGTGACCCCACGCAGGCGGCCCCTGGTTATTAGCATCGGTAGGAATAGGTAGTGGTGGTAGTGGTGGTAGTTATTGATCAGACGAGCAACCAATCGGAAATTCGAAGCCAGAATCCTGCGGAAAGTAGACACTCCCTCCTCACTACGGGTGATCGCACAAAGTCATCCCGTTGATAAGGCCTACCGGTTCAGCGCTTCGAGCACTGTAGCCACCGATAAAATTCTCCGCAATCCCTTCCTCGGATGCTTCTTCGGTTAAAGGACACCATCGCTGACAACGAAAACTGTCCGTGATAAGCTTTTTCTGGACAGATCGGAGTTACGCTGATTAGGATCGTACTAATCTACATAAATCTTAATCCTCGTAGCCGATCTGACGATGCTGCTCCGCGGAACTTGAAAAAAAAAAGTCGACCCCGACAATGACAGTGCATACTGCTTGTCGGTGATGATTCCGACGATTATATCGATCTAAACGATAATGTCGATGATGGTCTTGAGTGCAGTGATGGTCAGGGTCCAGACGATGATAATGAGGATCATGGCATAGCATGCTTCTGTCGTGCGAGCTCGAGTGGTATCGAAGCGTTCCGATGAAGGTTGAGCGAATTCATACGCTGTATCAAAACACCCCCTCCCCATCCATGATTTGAGAATTCAGTGTGAGGTCCCGGACCTTGAACCCCGGCTCAGTGGGAATCGACTTCGCTTTGTTAAACTTGACTGCGAAAATGAACGGCATAATAATTTATCGATTCATCCGCACAACCACTACCGCCCGTAACACGCCACGATACGGTACGGCGACGCGTCGCTGATGATGGCGATGAAGAAGAACGAGTAGCCGCCGTCGCCGTCGTCCACCATCGCATCGCCACAGAGTCGACGACGAATACTACCACCACCAGCGCTTCAAAAGTGCTATTATTACCCTGGGCATAAAATTATATAAATGACGATGATGCTCGCCCGATGACATAGCGACCTTGGGAACCGTTGAATCCCGAAGGTCGCCGTCAGAGGAGATAGATACAGAAAACGCACCTGAAGAAAGAAGGTCTTCACCACCAAATCTTCTGATGGCTCTTCACTATTTACGTCACCAATAACCGCAATTACCGGCTTCGCATCACGCTTCGCACATCGCATCGTCAACCGCGCGACCGGCTGACTGACCGATCGATGGATCGATCGATCGATCGATGGACGACTGACAAACGGACGGGGAACTTCTTGGGCGAAGGAGTGAGAAACGCAGAACAAATGCTCAATACATATTCCGAGAAATAAAATCGAATTTCAGCGGGCTGTCGGCAGGTATCGTTTAGCTCGTCTTCGTCGACGCGGAGGTCAGATGAGCAATTTCCATGGGTAAGTGGTCTTTGCAAAAAGACAACGGACTTTCAGCGATGCTGGTGTTCGTCAAAGCGGTGCAAGGAGTGCGTTTTAAAGGTACGAATCGAAGAGGGCATTAGAAGCTGTCGACACCGAAATCGTCGAAATTACCTACGCAGGAAGCGAAACCCTTCGAGACAAACGTTCGCGTCGCGCACTTATCACCCACCACAAGCGTCTGGCTGAATTTTAATATGTTGCTAATAATACATCGAACATCAAATTCGTATTTCGTTCAAAGCGTGACATTGCTCATGGTTGTTTTCGGCACACTTGCTCGACTGTCATTCTTATCGGTGCCGTCTTCGTCCTCACTTTCTCGCATGACTTAGCCTTCTGGGGTGGAGGTTCATCACTTTACGCACGCCATTATTATGGCCATCATCACCAACATTCTGGCCTTTGGTCCTCTACGATTTCATCAACGATCGGAGAACTATCAGGGAGATCATCATCCAACGTACGGCCGGGCAAATGATACGTACTTTGGTGGCATACCAGGGCATACCATGAAACATGACATCCTCGAACAAAAGCCGTTTCATCCTGAACTTCAGGCAAAAAGCTTGAGCAGCGAAGGATACGCGGACTGTCAAATCCATACAAGTTGTCTCGAAGAATGCTATGCCCCTGAAGGCAGTGGTGCTGAAGCTTATTGTCGCTCTTTTTTTGTGTGGAATTCTTGAATGGATCGGCTCTTCGTCAACATGAAGAGCGTCAACAACAGAATTCCGTTTTGGTGGACGCCATCGCGGCGGCGGCAACCTATGATGACAAGTTGAAGTTGTTCGGTTTTTAGAGTTTTGTACCCCGCTGTCTGGCCGAAGTCGGCAACAATGAAACATTTCCATTCCGAGGGAAATCGAAGTCAAGGATGTGTAGGAAAATATTCGGAATTTTATCTCGTTCCGACAACAAAACTACTGAAGGTGAGCGATTTCCATCTTTCAAGAGAACGCAGATGACAATTCCTTGATGTTTCTGATCGCTTCTCGAGCGATCGATGTCGATCGAACAATCAATGGACGCGTCGATGGCGCAAGCTCATCGAACGTCTGAAGTTCGCCTTTCCCTAGCTTGCTTTCGTGAGAAGTGAGATGCGAAGAAAAATTCCAGATCTGTTAGGTCAAAGTTGGAGAAAAGGAAAATCAATTCGCTTGACGAAGTTTTCTCCCCAACTCCAGTCCAGTCAGAAGGAGGGGGAGGAACTACTCTTCTGAAATGCCGAAGATTCCAGTTCGTGCATCACTCAGTTGAACACTGCGTGATGTCCGGCTTCTGAGCGCTACCGTCGATGCCTGTGGTGATGACCCAGCACCCGGAACTGGGGGTGGTCAGAAGACGAGGGAGAAGCACCAACAACCGCGGACGAGGCGAAGGTCCATTGAGCATGAGAGTGCTTCCATCGGAACACTTCTGCCGAACGCGGAGAAATGAATCTGAACATGGAATTCAAGTTGCGAAGCGAAGTCTGTTCCGACTTCACTTCCTAAGGGCCCTCGAAACTAAGGTCATCCAGAGAAGTAACGGCTTTTTCGTCGAGGTGCACCGACACGTTTTTTTGAGTAGTTGTCAACCTCTCCCAGATGTTTTTCTCGTTGAGGTTCCAGATTTTCCCGTTGCCGCCGCCGCCGCGAAACACCGTTGTTGTCGTCGTGTGGACCGTGTTGTGTAAGCAGCCGGCCAAGCTTGGAAAGCAAAGAGCGTTACGCATAAACACGAGCAGAAAAACCTGTTGAGCGGCTTTGAAGAGCTTTCCGAACTCTTCTGACAATTGAGAATGTTCAGAATCGCCTTCGGATCTTCTTCTAATTGTCGACTGTATCTCTTTTTATCATGTTTTTCAGAACCGATTGAAGATCTCTTGTCTGCAGGCCTTGATCCCCGCGGGGATCATCCACGTCCAGAGACGGGGTCGCTTTCTCTTTTCTTTTCATCGTTTCAATTATCCCAAAACATTGACTGACCACTACCGCGCGACGACTAACAGCAAAACAGAAACAGGACGAGACCGAGATGGCGACTCGCAGAAAAGTAAAAACACCGAACTGATCGTTTTGAATCTCATATCAGTCGGAGGAACAACTCCATCACGGGAAAATCAAAGAAAATGAAGAGAAGTTGAGTAATCCGCATCAGTAATCGTTTCCCAGGTACTCCCGAGCTCAAGGTGCACTGGCAGCTGAGGACTAAGGAACTTTCGCTCGGGGTTCGCAACCTGCGAAGACCGCCACCGATGGCGGCGATGACCAAAACAGTTCTCCGTGAGCTAGAATGAATGAATGCCCACTGACTATTATCGTAACAATTATTATAATAAAGGCGAGTGACGAACCCCGCGGTGTTCAACAACAGTAGTTGTCAACAGTCGATATGAGGTCATAATTTCTATCAGTATATTGTGCGGCCTTGCCATGCTTTGCGCAACGTGCGCGATTTGAATGAAGTTTCGAGCTATCGTCGACGGTGTTCGAAACTCAACAGAAAAAAATGCGAGAAGAATGAGAAGAAGCAAAAATATAAATTCGCATTCCGCGCTCATGCAGTTATGGACGGTAGCATTGAAGGACTTCATTGGTGACATCAAACAGCCTTTTCTTCGTTCCGCAGGTATGAAAAATTTCTCCAATAGCCAGTCGTAGCAGTGACAGAGCGAGCCGATCGGACAGCGGCCGGCCGGCCGGCCGACTGGCGAGCCTCTCACCTGAAGGTGAAGCTTGTGTGCGGTTACAAATTTAAACATTTTTTCTTGCCTCTTCTTTCAAGTTTTTCCCACACTTCTTCGCTGATGGTTGGGTTTTCAACTCATTGTGGTTTCCACCACCTGCATCGTGGCCGTCTTCGTCGCTAGAACACCGATTTTGAGCTCGGGAACATTAACTTTAAGCTTCCCGCTCTCCGAAGAGCGATTTCGGCGGAATCTCCGGTTCGGAAAGGAACGACTCTCCCAGCTGATCGACGAACACCACCACCGGGATGTTTCTGAAGCAAATCGAATTGATTCTCCACGCGCCAAGTGAAAACTCGATGATCGATCACGGCTCCGGTCGTCCGGCTAGAGGAGGAAACATTCACTGAAGTTGTAACGGGTGAATCAAACGATGAAGATTATAGCTATTCTCTTTCACGTGCGCATCGTTTTTCCAGCAACAAGAAGAAAAAACGAAACAGAAGCTTGAGCGTCCGAACAAAAAAAAACGACTTCGATTTATCGTCGAACGGCGTCGTTTGGATCGAACTAAGTCGCAGCAAAAGGGAAAAACCGTCGTTCCGTTCACGAAACACTTAGAATGTGTTATCGTCAATCGCTGGCAGTGACGATAAAAGATGATGATAGGCGATGAAATCCTCGACGGAAGTTGGATCCACAGCCGAAAATGATCCGAACAACGGTACATGAAGCACTTGCGCTTTGGCGTCAAGGAGGAAACAAATGAAGTTGAATGACGATCCCGTTATTGCATCCGCTTGATTTCAAATTGAACGACGATAAGGCCTAAACGTGAAAGCTCACGAATGACTTTATCCGGATCGATTGCCATTCGGAAAAATAGTAAACATATTCAGCCGGTCCTCTTGGCAAGGGACTGTAACCGTGCTTCGGCGGGGCTGAGTTCTGGGGTCGAGGAGTACGAGTGGCGAAGTCGGCTCGTTCCCTCTGGTGTTGGGTTGTGTCCGCTAGGACCCTCCCTTCACCTAGGCACCGTTGGTTGGAGTTGATTCAACCCGTGTGTCCGAAAAAGGGATCAAACGGCCGATCGTCAGTACATATCCGGTAACCAAAACTCGATGGCGTCGGTTCGAATCTCGACCGCCGCTGGGATGCATATTATGGGACGTGCACACAGCAAGGTGCACGTTCGATGCATCGACTGACGCTATGAGCGTCATTCGAGAGTGGGTTCAGCGGTGTCCACTCTTCCGCAAAAAAACTGTGACCGTAGACCAACAGTGAAAGAAACACTGTGCCCGCGAACGGGTATACTCACGGACAACCAGATGGGTCCGAGAAAATATACGAGTAATGGTCGATACACTAATCAATCAATCAATCAATCATTCTAAATCAGCTGACTGATAGGAGGGCGGAGAGACAGAACATTTGAAATGTTCACAGATCGGAGTCGATAAATGACAGAATTAAGTTGAACCCATGATATACATAGAACGGAACTTCGCGGCTCAATCACGGAATTGCGCGTCAGCCGAAGAATTGTAACTTGATGTTATGTTCACCACGGGATAGTCGTAGTCTAGTGATGGTAGAGTTCAATCAAATAGTGAAACATCGTCCAAAGACTACGGCCGAACAATAGCTGTTTATCCCTTGACTTTCCAACTATATTTCTTCGCCGCGAGAGAGCGATTCTCGCGAGTAATTATCCCGACCGCTCGTTTGTTTGACGGCTCAAACCGTTGCCGCGAGTGATGCACACACACAATGATGTTTTTCATTGTGTTGCCAGCCCTGGCCGATCCTCCGTTTTCTCGCATTGCGCTCTTTGCAGACGATTTTCATTCCGCCCTTCTCGCTGATCAGAAAGTCAGTCTGATCCAGCCAGAATATCGGCTCCGGGACGTGCTTCCAGAACGACGATCCGATCGATTTGGATGCGCCTCGATCGAACGATAGCTTTCGATATCTAAAATAATTCAAGAGTTCGATCGAGTCATTCAAGCTTCGATGAAATGAGAAAAATGCACGACGTCGACGCTGCTGCCTATATCTTTCAAGTGCCCTTCCCGCCAGTTTATCTGCATTATCACCTCGTGAGGGACATCCTTGACTGACTGACTGAGTTATCTTCTTCTGTGCATTGTATGGAGCAAAGTACTAATCGACTCCGGGTCAATATTTTTTTGTTCTTATCGCCTTTCCTCACACAGAAAAATTATATGGTTACTTCGATTAAACCTCAGCCGAGCAAGTTCAATGAATGAATGAATGAGTGAGTGCGGCGCGTGCGTGAAAATCCTTGCTGAAAAATTGCGAAGTCGTTTGCGGAGACCCGGACTGAAAACCGTTAGTTTTATCCCTCGTCAACTTGACGGTGACAACTTGAACGTGTCTTCAACCAACGGCAAGTTGTTCAGAAAACATCGCTCCGAACGGGATTGTGAATCTAGAACGAAACTCAGGGTTTCGCGAGAAAACAAAACCAACCGGAGCTTCGTTGATTAATTCCCTGTTTTGGTGAGCGGTGTCGTGCGCTCGTTATCAGCACCAAATAATCATCGGAGATAATTTCTTCTAGCGATTTGGGGACGATGCCTCCGAATCATCATCCCCTGTCTCAATTCAACGTCTCGGTCAGTCGAGAGCGATCGTGTTTCCAGTTCGTTCTGTCCGTTCGCATGGAGATTCGTCTTCCTTGTAACGCGAAGATCGTTGTTGTCGTATTCGCCATCGGCGAATTCGTGAAGAGCTGCGCCAAGCCGATTATAATGAAGCGAAACCAATCAAAGCGCATCTCGTTCGCGATAACCATCGCCACGATAAGACATTCAACTTGAACGGCGGTGGCGGCGGCGGCAGCTGTTTCGATATTTGGGCGCGTTTTACGATAGTTCCCGTTTCCAGCGCGGTCCGTACGCTTTCGTCCACAGTCTTGAGAATTTGCGGATGACATGATCAGCATCCACCACAATAAGATCATTAGACGACAACAACAACATCATATTCAGCGCAGAAGTACACATCGAGCCGCGGCCGTCGTCCGCCAGTAATGACTACTGGGAAAAGAAAATGATACCATATACCATGATGATTATAGTTTTTCTAAATACTTCATGGGGCCATCCCATCGGGAACTATGGGGCAATATCTACGGCGATAACTGCCCCAACGACCTCAGGAAGTATGGTCGGCACCATCGGATTCTAGGGTCAGGAGCTCAACGGCGAGAAGACCTCTATGCAGCAAATATGAGATTTGGATCTATCAGATATCACCGAGTTTCGTTTAATTCAGGAAACATTGAGCCCAAACTCGAGCGGAAAGACTTTGTCGAAAGTTTTTGCAAAGCTCTCCGAAGGGAAAACTGGTCGTGGAGAATATTTTTTCACGTGGTCAGTGTTTTCCGCGGGCAGATGGCCGTCCACAGATGAGCAATCACAACCACTAACAGTAATAACGCGTCAGAATAGGCGTTCCAATCTGTCGTTCGGTCAATGTTGGAGAAAAGAGAGAAAGAACGAAAGACGATTCATCTTTGAGCCTTCACACCTTTTCAACCCCATCATCGACGGCGACGACCGACGTCGAGCGCTCGCGGCGGTGTGTAGTGGAAACGGCGGTCAATCTTGAGCACCTCATCTTCTCATTTTTTCTCGTTGAATTTTGAAGCACGGCCTCCGCTCTCACCCTCGATTCACCCTGGCCCTTCGAAGGCCTGCTGGATTAGGAATCCCTTCCTCCTCAATGTCGATGGACACACAAACACACACACAAACAAACGTAGACGGACTATACAAAGCACATCTGAGGTTGCAAAGCCTTGTAGCTGTTTGTCAGTTCGATTCTTTCTTTTTTCTTCACCATCAGCTATAATTTCCGAAGCGATTTTCCAAAGCGTTGATCGTGAGCGACATTTAGATGATGGAATCCTCGTCAGCACCCTGACACTTGGCGACAAATTCGAACCGTCGATTGACGTTTTCTGTCGAGGGAGTTCTCATTCGAATCTTTACGGCTTTGTGTTTGCGCGTTTTCCGCAAATCGAGATCGAAACTCGATCGACGGCGAAGTGGCCGAGTTGACAACTGCTCACTCAGCACCGCATGCATGAAACGCGACATTCAGCGCCTGCTGACGCGCTGTGTTCGCGAAAGTGTAATACGGCGAATGATGAGCATCAATAAGCATCCAACTATCAAACGAACGCGCGTTGCATCGAGGTAGCTCCAGCAGCGCAGCGGAACTCACCGCCGGAGCCGCACCGCTACGACTCTGGTTCAACGTCCGGAGATTTTGGCATCAGCAGTCAGCTCCTTGCTTGCCTGCCTGCTTGCTTACTTGTTTGCCTGCTTGCCAAACTCGCTTCAGGCGGGCGGGCGGGCGGGCGGGCGGCAACACCAGCATCGATGTCCACTCGAAACAACCCGCAAGCAACCCGTTCATCTGTTCGTTTGTGTTCAGATGTCCGAACACGAAGCCTGCCAGAAGCCGTCTCTCTCGACGACGCAGAAAGTCGTCGTTTTGTGCTTTTCATCCACGTCTCCATCTCTGCGGCCGTTTTGCTTAGTGGGAGCGGCAGCTCTCTTCTTCTCGCCAAATCGAGAGTCGAGTTGATACATGGTTCGATTACGACTTACGAGCTCTCCCACCGTTACGCAGCTCGGCGACTTCATTATCTGCCGTCAGGAGAAACGTGGGCGGTGTCGGGAGCTTCGAACAATTTCGATGAATGCGACTCGCCGAAAAGGGATTCGTCGCCAAAACGATAAAGCGAGTGACAAAATTAGCTCTGCGGATTCGTCGAGGCCTGGGCGACTGTTCTCGTCCGCCCGAATCGCCTACAGGTCGTCTCGCTCATAGGTCCTCGATTGGTCGTTAGCCTCATTAGGCCACTCTTGAATCAACCCGCATATCATGACGCGATCAGAGATGATCTCAGCGTCGGCCGCTCAAACGTCTGTCAGACACAATAAAATAATTATATCATCGCCAGACCTGTAGCCGTCGCCACCGCGTCATCACCGGGTTGGGATCGTTATCGGGCGGTGCCGGTTGTGGAGCGTTAAGCCTTTCATCCCTCCAGGGTTCAAGAAGTGCAAGATGGAAAGGCTAACGGTGATTTGTGTGGAGTTTGTAGTCCACATCAGCGGCAGAAACTCGATCGATACCGATCGTTACACCACGTAGTAGACCGCGTTGATGACAAATGTTCGCTCCAGAAAAGTGAGCTCGACCGATCTCATCAGGATCTTTTCTGATCGAGACAGTAGTGTTCAAGATTTCGGCTTTCATGGCGAATGATTATCAAGAAAAAGAAGGAGAAGGTCTCATGACCTGCATCACCTGGATCGGGTTAAGCGAACGAAGCGTGAAAGTCGATCTATGGCTGTTTTCCGGATGCCTGTCTTCCGACGACGACGCGATCTGGAGTTGGCTGTGTGTAAAATCTTGTTGACGTTCGCCGGCATCGCGCGAGGTCGTTCACCCCGAAGCCATTTGGCGCCGTTTTTCACGTTGCTTTTCTTCGCCAAAGTTGTTCCAGTGTTCTCGCACAAGCGTCGGCTCGTTCGCTCGCTCGCTCGACCAGCCAGCCAGTTGGCGGCGGACTCGCTCACTGACTGCTATCTGCGACGGCAATAACAAGAACCGTAATGTTTCTCGATTGGCAAAACCAAATAAATCTTTGGACTCTGCGGTACGTGGAAGAGGTCCTCGCGGGAGATCCGTCCTCCCTGGATTCGATATCGAGCGAAGTTCTCGAGAATTCCCCTCGAGCCTCTAAGGGACGACTTGGTTCCGTCCGCGTTCCGAAATGTCGGCTACTTCCGAACGTCGCGAGCCAGAAACGGAAGCTCCGCGGCCGCCGGAATCGGCTCCGGTGACCGCTAGATCGCCGTTGAAGATAGCTGGCGTCTTTGTACGCCGCGAAGAAAGTTGTCTAAATCCGCCAGTTTTCTGGTGTTGTCGGAAAAGCGCTGCCGCCCCGCGGAGACTGTTTGTTGTTGATTCAAATTCGAAGATATCTGCGAGTCCGTGTGCGCCGCGGCTGCGCGGACATATGCCACGGAGGCCCTGATCGTTCAACAAACGGAAGGTCTATGAATGTAATGATTATCTGGGTTTAGCTATCACGACGCCTAAAACGAACAGTGCGGGTGTTTCGACCAGATGACGAACCGCTCTTCCTACTGTTTGTAGGAGATCGAGTGAGAGCGGGAGGAAATTTTCAACGATCAGCAACCAGGGACGGAGTCTGATCCGAGATCCTCAATCAACCGCTTGCAGCAAGGTGTTCGAAGCAACACCCCCAAATCGATGAAACTGATAAAACCAACTCCGAACGCTGACTTATCGCGTCTCCATCACGCGGTTTCGATTTTAACACCGGGTCGATTTGGTGGCGGAAAATTTCTGTTCTCTAAACATGTAGCGTAACCATTCGAAGAAACATCAAAGATGTTTTTGCTCATGAGTTTTCGCGGAAACGCTCAAATCTTGGAAATTCTTAGGCACGATTATGGCGGCGGAGTTTCCTCGGGTACAATGAAAGACTCCTGTTCTCGGATAGAAATTGAAACTTTGTGCGATCGGCGGATGGCAATGTTTGTTTCTTCCGACATTTCTTCGAGGAAGGAGTCCTTCTGTCCAAGGCGGACGATAGGGTGAATCTCCGCGAGTGACCCACACTGAGTTTGTTTTCCGGTTAGCTCCAGTCTGAGGCAGACATGAGCCAGACGACGCTCTAAAAAGCTCCTCATAACCCCTGCTTTTGTTTGTATTGTTAGAGGTCCAACCCTTGATCGACGGGGTTCACGACCTCATGTGAGATCTGGCGGACGAGACCCTCGGTCCGCCGCGAATGTCGCCAGTGCAAGCGGCAGATGCACACGCGTGGGCCTCACTCGGTTCTATGACCTCTGGACCAGACTCGATTCGAAATCCCTCATGCTTTGAGTCGGCGCTCGTTCGATTCGAGGGTCTTCAATGAAGCCTCGTACAGGTTCAGTTGATGGTTAGCGGCATATGGAGTAGTTGTTGAGCGGGGCGCATAAAAATACAGGAAACAACGGCTTCGGGTCACTCGGTAGAATTTTTTTTTTCTTTCAGACTTCAACCTACACTTCCTCGTCACTATCTGAGAACAGGTCGTTCACTGAACTTGTTTCAGAACGAGTTCGCGCTCGAAAGAACGCCATGCCTTTCTGGGCTGATGATTTCTCGATATTTTGGGTGAAAATCCGCAGAAAATTGGGTGAAAATCCTCTAGACGGGACACGGCTCAACGCCGAAGGATTCTGACGTAAAAAAATATCGCTATTCGTTTTTCCGTTGTCACCCATACTGTTCCGTTCTTCGATTTGTTTCGATCAGGTGCGAATAAATCTGGGTTCTGATTCAGTTAGTTCTTGATTGAGAAAACCAGGCAATAATTTCTCATAAAATGACAGGAAACGCGTACAATAACGCCGCGATGAGAACATTACGAGGCCGCTTCTGCTGCTGCTGCCGCCGCCTCCGTTGTACGTCAGCGGCAGCAACAGCAGTAACGTCTTAAGAGGAATGCACGATTTTGGCTCGGCTTTGAGGAGTTGGTTTAGGCTAGGCACCTCCCCCTCTACCCCCGTCGTCTCTTCTACCTCCCAGGTGCCTCAGTTCAGGTCATCGTCCGAAGTTCGCTTCACGAACATTTCGGTAGGCGGTAGGCAATCTGGAGATCGGTGCAGGCGAGATGCATTCCCACACTCGTCCGAGGAAACGGCGTCGTCCGAAGCAGGGCGAGCGAGCGAGCGAACGAACGAACGAACGAAACGACTCTATGTTCTGTTTTGGATCATCATCGCCAAACGCGTCCAAGTATAGACCTAACGGAATTCCGTGCAGCTGGCTCTTTGGATCCGGAAGAGATGAATTTCGTTGTAACTCACCGGTACTCCGTTTTGTCACATACCGTAATCCGGACAGGATTACACCGTCCTCTTGTGAGCTCAAAGAGTGAGAAATAGTTCGATTAAAAGGCGTGAACCCTTACAACACGCTCCAAAAAGGAATAGCGGACAGAGATAAGCGGGAAGCGAATTGATTGCTTCAACATAAATGTCTCAAACTCCGCCGCTGATCAAGTGATCCTCACATCCCGTTATTTAAGATTTAGCGATCCGCGTACAACTAGCTATCTATCAATCGTGCTCAGAACCAGTTTTCAGAATTAACCACTACTGGGCGAAGGAGCGAACCAACCAACCAACGGCTAGAGAAAGGAGAGAAGACAAGAGATAGAGCAGCCAGCGCGGGAGGAACGCTGACCTCAGTCAGCTGGTAGCGCACCGTGATCCGAAACAGCGACTACCAAATCAGAAAGTTAGCATTACATTTGCGCACTACCGACTCTCTACCTCGTCATTGTTCGCCCACCTCTCGCCGATCTCTTCAGGATCTTCACGCAAAACGTATGCTATGTCCAGATTCAACAGCTGAGGAAAGAGTTACGTGAGATGATGATGATGATGAACAAGACCGGTAACGAAACGTTGCGTCGAAGCAGTTGCAGTTTTTTTTAAATTTCCCCTCCTCCCACATTCGCCATGATCTTTATGAGCATCGTTCACAGTTTAATCACCTGAGCCTCACCTACACCGCGGCCTGAATAGAAACGAAATAAAAACGTGGCCGAACAGGGTGATTAGTATCAAACCATGAGGTAGAATATTTGGATTCGTCGAATTTCGCTCGATTTTCCTCACTCAATGGTGCGAAACCGAAATATGTCCGGCTCCTCATCTCAGTCTGTCTTCTCTGAAGTTGAGGATCAGGAAGAACAAATCTGCGAAACAAGCCTCCTGAGCATTCTACTGGCCCACATTCTGTCGTGGCAATTTTCATTCGCAATTAATCTATTTCCTCTGTGGGCACGTTCAGAACAAGCGCCTTCAAACTTCAGTCTTCGCCAGAGGGCATCAACCCCGGGGTGAATGCCCTCACGTCCTTCAGAATCGGCGCGCTGACTACCTGGCTGACTGGCAAGCACACCAACCAGCCATGCAGCTAGTCAGTCAGAAGTGACGGAAGTTTGTGAACGAGTCGCGATGATGTCTGCGAGCTTGCGGCTCATTTCTGTCTGCAGGTGGCGAGCAGGTGGCGTCAAGCGAAACGACTGCGCAGAGGAACAACAGCCGGAAGCAACAGATTAAGCTTTCAGAAGCGACCTGGGGAGACAGAGGCTTTGCTCCGATTCAAAAGTGCAGGTGCCAACACCTGCACTCTGAAGGCAGCCTTAGCTGTCGTTGGCAACGGCTATTGCAGTATGGACGTTGACGTATCCTTGCTGCTGCGGCCATCTCCGTTGGTGTAGGTTTGCGGAACGCTTGTTGCGAGTCCGCCCGGGCAAAGCGACTCGGTGAGTCACTGAAACAAGTCTCCTCGGCAAACAAAGTCTTTCTTGAAGTTCAAGTTCACCGTCGATTCAGGTCTCTGGATCTTGAAGTGCGACTTGAACTTCTGCTGCATTAGACACGAACATAACAGAAAACGATTCGCAATTCGAGAATTTAAAATTTAGGTTTACATAGCGGCTTCGAACGCTCGGGATGGATGTTGCTGGGCGCGTCATCCGACTCGCGTCATTGAATTGCATCAATCGTTGATGAACCGAGCGACGAACGAGCAGCAAATGAACGCGCCCGCGCTCAAACATTCAGAGAGAATGCTGAAGGGAAAAATTCAGAACAGCCTGGCGTTCCCTCGTGTTTTTCTCCGTTTTTTTTGCCGCAGTTTGCTGTCGTCTCCGAGATGGAATCAGTCGCGTTCTCAGACTCGTTGGGAAAAACAGAAAAGGGGTTTCCTCCGTCATCATTGAGCTATCCGGCTGCCGTTACATTTGGAAAAGCTAGCGGTAATTAACGTAATCGCCGTCAATCATTAACCGGGCCCAGAACGACACTTCCAACGTCCGAATAATTTCCAGGCTCAGGCTTAGCTGTTTGCTCACTGCTCTCGCCGCTCGGCTATCTCTATCGAGAAGTACATGGGTCCGTAATTGTTATTACGTGATTATGCACGAGTCCCATCTTGAGCAACGATTACTGCGTTCATTACCAAATGTAAGCGTAGGCTCTACGGCCACTTGTCTGATGATCATAGCGTTCAAAATTAACGTGACGTCGACAGGGGTTTGATGGAGCTAGTTCCTCAAAAGAGGTCGAGGGAATCTGGCTCGAAGAACACAAGTTCGCTTCATTGATCGAAAACGTCAAGAGTTCAGTTGGCTGATTCTTCTTCGCGTTTTCCACCACCGCCGACATTTGGGACTTCATCCTAGAAAGTCGCGGAGCCGAATTCATCCGGTCGACTTTGAGGTGAAGGAAACCGCCGGGTCGAAGTGAATGGATCGAGGCAGAAAATTGTCATTTTGGAGAGATGAAAATATTATTGCTGTTCCGAAAGTGTTCAATCTTGCAGCGGGAGGCTTTCTTTATGATGAGACACTGTCTGAGTGTTTGTTGTGTGAGTTCGCGCTGAACGCTCTAGGTGAAGACTGAAGCAGGAGCAGCAGCAGCAGCAGCAGCAGCAGGGTTCAATGACCGAGAGAAGTCGGCTCCGTGACTTTTTAACGCTTCATCTTTTAATTATGTCCCCCATTTAAAATGACAACATTCCAGAGCTGAACACAACTACGACTCGAACCAGTCAGTGGTTAAAATCGATCGAGCGAAAATCAATCTTTTGTTTGCTTCGGGACATTTCGCCGAATTCAAGATCCAGAAGAAGATCAAACAATGGATCCTCGAAGTAGATTGAAGTTTTCAAAGAAATCTTCCGCTAGTATCGGATTGCGTCTAAGGTCCGGACGCGAAATGTTTGGAATCCACTTCCTGGTAATGTTCTCTTCCGCGTATTCATTCCAGGATTGTTTTCCGCTTTACTGCGAAAACTCGAGAGCAGCAATGCTGATCTGAATTCTTCACGATACGTAAACTGCGTTTACAGCATTTGCAACACGTGGTGTCACGTCGTGATGAGAAACTCGTTCTGGGAGACGATAAGTTCTCTCTCTTGGCGGCTCAGTCGAGAGAGTACGAAGCTCGCTTGCTTCGAGAACGACATCGGAGAGACGAAGACGACGCCCTCAACGGGTTCATGCATTGTGTTCGAGCCGTGAGATCTAGCTGAGCAGAAGGATGCCGAGCTGGCGCGCAAGCAATCGCCTGTCCGGTTTCATATGTCAAAGAATTCATAATTGATGATCATCCGATACGTCCAGCAGCACCAAACTTTGCACAATGGTCAAACGAGTGTGGTGACGACGACGTCGACAACGACGAGTGAGTGAGTGAGTGATCCAATGTAAAGCAGCGGCAGCAGCCGCCGAAAGTTTGTTGTTTCCTGAGGTCAACGAACCACTTCTCCACCCAGCTACTAAAATTAAATAATTCTGCTAGCGAATTATCATCATGAGATATCATCACGACGCCGCTGCGGAGCGGCGCGGCGGCAGAGGCTGAATCGACGGCCACCAACGACAAGCTTCATATCTTTCGCTTTTCTGAACGGTTAAATTATTTCGTCGAGGTGGTAGTATGGATGGTTGCGGTGTTACGACTGGAAGCGGGACAGCACTCGTTCTGTTTAATGGAGTTCCTATGGAGATGTGTTTCACTTGTCTATCTGTCGGTCTGTTACAACTGTTTCGAACTGGAAGAATCACAGCCCGACGGAGCTGGAGACGCGGACCATATCGACCAACAGGCTCGCCAACTCGGAATTCGCCGACCCCTATCCTTCGTCCCGATCAAAACTGAGAACTCCAACTCGAACAATTGTCAGATCTTCTCACTTGGATCTCAGTTTTTCGGTGTCTGATTCCATCATGGATCGAGAGTAAGAACCGACGAAATCTTGCATTCGGTCTCGGTGGAATACTCCTCCACAACGCTCTCGTTCAAAAACTCTGAGCCCCTCGCTCAGTTGGATGAATTTCTCATCGAGTAACGAGAAGTTGGGGAAGGAAAAAATGGAACGGGAAAAGCAAAGATGACTGCTTCCAATCAAAGAAAGTGGATTCCTATTCAACGGTGATCGTTTTCGTCTCGAGTCTCGACGTCGAGCCATTTTTTCTTCTTAGGTAGAAGCGCTCGAAGAAGCCTGAGATGCCGAGACCAGACTGCACCGGCACTGTGTGAGTAGGACAGTTTAAGAAATGCACTGTTTTTTAAGGTGACTAGCGGGCGTTGTTGTTGATGAGGTAGAGAGAAGACAATAGCGCTCAAACCCGGAAGAGCCATGTGATCACCAGACTTCTCATTCGAGAGGGGCCTCAGTTATGTAAGACGATACGGAGGTGGAGTCTTCGGAGAATCCACACACAGGTAGAAATCTTCTCTTTCTTCTCCTGCTGTTCTCTGTCGGCCGTAGAACACGAGCGGCAGATGATTTTTTTCTAACGGGCAAAGGCTCTCTGATTTCGTCGAATTCAACCCGCTCATTTGTTTTGTGGTTCTACCGTGAACTCAACTAGGAAGTCGAACGGTCCGAGTTCTTTAACGACTTGGGAAGGGATTCGATTCGAGCCTCAAACGACCGGCTGATTTCTGCCACATCGTCAACAGAAGAGTGTTTTCACTCAACAGAAGATAGCTTTTCGACTTTTTTCTAATGTACATGAAACGCAGACAACGTTCGACGATCCCACGACAGCATGATGTAATGCTGGAGCGGTTTGAACCGGGAGTCAAGTTCAATTCACGACCGGCCGTACGTTCTGCTATGAGCCGTTAATCATTTTCGCAGCCTCAAATTATTTATCTATAGGCTTAGCGATGGAACACTTCCCGAATTTCAAAGTTCCGACTTAAATTAGGAGCCGTTGCGGAATAGAAGTCGCGCGTGGTTCAATCTCATGATCAGCCTAAGCCTTAACCTTAACCTACGACCTGCTCAAACCCGAGCCGTCTTGACCTGAGTGAGAACGCGCGAAGGATCAGAATGAAAACGCAAAATCCATCAAAGAAGAGACTACGCATCGCGGGTGACACTCATACAACGGATCAAATTGAATCATCACATCAATGGCCTCGCCTGCCACTAGGTTCTTCAAAACTCCAGCTCAAGATTTCACTCGATGCTCAGAGATCCACTCGAGACCTTTAGGGTTCCCACGGACACTCTGCTAGGAACTTCGATGTTCCCAACTAGAAACTCTGTGGAACGTGAGCGCGCACTTGGATTGGACAGAGAGCCATAGGAAGTGGTGGAAGTGCAGCGATTTCTAGATAATTAGTAAATCGATGTTATCTTTTTCGAGTTTGAACGGTTTCGACTCCCACCACTAGAATCACCGCTAAGCCGTGGCACGGTGGTTAGCGAGCGCCGATGCGCTAACCGACGAAATGTTCGCTGGGGTCGATGACCGTTCGGTCACTCACCTTTACTGACGGCAGACGGCAGAACCACGCTGTTCGGGGGAACCGTAGACGTCTCCGAGTTAGTCGAGTCCACGGTGGATTCCTTGACGTCGTAATCGAACATGTCAGACGTCGCGGGAGTGGAGTACGTCCCGGGCAGAGATTGGTACGAGGAATCGTCTTTGTCAAAGTCGAAGAACTGTTTCTCGTAGCCTTCTTTCTTGATATCGAAAGCGAAGCCGAACGTATCATCGTCCGGGAACAGAATCTGAGTCTGACTGGGACTCTGTGAGCTCGTTGAGGACACTCCACTGCCTCCGCTGACCAACGCCTCGAGATCCATGCTATGGGTTCGGGGGTCGTCGCGCGACTCAGAGCACCTGACTTTCTCTAACCAACACTGTACGGAATCCTCCGGGAGTCTTAAGCACTTGATCGTGTCCTGGTTCACAGTGAAGTTCTCCTCCAAACTGCAGAGAGATACAGAGGGCAAAAGTTCCACGCACGAGTTCGCCTGTGTCAGCTCGAACAAGTCATATGGGCCGGAGCCGAAGTCAACATGCGAGCGCTCGCTTCGAAGCGCTGAAGCAACTGAATCCTCACCATGAGCACCGGTTCTGACAGTGCGCCGGAGCTGCCGCCAGGAGGAGCTGAAATCGTCGCAGTCGTTGTTGCCGACGACGACGGGGGTTGAGGCACCAGAAGAAAGAACTACAACCACCGCCAGAATCGTATAGGTACAGTTGAGATTTGCTTTAGGTTCGCCGACCTGAATCTCTCTGGGAACACTGGGTTACTGGGCCTGAGAAGCGGTGACATAATCGAGCAGTGATCGCCTCTTCGAAGCACTTGTGAACCTCCCCGATTCATCTTCCGTCACCTTACCCCCCCGACGTCTCGACTAATGATCTTTTGTTTCGCATGAATCACGTTTAGGTGTGCTGCGTACTACACAGTATGTGGGTGCCAAGCTCGCAGTGTGCTCGGGTATGGGCGCACATTACATCGATTCAGTTGTGAACAGAAGATAGAAGATCGTAGCATATCGCGCGAAATTTTTTCGTTTCTGTAGGTCGAGGCCACTTGTTCGAGTCTTTGTCGAGCGTTACGTGAGGCTGATAAGAGCCCATTGAAAACAATTCCTAGGCCTAAAAATACAACAGAATGACCTTTATCCGACTCGACGATGGCATGGCTGTTCTTAGCCGCGGCACGAGCCAATCGATCGCGACGAAGCGCCATAACTACCGCCGGTCCCGATACCGTACCACAGTACGAAGATTAGGTGGAGCAGAAACTCCCAACGAACGGTCAGTGCCAATATAAAGGGCCGTACCTGAATATATACGGTTGGAATGACATGGAATATGTAGTTAGAATTAGCAGGATAGCCATAATTATTGTTGAGGGTTCAAATTAGATTTCCTTCGAGGGATGCCGGGGGCTGAACGCGATATGGAATTTGGATTCGTTGACCAGTAAGTAAAACTACTAAATCTTGGCGCTGATAGCATGTCGAAGATAAACAGATAACCGGTTGAGTGTCTGATTCGAGTGGAGAGAAGGCAGCAACTCAGAACCCGATAGAGAAGCCCATGCTTTCTTATCGGATTCGCGTGACGAATGCCATTTTTCACCAAGCCTAATCATTTCCAGAAAAATGATAATCCGCCGCAAAAACCATACCAAAATAGTTTTCGTCGAACGTTCGGTACGACTTTCGTAACAAATCGTCAACGGTCCGCCTCGTTCTCGAAGGATTTTCTCTAGTTGGTGTTCGCATTGTTTCCACAAATGTTCTCCCAGGATATATCGGTACAAGACCTGAACTCCTCGATGGAGACACAGGAGCTTGAGGTTTCTTGAACATCTGGCCGTCATGGATCGATCGAGATCAATTCTAGAAGAGCTTCGAGGTGGCGTTAACCAAACGAGCCACGCGTAAAATGTTCGCTATGACGAGAGTGCAATGGAATCACCGATCTGGCAGACTTGTGACTCAGTGCGTTGGGCGAAGTATCTGTTCCGAGTCGATGAACCTGCCAGATAGTTCAGTGTTTGGCTGTACAAGCCTCGACTATTCGAATCAGACACGGAATCAGTGATGTTACTCGAGTCATTTCACACTGATTGTGGAACATGGCGGATGAATATTCACCTGACGCGTATGATGTAACGAAATCCAGAGATCGAGCCGATCTGAGCTCAGTCGAGGGGAGCCGCGAATGAAAAGGATTTGAAATCGAACATTTCCGAACAGATGACAAAACTCAACATATATATTAATGTCAATTCGAAAGTTTGAAATCAAAAGAGCAGGGATCGCGGAGTTCCGCAAGCGCGATCGGCAACCCTTGTCTGAAACCTGCGAATTACTTCGAATGTTCTTCTGTTTCGACCGTGGTTGATGCGGTGGAAACTCATTCGAACAGAGCCATCGACAGAAAATTGAATTCATTATTGGAAATTGATGAGCGAACACAGATAAGAGCAGCATCCAGAATGAAGATATTCGAAGGATAGTTCCACGCTTGATTATATTGCAGACACCAAGCACACTGCGGGAAGCCATTTGATTAGATAGCTCTCCGGGTCGGAACTTGGTGTGCAACCCATGTAGTCTCAGGAACTCTCGACCTGCGGATATTGAGCAAGTAGAATGAGCGAAAGAGTTTCGATCTTGATATCGGGAGAATCTTCCGTGACGGATTCAGTTATATTCCTAGGAGAGTAAGTATAGAAGGTCCAGAGTAATCCTTTCGTTCCAGGTGAAGAGAGCTTTTCGTGAAGAAGTCGCCATCAATCTGTAACAATGTCGAAGGTTTCGCCTCCGTCCGGTATATTGATGGTATTGCATGTTTGGCTTCGGTTGAAAAATTTCTGAGCACTTGTGTAGCTAATCCTCAACAAAAGAGCTCTTCGAATATAATCCCAAGTTTGCCTTGCGTACACTACGAAATTTGAGAATGGGGTTGGGAACACGGCGACGTAGTTCACGGATGTACGCTGGATCGCGGCCTTGAGAAGCTACATTGTTTTCCAGAGTCATCCAATTAAGGAAATGCTTGACGAGCTCTTGACCAACAGTTCGGTGGCCGTTGGGCGCTTCAACTCTTTCCTTTTTTTGTTCACTGCATGAAATTCCCGGAACATTGTGTTGAGCTGACACTGAAGCCGCATCCAGGGATGCGCCAGACCATGACAATAATTTTCATGTTTCCAGAGGCGGTGACGGAGTACAAAATCACGATGATTTCCCCGACGGAAAGTCCCCGAATGCACGAATATTGAACTCTTCTAATTCAGAAGCTTTCAACATTCGATACGGCTATCCTTCGAGAGCTAATTTCCCTCGTTTCTCGTTTCAGCTCGAATAAGACAAAGTGAGAGATCCCGGGAGACTGCTTTACTTGTGTGAATGCTGGTGGCGTTATTGACCGATGAACTCCCACCCTCGACGCGAAATGACTGAATGAGGTTCTCTCGAAGAGCTTACTTCAAGCTCTCCCCTTCTCTACGTAGGTAAGCTGGATGCGGCAATGTTTTAAGGAGGGGACAAAGATGGCGCTGGTGGATACTGAGTTCTTCAACATGCCGTCAACGGCGCCTTCTAGTCAAGAAAAGGCCCCGAGTGGGACAAAATCAGCTGCGAACGGTTTCCGCCGATTTAGAGCTTCCGAATTCAGATTCCACTTCCAGAATGGATCCCCGAAGCTCATTTCTCGAGTTAGCAAGCGTTTAGGAGGCGCGTGTTCTCACGAAACCGTCAAATCGGTCGATCTTCGACGAAATCTCGATGAAATCGAAGACATTCTCACAGTGGGAGAAGAATTTTCGTGTCGCTGGAACACTGAGTGAGCTCTCAGGATTCCTTGAAGCCAAAAAAAGAACTTGAATGCGTTTCACCATTGCGTTGATGAGAAATGCTTGCCTCACCATGCTTTCTCTGAATGTCAATTTTGACGTGAAAACGTCTTACTCTGGGACTGGGGTACAGCTTGTTCGTACTTCGTCATTCATGCAACGAAATTGAAACGAAATTACCGGCCCGAAAATGCCTTGAAACTTTGTGTGTCATGAATAAATGATGTTCCAGTTTGTTCCACAAGATTGCAAATTTACGGGAAGAGCTCTCATTCAATTTTTGTACTCGAGTGAGACACATGAGGGGTCGGCCGAGTCTATTTTCGGAGATACCCTAGAAACTCGAAATTCTGCATGAATAATTGTCTTATTCGGAGTCAGGTCAACGAAATCGAGTGCGATTTTTGGCAAAATGAGCGCTGTGCAGCTCATGTCCAGGAGCGCGATTCAACTTGGGGTGAAACTTCTCAACGTGAACGGTATTCCCAGAAGACGATTCGAATTCCGGGGATTCCTCTAAAGATTCCAGATATGGCTCATCGGACGGATCCTAAATTGTGCATTTCTACCAGGTTGGACAATCTGAGGTGACGGTGTGATGGTTGATGAATCCGGAGAAGATGGATCAAGAATGAGACATCGAACTTTGCGGGCCTGTGAACTTTGAAGCCGCGCTGCAGTTCTACTGATTGTGAGTGAGACACATTACAAACAACGATGTCGGCTGAATCATCGTTTGGGAAAATTAGCTGTCGCCTGCCATCTACGTCGCGAAAAGAACCTACTCATTCTCTGCCTGGGATACGCATAGACTTCGGAATAAGTACGCCAACGGGCGCCTTGCGCCGCAATCGGTATTCGGTTGTTGTCATCATGACGCGTCTAAAACCTAAAAGTCTGCATGAAGCAAAGCGGAAGGCCGCGAATTCATCCCAGCCGAAGATAAGACCTAGAACGAGTACAGAACGAGTGCATGCGTTTCGGACGCGCCTTCGGAATGTTCCTTCGAAGACGTTAGTGACTATGGAGTCGCCGTCGACTTCCGATGGCCTTCAGATGGATAATATTTACAATACTTGGTTTTCTGGCTGAAATTTTCCTGGATAGAACCCCGCTGGAATCAAATTCTCGATCACCTGGTCCAAAGTCAAGTTTTTCGGTCCATGAGCGAATACAATGGGCCTCGATCAATGGGTACTAGTTCAAGTGGACTAGTACCGATATATGTACATCAAAGCTCAAATTGTCCAAGAAATCCCATCTAAAGACGATTCATCATGCGATTTTTCCATGTGTATATCTCCAAAAGTGGTGAAAGTTCGTACGTAGGGAATGTCGTAGACTCGAAATGCCTGCTGAAAGATCTCGAGCCTCCCCAGAACAACATCGGAAGGCTCGTCCAGAGGCGACAAAGTTCCATGTCTTACTGCCAGACATTTTTCCGGTAGATTTTGTCCATGATCCATTCTAAACAACGGGGGTGGATTCTCCGGGAGAGGAACCCGACCCTTGTAGTGATGCTCAGTCCAGTTGATTATGAAAACGTGCGATACTTCAGTTCTTACTAACTCTCTCAGAAAATGAATTTGGTCATGAGTGCAAAGTATGCGATCGCTTGTGATTTGTGAGGTATTAGAGGAGGGTCCATTCGGGAATGGCTAGTTTCTTGGCTGAGCACTCTCCTGTGGAGAACACTTTTCAGTTTGAACTTTGCAGCTGCTATTTCGAACGGTGCAAATCTCATGAAGTCTTAAATCTGAGCAAGAGAAGTAGATATCGGTACCCGCCGAAACCAACCAATTTACCTGAGTTGGATTATCTGACCTAAAGACTCATCTCGCCACGAATTCCTTCCATAGAATCACGCCGTTTACGTCATGAGGGCTGCTACGGTTTTGTCGGTCAGGTTATCAACGTACCCGTCGACGTCGATACTATGGTCAAGTGTCTGCCGCGGTCTCTACACAATGCTGTAGCTTGTAAATGTGAATCTGGAGAAGACCACATCATTCTAAAATACTTCACCCCGCACTTCTTCTTCTGAATCGTCGACTCCAAAATCGAAGAAACATGCTCTGCTTCTCAACATCTGGCAGCAACACTCGCTTGACGCGTGGAACCGATACCACTACATGCCAACAAAACGGCGCGGCAGCATTCTGTTAACGAAGAACGGATACAAACCTCCACACTCTAAATTTCATGTCTTCCATACTAGCCGCGACGTTCGTTGGACGTTTCCACGCAACACAACGGTAGTATCGGAGATTCTACCACTCCTGATTTTTTTTTCTCGGAGGCCTTTGGCATCCACCATCGCCGGAAGAAAACCCCTACTAACGCATTCTTGCTCTAATTTTTCTTCAAGTTTCCCAAAAAATCTCCGATTCAGAACCGATCGATTTCATTTTCTGAAGGAAGACACGGAATGTGCTCTGAAATCGTCAAATCGGTTTCCATTTCTTGGTAATTCGGTCGCGTTGGAAAGCCGGAGCTAGAGCGCGGTAGTTCTCGATGTTTCGAGTCGCTAGTACTCCAGCGCGAAATTCGCCGACCCTTCCGGGAGGCGCATATTCCTCCGAAATTCGTTCTTAAGTCGATGGATACACCATATCCAAGACGTTTGACGAGTTCTTTTCGAGTCCGGCTACGCGATAGAGTTCCTTTTGGAGCGAACTTCTTGTAGACTTTGATCTTTCCCGAACCAAACTATGAGCCTCCATTCTTGAGAGTACGGAGCGGAGCTCTGGAAGTCTGATCGCGGGAAGTCGACTGTTCTCCCGCTTCACTTTGTTCCTGTATTCTGTTCAACAGGATCACGATTTACTCGATAAGGTCTTCTGAGGTAGTCTTTGGTATTTACCAGGTAACGCCTCCAATGCTCCAATACTCTAATGCGATTCACGACGATCTTCCGTGACCCCGAAGGTGGACGATTCCTCTATGAAAAGACGCGGGGAATCGGGTGTTTCAGTTCTGGGGGGCTGTCATCAATGGTTGATGAGTGAATCAGGAGTATGGCCGGAAAGATAAGAAGATTTAAAACTTGAAAGGTGGAAACTAACAATGAGTTCTCTCGCTACGCCTCTTCTCAGCAATTGAAAAAACACGGAGAATCGCATAGAATTGCCGGTTCCCTTGGCATGGGACTGCGACCGTGCTTCGGCGGGGTTGATTTCTGGCTTCATGGAGCATCTTTGTTAATTTGGTTCGTTCCTCCTGGTGTTGGGTTGTGTCCGAAAAAGGGATCAAACGGCCGATTGTCTTGTGGTTACACGGCTAATCTTGGAACCAGAACTCGATGGCGGTGGTTCGAATCTCGACGACCGCCGGGATGCACGCTAGGCGGAATGTACACCTGTGTGCACGTCGCCGAAAAACATGTCTGCGGACAAATCGGGAGTGGCTTCAACGGTGTCCGATCTGTGACCAGACTGTGACCAGAGCCCAAAAAACCTCCATCGAGCTTGGTCCCCCGAAACGAAGGGGTCATGGACGGATGAAGATGCATGAATACCAATACCTATATCGATACCCAAAATCGGATTCGGCCGCGCTGTGGAATGGCCAAACTTGCATCCGAGAGACCGGCAACCTTGCGCTCCTCAATTTTCAGCCGTCAGTGAAGACCGCCCGCCATGGGTCGTCTGGGTTCTCACGAATAAGAACCCAGAAACTATCAATTGAAGATTCGATCAAAAACGTCCTTTTCCCATCAACTCAAGGCATTCGAAGTAATCCTGAAGGTTGATTCCGACAACCCCCACTCGTGCGGCGGTGGACTTCCCTCTCTACCACCGGCTTTCTGACTCTTGAAGGACCGCTCTCCCCCGACTGCATCCTATTTCCTCCTAATAACGGATCACCGGTATTCCGTGAAGATGAAGTCCACGGTATAGTCAATGTTAGGCTGTGTTGAGTCGACGTGGCCAGATAAAATCTCAAAATGATTTGCCTTGTCCACTTTGGAGTTCGAGGAGACGATTCGTTTGATAACTGGATAGCATGGAAAAGATTTGAGTCATCGAATCTGAGGGGCTGCGCGCTTTCCACGGAGATCCACAAGCGCCGGGGAGAAGTGTGGCGGCAAGAAGCGAAATCTGATGTCAATGTCACACGCAACATCCCCTGTGACGAGATGTCCTGCACTGTCCTTGTCTAGATGAGGTGCGATATTTGCCCAGCCAGACCCGAATGGTTTCAAAATGGGCCGATAGTGTGTTCCATTAGGTATTTCGCTCGATCGTCATTCCAGCCACTTGACGCTTGTCCCTCGTCCGCGTCTTGATTTGCTAGAACTGAGTGAACGATCCCCACTGATAGAATGCGCCAGAAGAACGATGTTTGTTCTTGATTCGACATTCAGTGTGCCAGGAACGATTATCAGCGTTTATTGTGAGGTTGATTTTTGACCACATTGCAGCTCGATCGATTTGCTTATTCCTCGATATCGGAGCGATATTTCTGTAGGGTGCGAGCCTAATGAGCCATTTAACAGCTGCCTCGTTTCAGCTGCGAGTTTCTGTGTTGCTGATGATTGTTTTCTCGTTTCACTCGCTGTGTCAAGATGTGGCGTAACTTTCTACACTTCGCAGCACATTAGCATTGTCTGTAATTTTGACAAACAGGTTCTTTTGAGTAGGAACTGCAGTCTGACGACGCTTCAGTTGACGATTCGGAAATATAATCAACTGAGATTAAAGTTTTCCAAGAGCGATTGCAGCTACCGAGGGTTTCCAAAGTTCTCTCGAGATCTCGAGGAGTTTCACTTCCGTAGTAGAAGATATAACTGAGACGTCGGAATGAAGTCAGACGTGGAGCCCGACGACCCACTGATTCATGATTTGAGATTGTGGACTTTCTCCGAGGAAGAATTTCTCTCGGTTGCCAATGTTAGGGGTCACAACATGATGCGACCGGTAGCTTCAAGCGTCCCTGTTGGCAGCTCCGACTGCTTCCCTTATATCACCCGCTTGGTGGAATTTTTCGAGACCCAATACGCCTGACTCACGGGGGTCAGACCGACACTTGGGAAGATACTTTTGATTAATTCGGGCGGGTTTTCCATGATGGTTCGCTCCCCGAAGTCACCGAAACCGATTAGTATCTCATTGCACGATGCACGAGAAAGAGCATGCACGATGCGTTTGTTTTCGCCGGGAAAATCCAACTAGAGTTTTTCCTCTATACTATTCGATTCCTATGATTTCTCAGGGGGCCGTTCTCATTAAGATTCAACCAGAAAGGAAGCGATCCTATTGACGGACCTATGGCGTGCAGCTCTGTGGCCGACGCGACGCAACCTTCAGCTCTTTGGTGTATTGCATCAACCTCCTCCCCGATATTGTCTTGAGTGGAAAGCTACCACATTGACTCCAATATTCAGATACTTCAAGTCCGATTTCATCATTTCCGACTCGCTTCGAGCAAGTTCGTGCATTGAACGATCCACTCACTCCACATTCCACTCCTTTCGATCGACGAGCCGGCCACCGTGCCGCTTTCTTGATTTCATTGACGTCGCATGTCCTTTCAACGCGATCACTGATGGGATCGGCTTTGTTTTTGAGTTCACGACGTGTAAATACGGAATGAAATTTCTCTAAGACTGAAGGTGGGCTCACGAAAAGTACTTGATGGGAAACACTTCACCTCTCAGCCATAAATCTTTGATGAGATGCTGAGCCACTCACCGGATTTACTTTATTCAGCGGGCATCTTCAGTTTTACTCGGAGAAATAAACGGGCACTCTCCAATTAATAAGCGAGCTCAATGTGATGATCAGGTTCCGCGCGCTGGAGCGCGGAGTCGCAACGTGGTTTTTCCGCGGCGCTGCCGTTTAGTGTTCCTTGTTACACACACGAGAATGAATGTCCGCTGATTAGAATGAATACGGTGCATATGGACAGGCCGCGCCTCGAGCTTCCGAGTTCCGGTGACAATTTCAGGAAGATATCCGCCCTATAGGCGATTCTGCCTTGGATTTCTTGTACTCGTTGCGTCGGAGAGACCGTTCAAGGTGCCAGCTCTCGATCGTCTTTCGCGTGTTGTCGAATACAGTTTTTGTCCACTATCCCTGAATATGAATCTATTGCATTTCGCATGGGTCTAGGAGCACCCTCAATACCAAGGACATCATGAGGAAAGGTTTTTAGTAGAGAAAGAACAGAATAAATCCGCGGAGCAAAAACAACGATCCTTTCGACAATGAGACGTATAATTTCTTTTATTGATCTTGGACTTAGTTCTTGTTGCCTTGCACATTTTGGCAAAATTCGAATTTAGGAGGTCGATACTTCTTGCTCGACTGAGGATTATTAATAAATACAAAATAACTATTTTTGCATCTGACAGTTTCCGACGTACAAAATAACTCGTCTCCGATGAAACTGCCGCCAGGAAATTCCTGCGTGGATGTGGGTTCAATCGTCTGGGTGTGAGTCAGCTGCTCACAGCCCGCCTTCGTCTACGATATTCTCTTCCGTTTCTCTCTCTCTCTCTCTATGTACAGTATATTCACAAGCAAATCCGGCTGCCAGCTCCCAACAAACACTCGTCTCGCACCGTCGATGATCTTCGATGCAGACGCCGTTCACACTCGGAATGCACTCCACCTATCAGTTTTCAAATCAACTAATGTTCAACGAGACTTGCTCACGTGTCAGATGCTATCAAACTGCTCGAATCATGCATGTGTCGATGTGTTTTGCAGAGCACAAATGCCGTCAATAGCTTTTGGAGAAAGGATCTCGTTGTGCTAGATAACTTCCATCGAGCTTTCTTCTCTTTTAGAAGCAGCGACCGGGTTCTTGAGAGGGCCAAACGGATCTTCGTTGGCGTTGAGAGAGGCAGCGCTGGTCGTTGGCGGGACGTTCTCCTGATTGACAGCCTCCTGCGGACAAAAATTCAGTTTGATTCAGGGAATCGACGAAAATCTATGAGGTCGGCGGTGATTTGAATCAAGGTCGACAGTTCAGTGATTCTAAAATTCACTTCGAGTTCGGTTTCAAAAACAAAACCTTGCGGTTGATTGGACAACCGTATTTTGACACCGCCTGACGTGCGATCGGAGCTCGCTGCTCCACCGGCTCTTATTTCGTTTTCATGGCGAGAAAGTCTTTCTCGCATGGCCATTGAGTAAAGTTTTGAACTGAATCGGAGATGTCAGCTTTTGTTTCCTTCTCGTGACGGTCTTGAAATCATCACCGCAAGTACTTGTACAGATAGCGCGCTTTCTGCGCACTTGACATCGGACACCATATCATACCTGATCGTCCCAATCGATCTTGAATCTCGTCACTCGTGGATTGGTCGCCAGAATGTTTCGGACGAGCTTTTCGTAAACAGGTGTGGCTGGCGGATTTTCCTTTAGCTCCGCGTCGGCGTAGTCGACGTTGACGTAGTACCTGCAGCATGAGAAACCGTTGCTATTATTCCGCCGAAAATTTGAACCTCGGAATCAGAGCCCTAACTGTCAAGTTCTGAACTTCCACTTTGGAGTTCGCTGCAGCTTCTGACCGTCAAATGGTGAAACTAGAACGTCATCGTTCGATTCCCAGCAATAACTCACCCAACTCGTATGAACTCCTTTTCTTTGTAAGAGCACGTCAATAGAACGACGGTGACCCCCACTAAGTCCTGCATGGGGATCCTCGACGGGTTTGGCGGGTCTGCCGTAAACACGAACATATGCCTTCCCTCGGGCACCGGCCCCACAAGAATCGTGTCCAACACCTGGATCGAAATTCGATGCTTTCATTCGAGATTCGCGCAAATCAGAACAAAACAGTTCCGAGCACAAATTCTGATTCTGTCTTTCGGAATAACTTACTTGGTCATACTGTTCACTTTCAGCGCTTCCAACGTAGATAATCTTCCATTCGAGGTCTTCTTTGAGGTCCTCGATGCACTCGAAGGTGATTTCGAATTGAAAAGGCTTCAAAAACGCGGATGGGTTGTCGTATACAAGAACGTTGCAGACGTGAACTTTGGCCATACTGAAACACAAACTGAAATCAGTGATCGACGAACTTGGAAATACCGGCTCTGCTGAACTTCTGGTCATAGGCGAGGGAACTCGAATCGAGACAGCAACTCGGATTCCTGGCTCTCATTCAAGCATTGGAAACTTGCGATTGTCACGAGCACAAGATGAATCAGTAAGTTCGCAACACTGACTCCGGACCCACTCGATGGAAAGCGGCAAGTTCGAGCTCGTCCCAAAAAGCGGCGAATGATCGAGTTTGACGTTCGTTACCTTGAGTAGTGAGTGGAGTTTTCCTTTGTTGCTGAAGTTCGAAGTTAGAGTTTGACTCGGAACTTTTCGGTATTTCACCAGAAGGTAAGCGGGAATCAAAGGCACACTGAACGCGGAATCAATCTCCGAGTGAGAATCGGCGGGAAACGATGCGGTAACAACAGCATGACAAAACCAACAACCGGTAGATGTCAACGTCGCGGCTTCAGTTGGGCGGGAAAAGAGCGCCCGAATCGGGTGGAGCGTTTCAGCAGGAGGCGCCAAATACGCACCTCCAAGAAATTAGGCTCGATAGAACGGGACTGGTAGTTACTTGTGTATTCGGATTCGGACTCCATCGACCAAGGGTCACGATAAAGATGAGGATCGGGTTTTCCTCTGGCATGAACTTTATTCTTCGCGTTTCTCTCGCCAACTGTAAGCCTCATCGATCACCTTACCCCGTGAACTTTCCTTCGACTGTCGCAGCCGATCGTGAACGAGCTCTTGATAAACTCCTTAGAAACGTCATCGTGCTCGGAATCGGCGAACTTGGTGACATTGTGAATCCCTCCGATCTGAGAAGCGATCTCAGCCGAAGAGCTGCCGAATTGAAAAAAAAAAATTATCT
This sequence comes from Neoseiulus cucumeris, assembly GCA_021527715.1. NCBI lineage: Eukaryota > Metazoa > Arthropoda > Arachnida > Mesostigmata > Phytoseiidae > Neoseiulus > Neoseiulus cucumeris. The sequence continues at coordinate 970,380 of JAJSRV010000035.1, read as the reverse complement.
CCGTTCTCTTCCAAAGCGATGTTCTTCTTCGGAAATTTCCGTTCCGAAAGATTGGAGCTCGTAATCAGTACATTTCGCTTCGGGCAGCGGAAACTGTCGGTTTTCGCCTACTGTGCAGCGTTCTACAGTCTGTCGAGCTCTGGATAGATGAGCTCAGACGACTCACGCAACCGAATTCGAGTATGACGCTTTCGTGGCTTGTCACAGTAGAAAGTCCCCCAGTATCAAGTTCACATCTTCGGAGACGCATTGGTCAAAGCATATACGGTTGTAGCACATCTCCAGCGCTGGCGTACAGATGGCTCAAGCGAAACGTCGCCCGTGATGGTCAAGTCCCACTTGGCGCCTTGCATGACTTTCACTCTGCCGTGTCTAGAGCTTCTGACCTAACGATAGCGCACTGCCTCCAAAAGTTTCTTCCTCGAGGTTCCGATCGCCAAATCCATAACAAGCGCTTCGTCTGATAGTGAGAACTTCGACTTGATCGATTCCACAATTTTTCTACGAGTGATCTTGCCGACAGCCCCGATGACTCCGTTCTGGGATTGCTTGCTAACGAACGTCGCATTCTGTCTCGCATGAATCAGATGTTCTTAGAGGAGTCCTTCATAGGCGTCCAGGCGGGATCGCAAAAAAGCGCGAAAGTTCTCTTCGTTTACGCTTTCATCTGCGAACCGCTTATCTCCATCGTATCTGCGCCCTCTGAGTCGGAAGTCCTGCCAAGCACACAGGAGGACGGTCTTGATAGCCGATAAACGATTTCTGACGTCATGAGAAGTTTTATTCTTGAGCCACTCGGGGAAAGTCGCATCTCCACACACTCTCCGGTGGTACGAACACGGCTCTTGATTCTTAAGAAGAGCGAGAAGACGATGCCGGATATTTGATTTGCGAGTTGTTTTCATCCGCCATATCGCTTGTCATGTAGATTTGAGAAGCGCTATTCCCGTTTGTCTGAATTCACCCTTTTCCAAGTATCCCATTTAATTCGTCAAAACGTCAGTGAAAATGGGCAGGAATATATTTGTAGAGGAGGCAGGGACGATTCGTCTCATAAGGAGAAAGAGAAGAAAGAGAGAGGTACTTGGCTGGTACCGCGGAGCGGCAGCGTTTTCAATCGAGTCGACTCCGTGCGAGTGTTCCTTGTGCCGGCCAGGTAACTTGTGCTACCTAACTAGAGCTCGTGTGATATGTTATCATTAGAGCTTGGAAGTTCAGGCATTATTCATTAATCGCCCTCCATCAATTCATCGATAAATTGATCGGAAGCCGATCATTCGATGATATTCGCCCAACATAGTCATGGGCTGAAATTATCAGGCACTATTTGACCGAATATCCATCAATTCATATTGATTGATGGAGGTTCAAAAATGATTAATGCCTGAACTTCCAAGCTCTAGTTATCATTATCTTCGCCCTTGAAGCCGGACACGTCTCGATAGTCTGTGTCAGCATCGGTTTCGTTTGAAGACTCTGCTACAAAATCAAACTCCACAATCAGATTTTTCCTCAGCATTCGTTCCGAAAGTGATTGAGAATCCAGATCCCTTTCCTCAGAAGATTCAAACACGAACATTTATTATGACGAGACGAAGCCGAAGTCTTATTCTATCTTTTTGTGACATGATCTTGATTGATGGAAGAGCATTGGAGACGGACATATTTCCCTCGGCTCAAGTTCTTTGGCGTCTCATTTCTCAATAAATTATCCTAATTCACTTGATTGTTCCTCTATAAACGTCAAGAACCTCCGTTACGGCACACTACGCGCCGTAATGGTTCGGTTTAATTCAGTTTCGAGATCAGTATCATAGGTTTACGACTCGAACCTTCATGTACGCCAGCGAGTCTCTCTACATGGGGCTGAGATAGCTGCGTCCGTTTGAATCGAAGAGCTTAATGACCTGCCCGAGTATCTACAAATTGAAATGCAGCCTCCAGGAGAACAGCTCCAGAATGACAATATGGTACATTTTGATTCTAGGACTGCGAAGGCCTCTGGTGTGCGGGACCTTGAACATGAGCACACCAGTTTCCGCCTTATGCTAGGTTTCAAAATGCAGTTGATGTTTATATCCATTGATTGATGGCCCTCGAACTAAACCAATCCTGCGTAGACTTTCCCCAGAAATTCTCAATCGGCGTTCAGTAATAATCACAGGATATCACAGGAGACGTGATGTGCTCGATGTCGGCGCTCAAGAGTAGTTCCACTGATCGCCGAACTTGTCGTCGTATTTTCGGCCGTCTATTGCATCCAGAGCCGATGCGACCCTTCTAACCGATGACCTTTTCATGAAAAAAAAAACATGGTATCACACATCGATTATTGTGAAAACTAGATAAACCGCGACACGTTCATTCGAAATTCCGGTTTTGAATCTTTCTAAGGGAGAAAAACAGAAACTCTTACTTCTCGAAAACTCTCTTCTCCAGACGTCGTCTGGTCGTGTCTTCAGCTTTCTTGATATCCGACAGTCCTTCTGTATCCTGGAAATGAAATCATTTCCAAGTTGGCTCATTGGCAGTTATGACGACAGCAATAAACACTTGAACTTGGATTTTCCGGGCCTCAAGCCTACCTTCTTCTTCCTGCGCTGGCCTTTCTTCGGCATGGTGAGATCTATCCCTATTTCAGCCTGAATATCCCTAAGGAGCTCCGGGTCTTGCCAGTCCAGCTGCTTTGACGTCGACGGCTCCAAATGTTCCTCATCAGGGTTACTGGCGTTGCCGGCTTCGTCGCGGGCGATGATTTTCCCATGGAACGGACACTGGAACGGACATTAGGTTGGAACATTCAGAGCGAGCTCAGATGGAAGAAGTATCGGAATTCAACTCGCAGACTATCTCTTGTAAAGATACCTTGTAACGATCCTTTCGAGGGCATAGTTTCCCTGAAGGAAGGGGAGCTCTGCAACTCCACTTCACGGCCTCGAACGTGCCGCTGAAGTCAATCTTCCTCTCTCTTAGCATGGCTTCACCAGCGCGCTTCTGCAGTTCGTTCACTTGATCATCATCTCGGGGCTTGAGGAAACCGTTCGGAGACTCGATTGGTATCACCTGGAATGTGATTTATCGTTGGTCTCAATATCGCGTCCATTGAAAAGTACTTCTAAAATTTGGATTTTGAGGAATTGAAAGGAATACGTGGATCTTTCTCAGCCCACCAATGTCTCACCTGAACAGCCGTTTCCAGCTTCTCATCCTCCCAATGGTAGAGATCGAGATCGAAGTTCTTTTTCGGAGCTTTCTTGAGGAGTTCTTGTTTTCGGCTCAACGGTTTTGCTTTTTTGGCTTCTTTAGAGCATCCCGCAACGGGCTCCATCGGATCCGGCTCTTGGGCAACTTTTGGGTAAGGTTTTTTGAATTCGACTTCATCATCTGCAAGGTCTGCCGAGGCCGATACTTTTGGATCCATTTCTTTACGAATTTTCTTGAAGACGGCGTGTCCGGCATCTTGTTCTTTTTTCCGTTTCGCCTGCCGAGAGAATCTCTCCACGAGACGCTTGTACTGAGCAGCCCTCGAAGTTGGGTCGATCTCTTCCTCCATGACGTTCCGTTTCGGTTTCAGCAGCGGCTTCTCCGGCGGAGGTTCGAGACCTATGTGGAAAAGGGAATAAACTGAATCACAACCTCATTCATGGATCGTCGAACTCTTTGTGCCTTAGGTGATGAATATTGAGCAAATATTTGGGAATAAGTGATCCTTGAGGTTGCGTCCAAGTCGAGGGACCCTTATTCGGCGTGAATTTTCTCACCATACTCGGCTCTCATATGCGGAGGAACCTGCTCCTCCATCATTCGCTGCTCCACTTCCTCGAAGTCGCTGTCATCATCCGACGAGTCGCCACCCTGTCCTCCTGTGCGAACCGGAATCTCGATTTTCAAATCATCCAATTTCTTGTCGAGTTTCTCCATACGTTCTTTGAGATCAATCATCCGTCGAATTTGGTCGGGTGGAGCTCCATGTATTTTACTCAAGTTCTAGAATGGAAATGCTGACAATCACTTTTCATCGTCATGAACGTGGAAACCACTCAAAGGTTTGTTCATTCGGAACAGAGTCGTTCTCTTCTACGTTGAGAGATTAATATCTTTCATAACAGTTGTTTGGAAACAATCCGGTGCCTCAAATGAATCTTTCCTGTTCGCTCATCGATCATGTTTCGGGCGGATTTATACTGATATTGCCTAATTGTTCTCGCCCACAGTCCTCTCCGACATCAGCTCATTCGAAGATCCAAGGACGCAGCTGATCGTACCGTTGGTCTCACCTACTCGGTCAGACCGGTTGCGGAGAGTACGTTTTACAACTATACCAACTACGACGGTAACTATAACACATTGTCTCAGCTTGCAGCTCCGTGTGGCTAAATCAAAACCTAACGAAAAGTACAAATTACAGCTCAAAATGAGGGGTTGCAGATGGCTAGTATTGGTCGTGATTATCGCCGGTGCAGTGCATTTCACGAACGCCGCGAAAGGAAGAGGTCGCGGCCGATCTCGTAAAGGTTCAGGAAGCTCGCGATTCATCTTCTTCCAGAACACCAAACGCAAGGATTACTACGACAATCCCAATGTGAATGCGATTTGGTGTTTTTTTGTGAAGTTTTGAAGTTCGGGAGTTGCCATTCCCACGAAACTTCGACTGAAACGCATTCAACGTTGTTTCAGGGTGCAGTGATAGAGAAAGCCTCTCATTTCGATTATGAATTCTTCCTCGGCCACAAAATCATCTTCGTCTGCGTAGCACGAGGCTTGCCACGACCAAAAATCACTTGGTTCAAAGATGGTGTGGAACTGTTAGGTCATCCGTACTCTCAGGTTGGTGTTGACTGCTTCCAGTGGCTTTCGTTTAAGTGGACTCGTGTCTCGAAACCGATTCAATGGTTTCCCTTGACGATGTTGGCAGCAATTAATTTCGATTTCAGATCTCCGAGTGGCAGCAGCAAGAGAATCGCATAAAGTCGAAACTCGAAATCGATCCAGCTCGTCAAATGGACTCCGGCAACTACGAGTGTCAAGCGGACAACAAGTACGCCATCGATCAGAGATCGTTTAGAGCGGATTTCTCTTCGCTGCCGAGTTGAAATCGAAGCTTTGCAGTTCCCACATTCGGCGACTCTGGTGGCCAGGCTATTGCCGACGGAGGGCCCACGTCATCTAATAAAGTATCGGTTCATGCAACTGCGTCATCAGAGACAAGTGTCGGCCTCATCACTGATCGATGTTCTTTTCCACTGTAGTGGTACGCGGAGTATGAAACTCGTTTAGTTCAGTCGGCAGAGAAACAAGCGGAAGCCAATAGAAATACTTTTTGTTGGATCAGTGAGAAAAAATGGAGAACAAAAATGAAGGCCTACCTTCAGCCACTTCTGCACCAAAGGAATGTGATGATCTTTCAGGAGTTTTCGAAAATCCTTGAGTTTGGAAACAATGTCCGCATTATCGGACGTTTGGAGTATCTTGATCTCGGGGTTGATTTCAACGGTTAGCGAAAAGTTTTTGGTCAGTCCATGCGCACGGAGACGCTCTTCTCGATTCATAGTCCGACTTGGGCCGGCTGGAAAATTCCAAAATAAACTCATGAGTATTCCACTTGTTTTGAGAACTGATGGAAATCATCATTCCTTATACTTTGCATCGGTTTATCCGAGATTGAGGTTAAGCATTACTCACGCTTATCTGGATCGATTGGATTCACAACATTGAACGGATCGTCTACAGAAGGTAACAACAGCTGTAGACAGTTCTCAAGCTCGGTCAGATTTCCTTCAATCGTATCCCGTTTCTCCTCGAAATGATTGCAGATGGACTGTGCTCGCTCTTTCTGCGGTAGAAGCATCTCACGGATGAAACCATGCACGAGATGAAACTCTGTGCATGTATGATACATGTAGGATACATTGAGTTCTCACCTGGAGCTTTTGGAGGCATGGCCGAGCTGGACTCGGATTCTCGAAAGTTTCATTGCTTTGGTTCCAATCGAGTCGTTTCGAATTCATCAGATAATTTACCGCGATTGAAAGCGATTTATAGCCCTTGTGGAACTTCGCATGCCACGCCTTGACAAAACGGAGAGTCATAGCTTTTAGCTCCCTCGCGACCGGAACGGGTTTCGGTAGGGGGTTGTCTGGGTTCGTTCCGACGGTGTGCTCCAGGAAAATCTGCATAAGCGTCTCGTGACTTAATGACAAAACTTCGCAGCAATGCGATATCCGAGCTCTCAACAGAGTTGAGTCTCCAATTAGAGGCAGGGGGAAAGGCTTACCTGGAATTGCTGCAGAAGGAGCGTTCGAAACACATGAGATCTTTCGAATAGCTCATTCATGATGAGGAGCGCACTTCTCCGGATCTCTGCATGATCTTTCTCCAGTTGTGTCATCACGAGGTAGAACACTTGCTGAATGAATTCATCCGAAGTCCTTTGAATATCGTGGATATAGTTAGAAAAACTCGAGGTGTTTTACCGGCGTCAGACGGACATTGATTTGCTTCGCAGCCAGTGCATCAAGGCTAAGATGATATGTACATAGATCTGTTGCGGTGGTCATTATGGATCCCCCTCATAACGACCTCTCCGCGAATGCAGGCGGGCAAGCGACTTACTTGACGATGGTTTTCAGTTCCTTCATTTTGTTTTTATCGAGGTCCTTCCGCCCGGTCGTGGTCAATTCCTCGATCAGACTGCCAAGTCTCGAGCGACGCTCTTCAGACATCTGGAAGCCGATGAAAAAATGACACACCAGGTATAAGTTGTATTATATTATGAGAAAGCATTTATTCAAATGACTCCATCACTCCTCGAATTTCACAACCTCTCGCTATGTCCTCGACCACTCCATGACCATGGTTTGTTATTGATTTGCAGTGAAATAAGGATGAGACTCAAAATGAAATCAATATTCGACATCGGATGGTTTGATCCAATTTCTGCCAACCGAGTGTCATTCTAAACTCAGTACGGAGTCTTTATAATTTATCTACATTGTACATCTGCCGACTGATTCGTGACAGCATATCCCTAGAGATGATTCGGAAAACCTAATTGCGGCTCTTCGTGGCAGCGATAACATGGCACCGTGGCGAAACCGTTGGTTCGAACAGAGGAATGTAATGAACTTCGTGTCCGGCTTCGAGCAAATACATGACCCGATCCATGTGTAGAATACTCTCGATGGTGGGGGCTATGCAAAGCCTCAGCGCGAAAAACGTAGCCACTCGCATCCACTGGTCTAAGTAGTCTTTGATTTCTTGCGACGAAAAGGTCTCAGTGGGAATATTGTGTTGCACTTTCTTCAAGGCTTTGGGCGCGTAGTCTTCAAAAGTCATCCCCTCGACGAATTTCACCGTAGATAGAGATGTGTGCTTCAATTCGGGATGGTGCCGGTCTATGAGTACCTCGAGTGCAGCTCTGAAGGAGTGGATTTGACCCTTGAACAAACTCTCCTCAAGAAGCTTCGTTACGTAGATCTCAATGGAGTGGCAAGCTACCTCCTTGGCCTCGTAGCTGAGTTTCTGTGAAGACAGAGCGGCGCTCAACGGATAAAGATGATGGATTTTGTGTTAGCAGCAACCGACCGAGACGAGTGCTTTGACTTGAGGACTCTCGGCGAACAGTCGGAACATTGTTGGACCCAAGTCGCCGCAGGTGTGAAGTCCTATGAGTCCAAAACTGATTTCGGTGTCTTCCCATGCGTGTTTTGTGACGTATTCGACATCTTCGGCCGCCGTCGACACTCCGATGAGCCTTTTGAGGTGGACTGGAGGACGGAATACGTCTTTGACGACTTTTTCGCGATACTTGAGCCTGCCGAAATCTCGAGTGACTTTTTTGTCGAACACCTGCGCCTTCTCGACGAGAACCCCCTCTGCATCTAGAGTGGCCACCTGCAACCCGTACCCGAAGCAGAGTAAACGGGAAAGGTGGCCCTGACCGCCGCCGACGTCGAGTACGTGCTGCACGCGTGCGTTTTCGAACAGACCGGAAGCCATTTTGGCTAAACGGCCGATTTCGTGACGTTTTTTGCCTTTCATGTGACGCTTAAAGGCGCTGGTCAGTGGGTACTTTGTGTCTTCGAAGGCGTAGTTGTCCATTTCCACAGGTTCCGCTTCGAAAATCGATCGCCGGCTCAGAGGCAGCGTCTTGCACAGCTTAAGGAAACATAAAAAGGACAGAGGAGACACTTGACGAAAACTTGGCTGGCCCTTCAGGAAATCGGCAACTTGCGGGATCGTGATTTTGTTCAGTACAGCTGCCCAGGTGTCCGGGACGAGCTTCCAATGATCTCGCAGGAAGAAATCCAAAACGAACGCGTCGATGAGCCAATGAAACTCATTCAGGAAATCACAGAGCATTTTGGAGTACCGTTTCAATTCAGGGAGATCTTTTACGGTGAAGTGCAGCTCCTCGCCAAGGGGCCCTTGAGATTCCGGAGGCTTTTTGAAACTGTGCGGCATTCTGAGGTGTCGAGGAATCGATTTCGTATTTCGATTCTTCTATACGCGAGTGGTTTCACGTTTGGAGTGTCTCTATCACAGTCAGCTGTCCACTTGCCCGAACAAGTCGGACGAGCACCATTTCTGTTGAAAGTTGTGAGTCGTCTTAGGACCTCACGAGAGGATTTACCTTGGCTAGATCATTCTTGGTGCCAGTCTAAAACATTGTTCCCCGGAGGAAGAGCAGCAAGACATTCACAGTTCACGACAAACTCCGACGGAGAGAGTTTGTTGTCATTATCGGCACCGTGTTGTGTTTTGAGATTGAGCAGTGTGGCCGCTGCGCTCAATAAAGATCATCTTCATCATTCATTAAGTTCTCAAGACTTCCCGTTTCGTCCGATTTTGTGCTCCCTTGGTCTTCGGAAACTTTCTCCTCAATCTGAATGCTCTTGGACAGCTTGTTGGAGCAAACGATCTGTCGTTTGGCGGAATTCCCGTTGGAACCAAGTCGTTTGTTTGTTCTTCGTTTGAGAAATTTTCAAACTACGCGCCATGCTGAGAGGGCGGTCGACGGAGCTCGAACAGTTCAGTGTATTGTGCGCGAGCCCTTGAAAGTATTTTGCGCGCGGTTCTCTCTGTTGCATGAGTGACATAAAGATGCCAGTGTTGCAATACACCGCAGAAAGCCTCTGTAGTTGAAATCAAATGTCTGAACGACGCGATCCTTCGTGATGTGGTCGATTGTGCGGTTAGATTAACGAGCGTGCCGAGATCATTGTGGAACAGTTTATTGAACAGGAACATCAGTCGCAACTAATCCGTGCGATACACACGAAGAAAATCAGTTGTTGGGTGACTCGGAGGAGAGGTCACAAGATTAAACAGCTCGAGTTTTCTTTTTCTTTGGAGCTTCGATTGGCTGGTCCTGCTCCATTTCTGATGATTCTTCGAGTTCTACACTGAAGCCAGGGATCTGTGGGCAAGAAAAACAGCGTATGCTCATCTGGTGATTGACAGGAGGTACAGGAAGAGTATTGAATACGGCGTCAGGAGAGTCGATTGTCCGAAACTTCACTCACGTGTGGATGGACGAGTCGAACGATGACCTTCTGATGCTGAACGTTGGACCGATCGAGTGACACCTGGACGGTGATCCGTTCAAACTGTCGTAGCGTCACTCCTCCTGCAGTCTGCGTGCATTTCTCCTCATCGTAAACGAACGGTACCTGGAAATATCGGTGAAATCATTGGAATCTCGAACAGATCCCAATATTGGCAGCTTCGCCCATGGAACTCGATTCTGCACTCTCCAGTTGCAGTGATCGAAGTTCTCCACTCTCATACTTTTCTCTCGTACGCCGCTCACCTTTATCCTCTGCTGGCCTCCGGGCTTGTCCTTGACGTACAGCGTACACTCCATACCATATTTAGGTAGTAATACTTGCAAGGCGTTCTCACGAACAAACAGTATGTAGCCGTCTTCTGAGACCTCTTTATCACGGAAGTAGATTTGCGTGAAGAGTGCAACCGAAGCCCTTCCGGCATATTGAGCCATACGGTGTCGATAGTTCAGATTGTTGCAGAGATTTTGAACCCGGAGTTTGTCCAACAGCTCAGGATACGTCGAGTCGGCACCGATCGCGACCGCCAGGAGTCGATGCACGACAAGATCGGAGTATCTGCAATTCGCAAAGATTCAAAACTGGATACATCAGACGGAAAACCGAATATGTACATTCCCCCTGGAGTCTTACCGTCGGATGGGAGAGGTGAAATGAGTGTAGAAAGGAAGAGCGAGTCCGTAATGCAAGAAATCCTCCTTGGCGATTGTCCCCGTGCAGAAATATATAGCTTGTGACATGCATCGTGTGGCCACCATACGCAGCATGGTGTTGAAGAACGGGTCGTCTTCGATGGTAGCTCCGTCGAGTGAGTCCGCTAAGTTCTTGCCGCAATCAACCTGAGCAAGGAACAAATACCCTCTCGATGAGTTTTTATCAAACGCGAGCCTTTGAACTCATGTCGCCGAAGCCTGATTCTGAACTGAGTTTCTGAAAACTCCCGAATTGTCTTCAAGAGAACTCACTTTTATATCAAAACCTCGACTCGCGGCTGCTCTCACGAGCGGGTCGAAATTCCCGACAGGAGGAATGGGATGTCTCCGAAGCAGAGCACAATGCGAAAACTCTTTGTAAATGAACTCGGCGACCGACTTGTTCGCCAGCAGCATGAATTCCTCAACCATCGAGTTTGTTTCCCTGCGAAAAGCATCTGGCTGGGTTAGATGGGGTCTGAATTTGAACATTTGAACGCGACGATATCCATCGTTTACTCACAATAGTTCTTTCGTCATCACATCTATGGGGTCGTGGGTCTCAGAGTCCACCTGGAATCGGACCTCAGAAGACGCCAGGCTCAGCGCCCCGTTCTCCATTCGCTGAGCTCTCATTTTTTTCGCCAACGAATTCAACGCACGGAGTCCTGCCGAAACGAAATGAGCACAACGATAAAATCAGAGATTGTGCCCAAAACTTGAAACTCGCACCGCCAATATCAGGCTAGTTTACAGAACCCCGTAAGATACTCTTGGAATCGAGTGTCCTCACCTTTAGTAACTTCATCTTGTCTGGCCTTATCGTCGATTCGGGCCTGAGCCTCGGCGTAGGTGAAAGAGTTCTTGCTACGGATGATGCTCTTGCAGTATCTCGATCCGACGACTTTGGCGTCATCCGTGATTTCGAAAATGGCGGAAAACGCGAATCTGTCGACGTCGGATCTCAGCGAACACAAATTTGAGCTCAACAGATCAGGAATCATGTCGATACGCTGAAAAGTTCATAGTACTCCATGGAATATCTGAATATATGGGGTCGGACTTCGAGAGTTATTCTGAAGGAAATGAATCCACTTGTTCGGAAGATTACCTGATCGACAAGGTACACAGTTGTTCCACGGCTGGCAGCCTCTCGGTCGATGGCCGTATAGGGTCTGATGAAGTGCGAGACATCAGCAATGTGAACTCCTACTTCGAAGTTCCCGTTCGGAAGTAGTCTCGCATGGAGAGCGTCGTCGATGTCTGTGCAGCCAGGAGGATCGACGGAGCAAATCGGTATCGATCGCAGATCTTGACGTTTGGCTTCGTCCTACGGAAAAGAAGCAGAAACTTTCAGATTCTGATGTTCTCGGCGCGGGAAGAGAAGCGAGCGAGCGAGGTTTCGAGGTAGAGGGAAACCTCTTAAGGTGGTAAGCGCGGTCCTAACTCACCTCGGGGGTAATGATCCAAGGCATTTTCGGCAAACAATTCAAAACCGCTTGAGAGAAGGGTTGATGAGGTATGTCGTGTTCCAGGAGAAGCACTTGATTCTCGGTTTTGCGATCGCCTATTTCGCCCAAGGTGCGAACATAATGTCCGAGTGGATATCTAGAATACAATTAGAATAGAATAGTATCGCACCATTCTCTTGACCGCGTCAGACCCGGTATGGGGTCCAGTTCAGATGGCTCACCGAGAATGACGGGGCCAGCTATCAATGGCAACAACGATTCGTTTGCCAGTGAGCGTAGCCGCTTGACGAGTCTCGATGCGAACCTAGATTGGAACAGTTTTCTTCAGTCTTCTCATTCGGCAAACTAGCAGCAAACATGATCTCAACAAAATACACCGAACGATTAAGAGATCTTACCTTTGGTATTTTCTTCTCGGCAGGCACAAAAAGGTGTTTTGTGGCCTCTTTGATGGCACTCGGTGCGAGAATGCCGCAATATGGTCTCCACTTCCGTTTCAAGATTCCGACAATCTAGAAAATTAGGGGTCGGAAGCCGTTACTAAAGCAGTTTGAGAAGATTCAATCCACCAATTCCTGCTTTATTTCTCAAATTGAGAGACAACACTGTGGATTCCGGACGGGGGTCATCTCACCTTCCCCGTGGGCATTTTCTCTACGCCTTTCTCGGTTTTGCTTTCCTTGAGCACCTTTTCAAGCTGTTTTTCTTTCTTGACCTCGTCTCCGTCATCGTCCTCCTCATCAACCTGTTTTCAGCAGAAATTCAAATGAACTAATTGCAAGTGGCGGTCAGGAAATAAAATTGATATACAGGTCGAAAATCGGGACTGATTGATTGATTGACTGAACCTTATCATCTTCTTCCGGCTCGTCTTCGAGCACGACGGACGACGGACAGGCCCATTCCGACTCGGGCAGAATCTCAACGACAACTGTGTCATCCTGAACAGCTCTGGAATTGGAATATGACAGATGAATTCCTCCCATATGGAGCTAATACAACTCACAAAGTATGAGCAACGTGGAGAGAAATTTTGCAGGAAACTGTTAAGAAAGTGCACCTATTCAGGTTCATGAGACCCTGGACGAGGACCCTGTCAGCTTCATCTTCATTGTCTCCCAAACAGACAAAGCCTTCTAAATAGTTCTCCCTGGAAGCCATGAATTTTCCGGAGCGGAGTCGACCGCTTTTGATTCCACTTTGAAGAGCATTCGGCGTCAAATGTTCCGGATACATGAATTTCTTGTTTCCTACCGGGTCCCCCTGCGGATCAAAGTCTTCATTTAAAGAATTTCCTATGGAATGAGAGTTTTCCGAGTGCCATGTGGTGCTACCCCATTGGGGACTTTGATTCGGGAAAGCAGTTTACCTCGTTCAAGCCATCGCCGCTCATGGAAATCTTGTCCAGCAAATCGGGTTTGCCCATTCCACTCACGTACTCCTTCAAACTGAAGGCGGTCATCCCTTCTTTCCGAGCGAGGGCCAAACATTCTCTATCGTTGGTCAATAACACAACCTTTATCGGAAGATTTTGGTCTGCCAAATGGGATTGTAGGTAGCGTATCACGTTGCGGATCGCTCGGTCATTGCGGTCGTTGGCGGATTCGCCCGGTAGACGTTCCACGTAGGTGTCCCTGTGGAATTAACGAGATTCTGATCTAAGATTCTCCAACGAGGCAGGAGTCCTCGAAGTTCAAAAATTTTGACTCTTGGTCGAATCCGTGCGAGTCTTATCTCTGGGTCGCAACGGGTTTCTGGATTCTCTCCTCCGCATGGGCTATGCAACGAAAGGGAGTGTTCAGAGAAATCGAAAATGTCAACCGACAGTTGACTTTGGACTCACTTGTGATGTTCATTGACGAAACAGTAGAAATGTCTCTCTTTGATTGCGAGCACCTCTCGGATAGAGTTGTATGCCGGCGCATGTCTGTGCCGAAGTTCTTGGATGACCGTTTGCGTAATGATAACGTTTTTGAAGGACTCGTCTTTGAGTACGTCCATCTAGAAAAGTGAAGACAGGTGTCTAAATTTCGTGGACAGCATGGGTTCAACCTACTCTGGAAGCCTAGTGAGTCATCGAAATTCTTCGCAAACCTTTGGAACTTGACATTCATCCGATTCGGCACTACACGTACACCAGGAAAGAAACGACACTAGTTAATTCCATCGTCGACAAGTACATGATGAAATACCTGATGCAAGACAATGTTGGTGTCAGGAACGACATAGTGGGGGTGCTGAACGACGTCACTAGCACTCTTGAAGTCTTTCTGGAGAGGTTTCTCATTCTCGCAGTCACATCGTCCACACGCAACAGATCCGCAGCCAATGTCTTCGCGCAGATAGTGCTCTCTGACGATCTTGAGAATGTTACCTCGTTTCGTCTTCCGAATGAAAACTTTCTGAGTCAACATCTTGTCGGGAATATTTCACCCGCCCTTAAGGTTCAAATCCACGATCGTCGCTGTCTTCAGCAGGAAGCTCGTCTCCAAACCGAATGTTTGTAATTATTGGATTTAGAATTCCGCGTTTTCCCCAACCAACCGGCAGCCACATGTAGATCGTGTTTTGAAAAGTTTGGTCCTCTCCCCGGCGACTTGGGGCAGCGGCGGCGAGCCGCTGCCATGGCGGGCGCTCGAGTCGAGGTTTGAAAGAGGCGCGGGCGCAGGTTTTCATTGATCGAATATCGAATCTACACGGAATCACCGAAAACTTCGGAGAGCTATTTTCAGTTGGGTATGAGAATGAGCCGCGAGCGTAGCAATCGGCACGCATCAGCAGATCCCTGGAAAGCAGAGTACCTAACACTCGCTGAAGTCTTAACTGCGGGGTGTTGACGATTCCGTGACTTGACTCGCCGGGCGCCCATTTAAAAAAATACCCTCCATTCGTAGGACGGCTACCCTTCGACGGTCTGGGCGTGAAAATGATTCGTCGTAGTTCATCGGTCTGCGATAGCTGCAGCTGGAGCAGTGGGGAGCATCTAGGCCCGCGAGCGTAGCGAGCGGCAGGCGTAAGCAGATGCCTGCGGGCCAGTGCACCGAAGACATGCTCAATTCCAAAATACCCCAGCGCGTTGACAACCAGCGAAGTTCTCCAGTGTTTACATTCCTTGTAGTCCTCTCCCCTTCTCCCTTTCTACTTGGACCGTCAAGTCGCCCCTGCGGCGCTCTTGGATTCGGCTCGTCAAGTCGCGGGACATTTTCCGATGGAGGAATGATTCCGGAACGACTCCTTCGAACCGGTCTTTGACAGTGTGTCCACCATTCGGCACATCGCTGACCTCGGAGCGGGGTACGGCCACAGATTCGTGAGAAGGGTTTCTGAGACGTGTGGGAGAAAAAATCCCGAGCGAATCCCGGACTCTAGTTTGACTAACCAATAGGAGAGGCTATCTGAGAAGGCCAAGAAAGCAATCCAGAAGGACGACAAGAGATGGCTTTCCTAAGTCTTTTGGAAAGCAACAGGAGTACCGAAGCTCACCTGTTGAAACTGATAAGGATCCGTGTAGAGATCGGAATAAGAGTGCACAATAAGTTGGATTCCACATGGAAACGAAATATGGAATCCAAATCCACATCCGGTCGCCCCCCGCCATTCAGCTTGCCTGCCTCGGCTAATCTAGCCGGAGCCAAAGGGCCTGTCGGATAAGTCGCTCGGCGCAGATCAACTAACTGGTAAGAACGGAAGTGATATGTCTTGATGATGAGATGGCGCTTCCAGAGAAGGTTCCCATCTTTTCGTAGTTTTCGCATCGCAAAGATCATTTCGTCTCTTCCGCATCTTTGAGAACCATGCTTCTTTGAAAGGCATCCAGAAACTCTTCATCGCAATATATGTATGTATTCTAGTCCAGCGTCAGGAAGTAAGCCTACACGCCCGGGAGACAGCTGACTGCTACTCCTTTTTTAATCAGAGGAGAGGCTTCTGGTGACATATTAGAGTCTCTTCCCACGTTGCGTCGAAATCAACGATTGCTTCGAATGGAGTGTACCCGAGGACCTCTTTCTTGATGCTTGCCTTCGATAAGGTCCTCTCGAAAATCGTACAAAAGGGATTCGCATCGGAGTGGCCCACCTGATACGCGATTTATTCTCAAGTTCTGGCTATTATTGTTGTTTTCGATTGACGATACAGAACTTTGTTGGAGCCGTTCCTAAGAATTGAAGAGTTCTGGTGATTTTTTTCAGGATGAAGTTCTTCTCTAATTGTAAGAAATAGAAATTTTCTCTATTCAGTGGAAGCAATTGCTTTGATGGAAAGAATTTCGCTCGTTCTCAGGTGGTTACGTATTCGTAGGTTTCGGGCGCTCTCGTAACGATCGGACGAGCGCTGGCCGCGACATGAGGGTTCGTGGTCATCGGAGTGCTGGTCAGGGTCGAGAGGATTCGATTCTGGAGTATTTGTGCGTCTTCTGTCATGCAGAATCCTGCCCTGCACTTGCCTTGAAGAAAACCATATCTTGAGCGTTGAAAAACATTCAGAAACATTAAAAAGGTTATAGTTCACTCGAACATTACCTCTGACGCTCTGCTTCGCTCCAGACACGAAGACATCGCTCGTTCGATGGACATCCAGGTGACACGGCGTACCATCAGGCTTGTTCTTGTTCAGAATTCGACTCGGAAGACGTAAGTTCACAGACCCTAAATTTTCCATCATTTTACTCGTGGCACTTAGATATTTACTTGTCATCCTATCACAATTAGCTGCTAATCGACTGCGAGATCCAGCAGATGAGCAACATCGAACATGACAGGTAGAGAACTCGGGAGATGATGAACTTTGCACTTGACGAAATTCGATAAAGATCCTGACAGTTTACGAACTCCACAGTTCACGAATCTTTGAGCCTCATGAGGGCTGGATTCAAACTGTCTCGTCGCAAGGCGAAGGTTAGTCATCTGTGAAGTTCGTCATCTGACGAGTTAGTTAGGGTATGTGCGGAGTCGATATAATCCAAATGAAATTCTCACCGATGGAGCCCTGGACGCGACAGGAAACTTTGCATTCGTCATGGAAGTTTCCGGTGTCAGCGGTTTCATACTCATACGCGTTTTCGAATCGTTCACATTTATCTTGGAACCTCCATTCGTTCGGTGAAAGTTTAACCTCGAATGGTAGTTTCATCAGATCTTTCAGGGTTTTCACGTCGAGAACGTGGACGCTCGACGATAGGAATTCGTTGAAGAACAACTCTCGATGGCGATGTCGCAGCTCGTCTTCGGAAAGTGGCAAACACTCGCAGTTCTCGGAGCACTTTCCGAACTGACTCGTAGAGTTCAACCTTTCGCGATCCTCCGCTCGTACCTTACAAACATGTCCTATGGGAATGAAGAGCTTATCAACGAGAATCCTCAAAAGAAGAGAATAAATGATTGGCTGTGGACTCGATCGATTTGCAGAACATGGGCTCCAGCCTACCAACTGGCTTGCAAAATCCTTCCGGCTGTCTCAGAGATGAGCTCGAAAGCTTAATGCTCCCGAGGCGACCGGCGAGTCGGCAGACTTGCTTGCAGCCGCCTTCTTCGGGCAGTTCGATATTCTCATACAATTCGCATTGCGACGGGTTACGACTTTCTGAAATTCACGGTTTAGAAGCAAAACATCCATGCAGTCACGTACAAAGGAGGACGCACATGATCTACGGATTTCAGTCGTCGTTTACGCTCACCAATCGGCGGGAAGATGATCTCGAGTTTTGGAGTTGCAAGCTGTTGAAAGTTGTAATGATGGTGATTCCCCATTCGGAAACGAACTGAACTAACCAGGACTGTATTCAAAAGAGTCAAACAAACGAGAGCCTTCATGATGAGCGTCGTGAGAAACCTCGCCAGAGGAGTGTGATCAGACTTTATATCGAGCGGCGGGTGTGCTGAGCAAGCAAGATTGTGTGCAATCTTTTTGTGCCTGACATGACAACACGCAAGCGTTTCGAAACTTCGTCATTCCACTTGGAATCCTTGCTGAAGTTTCTCTCTCAGCTTTAAAACTGTTTTCAAGATGCTTTAGGGCTTTGGATCAACCTCCAAAATCTCAGAGTGTCGCTCATGCATCTTTTCCTTTTTCAATCAGGAGGCTTTCCGATCTGAGATGTTCTCAAGGGGGAAACCCGTGTAGAGAATTCGGAAACGATATTTCTGAGCTCATGCTCTCAAGGAAACCAAGGTTTTTGAAAGTCTCTGATAACCTTATCTCATCTCTGGATGCTAACACTTGGCGTATCGTCTCTCTGAATTCCGTAAGAGGTCATCCATTACATTTTTTTTATGCTAGAACGCTCTGTATCGGTGAATACCCGGGAAACTGACGTTGGCACCACCTTGTACGGAGTGGGATCGACCTCAGAAGGATGCATCAAGAGCCTGACACCTCATTGGAAAATTCTAGGCGGATTAAGTAGGAATTCACATGAACGTATTACTCTATTCAGAGGAGTCGTTCGGATCTGTATTTCGACTTTTCGGACGTAGATTTGTTGAAGTATCCATGTTCGGAATAGGTAGGAATATGTTGTCGGGTCGATGACGGAAACGATTGTGGTATCAGCCAGAAGTTCAAAATAAAATCGAAATCGGCTGAGATTCGGTTTTCTATTCCGTGGAGATAAGTGGCGAAGGATCACAGTCAAATTCTCTTCTCGTTCTCTGCTCTGTGAGGTTTTTCACGGAAAATATTCGTCTTGGTATCAAATTGAAAATCGCGTCGATGTACCCGGGGTCTGCGTCCGTCGGTAGATTTAGGCTTGCATGCTCAAAGAAAATCACAGGATCACGCGCAGACATTTTCTCCCCAAATAAGCTCGAACGTGCATCAACTGATGTTTCGATTCGAACATCACCTTCAGCTCGGTATATTTCCTCGCGTCGTTCTGTTCGGTCGTGAAGTGGATGAACGAGAATATTTCTCGTGTGGGCATCCAGAAACTTTCAGGACCGATTCCTGGAGTTTCTCGCCTCGACTTCTTGATCCTGGGTCCTTGATCCTCATACTGACCTTGTGAGCTATCGGAGCCTTCAATCCAACTACGAGCGTAGCTCCTGTGTTGTCGAGGGGAAGGTGAAACCCTCGTCAGTGGGAGCATGAAGAAACATCTGAAGGCGAGCCTCGGTTTGGGAATTTTCAACGGTAATGTGATTCTCGCTTTGCTTCATTAGTCAAGTGAAATGATCGAATATTTGTTCGGTAGCTCGAGAAATCCTGTCCACGCCTCTTCAATTCGATCCACACCGTTCGAATCTCAAGAAATCAAAAATTGTGTCGTACTCTCTCCGAATCTTCGAGCTCATCGCACTTGCGCGTGAATGAGATTCGAGATAAGGGACATGATTTCGTTCCCAATTTGGTTCGGGAGCAGTTTCAAAAACCGTGTTCCATGCTCTCCGCATGTGAAGAATCGAAAAATGCCAAAGAACTTATGGAGCTCAAAACATTTGTAAGTACTGAAGAGGAACCCAACTCCAGTGGAAAGCGGGTCTTGTTGGCTCTAGGTTGGAGATGGCACTCAACATCTTGGCTCGGTCGCCGCTAGGTTTTACGCTCAAAGATCGAGGAACATGACGTTGACGAATTCGTTGGAATTGGGAGCGTTTCTAGTTTGTTAGCCATGAGTCGGAGGGAAGGGAACTTCCAGGGATTCCCTCTCGCTCACCAGACTCGGCGCTGAAATGTAACGAGTGAATGCCCCGATCTCATGCGATCGACGTGAGAGTGAGATTGAAGGATCGAACTCGCTGTGGCTCACTGCGATTTCTCGCCAAAAAAATGTACTGCCCATCCCACCTGACTCTGAAATCTCTGCTTCAGTTCCGCAGTGCTCTATCAGTCACTGGCCGAGCCTCAGCAGACCCACCTCTCTTCATAATCTGAGTGGGAGGCGGAGTTTCATCATTGTCTTTCGACGTTCCAGGTTCCGGTACAGGCACGAAGCAGCCAAGCGGCCACCGCGAGAACGTGGCTGGCAATACACATCCAAACAAGGCTAATGGAAGTGGTCGATCCGAGACAGAGCCGATCCTTTTCGAACCGGACGCAATTCGCAACGACAGTGAGTACTTGTCCAAAAAAGTCGTCAAATTTCAGCCTCTGCAACCGCGGGCCATAAAATTTTCGCCGAATTTCAGTTCCAAGACCCCGCCCTGAGGCCGAGCAGGGGACTGTGGCGGGACTGATTCCAGGAGCACGGAAAAAATTAAATGGAGAGAGCAACGGGAAGAAAGGAAAAACCATTATCGCAGATGATTCATCATCGGATGAAGGGGACAACAGAAAGCAAGGAAATTCTCTTGGCAAAGATAAGTCCAAAGAGAAAGCAAATGGCCATGGATGAGTCCGTGAAGACGACGACGCCGATGCCCGCCGCGACAAATTGGTGCAGGAACTCGCCGAGAAAATTTTCGCAAAAGAATCGATGAGAGTATCAGATGAGAGCCGGAGCTACGAGAGAAAATCATCGGTGCCAGCCAAACCAAAGGGTCGTAGAAGACGGCTTCCCAAGAAACACACGGCAGCGAAGAAACCGCGAGACTCTCAAAATGGCGAATCGTCCAATGGGGAAGCAAGCTCAAGCGAAATTGAAACGAAGACATTACCGAGAGGAAGTTCCAAAACCCTCACACCAGAATATAAACCGGGAGACCTACTGTGGTCGAAGATTGGACAATGTACATTCTGGCCGTGCATGGTGATCGAGTAAGGTCTTTTGAGTCTTCGGAGTGGCTCTCCACTACACTAATGAGACGAACCTCGATAAACTCCGGTTCCGAAACAAGCTTCCGGTCGCATCAGCTGTTCTTTCATTTTCCAGGGATCCTGTGGGGAACAAATTCTACGGACAGCAGCGGGATTACCTCAAGTACTACGTGCAATACTTCGGAGTCGAGGTCACTCACGGGTGGACACAGAGCCCGAACCGAGTCGTTCCTTATCGAGGCCTGAAAGCATTCAAAGAGTTCGCAGCGAAGCAAATCGCCGAGGTTCGTTGGAATTGTCGTATGCGCGGCAGTTCACACAGGAAACATCGAATCGAATGTTAACCAACTTCATTCGGTTTTCCAGGTCAGATCCCGGCAGAAATTTTACGAAGTGGAACCAAAACGATCGAGGGAATCTCAGCGGAATTGGGATCAAGCGTTACGGGAAGTTGCAGAGGCGGAAGCGATAGTTCCGGCTTCGGAAAGATACAAAGCTTTGAGGTTCGCTTTCTATCCAGGAGGCTCGAAGACTGACAATAAGCGGTCGAACGGCACCTTGCAAGAAACCTCTTCCGAAGCTCGGCCCTCATCTTCAGCCAGCTCCCGGTCCACATCTTCCGCTGATTCCTGGACGCAGCCTCCATCAAAGTCTCGGCCCAAACCGCCCAAGGCTCGAACTAAAGCTTCATTCCGATCTCGGCTGGAGCTGGATGCGAATGACGAGTCGAAGCAGGAAGTTTTTAATAACAACGTCGGGGAATAGTTTGCTGTTCCAGATGTCAAGCTACTTTTATTTACGTATCTACTCACGAATCTTAATGAAGCACCTATGGGATTCAACGGAGGAATAATTGTGAATAATATTGATTCTCGACCCCCGAAGAGACGAGACAAAATGATTTGAAGTAAACCTCGTCGGATGTCATTGTATTCGTGAAATACACACGAGTGAACGAGTGTTCATCGCTTGCTTTCCTTTCCGAAATGTTCCTTGCTTTCCATAGCGGTGTTCTTGGCGACTTGTCATTCCCCCGTTGAGCTATGTTGAGGGAGGAAACTGCTGTGTAAGCTGAGAAACCCAACAACGGGCTCACATCCCTGGTACCACACGCTACGGAAATCTAGAGAGCTTCAATAAGAGTAGGCTCAGCTACAGATATTGATCAGCCAACCATTGTGCGAAAGTTGAGATGACTCATGAGCTATACGAATCAGGAGCGGGTAAACTGTTCGAAAAGAAAACTGCAACCGAGCAGAACCATTTACGGCTGCCTCCACGACAGTGGAGAGACCGGCTCGTTCGAGTTGAAGCTGCTTTCAGCCGGTAAAGCTTAATCTAGCGAGTTGCAACTTGATTCAACTGGTCCAAGGCAGCTTCGACCGATTCCGTTGGATCGATCGGATCGGGATTACAGAAGTTCGATAGACAGCGAACTGATAGCAGAAGCTATGGAGGGATTTCGCTGAGTTTGGACACGCAGTTCATCCCGGATCCATCCCATCATACAATCTGAAGAAAACACAGTCGAAGTTTCGACAATCGTGGATTTCGATTGGTTGATGCCGAATCTTGTTTGGTCCAACAGCAACGAGAATTTACTCGACTATCTCTTCCATTCCATGCGGGTACGAGAGGCGCGTTCATAGAGGCTAGACGGAGCTCAAAATTCAAGTTCTCCAGGATTGCTTCTTGCTAACATCGGTCAGATGAACGTTTCTCAATGTTCATGGATGACTCATCCTAGATTGCACGCAAACCTGTTCAGATCACTCCACACTAGTTCCAGCCAGTTGAGACGTGCTCGAGCCGGTATCATCCAGTTCAAACCGCAAATCCACAGCGTTGATGTGTGCTGTCAACGAAAGTTGAGCTTTCTAGCCGACGGATATCGATTCGAAACAATCAAATCACATCATTGGCATTCCGCTAAGGCCGTCAGTGGGCTAACGCTAACGAACTGCCGAATCCATCCAGGCTCAAGAAGAGGCCATTGCTCACAATTCACAACCCTAGAGACTTGGGAGGAAGAGTCACCATTCGTTTCATCGGATCGTTCGAGATCATAGAGGACAGAGAATAAGTAGAAAAGTTTAATAAGACCAGATTTGGGAGATGTTCTTATGAGAGCACCTCCGTGCACTTTCGCGTCGAAAAATTCGGTCAGGATGATCTCTCGCGATCTGCAAGACAGCGACGTGCAATCGACAGCTTTCAGATCATGTTTAGAACACACGAATGGCTCCTGGTAGAAACCGTCGTCAAAACGCGCATGTGAGGGAAAGTACAGATGCTCGGAACGCGCGGAAGTGAATCACCGGATACGCTCCGAAAGAAGCGTTGTTTTTAGCAAAAATAACCAGTTTTAAAGTGAAAGCAATGGACGCGAGCGACTCCACTTTAAAGAAGAATCGTTTCACAAGCTTCATTCGGAGGAGCATCTCGTTTCTAAGTGAAAGTTTCGAGGTCAAAAACAGTCCAAAACGCGGTTCGGTGAGACACCTGACCCCCATCAAGACACCTCATCCGACGAAGCTCAAGACAAATTGCCCTCAATCTCCGAGCAAACCCACAGGGGGAACTACTTTTAGTGACACACTGTTCAGCATCGACCTCCACATGAGCATTACGCAGTTTCGAATGCTGAGAGAATTGAAGTTCAAGGGCCTAGCAGTGCCAGAGGATCGGTTTTATTTTCTCCTTGAGGATCTTCGCCAACAGGTTCGTTCGTTTCTTTCATCCGGATTCCGCTACCTCAATAAAGTTCCGGAACTCGTCCGGTCATCTACTCGATCGTGAACAGGTGGAATGTTTCCCAAAGTTGAGGATCTCTTCTCGGCTGTCTCGACTCCACGACTCATGAAGATCGTTTTCATTCTTCGCAGGTATTCAATCTTGCTCGAAACGTCTACCGGCGCCACGGCGAGAAGATATTCGTCCACGACTTCTTGTACGTCGAGGAGGGCCACAGCCTACGGATAATTCTTCCGCAAAATGTTGGACTCAGCGAAGCCCTCTATAAGGACTGGCGCCACATAATCAGCGCATTCCGAGAGCAAGTTTACGCTGTTTGCGTCAGAGCTCTCTAGTGAAATAGATCCAGCGTTTCTTTCGGTCGACATTTTTTATTTCAATTTTGACCGATGGATCTTGGACTCTCTACACCTGTCGTGTATATTTGTTTGATTGAGAGACGGATGCAATCATGAGAATTAAAGTGTTAAACAGTGATACCACAACCAGATTTCAGTCATCAGAGTTCAACTTGTTGTAGAAAATGTGACCACATCAGGTCTATCAGAGCTGTAACCAGATCTTGTGTGCTATCTGTTCAGGAGATCTACTTCGGAAGTTTGGCACCTACATCAGCCTTGGTGTTCCTTTTCACGGACTGGCTTTTGAGTTTTCGGAAGGAATGACGCCCAAGTTGGCGCATACTGAACCTTTGAACGTGTACTCTCATCAAGTACATCATTTGAAATTTCTCAAGTTGAACAAATGAGTTCTCGAGCACTCACGTACCTGAAGGATAAATCTGTTTTCTATGAGCCTTGACCAACTTCTTCCGGATTTCTGCGAAAATAAACCAGTTGCACAGATCAGGTAGCGTATACGTGAACAAGAACAGAGAGATGCCGCGGCGGCCGCCCAGATGAAGACCTTCCTCAAATCAGGTACACAGGCCAAGGGCGAACGCTGCCGTTGGCGAGCTCAAGGTCTCCGCTTCCGTGCCAGAGGGAGAGCGATCACCGTCTACATCCGGCACCGGCGATTCTGCCACTCTAGTGACCTCTGCCATCTCAACCACGCTACCCGATTCTACAGATGTCCTTTCGGAGCCTTCTCTGTGGCCCGATGTGTCGGTGCTTCCATTTGTCGATCATGAAGGATTCTCAGGCCATCGAAAGCTCGGAATTTCCACTCGCTGAGAAGAGGCGCTATTTTCCCCTTGATTTCGCTACCCGATTGTACGAGAATTGCGGGAAAAGCCGACGGGACTGGCTTGCTTGTTCGGAATGAGTCGATAGAGGGTTTCGTTTCTGTTGAAAAATATTCTTGGAGGCGCCCCAAAAAAGTTCCGCGATTTCAGTGGATGGCTCAAACAACCAAAAGAAAATGAGTGAGAGCCTCAGGGCTCACTATACATCCAGTTTTCACTTGAGCGCGAGTTGCGACTGGGTAGAAGCGAAAAAACGGTTGAAACTCAAGACAGGCATAGATCAACGCATCCTGAAGGAAACTACGAGTGATTGGCGAGAAGTGCTTGAGAGACTGATGGCAAAAACACTCTACCTGGCAGAAAACATCATGGCTTTCCGAGGCTCTTTGGAGACGTTTTTCAACCCGAAAAATGGGAACTTTATGTCTCTAGTTCAACTGCTTGGACGGTTAGATGATAGGACGCGAGAACATTTGAGGCGTTATTCTTGCGCACTATAATTGGCAAGATAATTCAGAATGAATTGATCAGCCTCATGGCCCAGCTCACTCTCAACGGTATACTTCGAAGAAAGAAACATGCTAGGTATTTCTCCGTGTTTCTCGACTGCACCCTTGACATAAGCTTCTGCAGGAGACTATCCTTTTTCGTGAGATTCGTGGACATAGGCGTCGACTCTATCACAGTCAAGGGAAGAATCCCGGGATTACATGGCGCAGTTTGCCTTTTGGCGCCTTGCTGTTGTCATTCCGCCGGCGCCGCCACTGATTACTAGCCATGGCCGACCTCAAAATTGGAATTTTCAAAATTCTGAAGTTCCATCTTGAAGCGATCGCTCGATTCCGTTCTCGACGTCAGCGAAGATCATCGTCATCATGGGAAGCATGAACACAGGTTTTATTTTCGCAACCTTCAACCCTCCGTCCTATTCGAATGGGTTTCCCATTGCGGCCTCTAGGATTCTTCAGTTTAAATGAACGGACCCCAGATTTCCACGAAAATGTCAGAAAACAGTCATCGCGTGGCTTCGAGTTTGTTCCCCGATCAGCAGAGATCATCGTCATCAGCTTCTCACTGCTCCCGCATGCAGAATTGACTTTCCAGGTTTTTTTTTATTCCCCCGTTCTTTTTGAACGGAGTTAGCTTGTTGTATTATTGTCTATGGCGTTCTCGCGTTCAAGTTGAACGCCATAGTAGACAATCATACATTCTCATGTTCCTCTAAGGACGCCAGTCTCCCGTTCCTCCGTTCTACTCAATTTCAATGTTTTCTCGGAAAGAACGACAGTAGTGGGTGAGGGTGAGGATTTATTTCTGCAGTCTGTCTGCATGTTTATATAGTGGTGCTGCTGCTACTAGCGCCGTTGTTGCTACTGCGCTCGCTCCTTGAGAGCGCTGTGTTTCTGCCGCTTTTTTTCCGCCAAGAAAGGATAGTTTGGTGGCAGAATCATTTCGAGGCAGGGTTGCATTTGAGTGTTCTCGATTAGCTGCTCGATTTGTCGCGAGCGAGTCAGGAAGACATACGACTGACGTACTGTCCAAATCGTTCCGAGCAATGTTCGGCCAACAGCCGAACAAGCCGTTTGGATTCGGCTCCAGTTCGTTCGGACAAAATGCTGGATTCGGACAACGTAAGTAAAATCATTTTTCAACGCTTCCGAGTACGGGGTTGGATACGATCTCGTATTCCCGAGAGATTATACGCTTAAAAATCACGCCATATTCGCGAAATATCCGATGCTTAAGGATTGCCTGGATGTGATTCCCCTCATCTTCCCGTGGTTTTATTCTTCTGATTCACGCATCGAGTTGAGTTTCCTTGAGAAATTTCGAAATTTTCGGTCTGAGAGCAGTGTTCTCTGGGTTCGGAAAGGATCCACTGTAGCCGTACCGAGCCCATGGTGTGCCGCCCAAGAAAGTTCCCTCACCGTGCAAACCTTTGCTACTGCGTGGAATTCGTTTCCGATCGCTCTTACTCGGAGATGAATGGACTAAACTTTGTTTCGCTCGCAGAGCCGCGTGAATGAGAATCTCTCTTATCTACGGCAGATTTCTCGCATAACGCTCTCGGTTATCATGGAAATCATTCCGACCCGAAACTAGAGCTGCCGCTCGCGAGATTAGCATTACGTTATGGGGTACGAGGGTTTTGGTGCATGCAAACGACGGACGCGGTCGTTCCAACCAAGTTCCATCGTCGGATTCCGTTTACTCGGAGACTTTTTTTGTTTCATTAACTCAATCAGCCAGCTCTGCTGATTTGTCGATCATTCAGCGATGGGAACTGTCTTCTGTCTGTGATCATGGTGCGCACGAATCGAGTTCTAACCTTCATCATCATGATATTTGGTTCTGATTTACAGCTCAGACGTCAGTTTTTGGGCAAACTTCTACATTCGGCACGCCCGCCACACAAAGTGGAGGCTTGTTCGGCCAGAGCACGAGTACATTCGGGACTCCTCAACAGCCTCAGCAAACTCAATCGTTTTTCGGGAGTAAGTGAAACTGAAATTCGAGACGCCGATAATTCGAACGAATTCTGATATTATCTAGAATTCCTCCTCTCGTTTGCACTTCCAAGAGTGGAATTGATCGATGCAAAACGCGCATACAAAGTTAACTCAGCATTCATGCCTGATATGGTACGGCTCCATCTTGAGTTGATTGTCTCAGAACAGATGGTTGAGGCGCTTTGGAGTTGAGCGTTATGAGCAGGGCCACTTGAGGATCATCCATGTGATTAGCAAACGAAAACTAAAGATAACTCTTTTGGGTTTCCAGGCACGCAACCAAACACACAGACTTCGATCTTCGGTCAACCACAGCAGACACAAACGCAGACCAACGCGTTTGGGGCATCTGCATTCGGAAGCCAGAACCGCCCTTCTTTCGGTGGTTTCGGCAGTACGGCAACCTCGACGACCGGCACGAGTCTCTTCGGCCAACAGAACACATCCACCGGCGGGAGTAAGTTGAAATGCGAAAAAAAAAACACGGAAGGAACTTCAGGTTCACGGACGGCAATACCGAGTCTAACAACTGCACCTTTGCTCCCCAGGTCTTTTCGGGCAGCCGTCCACCAGCAGCAATGTATTCGGTCAGTCAAGTTTCGGCGCCGCGGGCCCAAGCGGGACCCCGGTTGCATTCAAGGCGACAACCGGAACGGACACAATGATAAAAGGTGGAACCACCCAGAACATACAGACGCAGCATCAATGCATCACTTGCATGAAAGAGTACGAGAACAAGTCGTTCGAGGAGCTCCGAGTGGACGATTATCTCGCGAATAGAAAGTTCGGCAATCAGACTCAAACGAACAGCTTCGGAGCCGTTTCCACTTCGAACACCGGGAGCCTTTTCGGCCAAACGAACACCAACACCAACACAGCTTTCTCTTTCGGCAACTCCAATCAACCCAAGCTGTTTGGAAGCGGAACTGGTTTTGGAACCACGACAACACAACGTAAGTTCAATCGGCATACATTTTCATTCTGTGATCTTTGATTTGATTTTGTTCATGTGGCCTCAGATACCGATTCGACACGATCTACATAACGATCTTCTTCCAGCGACCAGTACTTTCGGGACACCTGCGGCACCGAATCCTTTCGGGACGACGACGTCGGCCGCCAACACCTCGGTTTTCGGCCAGACCAACACAACGAGTTCCTTCGGAGGTTTCGGTAACACCGCTGCTGCGAAGCCCACCTTCGGTTTCGCCAACAACCCTACCCCGGCTACGACAACGCAAACCGCAACTCGTAAGTCTCTGACCGTACTCCTTTCCTTCTTTATTCCCTCCTCTCAAGTCCGATACTCGCGGTTGCCACATGAAGTTTCTCCATTGCAGCGTTCGGGACTCCCAAACCTTTCGGTACGACCACACCGGCTTTTGGAACTTCAACAGCTTCTCCATTCGGAGCTACCACGAGCCAGGCAAAGCCGGCGGTCTCTTTTGGTACCCCTAGCTTCAACGCGACCTCGTTTGGAAACCGTTTCGGAACGACAACATCAACATTCGGAACTCCAGCACCCACGAACACTTTCAGTTTCGGACCGACCACCACGACACAATCGAATATTTTCGGTACCAAGCCTACAACGACTAACGCGCCGTTCTCCTTCTCCACACCGTCGACTGGAACTATGTTCAACCCAGCTCCTTCGACAGGCACGCAGCCTTTCGGTTCGTTCGGGAGCGCGGGCATGAGTGCGAACACAGGAAGTAAGTTTCGAGGGTAAGGTCTATGATCTTCTATTTTGACACCTCTTATGGGTTCACTCCTAAAGCTCCTGTTCTGCTCATTCTCGCAGGTTTCTTCAATTCTTCGACCACGACTCTCGGTGGACAGTCGCAGTCGTCCAACCTTCAGGACGAGATCGCTCGAAACCGTCAACACATCATGATGATTTCGCTACCTTTGGGAGGCGACCCGTTCTTCAAGTGCGAAGTGAAGAAAGAACAGCTCCGACCAACTTCGCTCGCAGCTCAGAAGTCAGTTCTCGAGCGCACTGTGAAGCCCAACACCCCTCCGGCCCCGAAGTCCAAAGTCATACCTGTCAGTCGCAGTGCTTCGCATGCGTCTCTGTTCGCGGGTCTTGAAGATGGTGACAACACGGCTCTCGGGCCGAGTCCGAAAACGCTGACGATCAAACCCAAGATGCCGGAATGTTTCAATTCGCCCTCGATCTTCCAAGCGGCGACTCTGAGGAACACTTCGCTAGAAGCTGAAAAACTCCCGGAGCCTGCGACCATCGTTCAGCCCGCGGTCGATGAGCCCACTTCGAGCTCGCCACCGATCCATAGCACGCCCTACAATCCGAAAACCCGGATCCAATCCCCTGTTCGCCAGGATATGAACGCAATTCCCGAAGAGGAATCTTCTCTCCAGCTGGCTCCGGAGAAGTCGATCCTCCGAGGGCCCGAAGAACCCAGTCCGGAGAACGAAAACTCAATCGGGGTGAAGTGCAAGAGGCATGATTATTACACGAAGCCTCCGCTGAAAACTCTAAAGCTCGATAGGAACGGTGACTGCTTCGTTGAGGATTTCGTGATCGGTCGGAAGGACTACGGTAGCATGATCGTTCTGGGCAAACTGAACGTGGCCAACCTGGACATCGATGGAACCGTCATTTTCCGTCGGAAGGAGATCACCGTGTATCCTGACGAATCGAAGAAACCTCCCGTCGGTCAAGGTCTCAACCGAAAAGCCGAAGTCACTCTAGAGGCCGTGTATCCGCTGAACAGAGGAACTCGGGACGTAATGAAAGATCCTCAGCAACTGATCGATTCGAAGTTCAGAGAAAAGTTGGAGAGTCATTCCGCCAAAATGGGCGCCACATTCGTCGATTACGACGAGTATACGGGCGTTTGGGTGTTCCGAGTGAACCATTTCAGTCGCTACGGTCTCCTGGACGACGACGATGACGAGCCTTCGGGCGGTGACGTCGCAATGACAGAGACTAGACCCCTCCAGGCCATTTTGCCGCCAGCAGCGGTTCCGATTCTCAGTGAGAAGCAACAGCGCCAATCGATGGATATCACCCAAGAGATGTCGGGGAACTACATCTTCTCGCCTGCTTCCATCCAGGTGCGTACTGACAGCCGGTAGATTAAACTGAAGTCGACGATTTCAGCCTCAAGTGAGCAACAGTGGAGGGCAATCGGAGTCCTCGTCCCAGTTGCCGAAACATTCTCTCTACGGTTGATCGGCTCAAGCGGTTCGGAGTCGTAGGTATTCTCATTCAGGCCCTTACGATAAACGATACATAACCACGACACGCGGAAGTTTCTGAAATCCTAGTGTTTTTGGAGTTCGCCCCGTGGGAGCTCTTGAAGTTCAGCTCAGTGCTTAAGAGGAACAACCGAATTAGAATCGACGTCCCGGTGTGATAAAAGGATGACGCGAGTTTTCAATCGCTTGAAATCATCCAGTTGTTAATTTAGCTTTGTTTGTTTTGCTCGTGCTTTTAAAGAACCTCGTCATCGAGAGCTCTAGACGACATGCAGCGAAGATACGATAACAAAGAAAATGGCTTCGAATAAACTCTTTATCGATTGACAAGTCTCGTTTTGACTCAGCCATTGGGTAACCTCTTCAAAAAATGACGAACTTTGAGTACATTGTATTGTATATGGGAAGAAAGATTGACGCTCAATGGGATCCACTCATCTAGCGAAATACAGTAAATGAAACCTTGGCCTAAGTCGAAATGTGTCTTTCCAGGTGTGCCAAGCGATGCAGTTGGACAACAAGATGCTCCAAGGAATGAAAGCATCATTCTTCATGGACGAGTGTGACGAGAACGACTACACGTGGACTCAATATCACCCAAAGGCTCCCACGTTTGGAGGCTTCAAACAACACGAAGTCGAAGAGAAGAAGCTTCGGATGAGTCCCCCGCACGACCGAGTTCAGACTCAGATTGCTTTGAGACCGAAAAAACAGCTGCGAGTGGCTCTGCAGATGACAGACGAATTCTTGAAGAAATTCGAGAAGATCCCAATGATCCGACCGGAAATCGATCATCTTGAACAGAATCGAGTGGTGAACGCAGCAGCCGGTTTCCAACGGATAATTGTCCCTGCGGAACTTTCAGTCTTCTCCAAATACTCGAAGTCGTTCCCGAATGAGATGGCGACTTTCAATCGTGCGAGACTGCGTCCCTGTCTCCATCATTGGAACTTGGTCAGGCCTTCGGAGAGCGTCGAGACCCGTTCCCTGAATATCACGATTCCGGGCTCCTCGAAGAGCGCTTCTTCGGTTTGTTTCGAGAAGATCGACATGCTCGCCGCCGAGAACACGTTGAAGGAAATGATGAGTGTTCAGTTTGCAAACTCCGAAATGAGAGCCGACCCCAACGGAATGCCTTTCTACTCACCGGTGAGAGGCGTCGAACTGATGCAGAATCACATAAAGCGACTCGAGCAGCACGATGCAATCCTCGAGGTCGAGTTGTCGAACACGTTGCTTCTCTGCGACGCTCTGTGGGGTAACGAAGTATCGGATGTCCTCGATAGAATCGAAACTGAAGCCGCTCGAAAACGAGCACTCTCAATGTGGATCACGAGGGTTACAGAAGACGTTGTCAGCCAAGAAGTCTCGTCCTCGGATAGCTCTTTGCAGCGGATCTTCAGCTACCTCAGCGGTCACCAGATTTCCGCAGCTTGTGAGGAAGCGGTGTCTCAGAGTGACTACAACTTGGCCACCCTTGTAGCGCAGGCTGCCCACGATCAAACGACGAAGATGATTGTGAAAGAAATGTACGTCGAATGGACTCAATCGAAGAAAGATCTCCACATAAATCTAGAGCGACTCAAGCTCTACGCTGTCATGGCCGGACTACCGGAGTGGACTTTGAGCGATGGTAGGCAAGTGAACGTATGCGAAGGCTTAGATTGGCTTCGTTGCTTCGCCTTGCACTTGTGGTATATTTGTCCGTCTAATATGAGCATCGCCGAGGTCCTGGCCGATTACGTGCAAGCGACCGAAACCTACGCCACTCCTCCGGAAGTCAAGCACGGCGACCGGGCGATGTCCCCCTTGCACGTCTGCTTCCAACTCATGAGTCTCTACACGGATCGAACGAAGAATATTGACAAAATGCTCTGTCCGGACACCGTTCTGGGCGTGCGCTCCCAGCTGGAGTATCGTCATTGCTGGCTTCTGGGTCAGGTGCTTCAGAGTCTTCAGTATAATGTTCCGTGTATGAAGGAGCTGCACGTTCGAATGGCGTCACAATTGGAGGCGCAAGGTTTGTGGCAATGGGCGGTCTTCGCTTTGCTGCATATCGAGGACCCTCATCAACGGCAGAAGTACGTCTACGATCTGATCTGCCGACATGCGTCTGCGACTGTCGACCTCACGGAAAACGAGAGCTTCGTACAGAATCGGTTGAAAGTGCCGAAGGAAATCTTGTACAAGGCGAAAGCCCTTCGAGCCAGTTTTGAGCAGCGGCGAGTGAATCAGACCAAGCTCCTCATTCTCGCCGACGAATTGAATGAGGCTCACGAGATCCTTGTCAACCATATCGCCGTGAAAGCCATAATCAATGAGCAGTTCGACCTTTTGCAAGAGCTCCTTCACAAAATGAGTCAGAACTTCACGAAGATCCAGTCCTGGAATCAGAAAGGCCGGGTCTACTACAACTACATTCAACTGCGCAGCATTCTTAAAGACATCCTCGACACCAAAGAAGATGAAGAGGCTATCGAACGAATTTTGGAAGGGAAGTACCTCGAGGGCGTTTTAGCCTCCTTGTCTTCAAAGCTATCTCGTCTGCCTCGCGACACTGTCGAGCAGAGGCTCTGTCAGATCGAAATGGCCAAAACAACTTTCGCGGCTTACAAGAACGTCCTGACTTCCAAGAGTGCGTCAGATCCTCATCTCAAGAACAGCGCCGTCCGTGCCGTGTTCCAACTCCTGCGTACGTTGCCTCTGCCTGAGGACACGGTCGCCCAGGAGTTCAGACGGCTGTCTGATGAGTATCCCGAGTATTTGCCAAGGGATTAGATCGTTGTAAAATAGGGGGAGGAAAACAGTGGAGAGTATTGGAATCGGCTGCTCATCACATTAGTGAACAGAGAGGGGTATTTACCTTCGAAGACGATGAGTCAGCGGTTGGTTCTGCGAAGTCTTATTGAGTAAGTCGCCGAGTCGTCTCACAAACGATCAGATTTGAGGACCGGGACCTGGTGTAGTTTATTGTCACCCTGTACAATTCAAGAAAACATGAATATAACGAGTTATTTCCACTAATAAAGCGTCTCCAATGCTTTCATTTTATTTGAACGATATCAGGATCCTGAACTTTCATTCCTAGTGTCACATTGAAGCACCGGAAAAGGAAGTACAAAATCCAATCAAAAAAAAGGAAATCGTCAATGTTCGATCTGCGGGAATACTGAATTTTAATTTGTTTCAATTCTCCACAGAAGTAATAATAGCGATAGTTTCCCGCCATTCCTAGTTCAAGAATAAATAATAATTGGTTGTCTTGCTTGAGCGAGTTCATCAATCGTACTTTGCTTCTTGTTTTGTTGTGTTATCTGGATTATTTCTGACAATAGAGGGGAAACGGACAGGAAACTAGGTGTGACAAAGACGTGCCAATGGAAAAATGAAGAACGAAGATATGACACGAGGCTCTTGGATCCGTGTCGGATCAGTGGACTGCAGGTTTTGACTTTTTCTCGAACCAACTGAACCGTGACCATCTTCGATCGATGATTCCTCTCTATCCTATCTGGACCTTGGCTCAATATGAAATGCCTGAGCCTATTGATGCGAAGATTGGAGGAAGCTTTCGCTCTATTCTTTAGGTTATCGAGCCCTTGATGGCACTTCTTGCTGAAGAGGGTCTTTTCCTCGATGACGATGCGATGACTCTCTTGATTGGTTCAACGACGCCGATGAGTGGAGTCGAACCAAAACGGGAAAGAAGGGCGACCTAGTTCAGCGAGGTTCGAATCCGTTCTCCTCAAGCTCCTCCAAGAATCAGAAATCAGTTTCAGTATCAAGGAGCAAGCAGCCTGAAATATGTACATACATGTTTTCGTCGGCATGATAACTCTTTGAACTCGAATGCTGCCGTGATTGTCGATGGATCTCTTCAACAACCGAGTCTTGAGTAGAAAACTGCAAGTTTATTCGATCACAAGTTCATCGTATTTCACCGATGTCGTCCGATAGTCACACTAAGGTAATAAAACAGGTCACACGAAATTTCTACAGAGAAACACTATATACAAAGGAAATGGAGTGTACGATGCTTGTTGAGATAAGTTTGTCAACCACGCGCGGTTTTCCATCATTTTCCGGGATATCCTCGTCCGGCGGTAGCATAAAAAACGTTAAGCGTTAAAGAGCGTCGCGATTAACGTTAACAAAGCACCCATTGGCCTCCGCATGGGCAACTTCGGAGCCAGCGTTGTTCCCACGCCCTCATAGCGCTCAGTTTTACACTGGATCGGAGCATCGACAAACTGAAGCATCGTGTGCATTTACGCACTTTCTCCACGTGCTTTCCGAGAGAAATGTGCCGAACGATGTCTGTATGCGACGACGTTCGCACGCAGCCTTCCACGGTGTTCGCAGATTTATGGTTATGGGTTCGCACATAGTCTGGGAAAGCGTGGAATTCCAGCGCGAGCGGTAGAGGTTGCACGAACAAGGCTGGCCCGCATATTCCTTCGGGCGAAGTGCTGCCAAGATCAAGCGACGGGATGAGAATTTGCGACGGCAGCACACTACACTCTTCCAGCAGCGAGGCGTCCGGCTCCGACCCGTGATTCATGAGCGTCTTCGTCAAGAGCCTGAACAATGTCCCGAGTACATCGCAATTGTCAGCCATCTTCGTATAGACGGGCAGACAGCTTTCGCTGATGAGTCCCCAGATTCGGAAAATCACCAACAGCTCCCGGATGGCGTTGATGCTTTTGGCATCCGAAATCAATCCACCTCCAGGAAACCGTTGATGCTGATACACTTGAAGCGGGAAGGATGCCATTAGATGAAGTGCTAGGTCTGTGACCCACTGGACATGATGTTGCACCGATGGGAGGATGCCGGGTTCGACGAAGAATTCCTTGGTATCCAAAGTCGTGAGAGCTCTTTCGATATTGTTCGTCACCTGTGCTCGATCGTTGATGAGGCTGGACAAGGTGTCGGTTGGTGCTCCTTCGGATTTTGTTTCCCGCGGTCGGAGGAGACCCTTGATGACACAGCTGACCGCTGCCAACATCATCTGTGCGTGGCAGTCACCGGCTTTGACGAAACCCGTATTCAGCAGTCGATAGAGACTGCCTTTCAGTGCCAGGAATCGGCTCTGGAAGAATTGCTGAACTCCCTCAGGCTGTTTCTCGAACACTTCACAGAGCTTCTCGGAGACCTTCTCGATCAAGCCCGGCCTCAAGCTGATCAGAACGTCCCACCAATCTACACCGGTGATGAGGCAGTACTCGAGAACGGTGGCCGCGTACGCAGCGCTCATCGGGGCCCCTGGTTCAGTGATTGGGGAGAGTCTGTAGAGGGAGATTTGGGAGAGACTGTCCACGGTGATGAGAACGCATCCCGTGTGGCTGAGGCACATATCGCCCATCTGAGCGTGCTGTTGATTCTTGACCGCATGTGGGCTTGAAAGTGTTGGAATACTCTGAATGCAAGCGAGCTTATCTCGAGCAAAGCATTTCACGGTGTGGTCTTTGAAAGCGATCAGAATATACGACGGAGGAGGGCTCAATTCGAAGAGACAGAGTCGAGGTGTGGCCATCGCCGTGACGGCAGAGCTGTGTGTTGAGATCGCATGCAGCTGCCACCCGACGGTAGTCCTTTTTTCATTGGCATCCGCGAGTTTGGGATGAACGCTGACGTTCTTCTCTCGGAGCTCCCATAATTCAACAATGCTCTGTTGACCGTTGGTCACGGAAACCACGACTCCATCGGCAGCCTCTTTCAGTATGAAGCGCAAGTGGGTTACTCGTTGGTAGGCTTCTTCTCTCTGCGAATCAAGGTACAAACTCGAGAACGGCTGACAGCTGATCTCACATTTGTCCTGGTTCATCTTCAGAGCTACTCGGAAGAAATGCACGGCTGATCGAACCAAACCGTCGCTGGTGACAACGAGAAAATCACCATTCTTGCCGTAGCACAAGTCTACGAGTTGAAGACGATGTCGGAACTTTGTCAAAGGCTGCGATGCCGAAACTACCGAATCCTCTCCGCACATGACCACAACGCAGACAAGCCCAGATGCACTCACTGTCAAACAGCCTTCACAAGGTTTGCCGCCCATGCGTCGCATCGAAGGTCCGAACTTCAGATGAGCGTACTTCTCAAGATACAGAGAGCTCTCTTTCTTCTCAGGATGGACAGCGACTTTTTTGCCGCTGTGAAACCAGGCACCGGCAATGATGTGCTCGCCAGGAAACTCGGTTTTCGAGATCATAGTCCAGTCGTTGAGGAGGAAGTTCCGCATTTGAAACATGAGAATCGTGCCCGTGGCATCGGCAACCATTAACCGAGTTCCACTCGGATCCCATTCGATGCAGGTGATTTCCTCTGTGTGATTGACTACGAAACTTGGCTGCCACGGAGTGTTCAGGTCGACGACGTATACCCTGAAAGACGATAATCTCCCAGGGCCATCAAGGGAATCAGCTGTGAAAGCCAATGTGTTGCGAGAAGAAACTGAACACTTTAGAACACGTTCTCGCCATTCAGCGTTCGGAAACACAGATGGTTTCCTGAACACGGAGTAGACTTGCTCCATGATGTTGCGAAATTGCACTGGCTCTATCAGGGGCTCCTATGACGCAGAGTTCTATCCCGTTTCTGTCAAGCACTACTCAGCTCTGTCTCTCGCACGCAACTGCCACTAATTTGGAGCAACATTCACTTTTATTCTCTCGATCTCCGCGGCATCATCTCATAGTGCCGCCGTCGAGCTTCGTTACACCGCAACAATAACAACAGAGAGAATGATGGGATGATCTCTTCCTGGTTGACCGTTCATCCGGGCGATTCTTCGTCCGATTGAGTTTTCGTAACGATAAAATCAAGATATTGTCGCCCGAAAACCTTCAACAAGAAAACTGAGATGGTTTGAAACCTTCTTTCGGCATCATCTCGTTCTGAGCGGTGCTGAAGTAAAGTGTGCTTTGTCGAAGTCATTCGTCATCCTGAAGGTCTTCCCGCTTCAAGCGGGGTAACTCAGGACACGCGAACGACTCCGATGCTTATGACTAGAGCCTGGAAGCTCAGGCATTATTCATCAATCACTCCTCATCAATTCATGGAATAGTTGATCGGAGGTCGACTACATTCGAAGATTTCCGCCCAATCACGGCCTGGGCTGGAACAACCAAGCATCAAATCCTCATATATCCATCAATTCATATTGATAGATGGAGGGTCAAAAATGATTAATGCCTGAACTTCCAGGCTCTACGCATGATTGACAAACCGGTAGCTTCGGGATTCGAAAAGAGTGTGGAGTGATAGAAAAGCAATTTCAGTTATCATGTGCGTGGTTATGCTCTGACTTTATCCTTGAACTTTTGCTTCGTCAATATCTGCGGCGCGTGCGGAACCGTTTCCTTGACTACGATGGAGCGCATCTTGCGGTCTTTTCGATGAATAGCATCTGCGGCCGAAGCCGAGCTGATCAAGGATCAAGTTAAGCGAGTTGAGAACGATTGGTGTGAACATCAAGATTGAGATTCTGATTCCGATCGTTTATTCCGAAATGACCTCCGTATTGAGAACAAATAGAAGAGGATCGGGATGAACCGGCCACTTCAACTTTATTAGAAAATGTTTTGAAAGCCTCGAACCTTAAGAATCCATCGAAGAGGAATCGGTAGAAAAAAATCACCATTCTTCGGAAGAAAATCGCGCTTGCGCAAGTGCTCAATGGATGTAGACTACAGCCTCGGATGTGGCAGTTAATACTGAACCCTCGATCTGAGCTTGATTGAATCGTTCTGAATGTTATCAGAACTCTGCTGAAACGGGCATAATCCAGGCGCTAGATCATCCACGTAGCACTGAGCGGATAAGATCAATGGTTCGAGTAGAAGCTCATTTTCGAGTTCAAAATTTCATCTGAAAACAACCATTAGGCAATATAGGGAAGTCAGCATTCTATACAGATTGTTGTTGATGCTGCCTATCATTGCATCTAAGCGATTTTAGGGGCGTCTGGTGTGAAGTCTCCGTTCTGGAGCTGTTTCCAGTGAAGATGCAATCAGGGTGCGCCTCCAACGAGCGCAATTAGGGTGCGCACGGCTTGGGGCGGTCTCTGGAAAGACCACCGCGGATGACACTGGTAGCCGGTCGCAAAATGCAGGCGGACGTGAGATCGCTTGCGAGATGTCGAGAAGAACCAACACGAGTCGAGCTCAGAATCACGAATGTATTTCATGACGTCGTTCTCTTTGAAGCCATTGGAGGTCCTAAGAGATGTTTACGCTCTTACATTCTGGAACCTTGTAAAGAAAGCATCCGGGGTGGGGACATGGAAGAGCGTTCGAATTCATTGGACCTCCTGCTTCCAATTTCCTCATCCCGCTGTACAAGACATTATGAGAAAACGAATCCAGAGAGAGAACTTCAAAATCTTGTAGTCATCATAGAGGCTACACAAGATCCAGGCTTTTTGTATATTTTCTATGCAGGAATGTCGACTTTCAATCTTCGATCTAGTTCCTCGGCAGATTCCACCCACGTACAAAACGCCAGGCTGATCTCGGAGAATGAGGTAGCGACGCCTCATTGTGACGGGAGCAAGGTTAAGTCAACTCCGACGAAACGTGTGGGAGCTTCAAATTCCGACAATCAGGTACAGGCTACAATACCGACAGTCATGCAAGCAGCGCTCTACACTCTTGACTCAATGTACGTAGCTCACGGAAAGCATCATTGGCTTCGACAGAGGTTTCAATTCGTTCAATTCATTTCTCCATTGGAGACTCGGAGCGTATCCGAACCTGCGATTCGGCGAACTGCTCCATCCTCCCTGATTTCCCAGTGAACGTTTTCCAAGACAATTCAGGCTGAGATTCTCGTTCAGCTCTGATAGGTAAATATCCAGAGTATTTCTGTGCCTATCCTTCACTTATGGAAAAGGGTAATTGGTTAGCACATGGAGCACAGAGCCAGAACTCTGTCGAGTTATCTCATTCGATTAAGAATTCAATTGATTTCAGTTGTTAAATTTTCTTTTCGATCTCTTGGAGTCTTGAGCCTGACCGTCGAGGAGGTTTGGCACACGGAAGAACAAGGGAATAGAATGAATCCCTTGGAGTCTTTAACGTTCGGCGCCACACCAGACGAACGTCGAGGGATCGATGTATCGGTCCCTCTGCCGCATTGACACGGGTGCCGGCCAAAGCTGCGGCAGTTGAGATCGGCTCGCAGGTTGACCGGACGAATGGCTGGCGAATGGAACTGCAGGTTCGTAGAGTTCCGGTTTTGCGTAGGTGTTGCTTTACGCAAGCGGAGGCGTCCTACGGGAAATCTATCCAAAGACCGCACTGAGGTCCTTAGTGCACGAGCCCCCCGACAGTGGCGCTAGTTCCGCGAGCACAGTTGAGGGCCCGATGGCGGAGCAAGGATGAGAATGTAAACAATGTCTATGGACAGACAACAGTGGAATCTGTGGACTGAGTGAAGAACTGAGGAAGCTCAGAACTGGGCCCCTTGCCTGATGATTCCATGCGCAGGGGACTATCACTGAGTATGGAACCGACGTCCGACGCAAACGCAAAACGCTCATCGCCTCGGACGTCGGGCTCCGAATTAGCCCTCGAAGACAGCACTAAGGACACATCTCGACCTGAGGTGAGTGAGCTACGTGACGCGTATCGCCGTCATCAATCGACGCCAGTCGGAATCGGTCACATCGCACCGTCCTGTGGCTCCTGACTGGCATGGAGAGAGTGCATAGTTACCAACGATCGAACGTCGCGCATCTGGTCTCCAGGAGGCCTGTCCGCCTGAGGGTATTTTCGGTTACACCGCTATCAAATTAGCATATATTGACCGACAGTTTACTTGTAAGACCGCCCTGCGACGGCATTCCCACTGGGCAAATCGCTCGCACATAGTTCATGCCACACCACCGAACGTTTGTTACAAAGTTTGTCCGAACGCGGACACTCAGCTAGTGAGTGAGGCAGGCAGGCAGGCAGGCAAGCAGTCAAGGCAGACAGAGGTACCTACGTCAACGGTCTTGCCGTTGGTCGCTCAGTGCCCCTCGTCAGATCGCTCGGTCCGGTCAATCGTGCTCTCGTTCCACCGCGCGTTCGTTTTCTATCGAGTTCGTAAACGTGCATCCGTCCCCCTTGCTGTTGAGGAATCCGTTCTTCGTATGTCCGCAAGGTGCCATGGATCCCTTCTTGGCAAGTCCCTTCAGTGACAGTGAATTTTCGATTTTCGAAGGAGTCGCTCTATTGTTCGATCCGACTCTTCAGGTTCGTACTGTGAACGACATTGATTCAGTCCATAATATACAAACTCCTCATACATAGTGGGGTACAGACCAAAGGAGAGTTTTCAGTGGGTACGGGAAAGCTTCCTTTCGAAAACATCCGCGAGCACGAGAAAGTTCAGATCATTGAGCGCGAATCTTCGGAAGAAAGCTTGAGACGCGAAGGAAGCGAGGAGCGAACAAACTGGCTGATTCCTTTTTTGAATGTTCCTTCACTTCATACGCCACGGCAGATTCTTGATGACAAACACGATGTTGCCGGTTCCGACAAAGGCGCACGATAAAACTGGAATTCTATTAGAAACAGCGCCAAGTGAAAGTTGCTGTAACATCACCGAGCGCATCTTGGAACAATTCCGTCTGAGCATGTTTGACCACCTTTCTCGTCCATGTCAGAATTCCCGATTGCACTATTCGAAGGCTAGGGACATCACTGTCAAAGTGTTTTCCTTCTCCTTTGCGGCAGAATTTATACCGAGCCGCCCAAAGTTGATGACGCGTTCCAGTAGACCTTCAAAGTCGTCTCAAAACGACACCGAGGAACACAACTGGAGCCACTTAGAGTTCTACTCATCGCATACTCTTCGCGACTCCAGAAGAATAGATGTTGACCTACCACGCTCGTTGTGGAAAAACTCTCTACTGAGAGGAGAAATTGTTTGCGTTGAATGATGAGTTGGGCAGTGGCCTCGGGCAGAATCGCTGGAATCGTTTCCAACTGACGAGGAGGGAGAATATGATTATTGCCATGAGCAGAGACAGGGACGGGCGAGGCAAAAATACATTAATCGATAGCATGCAATTCAATCAAGACCACGAGCACGAAATGTCAATGCATCGTTCAGTTGACCGCCGATTGGCCGCAATACTGTTGTGACAATCGGAGCCCGGCTTCCGAACGCACATCTCGGGTTGAACTCCACGTTTTTCATACGTTATGAAAACTTGACATAGATGTGAGAGTCATCGCCGCCAAACCCGAGTTTTTGTTTCTTCTTCAAGAGTCTCGCCTTGATTCAACAGCTGCTTCGATGTTTTTGCGAGGCCTAATGAAGCTTTTTTCCTCATTTGCAGAGCGCTGGGAGTAGACGGTCCCCATCGCCCACCTCAGCGCTGCCCCCTCTGCGACCTCCGAATTCCCCTAATCTTTCTTCATCTTCCAACTCCTACACTGTCGACGAGTGTTACATTGAGCCATGTTATATAAAGGTGAGTTGGAAGTGCGAATATTGTCCGTTTTCGCCATGCTTTCAAGTGAGCCATCTGCCACAAAAAGATTTCGATTTCCTCGGAGCAGTAACAGTGAATTTACCCGTAAATCGACCAGACTTTGTCGTTCAATACCAGTTTTTGTCGCGGCGTTCGGCCGATGTCGTAACAATCGTTTGGTCGTTACAGATGGAGAAGCTAATCCAGGAGATGCAGCACCCTGACTTGGGTGTTCCCCTGCGCTCCCAAAAACTTTTCCTCACATCCATTCCAAGCGCGTTCGTTGGTTACGACGTCGTCGAGTGGATTATGGACAACCTGGACATCGAAGATCAGACGGGGCCTGTGGCACAAGAGGCCCTGCATCTCGCCAATCTGCTGTGTCAGTATGGCTACTTTTTTCCAGTCGGTGACAACGCGAAAACATACACCATCAAAGACGATTCAACCTTGTACAGGTGAGACTCAGACTATCGAGTCCGTCATGCGCGGCGATCGTCACTTCAATATAATGCGGTAACGAACACGTCTCCTCTGTCCTTCCAGATTCCAGTCTCCAATGTTCTGGCCATCAAGGAGCACACCTGACAACACGGATTATGCTTTATACCTGTTGAAACGTTGTTTGAAGAACAAACAGAAAAGCTCTCTAGAGGAGTATGAGCAAGAAGCGCTACAACGGATGAAGAAGCTCCTGTCCGCGAAATGGGATAATCTCTGCCAGCAGGCTGAAGATTCCATCGCGTACGTAACCTTTCCTGCGACCGCGTCCAAGATCAGACTTGGTGCACGAATTTTTGAGGCTTTCGCCCTCACGTCTCAAGACGTATCGTTACAGGCAAGCGAAGGATCGTAAGAAACACGATAAAGTCATAAGCTCGTCCCAAGAAAGAGCGTATTGGCGGATTCATCGGCCGCCGCCCGGGATTCAGAGCTGTCTAGAACGCTGTCCTGTCCCAAATAAGCG
The DNA here is from genome assembly GCA_021527715.1 of Neoseiulus cucumeris. NCBI lineage: Eukaryota > Metazoa > Arthropoda > Arachnida > Mesostigmata > Phytoseiidae > Neoseiulus > Neoseiulus cucumeris. The sequence continues at coordinate 927,853 of JAJSRV010000035.1, read as the reverse complement.
GGGCCCACGCAAGAAAACCATGGAGCAGCTCAAACGTCAAATTGATATCATGAAGCGGAATCTCATCAAGTCTCGAAACAAAAGCACGTTATGGCAACGCTGCGACGATTATCGAGAATTCGACGCCTTCCTCTCGACGCCACTGCCCTCAAATCCGTGGATTTCAGACGATCATTCATTCTGGCAAATCGAAAGTTCACAGTGAGTTCTTTTCGCGTGTGACATTTACCGACTCCGCATAAATTCCGCCAATCGTGGGTCAGTTGTAGGGTTGACATCACCACACTCATCGATTCGTTCGCCTCATGTGAATTTCGAACAGAAAGATATATATCATCCAAAGTGTGGTTGCCGCAACGATGAACTTCGCGGAGTTTTCGATCCTTCCGACGACGTATTTTTCTGATTCGCCGTTTGTTCCTGTAGATGTGAGACCCCTACGGAGCGTCGGCTCAAGCGGTGGACCCTTAGCATCGAAGAGTTGTTGTCGGACCCCAGGGGCTTCCGGGAGTTTGAGATTTATCTCCGAAAGGAATACTCGCACGAGAATATCCTTTTCTGGAAAGCCGTTCAAAACCTGAAGAAAGGTTCACCGTCCAACATTGCTCAGAAAGTACAAGCTATACACTAGTAAGTTTGACATTGGGTAAAACTTATGCAAAATGCAATATGGTTCTGTGCTAAATTGATTCAGCATCCGAGACTTGACTCGTTGTCGCAAGTTTTATTCAGATAACTGATACTTGGTGGTTTGCAGCGAGTATCTCGCCTCTGGCGCGGCTTGTGAGGTCAATCTCGACTCAGCAACAATGGAGATCACCATGGAAGCAATGAAGAAGCCAACACGATACACGTTTGAGCACGCTCAACAACACGCGTATACGCTCATGCAGACTGACACTTATCCCCGCTTTCTCAGGAGCGAACATTTCAATAATTTGCTGCATAAAGCATCTCTCCTACAGGTTAGTTCCGTTCGGTGGCCAACAGGTCTCGATCGGTGTCTTCGAAACAATCAGCAACGCCGCATCTTAACAAACGTGAATATTGGAACTCATTCTCGATTCCCACATTCAGATTCAAGGCCACCGAAAACGTTTCTTCCATTTTGGGGCCTCAACGCGCAAGAAGCCAGACCAGAGACCGTCCACTCCTCAGCAGGCTACGACGTTGCAGCCGGCCACGGGCGCTCTGGTTCTGTACAATAAAGCCTCAGGTGCGTATTCTTTATGAGTCTGTTGTGTCCCCAGTTGGAGTATGGCACATGATGCAAGCAATCCACGGATGCAGAACAGCATTAGATCCTCTTGAGAGCAATACTACCACTAGCGGTACTCTTGGTGCTTCTTGTTGAGTTCAGAGATCGAGCGTAGAGCCTTAGGTCGAGCTAGAGAAAGTATCTTGATGAGAAACAGATTCAGTTACCGATGCTGTCCACATTCATACCCGACTCCCGACTCTAACTCGGGTATAATTTGCTGTCGCCTAAAATTGTGCGCCTCCAACTTAACGATGGGGCTGCTCTTGCCGCTGTACCTGACAATGAACATGAGATTGGTCTGTAGGTCCGCTAGTCTGTTCATGTCCACCCCGTCAGTGCAGCACAGTCACTGAATCACAACAGCAACCACCCCTAACAAGCACCAATAACCAGCCCTCCGGAAGGCAGGCAACGAACCAGCCTTCAAGAAGGCTCTCAGGTAACTTCAGTCTTCGCTTCGTGAGCCTTTCTGGAGCGATACGCCTCGCACGCCTTCCAATAGCAGCATCGTCTCTAGATTATCGCTCTGGAGATGTTTAGCTCAAAGTAAAGCAGAACCTCGTCCTCTGAATCCTTCCCTATTTGTCTGCCACCGGACAATCACCTTCACCACTCGCATGCTTTCCAATCGTATGGTTCTATCATAAGAATCGAATGCTTCCCTTGAAGCTCTTGACTACCTAAGGGAACCGCGGAATAGTTTGTGTTGTATCACGGGCCGGCCGGGACTGTCTGGCGTGGTTTCTCCATGATGGAATGGGATTTCCAGCTCTCTGAGTTGTTATTTCCGTTTGTTCCCTAATTCTTGATTTTGGAATTTCTGAAATCCTCCCTAATGTCGTCGTCACTTCCGAGGAAGTAGCGTTACGGGCTGGCCGTACCATTTGTCCCCCTTTGGTCCGTCTCTTGAGGTGATCCGAATGTTTGGTGGAAATCATTCTGGACCTCCGAGGGAGACATGCTCTCCTCTGAATTCCGCTGGTTGCTCTAACCTAGATCACCAACATGTGATCTAGCTGACATGGATATGGTGAAGCTCGCTCCAGCTTTTTAGTGCACATGCATATTCAACTCTTTCATGTTTTAGACGTTCCGAATGGTGGGCGCCGTAAAACGATTCATTGAGTCACTTGTTTCTCGCACGGCGTACTGTGCATATACCACACAGATACATAGTTCGCGGGGTGTCGTATACACGACAATAGAGTGTCGTGGCATGTTATCGACAAGTTGGATCACGGGTTATGTATAGCGGTAGCCAATAGGCCTCGATTTAGGCCCCTTGACTAGTAAGTCCGGGCTGCAGAGCTCCGCAGCTTCCGAACGTTCTTTGGATCCATCCTATTCCTTGGGACTGCGATCAATCAGTCCGAGACGCTCCGAAATCTCAGTTCCATTGCATGAGTTACCGGAGCAGGAAGGGTCTTTTCCTGCGAAAATATTTACGATGAAGCGATTCTATCTTCCAAAAGCGGTAAAACCGAACTACTTATTGTATGTATTGATTCGACGCATGGAATTACGCTTACATTTCCAACCTCGAGACTCTGATCGATTCGTGAATTTCGAACGCATCGTTGTTGATTTCGGCCTTTACGGATGATTGGTTATTGCGTTTCAGGAAGCTCCTGCGACCTCCGCGAGTCCCAGAAGCGACGTGGTTCAAGAGGCGCCAAGTCGGCCCAAAGCAGTTCGAAGCCGGAGGCCGCGTCAGACGACGATTCCGTCGCGGCGAACGCGACCTCCACAGCGTTCAGTGGGCGACACTCGCACTCAACCAGTGACCTCCATTCGCTAACTCCACCTCATCACGCGTCAAGTGTGGCAGGTGGAGCGAATCCCGCGTGTGGACAGCTGGCCGAGAAAGGCGAGAGCGCATTCTCGTCGCCTTCCGTCAGTTCGGAGTACATTGCGGTCAGTTGGCATTTCTTCTCTTGATTCTAGAGTACGGGTTTTCACTTGGAATATTCGAACCGAATCGGTCGCTCTTGGATACTCGACCGCTCACGAGCTATCGCGACGATAAAAATTTCGGGGGATTCTGTTGCAGGTGGACGCAGAAGTTGCGGCAGAAGACACTTGTGGAGGGACGACCCTCCGGGTGCCTCGATGGAGTCATAAGGCAAGTGACCCAGGCTCTATGGCTGTACCATCGGCGGTGCTCAAGGTACCGTCGTCTCCGCGCAGCAAAGGCGAAGAAACCGATCCGGAAGATCACTCCAGCAGCGCCTAGATCTATCTCCATCCAAAGCTAGCATCAGCAGCTACCACAGTAAAACCATTGTTTAGAACTCCTCCTCTGGAAGCAGCCGAACTACCTAGCCCAATATGATTGAATCAGTCATTCAAACAAGAAGCAACTTACCTTTAGTGTAGGCGAAAATCTTCGGAAGTTTGGAAGAGCGAAACCTTCGGGACAAAGTGCATGAACCGCACCTCCGGCCATTGCTTCGGCCTTATGAATGTTAGTTGTCGGATGTTTCTATCTCCTCGAGGAGTTCTGTCCGCGTCCTGTTACGTGGCCTTCTCACTACGCCCGGAGATTGCATGTTGCCTCCAACCTGGATTTAGATTCCGGCCAGCCATAACCTGAGCTAGAGAAGCAGCAGCCGACAGTTCATTTGTTGTTTTTCATATGAAGTCAAATGTTTATCCCCGACTTATATTCTTTTTGATTGATCTCCCATCCATAGTTGCTCACAAGCACAGCCGTGGCGTGAATGAGAAGTGAATGGTTTGATGGAGACCGAATACTTGAGGTCAATATTGAGTTGGGAGGCTCAGAGGGATATCGAAAAGTGAGAGGGGATTTTCGAATAAGATGGGCCTTTACAGCTTTCCTCTCCATATATCTACCTCGGCCTCCTCCCAGGAGAAAGATGATTCCTCGATTCCTTCCGCGTGTCGGTGTCTCAAAAGCCGACGACTACTTTGGTGCCCTTCACACAAACAACGCTTCTTGTTGCTGCTAAGAGTTTGTGATATTTTCCGTCGGGATACAGCAACTCCGCTTACACGCATGTAGGACGTTCTCATTTACTTATCGGCAATAACCACGTTCGATATGATTCCGAGGTGTGGGTTTGTGTCTGGGTTTTCAACGTGAAAGTTTGATTCGTTTGGGCTCTCTGCTGGGACCGATCGAATCAGTTTTCGAGTGAACGGTCGCTTGAATTCGTTGGAGACTTCGAGTGCTTGTGTCGGGATGTTCTTTCATTGGATTTACTCTTAATTACCTCATTGAAAAACTCTTACTGGAACTCTTTTGAAAGGCTGCTGCCTCGATAGGTCTTAATTTTTGAGCTAGACTCTAGGCAGACTGAAGGAACGACAATGGAGCGTTTCTGAAAAAGGAAGCGAGAACATCATCGAGGCTTCGGAGTATTTTTGAGGCCAAGTCGAAAAAGTGCTCGATTGAAGTGCTCGGTCAACACTTGACCTCGAGCAAAGAATTTCGATGTTGCGGACGTTGGTTATAGGAGTATATATTGATTGATTCATGAATGAAATGACCTCAACGCGATGGATTTAATCATAACCGTTATTGGTATCGATGGTGTTATCATCGAGTTTATGAATGGAATGATTGGAAAGTGAACGACTCGATCATCGCTGATACTTCAGTTGAAAACACTGAGGGCAACTGTCTTAGAATGATGAGCTCTCGACTCGGGGTCTCTTCTGGCGAGATAATTTTGTATGCAATCAGGAGAGAACTCTGGAGAGTTGGCTCGTTTGGAAATTTGAACTCGAAACCCAAAACAATTCGAATTCCAACCTTCTTTCAACTGCTTAGAATTCGCATTGAGAAAGTTTCATAGGGATCGTTTGAAAAGAGGAAGAACTAGAAGCTTCTTTAGAAAAATCATAGTTGGTTCACTGCTTTTGAAGTTGTGGTGCGAAACTCCTCGTTCAGATCGAGTTCCGAAAGGTTCCTTCAAGGAGCACCGATGAAATTCCATTCCGACGATTTCGGAATCAGCCACGATTGCAACGAGACACTTCGATAGTCCTAAGAATCTCGTCTTTCGGAATCGCTAAGAAGAGTGGTGTGGAGGTCGAGTTGGAAGTTTCCGTGCGCCTAGTTCGTAGGATTTGTGCGTCACTTCACTGATCGATTGCACCGCTCGCATCTGACTCGTTCTGTTGTATCAACTTGAGAATTTTATCGTTGACGTTGGCGGATGAAGTGAGGAGGGAGGAAGCTACCTAACTTATTTCTCAAAAAATTGCGTGTTAATCTCTAGATAACCGATGAGCCGCTCGTTCACGAGCCGACCCTACTGTTGAAGTCAGGTTGCATGAGACACTCGGAATGATCGGACTGAATTCAATGGTCTTTGGAATGATTGATTGTGATGATGAATATAGATACAGAGCTGGCGATTGAAACGAGTTTTTTTCCCAAAAGAGTAGGCGAATGGAAAAGATCACTGGATACAATGATGATGAAAATATGAAGTACCTCATTAAGTAGATTTTTGACGACAGTTACGATGAGAATATCATCCAGACGTCATCTCAGGACGAGAAACACCGCCGATGTTGGTGAACTTGGCTATAACGATGTTCCCAACACAAATGAATCAAAGCTACTCTTGAACAAGCTCGTGGTCGGGAGCCTCGAGTAGCTTCGGAAAGTGTTGGGGAGAACGAGAACTTCTCACGGCTTGGTACACACTAGATATTCATAGAAGCCAATTCCAGACACCCTCGATATCCTTGTACATACATAAATAGGGAAGGAAACGAGTCTCAGGAAATCTCACATATGCTCCCAGACGATGGAATATACATGAGGCAAAAGTAATAATGATGGCGAAGATTATTATAATGATGATGATGACACTATATTTAGAACAGTGGGTACTACCGTTAAAAGTACTAGAGCGGCTGAAGAACTGACTGATGAGTTGATGACGAAAACTTGAACTACCATGGGATAATAACTAGCGGGTTGTAAGAAGACGTTTCGGGATGTATTGCTTCGCGACGGCGGCTCACACTTGAGGCCACGGCACTTTTCAAAGTGATTAATGAAGGATATTGACTAACGGAACAATAATGAAGATTATGATGAATAACTAGCAAGATGTTGAGTGTAATCACTGTTTCCAGTTGGCCGTTTATTGAAACATTCCGTACAAAAGAGACCAACCCGAGAATCATCGTCGACAATAATGCTGTTTGAGATGCTCATCATCGATTATGAAGAGACTTAGATTCTCAACGGTCGTCGATTCTGATAAGGACGATCGGACCCCGCAGCGATGTTCGATGCGAACAAGGAGCCGTTGCGCGGGAAACTCGCCATCAGAGTGACAGCATATTGTTGTTCTCTTTTCGTTGGGGAATTCAGAGGTTTGCAGAGGTTGGCTCGCATAGAGCGAACTGCAACGTCTCCTATAAGAGGAGACATGATATCAGAAAGCAAAAATCCAGGAAAGATTTACACTGCGGGAGACTGAAAAACGGAAATGGAACTAATTGAAAGTAAAGTGCGAACGCGAGACAGATCTCGTGGCGAGAGGTCTGAAGCCAAGGCTGTAAAAAAGTTCTAGGTTAGAGTCAGTGCTGGAAATGTTGACACGAGCTTACGTCAGTTGAAGCTAATGGCGCTACCGAGGAAGGAATAGCAGCAGAGAAGAGAAAGTGAACATGAATCAGGGAATGAATTATCAGCGTTATGAGTCAAACATCAAACCGATCGGCCCGATGTTTCTTAGACGGAAAACGTCCCGGTCAAGTGAGTGATTGTTGAGTGATACTTGACCTAAAAAATGTACTTCACAAAGGAGGAGAAACGAATCGTTCATCATCAGAGTACTGAAAACTTGAGCTATAAACAATAAAACTTCATCCTCATCAAAAGTTGAAACCCATCCCTGTCGCTCTTTTTCATTCTTGCCGCAATATCGCTTGCAAGTCCATATTGGAATCATATCCTTGAAACGATTGCGTGAAACATCTCTGGGAAAGAATTGGCGAGCTAGGGAAACAGAGATCGGTTAGCGTCTGATGAAAAGGAAGGAAGGAAGGAAGGTTCCTCAAGATTGGTAGCCACCATTAGCATTAACGCCAATAAGGTGTCAGGGAGCCGTCTCTGGGGTTACAGATACCGAGTGATGGAGCTCTCTTGGAGATCTATCCAGATCGCGGGGCATCGAGTCTTTGATTACCTCGGACGGGACCAGTGATCAAGGCCGTGAGACAGCAAAGAGCGGAAAACCCCGGTTGCTATAACGATGGTTTACACGATGAGAGTCAGAACTTGATTCCGAAACTTGTCTGAGACATAGAGAGCCGCAAGATATCTGATTTCTTTTCGAGTTAGATGGGCTATCAAAACACATCCCTCCGCCCGTTCCGAGGGGGAAAAACAATGAAATCGAGGGTTAAACTGAAGTTCTCTCAATCATCGAAACTTTGGTGTGATGACTTCTCATCAGAGACTTCTGCTGAATTAGCTGAACCGATGAGTGACGGAATCGATAGGCCCGGGGGGTATCGGGAGCGACGCTCTGGGGAGCAGAATCGGTGTTGTTCAGGCCACGGAGCTCCGTCGAGAAATCAGGTGGGAAAAGAAGGCTTCCCTTTCGGTCTCCGCGAGCTTAGCTGTGTCCAGCTCGTGGCGAACTCCACGTGAGGTGGATAATCACCGTTAGCGGCAATGAGAGAGCTTTCTGTTAACAATTTTTGGAGCTATAATCAGGAAAAAAGAGTGTGACAATCACCAATAAGTTTTATTTTATGCCGAGGAAATAAATCGGAAGACTGGGAGAGGAGTGTCCATCATCTTTTGTACCGATTCTTCCCACTTCTCCAAAGTTTCGGTTGGTCCCGAACCGAAGCACATCAGTGCAGAGTTTTCCAAGCATGCTCACGGGACTTATCGAAGTCGTGCAGCAGCTGAGTTACGAGAAGCTGCAGACGACCCGCGTCAAGATTTCCAACTTACGAAGGGCTTAAAGGAAGCCATAAGCTTGTTGAAGATTCCATTTACTTGTGTGCTCTACGTGTTCTTCTGCTCTTGGCCGAGGGGGAGAGAAGTTGGTTCGCGAGCGCCCTCTGGTTATCCTCGCCACTCCTGAATCCTCAACACTGGTCGGGTAGTCCTCTTCTTGTTGTTAGTGTTCCACGATGAGAACAATGCTAGAAATTTTTCACCATGCCTTCCCAATGTCGACGATCACTCCAAAGAAGCGTGCCGATGCTCTTCATTAATGACGACTCAAGCTAGACTCGACCGAATCGTGCCGTTTGGAGCATTCGACATGTGAGCTCCAGTGCTATGGTTCACCCTTGCATTCGATGCTTCTTTGGGCCCGCCTCGATACCCCACTGCTGCGTAACATGGCCAGGTGAGTTTTTGTGCGCAAACTGTTCCTTCTCATGTTGCAACTGTTACCAATAAGCAAAACTACCATCGTTCGACTTGTTCTGGTGGAGAAGCACTTATCCCGAATCAGAATTCATGACCGTCGCGATGGGTGTCGTTCACGTCGACGCTTGCTCCTCTGAATCAATTTGGCACTATTTAAAGAATGGAGAAGACAACTTGGCTCTCCTCCGAAGCCTCCCTGCGCTCCACTCGATCCGGACCAGCCCTGAATTGGGTCGTGACGCCTTGTCCCCGTGTCCGATTTCTGGCGCGAACGTCGCCCGTCTGACACCTAGCAGAATCGCTTTCGAAAACCACTTACAGGCTCCGCGCAGACGAGTTCATTGTTTGCGGTGCATGCTTTCGTCCTGCGTTGACATGCGATATCTTTATGGTTATTTATGAGGACGAAACACGCACGATCCACGCCCTTTTCCCTCTTGTTAGATCTCTCCCGAACAAATCATTCGGCCTTGCAAGCCAATAAGCGCGATCCGTTATGTGTGACGGGGCATCGAGCTGAGCTTGTTGCCACTGTTCTCGAGTTTTTACTCGGTTAAAAAAGGGGAGCATTTCGGGCTGTTTGAAAGTTTGTTGTCGCGTTTTCTGGAATGACAATTACCCTCTCCGTACACAAAATTAACGAATAACTTCCGAGTGGAACGTTGTGACATTCGGATCGAAAACGAGTTTCCAGTCACCTCGAAGAAACTCGAGAGGACGAAAGGAATCGGGGACAAGTAAACGTGTTTATGAATGCTCTAACAGAAGGTCACAGGGAACAAGAGCTCTCGAGGAATCGAATGAGACGGCGGCGAGGGATCGACCGCGAGAGCATGAGAAGCTGCTTCATTCAAGAGCAACACCTGCTCGTAGTGACCCAGATTTCAATGCTGATCAATATCCGGCCCGGGGCTGCTCTATGTAGAGGATCCTATACGCGGAAAACTAACCACAAAAGAAGATCGCGAATGGCTGAGTGACCTCTCAAATCGATGCATGTAAGTGAGGTTTTTCCCCTGAGGCTGCATATGCTCCTTCGTCTTTCTGACCGTTCCGTAATTTAGTGAAATTTCGTTACAACGAACGCGCAGGGTTTAGTAAATTGGGTTCGGTCTGATCAATGTCTTCCGAGACGAGGATTCGACGGGGACTATCGACCCGGCCAAATGGAACTGGAAACATAGCCCGTTGTAGTGAGCTTCTCGTTGTAATCGTGGTCGTTGTGACGAGGTTGCACTGTCGCTCTCTGGAACGAGCACTTGAGTGGGGTTTCATCTCGTCTGGAATGGCCACTGCGTAAGAAGCTCGCTTACTTCTTGAGGTCTCCCACAATGGTTCCGGGTCGCATTCGGCACCACGAAGCCTACCCCGGAAGCATATTGAGCAACTCCGTAGACTTATGGACGTTTCTGAAAATGTTCGGCTCCTGACGCAAACTCGGCGCACTTTCCGCAGCTGAAAGCTTCCTCGGGAAGAGAGGAGACAAAGCCGATCACGAGCACGACAAACACCTAGCCCGGTGGCAACATTTCTCATTGTGAGACCAGTGTTTTGTGTTCTGTACCGCTGGTGGGTGTCCGAAACAAGAGAAAAATCCGACATCTGACCGATCGCAGTTCGACCGAGAGTGTGTTCTGGCGCATCAGTGAGCTCTTTGCATCGACATCCAGTGGCTTCTTTAAAATATACTTTCAGGAATTTTTTCTTCCGTCATGAGGTGTTCTTTCACAACATCATGCTCTTGGCTGTTGCAAAATTATCAGCTCATATCAGACTCTGGAGACGGCGGAGAGTCTCAGACATTGGAATCAAAACCATATCCTACTTCGAAAAGATTCATAAATCTGATTTATTCGCATCGGGTATCCATTCAATCAGCTCTCTCAAGTGTACTCTTTCCAAGACACAAAACAATTACAAACCGGCTCGTCGCTTCTCACACGGAATCGTCCTTGTCATCGACGGACGAACAGGGAATGAATCTAGCAGATCAGATCTATCGTTGCCGATATGATTCGAGTATCCATGTTGCGTCGCTTTCAAACGGAATCCTTGGCCGATCACGATGGAACGATGATAACTCCAATGATGAAGTTGTAACTCTTGGTTTACTGTTCGGCCCTTTGCCTTCTTCGAGGCGGCCGCACTGGGCCCGAGTTAGTTCCTGTTTCGGGCGGTGTGTTCCCATTGCCATCAACGAGCTCTCGGACGAACTTGAACCGCGACAGGAACATTTTCCAGACGCAAAGCCAGCCTGAAAGCAGAAGACTCTCTTTAGAGGGCTTATAAACTCCGCCAACAGAACTCCGCATCCACATATTTTGATAGCTCTGAAGTTCAATGAATCGCGGCCTGATAATCATCCGAAGTTTCGAGTCGGAGTTGGCAGATGAAGGGATGGAAAGAGAAGGTCGCCATAGTTTTATTGCGTAGGGTCCGGTGGTCCAGGATCTCTAAGCTGAAATCTGTCTCAAGGATCCTCTTCCTCGCTGAAAGACACTCCTCCAGAATAAACGCGCCTTACGTCCAGCAAAAAGGAGTGACAGTGAAAAGGCAACGATGCCGAAGTCAGGAAAGAGGCTGCAGAGAATGAAATTTCAGAATCAGCAGCGCCAGCTTGCTGCGATGTGTCGTCTAAGGGGCAGGAAAAAAATAGCTTCATCCTCTGCTTCACGTTTCGCTGCAGAACATCATCAAAGTGTCAAACAGCTAGCCGACTGAGTTTGCCGCGACGAAGTCAAGAACCGGACTTGAGCCGAAAATTGACCTACAACTGAGAAACTGATAGCTGAGTCTGCTGTCTGACTAGAAAGGACGCATTCCGCACATTGGTTCATTCGCATCGGATGTGAGCGTTAACTCTTGCAAATGACTTTGGAAATCAAGCCAAACGAGCGCGCGGGCTGGAAGGACCTGGGAGAGGATTCGCGGCACGTACCGAAAATTCATCTGAGACGACTTCTGAGCCAGACGTTGTGGGATGGAAAGAACAAACGAACGAACCACAAGTGTGGGTGGGGTTTTCCCCAGGTTAGCTCGTCAAACGCCGAAACTCAGACAGCGGAGTGGTCGGTCCTCACGTCGACAATAACGACAATGTTCAGCTCGATTCTATAGTATGGGAAGGGGGAAATTTTCACCGTCCCTGGGCGTACTTATGGTGCAGTTTTTGCGTTCACTCACGTCTCTACCCCGGCGGACTCCCTCGGGACCCAGAGTTCGTTCCATCGGTCCAGTTGTGTGGCATTGTTTGCTACATAGCGCCAAAGTTGGCCGTACGCTGACCTTTGTTCGGAAGGTCAGGGATAAATTTCATCAAGATAAAGATTCGTCTCGAACTCCAAAGATATCGGCTGTGGTCGTTCCGATCGGAAAGGTAGGTATCGTAAATCACTCGGTGACAATTCCTCGAGTCAGCGAGGAGTAATGTCAACTCGGTTTCCGAGCCAAATGGTGTATGACCGAGTGTTTCCCGGCGCAGAAACAGTTTCCTCATGGTCATTGGAACACGCCCAGACTTTTAAATCAACGGAAGTGCTTCCAACTCCAAGGTCAATTCAATCAGACGGCTCCGATGTAAGATGAGCGGTGTTCCCCGAGTTGTCAGCCTCGGTGCGATCACTTGCTTTTTCGAAGAATATCGATCATGATTTGTTATCTCGACGACAACCACGATTTGAAACGCGAACATTCACAGAAACCACTTGATCGGGACGACGCTTCCCAAACGGCATTGCCGCCACATGACCACTCACCTATGGCGATCAGCAGAATCAGGAGAACAAGCGACGCGGTCAACGATGCTCCGTAAATTAGAACCGAGGAAACCTTTTCAAACATTTTCCGAACAAATTAATTCACACGAACCAATGAATGTTAACTTTCGCTGTCATTTGAGACAACTTCGCGTTCAGGCCGTGAGGACGTCCAAGAGCATCGAACAAAGTTATTTAGTGAAACCTCAAGTTTAACTTATTGTTAGCCTGCTCTCGGAATCTACTTCCTCACTATACACCACAACATAGGATCGGCTGTTAGGGTTGCGGCCGCTGGTGTTAGTACAACATCATCTGATATCGACACGAACCATAAGCATTCGGCCCGTTCTGGGTTCTAGAAGTCGAGAGAGGGAGAGGCTTTGTGCTCTCCCCTACTGCTTTCACACTCAGGTGACAGCTCCTGACAAAGAGGAGGGATTTTCTCATGTGGAGAGGACCCGAGTGAATTCATGAATAGTTCGTGTGGCTGCTGAGATTTTTTTGAGGAATGCTGAGGAAATCGAGGAGGGGTAGAATCTATCGCCACACTCAGGTTTCCTCTAGTGTTTCATTGTTTGAGCGTACGTTGCGACGAACAGCGTTTTCTCTCGTAAATTCACGGCGCACGGAGCGATTTTGCGGCATTCCTCTTTCCGTGGAGCTTCATGCAGGACATCGAGACATTTCTTTCTCCAGCGCATTCGTCTCGTGGCTCTCTTCATCTTGTTGGAGATTTGGGTATCCTAGACACAAGGGCGCCGGTCGGAAAGCTGGATGGGATGAAAAAAGTTGTTGCCGAGTGCGAGGTCATTCGAAATGTTTCTGCGAACTAACAAGGCGGATTCAATCGATGAATACATGTTATGTGCTCTGTATGAATAAAAAGTATGAAACAGTCCAACTGTGTATCGGCGAATTCTCTACGACGACGCGACGTATCCAAGTCGATTGATCGGGAGCTTTCGCTTCCAGAGAGAGAGCCAATGTAATCAGTCGAAGTTAGCTCAAGTATCGCCTCTCGAAATCCAAGCCATCTCTTGTCGTGATGCTCAAGAGCCACGGACTTCGGGCTTCGAAGCAATCGATTTGTAACTCTTTGTCAAAATCGCGGCTGTCACGCATCTAAAAACGCAGTCACGCAGCCAATCCACTTATTGGGAAAACAAAGTAGGGTAGCTGGCCCGGAGACGCTCCTTTCGCGACCTAAATTTCGTGTTAAATGTTCTGATATCACCTGAAACCCATGAAACTCTCCTATCTACAACTCGTCGCCTAAATATCTCATTATTTTGATTACAGCATGGAAGAGCTCGACGTCCACGCGACTCATGTACATCTTCGTCTTCACGGTGATATCATTCATGTGTTGCGTGATGCTATCGAACGCTGTAGTTCGGTGGGCAGACCAACGATTCGATATGTGTCGACCCCTGAATTGCGGCTCGGATGCGGGATATCTTCTCGTATATCGAACGATGCTGTGCGTCGCGTTTTTCCATCTCGTCATGGCAGTTTTGACGATAGGTGTCCAAAACTCCAGGGACATCGTGTCCGGGGCACAACAAGGATTTTGGGCCTTCAAGGTGAGCTGGAAACAAATCATGATGAACGAAAACCTGTGACAATACTTTGATCGCTTGTATTCTTCTTCTTGGAATCATTTCCTTGACTGCTGATAGTTTACAACTGCTCATTCTCCGCGCAGGTCATCATCCTGGTTGGCATGATCATGCTGACAATAAGGGTACGCCTTCCGCCCGGAGTTTTCATCGGCATTGTTAAATACGCTGGCATATGGGGAGGTTTTGGTTTTATGATCTTCGCGTACCTTGTGATGCTTGAGAGTGCTTATAAGTAAGTAAACAGAGGAACCGAGTTCTATGTAGATTTACACATTCGGCGAGATATTCCTCGTTCTAGATACCAAGTGCCTCGATCTTCTCCGGAGGTAATTATTGTTTATTTCTCGTCTTCGGTCAGCGCTTATCTGCGCTATCTGTCAGCGATGGATTGCTCAGAATTCATTCCCAACACTCTTGACCGAGTCGGGAAACCGCAACAGAAGGGATGCAAAAAATCGACTCAGCAGACCGCGTGTTTTTGTGCAACCCAGTCTTCATTACGCAGCAGAATATCGGAAGCTGTCGTTTTTGCCTCTTCGGCCCCGCAATTTATGCGGGACTGCTGCGGTCCGCCATTTCAGCAACCACAGATTTATTGCCTCATCTGAGTCAGAGGAATATTCTTCCAGAGTTATTCTCACTTGGCCTTTCTACGAAGCAGATCTAGAGAAATGCGTCCTGGGATTCAATGATCTAATCATCGCACTCGTCCACAGATACGAAGACTGCCTGGGACGTAACGGACGCCATGTAAAAATTATAACGATGGGTGCGCTAGCTATATTATGTTCGGGTGGCATAATGTGGACACGATTCGGACACAACGAACAGGAGCCGACGCTGACGGTGGCGACGACAGAGGCCCCTTCGAAATGCGTCGTGAAAGATTCTATGATGAAATTGAACACGGCGCTCTACTTGATCGTGCTTGCCATGACCCTAATCTCAGGCTTCCCGGACGCGCACAGTAGACCCTGTCGCAACTTGCTGCCGGGGGCAGTAACGCTCAATTTCCTCGCGTTTCTCACCCACCTTATATCGAGAAGCAATATTTGTGGCGAATTCGGCGACAAAAACCAGTGGGATGGACTCACACTTATTTTAGGCTTGTATCTCAGCTTCAGTACATTACTCTACCTGCTTGTGAGGTGAGTTTCATCGAAACGATAGACGTTTTCGGAAACGCGGAACCTTCACTCAGGAACGGAATCGAGAAATGCTTCATCGAATCCTTCGAATGATTTGCTTCCGCATTTTCCAGACGCAATGACCAACATTCTCCATGCTCATCGTCGACCGGGGCTTTGGGTCGATTCTACCGCAGAATCTACCTCAGAGGACCACTCCACGTTCAAGCAAACGATGTCGATCAGATCAAGTTCCGGAACTACGATGAGATTTTTGATGAAGTCGATCAACTTCAGTATTCATGGTGCGTCTTCCATTTGGTGCTCTGCGGGGCGGCACTTTTCGTCATGCTCACACTCACTAATCTCTACTACCCCAAAAGGAGTACCAAGGTGAGCCGTCCAGAGAGCATTCGCAGACGCAGAGATGAGTCAGGCTCCAAGTTTCTATCAAAGACGACCAAAATCCGAGTTCAACTCCGAATTTTTGGTTTCAGGCAAGCTGGTATGAGTTATTGGCAATGGACGCAGAGTCTGCGGCAGTTAGCCAGCCTTTTGCGGACCCACACGCAACGCCGATGTTATGGATGCATGTCGTCGCCTCGTGGGTTTGCGCTGTGCTGTACCTATGGTCGCTTGTTGAAACCACCGTGAAACAATCGAAGATCGCGCAGTTCACCGACAACTACGCGGTCTGACTTTTGGCGTAGCATAACGAGGGCTCTAGCTCTAGAGCAAAGTGAAATAATTCGAACACATTCCCTTCACGGAGGCAACGCTATGAAATCATCGACCAAACCAAATCTACCGAGCCCAGCTACAATATCGCTAAAGATCAATCAATCTCACAATCAGCTGACTATTGAGCCTTGCCAAATTCAGCTCTTTTTGCTAAAGAAGACAAATCGACGACGCAGACTATCATTGGTCACGACCGACTTTACAGAAATGTTCTACAGTGGCTCGAATCAACAAACAGAAGACACGTACAGCAAACAAACCGCATAAGGACATAGAGCTTCCTCCATCACGAAAAAACGTTTTTCCTCAGTAGTCCCGCGGAGAGTTGCGTAACCACTAACCCAGCCACCCGCCCACCAATCAAAATACTAAACCATATGTAGATCCAAAGCAACGCTAGCGCAGTAGGCCTTACACCTCATCCTTGGCCGGAGACGTGCGCTGTCTCTTCGTTCGGCTGCCAATTTGAGGGGAGGGGGGGGGGAATGCGGCGTCAGATAGATGATTGAGTAATTGATGGCTGATCGTCGATAGGTTGGTTTAAGAACCGGAATGGATTGAATGAGCTTTCGTACATCTCGTTCGTACACCAGTGCTTTCGAGGAGAGACGACGTCGCCGACTGTGTTGACGCACTCAGCGTTGGAGTCAGGAGATTGAATATAGCTGAAAGAAAGTTAGGAAAGAGTCTTGAGAAACCTGAAAGAGAGAGAGAGAAAGAAAGGAGAGGATGATCGGATCTGATCTGAGGATCCACTACAATCCAATACTGAAGGCTTTCAATACCGTAGAGGTTCAATTCTAGTAAGAGCAGCTCACCACGACAAGGTACAATTTCGATAATTGTTGGACAGCTCACGGCCCGGGCCTCGGTTGTCGCGTTAGCGAATATGCATCTTCCCTCACTTAACGTGTTCAAGGGCGATGCGAGTGATTTCGTTCAAAGTTCTCTTCTACTACTATTAAAACTTCAATTAATACCGATTATATACTAGGAATAATTACACCACTACTACGAACACCACGTACACCACACCTCAACTGCTAATCACTACTTTTATCGATATTCCTAACCTAGCATATACAAAACATATCATACCATTCCCAGATCAGCTGAGAAGAAACTGCTACACAGAGTTGGGAATGATTCTGACATCAATCGGGACTTGGTCTATTACCACAGCTGAAATCAATTTCGGTTCCAAACATCAACAATACGGAAGCTTTGACACCGATGAATCTGCAGGTTAGGCCAAACTTGACCGTTAACGTACACTGGACAAGCGTTTCCGCGCCTGCTGGCTCCTGCGAGGGAGTGGCCTCACAGGATCTCCGCCGGATTCACATCCTACAAGAAATGGACAATGCTTCCCGTCCAGTTCGTTTACGTGATTTGTTGTAATCGAAACTCTGTGCGTACCGACACACACTGTAACAACATCTTCAGCACTTCTAAGCGACAAATCAGAGCGCAAAGCAAATTCGATGAGCGATGCCATTGGTTGATTAGATAGACGAGTCAATCATGGTTAATCCCCTACTGGATACAAAGAGAAGAATAACTACCAAATCGAAACAAAGTAGACCCTTGAATCGAAAATCATCCGCGAACGTAGGGATCTTGAAGGAAACTTTAGGAACTAATGGAAACTGAGAAAATGTTTAGACTTGTGCTCTAACCCATTGGATGTTACTTGTTAGAAACACACACACATGTCATATTATTATCGATATGAAATCATCAAGATATATATGGAAGAGAAGACAATGACCGTGGAAAGGTTGGGAACGGTTATTGATGACTGATATGTTCACATGTTATCATGATTATAAGATTCAGATAAGCTCGCTGGCTTTGTTATCAGTACGACTAAGGTGATGATGGTGAGTAGAGTTCTAACTGATGTCATCGATTATTGTACGAGGACTGACCGAAATGATTGAAAGATTGACTAGACCTTCTTCGGAAACCTGAAACTCCCGCTCGCAAAATCGAACGGAGTACATCGTTACGTTTGCGGAATGGAACTCGAATGTGACATGATGCGTTGACTGATGCTGAAAACCCTTTATGAAATATTGTTTGTCGTTCCCATATGATTGATAAAGTTCTCGTCTTTGTTATTGTTTACAATGGCTTCGATTCATTCTTTCCCTCGAAATTCTAGAGCTGAGCTTACCTCCAGTGTTCCTCACGATACCCTTCATATTGGAGAGACACATCCTCAAAATCATGTCCTGTTGGTGAGTTTCGATACTCCAGTGCCCGCTGATCCAATCCTAGTTCACCTTGACGACGCGACGTGATGGGTAGTCAATGACCGCGACATCTCCGCGATTATCGCGGGATTTCTAAGGTTATTTCTCGTTAGAGGTCTAAAGGGGCCACAGAAATCCGCGATTTTTGTTCATTTCAGCCGAGAAAAACTTGGTGATGAGTAACGAATTCACTGTGGCATTCACGTACAGCGCACTCTCGTGTTGTCTCCGCCCGTGTTTTCACTCTTTATAGGGACCTTACATAATCGATTCTACTTCATCAACAAGGGGGGCTTCCGTTGAAGAGAAGGCGAAATCGTTTGAGAGAGCTTTGGCGTCCGACGTTTGTCATGGGAGGACTTCCCATCTTCGAGGAGGTCGCGCCAGAATCTCAAAGGGCTTCGAAGTGCTTTGGTGCTCCGAACTGTTGACCAGGAAGAAAGAGTTCATCGAGGATCCTCGCGAGTGCTATGGTGGTGTACTCTTCGCACACTTATTCGTCTCGGAAATCGTGTTTCTAGGGGAAGATCAATGACTCCATAAGTCACAGCTTCGTTCCAGGAAGAAGTGTGTTGCTGAAGAATGAGTGGGGTTGAAGGCATGCTCCAGAGTTTCTGTTGGGTCTTTGGGTCGACTGTATTGGGTGTCGCCTCCTTCAAATCTCGTCTATAGCTCAGGATGTTCATTTATCGGAGCTCTAATTTCTTCAACAACGAAGACCGTCGGGCCTGACGTGGATTTCATGAAGTGATCCATTTTGTGGCAGGGGGTTTCGGAAACTCAGTACGATCGGGGTCAATTTACAATGCTTCCCGGAAGTCAGAGTTCCTCTGCCATATTTGAGCAAGTACCGGACACTCTTAGCGTTTTTGATTTACGTGAGTAACTCATGATTCGTCACATCAGACCAATCCGCGTTGGATAGTCAGAAAGAGTTGAAACATCTATGGTTGGCGCATGTATTTTTCAGCACATTTCTCGCAACAGTTTGGGTTTCCATCTAAGTCAGAGAGCAGCTACCAGCCCAAGTTTCTCTGCGTCTCGAATCGCACGAAAGACAGAAGTCGAACAATCGTAACCACTGTAAAAGCCGCGTCCGCAGCAATCGTTGCCGTTGTCGTGCTCGCCACGGTCCTTCATGGCTGGAATACAACCGGACAGCATGAAGGTTGGTGAACGAAGATCTGAAACTTCAAAACGGCGCCGTGACTCAGACTCCTGACGGGTTCTATTCTTCTCAGTATCTACGCAGACGATCATCGTGATCCCACATTCGGAATCCAAAGGTATGGGAACTCAATCAGAGGTATGAATACATTACGACGATCCGTGGGTCTAAAATACGTCCAAAACGCTCGCTGCGGGCCAATATGTTCGGAAGTGGCCATCTCAAGTCACAGTTGTAGATCCTGCTCTACTTTATTGTCAGCTGATCGACTATTCGCACTTCAACAATCACTTGAGCGTTTCTTGTATCAATCACAGATCGAGTCTCGGAAGAAGATGTGAGGGGTTTTCTAAGAGTAGCAGTTATGCGAGCGATGAAAGAAAAGCCAGAAATTTACGTCAACATGGATCCACCGAGTGCAGCCGGTGGTGTGGGCTCTGCCGAATTAAAACCATCAGAGGTGATGCTATATAAAGAAGTTGAGATGTCTTCGACGACAGGTTAGTGAGAGAATCACGTTCCAGCACGACCATTCGGTATCCACGGTCACGGTTCGATAAATCCCAAACACCATTCATTCCAAGAGAAAAATTCTGGCCACACCAGAGCAGTGTTACACACCAAAATCCGACCAAACCGTATTTCTTCTAACTGCTGGGCATGCTCTAATAAGCGGGCAGCCTGAGGAAGTCTGAAGAATAGTGGGTCATGCCCAGCAATTAGACGAAATACGGTATGTGTTTTCAATGCAGCGTTCTTCTGCGTAACTGCTCACCTCAGTGCGTGTATCGAACATATCATTGAGCTATCTTGAGTTTTTTGTTCCGTTAACCCGAATGCACCGTCAGGAACAGATCAGATGAAGTCTTTTACGGACCAGTTATGGGACATTTATTGTTCCTTGGCCTGTACCGAACGGCGGCATTTACCAAGTATGTGTGAATGCCCCATGACTGATGTGTTCCCCCTATCGAGCGTGAGGGGGGCGTGAGATCAGATATCTCATGCTCCCCTATTCTCTCACTCTTTTATATCTCAGACTCTCCTTTTCTGTATCTTCATCATTTAATTTCGAACCCTCCTCGATGCCTTTCTGCTCCTGTTTTTCGAGGCTTCTAGAACTCTTCAGCTGCAGAAATGTACGAGAAACAGTTTCAAAAACAACTTTGGGACTTTGAGGCGCCGAATCCATCGTTCTTGGAGGGGAAGAGACGTTTTTTAATATTTCCAAATGTTATCCTCGATGGGGCGAGAAGGGAGTGCCAATGTGGTATTTGCCCTCTGCTTAGATTCAGAATCTAACAAGTCGGCTCAAGTTTCCAAGAGCGCGTCGGTCGATCGCAAAATACAATTCTTGTTCTAAGAATGTATTTTGTTTTACACTCCGGTCTAATTTTCATGCCTCTTCATGGACTCTGGAGGTTTGAACATCAAGAATGTGGGAATCGGTTCCCAGCGGCCCCTACCTCACCACGCGGCGCAGCGCACGCCCCTGTTGAATGAGTGTTCCCAACGAAAACATGTAATGGAGGAACACTTAACGATACCGACCCCGCATCCGATCGCGACGGTCTTCTGGACATCTGGTCAGTTTTGACCTTGAACAGCGGATGTCCCCATCTTGAGCTGTTCGATGGGGACTCAGGGAAAACACGATCCTTTCCTCCAGCCGCTGCGCGAAATGGGTCGCGGATATCTCTCTTTTCTGGAACTCGAGAATCCCTGAAGAGCTCAGAGGAGTTGCTACGCTTAGTTTTTCACTGTGGCAATGGAGGCACGATCTCCAGCTTCTTCTCAGCCAATAATAGCCAATTGTGAGGTATCGATCCGGAAAAGTAAGCCAATGAAGGCTCACCAAAATTGAAGTTGCGGCAAATTGAGTCGAACGCGCTCGAGTATGAACTGACATCAGCTTGTTGGATTATCTTTCACGCATCAGACACAAACCCGCCAGTTGATCTTGAGCGCCTTCGGAGCGTAAACGTCAACGAAGATCATATGCCCAGATCATATGTTTCCTTGCAGCCTCCAAAGTAGACGTCAAGAACAGGTACCGCATGGATGCTGTGATCAAAGCGAGTCGCCGCCGTTTTTTTGACATCGCAACATACACCTGCCACGTATCGACAATACTCATTGAGGCACGGTCAATTCTAACGATCGCCGAGGAAACGGAGCTCGCTCTGAGTAGCCTCTCGGTGAGTTCGCCGCCTCGTTCCAGTAGTGATGCGTATCTAGATATTAATCTATCTGAAACCTCGTTATCGTTGTTGAACGTAATTTTCGGATTAGGCGGGTTGCGAGTTGAGCCGGGAACTCGCCAACACGCTACACCTGCGCCTCTGCAGCTATCGCCGAGCTCGCCATCCCTGTTTACGTTCAGCGATAATTCGCCACCCGTAAATAACCCAAATAAAGAACCCGTCATTTCAAAATGTAGAAAATTGATTCTTGGCGTTTTTCCCTCTGACGTCGTATAAACTTCCCCGGTGTACTGAAGTAATCTAGGGTCCATGAATGAGCTAAGAACTGCACGGCTTGAGGGTCTCTTCCCTTGCTCATTTCAGCGAGAATGGTTTCCGATCGAGAGTGAATCGTCTCTGTCTGAGATGATCTGATGAGTAATCGTGATCGGCCAAACAAAAAGCTAACACTGCCTGGGGTCGTTCAGATTCACAACCACATATGCGATAGAGTGGAAAAATGCGAATGCCCCTCCCTCGAAAATGTAGACAGCTACAAATATTTGGGCCTCATCGTGCAGTCAAATCTAAAATTTAACGATCATGTCGCGAAGATTGTCTCGAACACGAGGCCTGGGTCGGCGGTCCTGGCCGAACTGAGAAACTCGTCATCCGATTCATTTGCTCAACGAGCTACGCGACCCATACGGATCCACTGTTCGAAAGAACTGGCATTCTCCGGTTCAGAGAATTGTACGTAAGAAGCCTGATCAGGATAATGTTCAAATACGTCCCGTCTCTGAAGAATCCGACGCACGGATATTCAACAAGATACAGAATGTCGGACTGCCTTTTGATACCACGCCTGCACTACGAATTCTCTCGACGTCTACCAATGCCATTTATAACCCTGTATAATGTACTCCCTACTGAGATGAACGACCTGTTTAGGTAAAACACAATCCCTAGTGCAACGAAAAAAATGTACAAAATACCACAGTTCAAAAACTCTTGCTCCACATAATCATTTTTGATCATCTGAGGGCGATAGATGACTTGACTCTTCTGGCAACTATTTTCGATCCAAAACTTGTGAGAATACCCCTTATTCATTTGATTTGCTCAGGAAAAAGCCGAGGGTCACACCGTCGCTCGCCGGATTTGTTTGGGCATGTCCGTCTTGGCCTACAGCACACGCTGAAAAAAAAATTGTGCAAGTTCAGTTGAAGACCGAACCCAAAGTTTTGTAATCTTATGAACATATATGAACTACGGTAGAAGAAATATAAGATAGAAGATAGCTTGAAACGATGTTATATGGCCGCAATAACCGCAAGAGATTCGAGGTTTTTAAACGCAATAACTGCAAAAAAATTGCGGTTATAACCGCATCTACCGCAAAATAATAAGAATATAATGTGGAACGACGAATCTGTGGAATATATCCCGTGAACTCGTGATGTCGATCCTTAAATCATAAAGCATCCGGGAACAAGGCAGGTTTCTGAAACCCAAACATAGTACCCATACGTGTGGTTCTCTCATTTTACTCCGTAGTTTCTTAGAGAGTTTTCACTGGAGTTCTGAGCGGGGTTTTGGTTATGAAAAGAATGGTATCATCGCAGATCCTGATATTGCATCTATGCACTATAATCGCGGTTATTTGCGGTTGAAACTGCAGTTCTGGGTCGAAAATTTGCGGGTGACCGCAGCTGCGGTTATGGATTTGCGGTTATCGGTTAAAACCGCGGTTAATCGCAAGTAAAAATTGCATTTCTTGCGTTTGATCGCGTTCTTCTACCTCGGCTATCCTCCAAATCTTGGGTGCACTGATTTCTGCGTGGAAGTCGACTCCCAGCTGCTTCTAAATCATCCAGCAAGACGTCTTCTCGAATCAGAGCAAGCCTCTGAGTCGTCAGGGATGCCGCGTAAATTGAATCTCATTTGGAACTGGGGCTGTAACGGATCCTCAAGGCACCGCGAGTACCAGCTCTCAGATAAGAGCGTATTCTCCATCAGCTCGAGGTCAAGACTGATTGTCGTGTCACTCTCTGGCGGCACTCACTCAAGCCTTCCTCAGCAAGGCTTTGAAGACCCCTCAAGTTCGAATCCGTCAGAGAAACACCGACTGTCATCCATAATGGGGTGGAGAGGATGAAGAGCGAAATACAGTGGACTTTGCTTAATCGGGGCACATCCGGCACGACCATCTTGGCCGGAGAGAAATTATTTGGATGGTCGAAAAGTACGAGCCTCAAGAGAGCTCTGAGCTGCTTGCATGCATGTTCATGATTTGTTTGAACCTCGATAATATTTTTTTCTGAGAAATATCATTCCTCGAAGAGAAGAGGGAGGAAACGGGGTCTTAACTTTGTCGGGGCAGAGGTTTCCGGGACTCGGGCGCTCTGCGAAAAATCTCGATTCATTACATTAGACCCGAGCCGCGGATTCATCCTAATTGCGTTGCGAAATTCCAAATTCCAGAGGATAGATCCCGAGATTCTGATCTAACAGGACCCGACTAACCGAATTGGAAGCCCGAATAAGCGGAGATTTTTCCATTGAATGATTTGGGGATGTCGATCTTGGCCCGAATAAGGTGATTTTCCAATTATCCGGCTATAGTCGACAGCGAGAAGTTTGGCGTTTATTGTTCGGAGAATTTTGCGGAGCGTTTCTTGAGGCTATACACTTGTTTTATCATATGCCGGACACCGTGCATGAGATCGGGCTTGAACTGGAGTACTTCCTTACATGAGGCATGACACCAGAGGCTGAGTTTGTGAGCTCTTGTAGTTCGGAAGATGGAAGCCTATTTCACAGATATGATATCCTTGGGTTTTCGAAGTAAAATAATAATTTTCATCTCCTAATTGCCCGGAAGCACTGTGCAAAGCCGACGAAAACGCCGGCAGTCAGCAAGCTGCCCGCGACGAGAAGTTTCCAAGGGACCGGGTGGCCCTCCTTCTCTTCCGTAACTTTTTATGTGGTGTCAGATCTGCGGAATCGCCATATTCCTAGATTTCTCGATGTCCTCAACACTCATCGAAGCTCCAGCTGAGATTTCATCAACTCCACGAGAATCGGAGCCCGAATACGCATCAATGTCCTATGAGTGCTTCAGCCAGCCTGCTCTCCAGAGATATAAAATCGCCAGGAATAGATTTTTCGGATACCATGTCCGAATTCTCGGCACTCAAAGCTCCCGAAGCGCCCCAGTGATTCTACGCTCCGTGTAATAAGTTCGTGTATCGGTTGAAAACGGATCCCGAAGCATTAAGTCGAGTATTTCTCGAACTAATCAGCTTCTCGCATCAACTAGTCTATGTTCGTTTCGTTATCTATCAGCTCGCAGCTTTTGAAACCGTAAAATGAAAAACATAAGTAGAGAGGAAAGTGGGAAGCCAGCAGAGATGGGTGTATTCATATTCCTAATCATATGGATATTCATATTCATTGCCTCGAATATATTCATATTCAAATTCATGACTTTATTCATATTTGTACCCATGAACATACCGGCAGACTCGCTCGTTTTTGAAAATCGCATAAATATGGGTATGAATATCGTCATGAATACGAATATGCATATGAATGTATTCATATCCAGGGATGGGGATACAGTGGAACCTCGTTAAAACGAACCTCACGGGACCGGCGAAATCCGTTCCTTGTAACGAAAATTCGTTATAACGAGAGTCGTTTTATATCAGTCCCTATGACAGGCTGGCCGAACGGGCACGTGAAAATCGTTCGTTGCATCGAGAAATTATTCGTTGTAACGGGGTTTCACTGTATTCATATTCGTATTCATTGATATCAATATGCTCATCTCTGGATGCCAGCAGGGGAGCCGATTTCCCCCGAGTGGCACCGACGCGACCGTCAATTCGTCAGAAACCGTCACTTCGTGATTGATGAATCTTAAACCAAGCTTCGGGTTCTCGAATAATTTTGTGGCCATCCACTAGGCTCCGCCCGAGTCGGAGGCACCCTCAGCCACCCAAGTCGGCTCAACAGGTGAATGAAGTTTGCTCAATCTAAATGTGTTCCAGGTTTTGGATTACGGTCAGCCGAACTGCAGTGAACCCGTGACCAAAGCTATGAACATCATTAATAATGCCACGGTCGATGCCTACGTTGAGCATAGTCTTAAACCTCTCCTGAAGAAGCATATTGAAGATACACGCTTTGATTGACAATTATGTGGGTGAATAAAAGGTACAAATAGCATAATACTTGTTCTTTACTTCTCTAGAGGCCGGGTAATTGTCAAAATTCTGTAGCATATGGAGCTCGTAAGTTGTGGTGATTGTTTGACTTCACCACCGCGTGGGAACTTATGCTCCGCTGGTTCGCCTCACCTGAGTAATACAGAGTAACTGTTCCGGACGTACATCGTGAAGGGTCGCACTTCGGGGATGGGTTTCTACAATACCTAAACGAACATGTCAAGTGGGGACGAGAGCTCTTAAAATCACGCCGTACATTCCAAAAAGCCAAATTGATATCGCCAGAGGTCCGCCTTCCTGAAGATGGTGTGGGTTTCAAGGTTACACATCACGACTTACATCTCTCCATCTACTTTTCGCCAATCGAATGCTGTCGCAAGTGGGCATAGGTTACAAGTGCACCAGTCCGTGGTCTCGTGCCAGTCTCTTTTACAACATAACAGAACACGATAACCGTGTTAATCGATGCCGGAACTTGCGCTGAGGGCCCTTCCGGTGTCGAGTCGTCATTGATGATGATGATGATGATGATGTTGGGAACGTTCATGTTCTCCTTCTCTCCAGTCAACATTTCCAGGATTTTCCGTGAGCCGGGGTGAGGGCGAGACCGAACTTTGCTCTCAGCTCCTCCGTGAGCAGGAGTATGTCGGCCATCGCGAACGTCAGGCGGTTTCTTGATGAGCGGTGCACGCTGAGTGAGATATTGAGGAATGCGGTTTTCAATTTGTTTATGCTCCCAATGTGCTTCTCAGCTGGTTCCAGACTACCTAGATTCAATACGTGGCAATGGGAACTACTTCGATCTCGAATAACGCGATTGCGGCTTCTAATGTCAGCGAATACGGCTCGGGAATGGAGTGAAACGCTCGCCTGGCCCTGCTGATTCGATTTTCCAAATGCCCCGATACTGAGACGCCTCCCGATCGGACTTCCCGACAGGTGGAACACGCCCCCTGCTGTAGGCAAACGCCCTCTACCGAATTTGAGAGCTTTTATCTTATCGACATTCATGATTTCATGATTTACGAGTGATAACGTTGCTTGCTGTGGCTGCCAACGACACCTCGAAAAAAGCTTTGCATCGTCTGCATGGAGGATGGTGGATACAAGGTCGTTTCGATCTCTAACTTTAGGTAGGTCTATTAATTGCATTGTAAACAGGAGGGGAGAAAGGTTGTAACCTTGCCCGCCCCCATCGTCTGACTGAAATGAGGCAGAATGCCTACTCCGTCCTCCAGAGAGACTTTCCCTAGCTGCAGAATTCGCTGCATGAGGTGTCCTGAAGATTTCTTCTCGATGAAGTTCGGTCGAAGCGTCGTTGACTTTCGTACTCCACTCACTTCGATGGAAGGTTCCTCCGCGTATCGCTTCTTTGAATTCATTCGCTATCACCGCGTTTCCACTCAGGGCGCAAACGCGGCGCACAGTGGACGGAAACGCCAATTCAGGATACAGAAAATTATTTCCTATATACCCAAGCCCAGCTTCACGGCCGACGATTCTCGTGATGTGGGCTCACGTTTCGTCACCTGAGTTCTTGGCGAAAATGTCATCGAACGAGAGGAATGCGGTCGCGATCAGAGTTTTCGGGAGCATTGGAGTCTATGTGCAGTAAGCCCATCGAGTTGCCTTCTTCATGATCATTCGGATTTGTTTCGTTTTCGTATCGATTGCTCGCTTCGTCAAAAAGTGAGTGACATTTGTACATAGAGAGTGGGGATTCCTCGAGACATGAGCTCGTGAGACATGTAAAATACATCTATCGAAGAGCGCACGCAAGGCGATATCGGTGTGAAGAGGTTACGAGAGTACACATTCCGTGCGAAAAAAGCATGGACGCAAGGGTTTGCGCAAAAACTGCATTCAACGGTTAGGATTTGTGTCAATGAACAGTTCTTCCCATCATCCCCCACACTGAGGGAGGTTCAGTGCGTTGCTCACATCCCGCAACGGTAAGCGTGAGAGTGCCGGTTGTCATTCTTCGATGTCGACAAACATTGCAAGTGAGGAGAAGGTCTTCGTTAATCCAGTCTCTGGAGCCGCAACGTTTGAAGAAACCGTTCCCGGAATCCCTCTGCCTCCAGAGAAAAGAAGCTCCAGCGGGCAGCGCGACGACCAGAAGCACGGCAAGGGATCGGATTCGTCTGATTTCGATGATCGAAGCCGGCCTGCTGACGCTTGATCGGGTACAGTTGGGTACTTTGCTCCCTTGGATCCAATGATCTGAAAAGCAGTCTTCTTCCACTCTGGGAAGTTCGAGCGTGGAGACTTTCAATGCAGCTTTTCGAAACGATCGGGTCAGGTTGGGAAATGCTCGAAAGCTCGAGAACAGTTGGCGCGGAGTCCTCTTCCACAAGACTTTGAAATGCTCAATGTAATGGCCCAGGCCACATGTTGTTTCGCTGATCGATTCGAAGCGAGAACGGAGGTTGGAAGGAGGCTCGATTTAGGAGGATCCGGGAACGGCAGGCTTTCCAGTTCGGTCCATGGTGTGGCTCCATTCAGACTGCGCCGAATCAACTCGAATGAGTGGAAGTCGCGGAACAACCG